>CM050508.1:178751601-179416601 GCA_027563665.1 Antrozous pallidus
ATCCAAGTGGAATATCTTTCATATGTGTGCTGGTCTACAAATATTTTTGAAACACAACAAAAGCTACTTTATATTTTGAAAATAAGCTCACTTTTCAGACCTTGGGAAAGTCCCTCTCCTGTATCAACTGGAGAAACTGGTGGGCTATGCTTATGAACCATCCACAGCAAACTTTCCTTCTAAGACAGCTGCAACACTGGAAGCACAAAAACTGTAGATGGTGACAGAAATAACGGTCCTGTTGTCAGCAGGAAAATGACAAGCTCGCCCCCTAGTGACAAATTAGGAAGCTAAGAGAAAAAGCATATGTTCTTAAAAGAACAGGCAATAACCACTGAAGAACATAATCTCTACCCAGAATTAGGAGAGAACACCAATAACAAAAATATTAACCAAAATAGTTTATTCACAAGAACAGTTAGAAAGGTTCTGTTCTGAGGGACAAAATTTATACATAAACCCTTGCTTACAAATCCCTACCTGAAGTTGCCTGGGGAATAATCAGCTTCCTCAGTGTGATGAGCAGTACCAAGCAGGTGGACTGGGGATGCTAGTCCACTCACTAACCAATTGTCTCCACTGAAGGAGGACTTGTTCCATCCTCTTTAGCAACCCTGAAACATAATGACCTTTAATCTTTCAGATCTCCATGAATGTATTGAAAAAATGTGACTCTAAAGGCAGAACTAAAGCCCACACCAATGATTACATAAGCCAGCCGGTGGCAGTCGTGACTGATCTTAGCTCCTTAAGCTCTCTATTATGTAAATCAAGATACTTCCTGATTTTCAAGCCTCACAACTAAAATAATGATGATGATGATGATGTCTCATTCCTTCCTGCCCTATGGCTGCTAATTTTTCCAATCGCCTGCTCTTTGTCTCTCTATCCCCCCCCCAAAATCTCCATAGCTCTCTAGTTTGCTATTTTTCAGAACTATAAGAGTTTGAGATCTAAAACTCTGTTAAATGTGGGTCTCTTTACAGATCACACCAGTTAAAGAAATAAACACTTCAGGCTATATCCCAGTAGGTGACACTCTGGGGCAATGGGTATATATAACCAGGGCTACTAATACCAAGTCCCAAGTCTCCCTGCTCCAGCTGGTTGATCTCCAAGGGCTGCATCGGGAATAGGCAGTGTCAGTATCTATTGCACAGGAGGGTGGGCCATGCTACCCGAACGTTAAAGACTGGACATTTTTCTGCTGTTCCTTATGCAGTTTCATGGCCCGATTTTTCAGTGCTTCAGCTTTGGCTTCATCCTTATCGACACCATCCCCCAGCTTGTACATGCGGCTGGCATTGGCACAGGCCCAGACATGGCCCAGGTCACAGGCTTTCATGGTGTATTTGCATGCTAGGCCCATGTCCTTGGGAAAGCCGGGGGCACCCTGCAGAAACATGGCACTGAGGTTGAAGCAGCTAGGGGCATAGCTGCCATCGCAGGCCCTTGTATAATAGTCTCTGGCCTTCCCCAGATCGGGCTGGCCATCATCATTGACCTGTCCATCATGTGCCAGGAGACCAACATTGTGACATGCCTCCACAGACTTCTTTCCGGGCTTCTCACACGCCATCAGAAAGCAGCTGAAGGCAGCTTTCAGGTCCTGAGTCAGTCCTCCTAGGAGTTAGTAAAGAGAAGAAAAAAGTAAATCCAAGCCAGGGCAGAGCCTGAGTATTTCAGGCCAAAGTTAGGGAACAGTTCCTGAATAAAATATACATTCTTGCGAGTTAAAGCAGCACGAAAGGAAGGCAGACTGGTACAGTGCACAGACCTACCAACTTTTTTAGCCATGGAGCCTAGTTTAAAATGAGACCTTATAAGGCAGGCAAAAAAGGTAAAGGTAAAGTGGGAATGATATTAATATCTATGTCATAGGGTTACAGTGAGAACATGGCATCTTATAAGCACTTTGTTAACTGTTTGTTAATTTAAATATATACTGAATGTATGCTATTTGCTAACTACAATGCTAGGTTCTGGGGAGCAGATTCTGTCCCTGTCTGGGATCTTATGGTCTAGTGAGACAGCATTAAACCACCACAAAAATAAATGCATGAGCGTAAGTGTGACAAGTGTAGAGAAAAAGTACAGGGTGCTATGAGAATATATCAGGGTTCTGACCTACTAGGCAGTGAGATCAGGGAAAGTTTCCCCAAAGAAGTGATATTTGGGCTGTGAAATAATGGAAAAAGAAGGGAAAGAAATATGACTTACTCCAGGCAAAAGGAATAGGATACAAAGAGAAAAGGAGCCCATATGGTTAGAACCCAGAAATCCTAGGGAAGGAGGCTAGAGACAGGCAGGGGGCAGAACCTACAGGGTAAGGTGAGTCATGTTAGGGATCCTGGACTTAGAATCCTAGGATCAATACTAAATGGGCCTAACATGCAAATACACTAATGGGTCATTTTAACCAGAGTTAATTACAAGGCTTTTTTCTTTAGTTTGTTTTTTTATTAATGGAAATTTGAAATTCCATGTAGCACTGAGGCAGGATAGTAAGAAGCTAGGAAGATTCCTGGGCAAGTGGAATGGGGAAACAAAGTCAAATTTGAACAACTTACAGTCAGCTGGTGAACTGAAAGACCTTATTTCCCTAACCAAGGACACTTGAGAGCAAAAGGCTTATAACCCTCCTCCCTAATCAGAGAATATATATCTTAAACCAGCAGTGGCCAGCCTTTCAGACCTCACTGTCTTAAATCACCTTGGGCTGGGAAAACAGAAAACAGACACCCAGTTAATGTCATTTGTGCCGGCTAACCCCAAGGACAGATGAAGTCTGGGAAACAAATAAGAAAAACCCTTAAAGTCAGAAAGACCCAAGATAAAAGTAAAACAGTAAAGCAGAACAAAGAACAATCCCAAACTCCCCTATACACTCATTTTGATGTATCTGCATATTAAAAATGCACCTGGAAAGCTGATGAATATTCTGCTGAAACCATCTCCTAAGATTCTCACCAAAAGAAGAAAAGATAAAACAAACAAACAAACAAACAAAAAAAAAACCCTAAAGACAAAGATTCAGTGCAGGCTCATGGTAGAGCACACCTATGCCCCTTCTTGGGCATGAACTTTTTACTGCCTCCTAAACTCTAAGGGTCCCTACAAGAGTTTCAACCAGGAGAGCAGTGGACAGTGGCAGGTCACCTTGGACTTACTTCCTGCTCCTGTGTCCTAGGCCCCCTTTTCTCTGACTTCCCTGTGGCAGACAGCAGCCCCACCTTGGCTAACTTCTTTCCCATAGCATTTCTAGAATGCCAAAGCAGAGCACAATCTAGACTCTTCTTCTATTGCTTCTTTTTTTTTTTTAATCCTCACTGGAGGATATTTTTCCATTGATTTTTAGGGAGAGTGGAAGAGAGGGAAAGACAGAGAGAAACATTGGTGTGAGACACATACATTGACTAGTTGCTCCCTGCATGAGACCCAACCAGGACCTGGGCCAGGAAGGAGCCTGCAACCAAGATACATGCCCTTGACCAGAACTGAACCCAGGACCCTTCGGTCCACAGGCCAAAGCTTTATCCACTGAGGCAAACTGGCTAGGGCTGTTGCTTCTTCTATGCTAAGCCCTTCCTTGTTTCACTGTCCCCAGCTTTAACAAACATATTCTCAAAATTACCTGGACTTGTATTGTGAAATCTTTCCTACACGAAGTCAAGAACCCACACACTATAGGCTGAATGAGGTAGACCCACCTCGGGCAGGTCCCTGTCCAGTAACACCATCATCCATTTTAAAAATATATAAATAGCCCTGGCTGGTTTGGCTCAGTGGATAGAGCACTGGCCTTCAGACCCAGGGGTCCCAGGTTTGATTCCAGTCAAGGGCAAATACCTGGTTGTGGGCTGGATCCCCAGTTGGGGGCGTGCTGGAGGCAGCCGATCAATGATTCTCATCTTTGATATTTTTCTTTTTTTCCTCTTTGAAATCAATAAAAACATATCTAAAAGAAAACAACACTGTAAATTTTTCTAACTATCCCTTAACATTATTTTTTTAAAAGGAATCTTTCCAAATACACTACCTAGAAATAACCATCATCATCATTAGGAGAATACCATTCTAGTCATCTTTGTAGCAAGTGTTCAGATAGAAGTGCTTTGAAAAACTGGACTACATACGCTAATAAAAAATTAACTTTGATTTCACTTGAAGAAACTGCTGAATTTCAAATGAATATTTCTTCACCAGAAAATTTTCCTAAATGGGCTCCTAGAGCAAGGGTGGGGAACATAGGCAGGCTGCTGTATAAAGCCCATGAAATCATTTGGTCTGGCCCTGCCAAGGCAACCACATGCAGGACTCAAAATCCAATAAATCTAGGAGCTTTTTCATGGCAACACAGATTTATATTAAATGATTTATATTAAGTGATGTTATAAATATCTAAATGGCCCTTGGCAGAAAAACGGTTCCCCACCCCTGCCTTAAAGTTATAAAGAAATTATTACACATATTAAAAGGTTAGACATTGCTTTTATTTTTTAACTAAATTTTATTTTTCTAAAAGATATTTTATTGATTTTTTTTTTTACAGAGAGGAAGGGAGAGGGATAGAAAGTCAGAAACATCGATGAGAGAGAAACATCAATCTGCTGCCTCTTGCACACCCCCTACTGGGGATGTGCCCGCAACCAAGGTACATGCCCTTGACCGGAATTGAACCTAGGGCCTTTCAGTCCGCAGGCTGACGCTCTATCCCCTGAGTCAAACTGGTTTCGGCTCATTATTGGCATTTTATTTATACTTCTTTTCCAGTGGTTTATCTAGTGATTATAATATGTATCCTTAACATATCATGATCTTGAATTAATATTATACCACTTCACATATAAGAATCTAACAATTAACTTTCACTTACCACATTCCCATTTTTGTACTACTGCTGTAATGTTTTACATATATATATATTACTCTTATGCTTTACTTCTATATACTAGGTGTACCAGTTAATAATGCGGATTTTGTAAATCAAAGAAAACACAGTAATTTCAAGAGAAATATCAAAAGTGCTTTATTCAAAGTAATGTTCATCACTGCTACACATTTCCCCCATATTTCAGGTAATTTGTGGATACCATCCCAATAGAACTTTCCTTGTTTTAAGCCAAACCATTCAGATACCCAAATTCCCACTTCTTTGTACGTTTTGAAGTGCTGCTCAGAAAGTGCGTGTGCCATCGATCAGAAGAAGTGGTAATCTGAAGGAGCAAGGTCTGGTGAATACAGCGGGTTAATTCTTCCCAGGCAAGATCTTTTAACATGTCTTTGGTTTTGAAGTGTTTGATGGTGTGTCATCATGAAGCAAAATTACTTTGCTATGTCTTCTAACACATTCTGGTCATTTTACGATCAAAGTGTGGTTCAAATTGATTATTTGTTGTCAGTAGTGATCAGTATTAACAGTTTCACCTGGTTTTAGAAGCTCATAATACACCACACCTTTCTGATCCCACCAAACGCAGAGCATTGTCTTCTTTCCGAAACAAGTTGAACTTGCGGTCGACGCTGATGGTTGACATGGATCAACCTATGATTTTGTGTGTTTGGGATTCTCAAAATAAATTCACTTTTCATTGCCAGACACAAAGTGAAGCAAAAAGACTTTCTTTTGTGCTATTGAAGCAGAATTTTACTGATGACTTTTCAGTTTTCTATTTGTCTTTTGTTCAGTTGATGTGGCACCCATTTTCCTTCCTTTAAAATCTTTCCCATTGCTTGTAAACGATCAGAAATGGTTTGCTGAGCAACATTCAATCTTTCTGCAAGCTGTTTTTGAGTTTGACACGTATTTTCATCCAATAATGCTTTTAATTGTTGGCCTTCAAACTTTTTCGGTTGACCTGGACATTTTTTGTCTTTCACATCGAAATCATCACTTTTAAAGGATTTAAACCAGCGTTCACAAGTATCTTGAGATGAAGCATGTTCACCATAAGCTTAAAGTATACAATAACTTTCAGCACCACTTTTTTTTCAAAATAAAGTAATGAATTAAAACTTCCCTTTTTTGGCATGAAATTCTTTTTTTGGTATGAAATTCGACATTTTTAAGCATAAAAATGTCTCTGATGCTAACACCTTCAGTAGATTTGACATATAAAGTTTTGAAGCTTGCTGTCAATACAACAAAAGAGCATACATATCAAATCGCATATATATCAACATATGTGTAACTCCATCTATTGAAAAGATCCAATTAACTGGTACACCTAGTATATATTAGCCTCACAATATATTGCTATTACTTTTGCTTTAAACAGTCTTTTAAATACATTAAGAAAAAGTTTACCTTTTACACACATATTCTAATGTGCTTTATTATTTTTGTATGGACCCCAGTTTCTATCTGTTATCATTTTCCATCAACCCAAACAACTTGCCTATAATATAGGTCTATTAGTGACTCATGTATTTAACTGAAAATGAATTTATCTCATCTTCATTTTACTTTATTGTAAAATTATTATGATTATTATTTTAGAGAGGGAAGGAGGGAATGAGGGGGAGAGAGTGAGAGAGAAAAGAAGAGAGAGACATCAATGTGTGTGAGATACATTGATTGGCTGCCTCCTGCACACACTGAGTGGGGACTGAATCTGCAACCTACGCATGTGCCCTGGCTGGGAATCAAAACTGGGATCTTCTGATGCATGGGATGACGCTTCAAACAACTGAGCCATAATTTTAAAGATATTGTTGCTAGAGTCAAATTTTAAAGTTTTTTTTCTTTCAGCATTTCAAAGATATCATTCTTTTGTTTTCCTGTTGTTCCTGATGAGAAGTGGTTATTTTCTCACCTCGATGCCATTTTCTCAGTTTTTAATACTTTCTCTTTGTCTTTGGTTTATAAGTGTCTAGGTGTGATTTTCATTGATTATCCTGCTTTCATTGATTTACTGAACTTCACAGATCTGTAGACTGATATATGTTTTCATCAAATTATGGAAATATTTATTCTTTAAATATTTTTCCTATCCCAATCTCTTATCTTTCTGGGACTCCAATATATATATGTTAGAGTGATGTATATTGAACCCCACAGATTGAGGCTCTCTCCATTTTTTTCCTTTTTTTCCTCAGTGCTTCAATTTAGATAATATTGACACTTCTTTCAAACTCAGATTATTTTCTTCTAAAGTATCTGACTTGCTATTAAGCCTCATCAGTAAACTTTTAATTTCAAACTAGGGGCCCAGTGCACGAGTTTGTGCACCCTGAAAAGAGCTGTGGGCCAAGGGGCTGTGATAGACACAGGGGCAGGTCTCAATCCATCCTCTGCACCCCAGCCCAGCCCTTCCTGCTGACGGCACAGAGCGATTGGGGCCAGTGCCAGCAGCAGGGGCAAGTGGTGGCTGCTGCCCCAATCGCCCCTCAGGAGCAAGGGGAGGTAGAGAAGCCCCCAGGGGCGATCAGGGCCAGCAGTCACCAGTCACACCCGCTGATGGCGCCAACTAATCGAGACTGGCACTGGCATCAGCAGCGGGTGTGAGCAGCGGCTGCAGCGCCAACTATGGGTGCAAGCAGAGCCGGCACCAGCAGTGGACGCGAGCAGTGGATCTGGTGCCAACAGCAGGTGTGAGTGCCAGGCGGGACCGCGGCACATGGGGAACAAAGAATTTTCAGTAACCACCAGAGGCTCACCCCGATGACAGCTACAGGCACCTCGCCTTGGTCTGGCAACCCCGCTCACCTGCTACATCATCCTGCCGCGGCCAACGCCCACCATGTTCCGCACACGACCCCTGGTGATCAGTGCACATCAGAGTGACTGGTTGTTCAGATTGTTCTGCCGTTCAGTCTATTTGCATATTAGCCTTTTATTATATAGGAGGATACAACTTTCAATTGCAGGATTTCATTTGGTTCTTTTTATAATTTCAGTATTTCTAGCGAGATTTTCTATCTGTTCAGTCATGATGTCTATGTTTTATTTAAACCCTTAAATACAGTTATTATACTTGTTTTTTAAAATCTCAATTGTAAATTCCAATATTTGTGTCATATGTGGGTCTATTTCTATTCATTGCCCTTTTTTTTTTTTTTTTTTTTTTTACTATCTAGTCATTTCTTATTTTATGCTGGATATTGTGGATGATACTTTGTACAGTTTGGACTGTTAAAGAGTTTTATTCTGGCAGGTAGCTAGCTAATTTCCTGGTGAATCAGCCTGATCCTTTTGAGGCTTGTATTTAAGTTAGTTAGAGGAGATCTAGAGTAATCTTACCATGGCCTTTCTGGAGTCTCTGTTGAATATCTGTGTTCACTGAAGTCCCTCTTCTCTGGATGATTGGCACTCAAACAACTCCTACCACTATGAAACCTCTGGAATCTCTTCAGTTCATAGCTCCTCAATATTTTTACTGCAAAGTCTCTCAGAGACCTTGTGCATCTTAACATTGGGCCAAAGACTTAAGGGATTGCCTATGTGGATTTCTAGAGTTCCTCTGAGTAGCTTATTCCTCTCTGGTATCCTGTCCTGCAAATTCCACTTCCTCAGTAGCTGGAAACTCTGATCTCTGCCTCATTAGTCAAGCATGATTATCACGCTCTATTTGGCTTCCCCTCTTTGTGCGTTAGTTTGAAAAATACTTTCAAAAAGAAAGCTAAAGCAATCATGGATGGCGACCACCCCACGTGTTTTCCTTTTCTCGGGGACCACAATACTCATTGCCTGTTTTCCAATGTCTGAAAACAGCTGCTTTGTATATTATAGATAATCCATGGCTAAAATATACAAAGTTCTTAAAAGTTCATTTTAATTATCTATGAAAAAAAGATTGGGGACTTGCATTTATCTCCTTACTATAACCCAAGCATGAAAGGAGGGTGCGTTGGATAGGAATGATAGCAGAACAGGAAGAAACAGAACAGATTTGAAACATATTTTGAAGATAAACTAGCCAGGACATAATAAATAGGAGGGAGAAGAAAACAAGAATTCCACAATGGATTTATTAAGTTTGAGATGTCTATGAGAACTCCAAGGAGAGCTGTTCAATAGCTATAGGCAGTATGGACCTCACAAGAATGGTCCATAAAGGTTTATTTGCTTTATCATCATTAAATTATTTCCTCCTCTAAAGTAATCTTATTTTTAAGAAGAGAAATTGAGAACTTTTAAATAGAAAAGGGGGAAGGGCAAGCATACATAATGCAGATATGTACTGCTTATAAACTATAAATTAATTATAAATTTGCTAGATGAATAATGCTGAGTATCTGCACATAATCTTTATTTGCATCTTTAGAGACCGTTACAATTTAAATTTTGATGTATTTCCTCCTAGTATATTTTCTATGTAATTTGGTATTATTTTTACATGTTATAATCACGAGCCCTCGTCACTCCCTACTAGAAACCCTTCTTAATATCTTTCATTGGCTGCAGAATATTTCATAAAAGACATGTGTGTCAGAATTATTTCCCCCTTCCTTTTATAGGATGTTTAAATTGTTTTACAAATGAAAACATGTGGCCCAAATACTCCGTGGGTGTGCAATCCAAAGTAACTTCTGTAGCAACCAATACAAACCAGACCTGTACAAATTGATAGAACGTTTTACAGTTCAACAAAGCAGTCATATGATGCACACAGAAATCCTACAAAGAAGTTATGAGCAGATCTTATTACTTTTAATTTTGTCATGAGGAATTTGTGGCTCAAGGGAAGGAAAATGCTTTGCCTGATGTCACAACATCAGCTAAAAGTGCTGGCTTCCCACTCTTTCCCCTGCCCCAGCTATCCTTGGTAAAAGAGAGTTATTAACCAGTCTGTGTCAAGAAAGAGCACGGGGTGTGTTTTCAGGAACAGAGGGCAAAACCAAAAATTATAAAATCATTTTATCTCAAAAGTACACAGGAGGAGCCAACAGTATTGGCCTTTAGACTTGGCAGGGCTCAAGGTCTAATAAACAGCAATCCAAAAGGGCTTGAATAGCAAAGACCTATTAACAACTTTGGTTTAAACACCTATAGAAGTTTATTTAAGAATGTTAGTTTAGCAGAGGATTAATTATTGTACTCTACCACTCTTTTTTAAACAAAATATATTTTTATTGATTTCAGAGAAGGGAGAGGAAGAGAGATCGAAACATCAATAATGAGAATCATTAACTGGCTGCCTCCTACACACTGCACACTGGGGAATCAAGCCCACAATCTGGGCAGGTGCCCTGACGGGGAATCAAATGTGACCTCCTGGTTCATAGGTTCAAAGGTTGATACTCAACTACTGAACCATGCCAGCCTGGCCTATTCTTTTTTTTTTCCTTAAGAAACTTACTTGTTTTGGAGAAACCAAGATGGCGGCATAGGTAAGCATATAAACTGCTGCCTCACACAATAATTTCAAAACTACAACTAAAAGACAAAACAGACAACATCCAGAACCACAGGCTGGCTGAGTGGAGATTCTACAACTGGAAGGAAAGAGAAATGCACACGGAGAATCAGAGAAGCTGCAAAAGACTGAGGCACGGAGACAAAAGCGCGGAGAGGACAGGCGACTGAGTGCCTGGCTGGCTTCCTCTAGTGGGAAGGAGACAAAAGCTCCTGACTGCACTGAACCCCAGTTCCAGGGGACCCAGGCTCATATGGGGAGAATCTGGACTATCAGGCAGAAACTCAGGGGAGCTGTGAAAGGCAGAGGCCTGGGGGCTCACGCGCAAGTACATGCAGAGAGGACTGATGGTTGAGTGTGCCGCTGGCTTTCTCTAGCAGAAAGGAGGAAAAAGCCCCCGACTGTGCTGAACTCCAGTTCCGGGCGAGAATCTGGGACTCCAGATTCATTGGGGGAGAAACTAAACTGTCTGGCAGCGGGTGAAACTTGAGGGCGGCTCTCTCTCAGAGGTGCTTGTAGCAATTATCAAAGGACACTGAGACCTAGGGGCCATTTAGGGCAGGACTGACAGAAAGCCAAGGCTGTCTGCTCAGCCCTGAGACTCCCTCCCATCCAAGCTGAGCACAGAGGCTAGTGCAATTTTGCAAGTCTTGTCCCATAAAGCTGTCAGAAGTTCTCCCAGTGTAGACACAGCTGATCCTCACAGCCAATTGGCCTAGAGGTCAATTCCTCCCACTGATACCAACAACAATCAAGACTTAAACACAACAAGGCTGTACACACAGTCCACAAAGGGGTGCACCAAGAGTGTCCACCTCAGGTAACTGGGTAGGCCAAGATACTGGGCCATAAGGACACCTAGCACACAAAGCTACTCTACCATCAGAGAAGCAGCAAAAATGCAAAGACAAAGAAAAAGATCACAAACAAAACAAATGGAGGAAAACAAACGACTATAGAGTTCAAAACCACGGTTATAAAGTTTTTCAAGAGATTCCTAGAAAAGGCCGATAAATTTAGTGAGACCCTCGAGGATATGAAAAAGGACCAACTAGAAATTAAACATACACTGACTGAAATAAAAAATATTCCCAACAGCAGACTAGAAGAACGCAAAAATCAAGTCAAAGATTTGAAATACAAAAAAGCAAAAAAACACCCAACCAGAAAAGCAAAAAAGAATCCAAAAATTTGCAGAAAGTTTAAGAAGCCTCAGAGATAACTTCAAGCATACCAACATCAGAATTATGGGGATGCCAGAAGAAGAGAGAGAGCAAGATATTGAAAACCTATTTGAAGAAATAATGACTGAAAACTTCCCCCACCTGGTGAAAGAAATAGACTTACAAGTCCAGGAATCGCAGAGAACCTCAAACAAAAGGAATCCAAAGAAGACCAGACCAAGACACATCATAATTAAAATGCTAAGAGCAAAAGACAAAGAGAGAATATTAAAAGCAACGCTCAGTGGATAGAGCGTCGGCCTGTGGACTGAAGGGTCCCAGGTTCGGTTCCAGTCAAGGGCATGTACCTTGGCTGCGGGCACATCCCCAGTGGGGGTTGTGCAGGAGGTAGCTGATCAGTGTTTCTCTCTCATCATTATGACTTTCTATCCCTCTCCCTTCCTCTCTGTAAAAAATAAAATATATTGAAAAAGTTATTTAAAAAAAATTTTTTTTAAAGCAGCAAGAGAAAAACAGTTAATTATCTACAAGGAACACCCTTACCACTGTCAGCTGATTTCTCAACAGAAACTATGCAGGCCAGACGGGAGTGGCAAGAAATATTCAAAGTGATGAATAACAAGAACCTGGGTGGGGGCGGATGCTGGGGGAGATCAACTGAAGGACTTGTATGCATGGATATGAGCATAACCAATGAATGAAAGACACTGGGGCGGGGAGGGGGGCAGGTGGGGACATGTGCTGGGGGGTAGGGGAGGCTGGGGGAGGATAATAGGGGGGAAAAGGAAAACATATGTACTACTACTATAGCTAAGTTATACTGCAAAAAAAAAAAAAGGTAAAGCAATAATTTTCTGACATTTGTTTGCCTAAAAGCTAATAGTTTATATATTTTACCTTTTAGATACAGAAAATGTTAGTGTACAAATGACCATGATTCATGTTTAAAATATCAAACTCCCCCCAGTCAAAAAAAAAAAAAAAAAGAACAAGAACCTACAACCAAGATTACTATGCCCAGCAAAGCTATCATTCATAATTGAAGATCAAATAAAGAGCATTACAGATAAGAAAAAGCTAAAGAAATTCATCAACACCAAACCAGTATTATATGAAATGGTGAAAGGTATCCTTTAAGAAGAGGAAGAAGAAGAAAAAGGTAAAAATAAAAATTATGAACAACAAATACCTATCTATCAACAAGTGAATCAAAAAATCAAGTGAATTAAAAATCTGATGAACAGAATAAACTGGTGAATATAATAAAATCAGGGGCATTGAAAGGGAGTGGACTGACAATTCTCGGGGGAAGCGGGCGTGGGAAGAGACTGGACAAAAATCGTACACCTATAGATGAGGACAATGAGAGGAAGTAAGGACAGAGGGTGGGGTTGGAACCGTGTGGAGGGGAGCTATGGGGGAAAAAGAGGAACAATTGTAATAATCTGAACAATAAAGGTTTATTAAAGTTAAAAAAAGAAATTTACTTGTTTTATTATTTTTAAATTGTTATTTTTTTATTATTATTATTTTTTAATATATTTTATTGATTTTATTTTTTTTTTACGGCGAGGAAGGGAGAGGGATAGAAAGTCAGAAACATCGATGAGAGAGAAACATCAATCAGCTGCCTCTTGCACACCTCCTACTGGGGATGTGCCCGCAGCCAAGGTACATGCCCTTGACCGGAATCGAACCTGGGAACTTCCAGTTCGCAGGCCGACGCTCTATCCACTGAGCCAAACCGGTTTCGGCTAAATTATTTTTTTAAATACTGTTATTAGAATAAGGGAGAGGGAGAGAGAAACATCAATGTGATTGCAAAACATCAATCAGCTGCTTCCTGCACATACTCCTACTGGGGATCCAGGCCACAACCTAGGTATGTACCTGATGAGGAATCAAATCAGCAATCTTTTGGTGCATGATGCCCAACCAAATGAGCCACACTGACCAGGGCATCTACCACTGTTTGTTTGTTTTCCCACACCTGCTCACCTTCTTTCTGCCTGGGACATAACTCTAGTCCACCTCCACAAAAAAAAGTCTAGCTGAGACCGGTTTGGCTCAGTGGATAGAGCGTCGGCCTGCGGACTGGAGGGTCCCGGGTTCGATTCCGGTAGGGGGCATGTACCTTGGCTGCGGTCACATCTCCAGTAGGGGGCATGCAAGAGGCAGCTGATCGATGTTTCTCTCTCATCGATATTTCTGACTTTCTATCCCTCTCCCTTCCGCTCTGTAAAAAATCAATAAAATATATATATTTTTTAAAAATCTACTCTGTCCTTGCAACACCAGTTTCAATGCCTTCTCCTCTATGATAGCACCCCTAATGATGACACTTTCCCAGCATTAGACAGGGTACTTTACCCGTCTCTCTCTGAATATGCGTCTCAAGCTCTCCTAGGTATAACAGGTATTAGTATAGATATGCCCCCTGCGTCCCTACACATTGGTCATGTTTAATTCTCATTTCACTGTAGATAGCAAAGACGAAAAGTATGCTCAACAAAGGAGCACTAGAACAACAACAAAAAAGCTCGGTGCACACTTATTAACCACATAAGTCTGTATAATATGCCTGTCTTTTCTTAATTCAATAAGGAACTCAAAATCTTTGTGGAAAATATAGTAAAATCTGGTATAAAGACAGAAAGAATCCAAAACTTCACCAGAACACAAACCCAGAGACATTTTTGGTTTTGCACACTGTATCATGTAGCTGAAGTTATGCCATATGTAACTTTGTACTCTGCTTTCCTCACTGAATATTATGTTTTCCCCACAGCAACAAAATTTTTTATAAGCTTCTTCTTTTTTTTTTTCCCAGAGAGGAAGGGAGGAGAAAGAAAGAAACATCAATGATGAGAGAGAATCACCCATCAGCTGCCTCCTGCATGCCCGCCACTGGGGACCAAGCCCACAACCCAGACATGTGCCCCAACCTGGAATCAAACCCAAAACCCTCAGTCCACAGGCCAACACTCTATTCATTGAGCCAAACCAGGCAGGGCAGAAACATTTTTTAATGTGCTAAATAACATTCCATCCAATGGAAGTTATTTATTTAACTAAGCTTCTACTACTGGTAGTCAAGTTTTAAAAAAATAATATAATGCAGTTATGTACTGTTTATACACTATAAATTAATTATAAATTTGCCAGATGAATAACGCTGGGGTGAATATCTTTGCACATTATCTTTATTTACATTTTTAGTTATTTCCTTAGGTTATTACGAAAATTACTAAGTTAAAGAAACACCCCTCTGCATCTGAAGGGAAACTGATATTCTTGATGATGATAAACTTTCATCAAAATAGAGACTACCACAAACCCAATGTCCCATGTGAAAGCAGAAATAATCTACATAGTTCCAGAGAATTAAAAAAACATCTTCTTCATCAAACTTCCACTGAACAACTCTCCAACCAGGCTTGAGCACAGGGACAAAGGATAAATGAAGCATAACGTCTTCAAGAAGCTCATGATCTGGTGAGCCAAAAAAAAAAAAAAAAAAAAAGCTGCCTGTCAAAGATCATATTCCCTATTTGTGGTGGTCTTAAATATGCCCATAAATTCTTTGCTGTTCCTGGTTTTTAGGGGTGGACTTTTAAGTTCGCTCCCTTTAATGTAGACGAGACTTACTGACTCACTTCTAATAAACAGAATGTGATGGGAATGAAACGTGTGTGACACCTAAGGGCAGGTCACTGAGGACGGCTCTCTCTTGGATCACTCACTCCGGAAGAAGCCAGACGCCATGGCATGAGGACACAGAGAGATCCATGTCACAAGGAACTGAGGCCGCCTGATAACAGCTGGCAAGGAACAGAAGGAAGTATTTACCAATAGCCACATGAGTAAATCATCTTAAAATGGAAAATCCAGTTCCAGTCAAGCCTTCAAATAACTGCATCCCGAACTCGCTGGCTAATGTCTAAAAAATCATGAGAGACTCTAAGGCACACAGCTAAGCTACTCCCAAATTCCTGACCCACAGAAACTATGTGAAGTAAATGTGCTAGGATAATTTGCTATTTAGAATAGATAACTTAAAAACGACTCCAGTAGGAGAAAAGACAGACAGAAGAGAATTAACCATTATTGATCCCCTCCTCTGGCCCAGGCACGTGCTGATGCCTTACCTACTTCTGAAGCATAATAATCCCTCTTGGAAAAACTGCTGTTTGAAGTTCTCTGCTTTTAGATAGTCCCTTGTTCTGTAAGTCAACTCTGTGATTTTTAGGTCTCTTATTCTATAAAAAAATGACTTTGCTTTTTTAGCTTGAATAATAGAGAGGATAAACTTAACTGTCTGACCTTGCAAGATAGCCATCTAACATAAGGGGCTGATACTGATAATACTCCCATAGTCTCATGCCAGGTGTTTATGTTTGTTAGATATGTGCCCAACGTTATAAGTGGTCTGCAAAAATAACTTACACAGAGCTCTTTGTAAAATCTGCAAAGAGCTAGAAAGATATAAATAGGAGAAGTTTCCTCCATGTTTTTGCTCAGAAATTTGGGAGACATCTCTCTCTGGGCCCGCTGGCGTTAATAAAGACTCAGAGGTTAAGTGACTGGCTCAAGATCCCACTCACTACTTGCAAATAACATTCCCTGAGGTCTGCCTAAATTAAAAGGTTGTACTCTTCCCCTCACCATTCTACTGAACTCATTTCCAAATCTTCCTGCAATGTGCTTCCCCAATGCTGTGAGGACCCTTCTGCGAAGAGGGCTCAGTGTGAGCTCAGCACTGCTATCAATGACAAGTATCAAGGAAAGCAGGCCTTCTTTACCTTTTCCAGTCACATAATAGGCCCCCAGTTTGTAGCAGCTATCACTGTGCTTGTTCTCTTCACAGTTGAACTTCAACACCTTGGCAGCCTCATCAAAATTCTTCTGGATGCCTTCCAAATAGTCTACCAGCCGATAACAACCTGTGAAAAGAGGACAAGAGCTTTTCTTCACGTCTGGGGACATTGATTAGCAGTAGGGAGGGTCAAGGTGTGACCAGATGTGTCTTTCATTTAGGACCAGCCTCTGTTCTCCTGAGGTGTGACAAGGAATGCAGGTGGTGTTCAGTATTCCTACAAAGGCATTGTCTGCCTCTGGGCAGGGACTGAGCAACATTAAGGACCGGGGAGACCTTGGCCTCTGTACTGACTCCTCCTCTTCACAGCCCTTCTGCTCTGCCAGCCAGGCCAGCCCAAAGACACAGTGACTTCCATAACTGAAACTCTGCTAGCTTTGGAACTTCTTAGGAAATTCAGTAGTCAAACACAGGAAACCAAACGGGTCCATAGACTAGTCTTAATAGTAGCAAGAAAGGGGTGCTTCAATGACTGTACCCAACCCCTCAGCCAGGCTCAGAAATGTGAAGTCTGACAACAGAGTAGAAACAGCAGCTACCAAAGGAGTTGGAAATATATCCTCTCTCCTTGGCAGGCTCTAGTCCCAGCAAGCCTCTCCTTAACATTTCTCCCCCTGTCCCTTCTTCATCCCCAATAACACCCATCTCTCATTCATTTTCAATCAAACGATATTTGACCATCTATGTTCATCTATGCGCAAAACACTACACTATCCCAGAAGCTGGGAATACAGTCAACTGCCCTCCTAAAAATTACATTCTAGAGGAGTAAACACAATAAATAAGTAAATAGGTGAACAAGATATATTCAAATAGTAATAAATGTTGTGATTGAAATAAAACAGGATTATAAGATAGTGTGCTGTGCATGTTGGGGGAATGATTAACAGGGGATTAGGAAAGACCAATTCCTTCTGACCAACACTAGAAATCTTTCCCAACCATCTGCTCAAGTAACTCTCCTGTGAATTCTCTCTACACTTTGGACATAGACCAGCTCTCAAAGAATAAACCTGGGTTCTTTTTAAGCATTGCATAATACAAAGCAACTCTGTGTAGTTGATTAGCATAAAAAATAGCTATATCAGAGAGAATCCAAGATGGCAACATAGGTAAACACCTAAACGGCTGCCTCGCACAGCAATTTCAAAACTACAACTAAAAGACAAAACGGACATCATCCAGAACCACAGGAAGTATGGCTGAGTGGAAATTCTACAACTAGAAGGAAAAAGAAAAGCACACTGAGACTCAGAGGAGCTGCAGGAGACAAAGGTACTGAAACACGCACGCGTAGAGGGCGGGCAACTGAGTGCGTGGCTGGCTTTCTTAAGCAAGAGACAAAAGCTCCAGACTGCACTGAACTCCCGTGCTGGGCAAGACTCTGGGGACCCAGACTCATTTGGGGAGAAACTGGACTGTCTGGCAGCAGGCAGAACTCGAGGGCGGCTTTCTCTCAGAGATGCTTGCAGTGATTACCACGGAACATTGAGATCCAGGGGCCTATTAAGGCAGAGCTGACGGGAAGCCAAGGCTGTCTCCTCTGTGCTGAAACTCTGCCCTATCCAAGCTGAGCACAGAGGCTTTTGCAGTTCTTGTCCCATAAAGATGTCTCCAGCACAGAAGTTCCCCCAGCATAGACACAGCTGATCCTCACACACAACTGGCCTGGAGGTCAATTCCTCCCAGTGCTACCAACAACAATAAAGGCTTAACTACAAGACTGTGCGCACAACACAGACCACAAAGGGGTGCACCAAGAGTGTTCACCTCAGGTAACTGGGGAGGCCGAGACACTGTGCCCTGTAAGACACGTAGCACACAAAGCTACTTGACCAACTCAGGGAAGCAGCAAAAATACAGAGACAAGGAAACAGATCACAATAGAAAGAAATGGAGGAAATAAAACAACTGGACATAGAGTTCAAAACCACGGTTATAAGCTTTTTCAAGAGGTTCCTAGAAAAGGCCGATAAATTTAACGAGACCCTCAAGGATATGAAAATGGACCAACTAGAAATTAAGCATACACTGACTGAAATAAAAAAATATTATACAGAGACCTAAAAGCATTCTAGAGGACCGCAAGAATCAAGTCAAAGATTTGAAATACAAAGAAGCAAAATCCACTCAGCCGGAAAAGCAAAAAGCATCCAAAACATTGAAGATAGTGTAAGGAGCCTCTGGGACAACTTCAAGGGTACCAACATCCGAATTATGGAGGTGCCAGAAGAGAGAGAAGACACTGAAAACCTATTTGAAGAATTAATGAAGAAAACTTTCTCCACCTGGTGAAAGAAATAGACTTACAAGTCCAGGAAGTGCACAGAACCCCAAACAAAAGGAATCTAAAGTGGACCACACCAAGACACATCATAATTAAAATGCCAAGAGCAAAAGACAAAGAGAGAATATTAAAAGCAGCAAAAGAAAAACAGTTATCTATCTACAAGGGAGCACCCATACGACTGTCAGCTGATTTCTCAAACAGAAATTATGCAGGCCAGACAGGAGTGGGAAGAAATATTCAAAGTGATAAATAGCAAGAACCAACAACCAAGAGTCCTCTATTCAGCAAAGCTGTGATTCAGAATTGAAGGTCAGATAAAGAGTTTCACAGATAAGAAAAAGCTAAAGGAGTTCATTACCACCAAACCAGTATTATATGAATTGCTGAAAGGTATTCTTTAAGAAGAAGAAAAAGGTAAAGATAACAATTATGAACAACAAATACATATCTATTAACAAGTGAATTTAAAAATCAAGTGAATTAACAATCTGATGAACAGAATAAACTGGTGAATATAATAAAATCAGGGACATAGAAAGGGAGTGGACTGACAATTCTCAGAGGGGAGAGGGGTCAGTGGGTGCGGGAAGAGACTGGACAAAAATTGTACACTTATGGGTGAGGACAGTGGGGGGGTAATGGCAGAGGGTGGGGTGGGAACAGGGTGGAGGGGACCTAAGGGGGGAAAAGGGACAATTTTAATAATCTGGACAATAAAGATTAAAATTAAAAAAAATAGCTATATCACCCAGTGGTTAGAGCATCCAAGGGCACACTGGGCTTAATTCCCAGTCAAGGGCATGTACCTGGTTTGCAGGTTCAGGAGGCAACCAATGGATGTATCTGTCTATACCGATGTCCCCACCCCCTTCCACTCTCTCTAAAAATATCAATGGGAAAAACAAACAAAAAAGAGTTATATTATGTTCTGGAACAAGGCTGCAAGCCATTATAAGGTAGGGCCAGCGCCATTTTTTTTTCCTCTACAAAAATAAAGTAGGAAGCCCTGGCCAGTGTGGCTGTTGGCTGGAGTGTGGACCTGTATACTCCAAAAGGTGGTGGGCTCCATTCCCGGGGGAGCGCGTGCAGGAGGCAGCCAATCAATGTTCCTCTCTCTTCCTTAGAAAATCAATCAACCAATAAATAAGTAAAGTAGGAGGAAGAAAACCACCCAAAGGGACTGGATTCTCTGAGTGGCCCCTTCTGGACACCACCATTCACCCCACACTCAAGTCAACGCTGTGTTCCCAGTGCGCGCGCACACAGGGCACATTGATGTCCTAGGGCCTTGCCACTCACTGTTCCCTCTGCCTGGCATAGATCTCCCTCACCTTTCTCAACGCTTAGTTCAAACGCCATTTTCTCAGTGATACGCGACTACTCCCTTTAAAACTGCCCTCCATGCCGAAGCTGGTTTGGCTCAGTGGATAGAGCGTCGGCCTGCGGACTGAAGGGTCCCAGGTTTGATTCCGGTCAAGAGCATGTGCCTTGGCTGCGGGCACATCCCCAGTAGGGGGCGTGCAGGAGGCAGCTGATCTATGTATCTCCCTCATCGAGGTTTCTGACTTTCTATCCCTCTCCCTTCCTCTCTGTGAAAAATCAATAAACTATATTTAAAAAAAAAAAACTGCCCTCCATAATTCCCGACACCGCTCAGTCACTTCTTCCCATTGCACTTACTATTTTCTAACACACTATTTCATTTATTTCCTTATGTTTACTGTCCAATTTCCCCCCCACTAGAATGTACGCTCCATGAGGACAGGGAATTTTATCTGTTCCCTGATATGTCCGCAGTCCCTCTACCCCCAGGGCCATAGCATTTCTCCTTCCCGGCCGGCCTCCTGGTTGAAGGCGGCGGAGCACTGCCCCACAGACAGTCCGCAGAGAGCTCGTGAAACCCAATACGAGCAAGGTCGCCGGTGCCCCACTGACCCCGCCCCGCCCCGCCGGCCCCGGGCACGTGACCGCTCCCAGATACCCTTGGAGGTCATTCACGTGACCTTCCGACCCCGGCCCCTCCTCCAGGGGTTCCCACGTGTTCCCAGGCCGCGCCGGCAGCGCTTACCATCCGGGTCCTTCTCGCGGTAGCACTGGTAGTTGCATTCAACTTCCATGTTCTCCAGGAACGATTTCACCTGCTCCTCGTCCTGGAAGTCCACCACGCCAGCCATGGTTCCAGGTCGCCCAGATGAGCTTAACCTGTCGCTCCAGCCCAAGCCACGCAGAGTCCAGCCCCACGTTCCCGTGAGCTGGCGGAGGGGCGGGGCCTGGGAGGGCGCGCCGCCGCGGAGGTCTGCGCGCACCCGCTGAGCTCTTTCGCTAAGGCCTGGGCGGGGCCTGGGCGGGGCCTGGGCGGGGCCTGGGCGGGGCCTGGGCGGGGCCTGGGCGGGGCCTGGGCGGGGCCTGGGCGGGGCCTGGGCGGCCCGCCACGGAGGTCTACGCACACCCGCTCAGCTCCTTCGCTAAGGCCAGTCCTCACGCTGTTAACTCTGTGGCGTTCAAATCTTTTCCTCTGATCCTTCCATTCCTAAAACTGATGGCAGTCTTTCTGCAGCACTTTATCTGTGCCAGCTTTGTGGCCTTAAATCACTTTCTGCTTGTAGTCTCCCCATACATTCATTAGTTCCATAATCTATAAGGGCCTACTGTGTGCCCCACTAAGTGCTTCCTTATAGTATTTCAACAGCTAGGAAAAATGATCCCTGCATTTCAATAGCTTGCAGTTTAGTAGAAAGACATTTATTTATTCATTCAACAAGCAATTTGAGCACCTCCTATATATGTACAATTACAATAAGAAATGTGGTTTATCTCTATATTCCTCCCAGACCCACCCCCTGCTTCCAAACATGAATGAAATGACCAAAGGTTTGTGCCAGGTGATGACTGGAATACAATAGCTCTAGAAGTTGTACAAATAATATTGTTGTGTCCCTTGTGCTGGTTGCAAGGCCAAGAATAGAGCAAGGTGTGGCGAGGGTAATATAGGTAGTAACTAAGGTCAGGGACAGGCCATAAATAATACTTTCCCTTAATCCTATTTACTTAATTAAAATGAGAACACCTGAGCAGTAGAGGGCACTAGAGAGTTGGGAAAAGGATGGAGGAGAGCCTGGGTCAAGTATGAAATCACATATTTTAAAAAGAAATTTAAGGTCATTACAAAGGCAGCCAGCTTCCTTTATCAGTCCTGTTCTTTTTTATTATTATTTTATTGATTTTTTTACACAGAGGAAGGGAGAGAGATAGGGAGCCAGAAACACTGATCAGCCGCCTCCTGCATATCCCCCACTGGGGATGTGCCCACAACCAAGGCATATGCCCCCAACCAGAATCGAACCTGGGACTTTCCAGTTCGCAGGCTGACGCTCTACCTACTGAGCCAAACCAGTTTCAGCACTAGTCCTGTTCTTATCTCTGTGGATTTATCCTCCCTATCCATATAAATTTTCACATATCCTGTTTTTGTGGCCAGATGGTTTCGTTTATTTCTGGAATCCAAAAAACAAAATAAACAAACAGAAAGGAAAAATAGATACAGAGAACATTTTGACAGTTATTTTTTATTCAAATAATACATAAATATATGCTTATTGTAAATTAATCTTATGCTTTTAGCCCTTTTCGATAAGCATGATGCAATCTGTACACACTGTTCAGACTGTTGCAGAGAAATGGATGGTCAAAGAAATTAACTGACTTACCCAAAATACACAGTGAGAAGACCCAGAGAAACCAGGTCTCTTGGAATCTTGGAGTTCACAGCAATCATCCTGGAACGTGAAGGGGAAGAAATCAAGAGCATTAGAGCACTCACCTCCTGACTGCAGACATAGATTAAATTAATATTAATGGATCACTAAATAGTACTTTAGCAGTTTCAATTTATTATCTCATTTATTTTGCACAGCATTACTCTTTGTTCATTCAACAAACAGTCCCTGGATGCTTAATAATGATTAGGAATTAGAGGTGCAAAATTGAAAAATTCAAGGTTTCAGGCAAACACGCTTTGTTTAGAAGAGGAAAAGTATCAGTAAATAAACATGATGAGATGCTCCCCCGATGATAAAAGAAAGGCAAATTAGAAACACTATGATACCATTTTTCATTTCTTCGATTGACAAAGATTGGCATTACATGTTTGTGAGGATGCTGTGGAACCAGCATTCCCATATCCTGTTGGTGGGAATATATATTGATGCTTCCTCTTTGGAGAGCAATATGGTAATATTTATCAGCATTTCAAGTGTGCTTATATATTTTTGTGAGGGAGGGGGAAAATATTTGCAAGTCATCTATCCCATAGTGGGTTTGTATACAGAATATATAGAGAACTCCTACAACTCAAAATAAAAAGATAATATTTTTAAATGGGCAAAATATTTGAGTAGACATTTTACCAAAGAGACATATGAATAGGCTACAAGCACACAAAAATACACCCAGCATTCTATGGTCATTGGGGCGCGGTTAATTGGAGAGTCCGCCTGTATATGGCAGGTTCAATTTCCGGTCATGGAATATACCCAGGTTTCAGGTTTGATTGCCAGTGCCAGGGAAGCAACCTATTGATGTTTCTCTCCCACATGGTATTTCTCTCCTCTCCCCTCCCCTCCCCTCCCCTTCTCTCTCTCTCTCTTTCTCTCTCTCTCTCTTTCCCTCCCCCTTTTCCCTCTCTCTAAAACAAAAAACAAATAATAAATTTTAAAAATATGGCCAGCATGGGAAAATGCAAATAAATTTCCACCATGAGATACCACTGCACAACTACTAGAATGGCTGTAATCAGCAAGACAAGCAATATCAAGTATTGATGAGGATGTAAAAGAAAAAAAAAAGAAGAAGCCTGGAACCCTTATACATTTCTTGTTGGAATGCAAAATGAAGCAGCCCCTTTGTATTTTGTTTGTTTGAATTTTATTTTATTTTTGTAAGAACACAATGTATCTGTCCTGTTAGCAGATTTTAAGTGTACAATGAATTATCGTGGAATATAGATACAATGTACAGTATTGTACAGCAGATTTCTTGAGTTTACTCATCTTGCTCTACTGAAACTTGTGCCCTTGATTTAGTAATTCCCCATTTCCTTTTTCCCCTCAGCCACTGCAATCACCATTTCACTCTTTGAGTCTATGAATTTGACTATTTTAGATACCTCATATAACTGGAATTATGCAATATTTGTATTTCTGTGACTGGATCATTTCATTTAGCATAATGTCCTCAAGGTTCATCCGTATTGTAGCATACTGCAGAATTTCCTTCTTTTCTGAGGCTGAATAGTATCCTAATGTATGCATGTACCACGTTTTCTTTATCCATTCACCTGTCAATGGACATTTAGGTTGTTCCGCATCTCGATTACTGGGAATAATGTTGCAATGAACATGGAGATGCTAATATCTCTTCACAATGCTGGTTTCAATTCTTTTAGATAAATGCCTAGAAGTGGGATTGCTGGATCATATTGTAATTCTATTTTAAACTTTTGGAAGAATCTCCATACTGTTTTCCAAAACAGCGGCACCATTTTGCATTCCTGTCCAAAGTGTGCAAGGATTCCAATTTCTCCATAGCCTCAACTTGTCTTTGTTATGCCCAGATTTCATGATCCCTAAAGACCACGAGGGAGCCGAAAACGGCTGCAATAGCATAGAAACTTTATTCAAACCCGGGTTTGGCCCTCAACCTTCATCTGGCACAGCAGCGAGGTGAGAGAGCAAGCCCACAATAGGTTATAAAGGGTTGGTCATTTGGGTGGTCCCAGAGAAGTAACGAGGGTTACAGAGATAGCCTTATTAGGTCAGAGTTTTTCAGCAGGGGTCTCACAGCACAAGAATCAGGAAGTGACCAGTACTTTGGTTATGCCTTATTAGGACCTAAGCCATGTCCTTGGGCTGCATTGGTCCACTCAGGCTGTGGTTGGGGGAGTTAGGACATTCCTGGCACCTCTGTGGCCACTCCCAGCAGGGGGGAACGGAAATTAGGCTGACCAGCCCCTCAAGATGGGGGATGGCTCTGCTTTGTCCTTTCAGCCTTTTTATTTATTTAATCCTCACCTGGGGATATGTTTTTATTTTATTGATTTTTAAGAGAGATGAGAGAGAGAGAGAGAGAGAGAGAGAGAGAGAGAGAGAGAGAAACACTGATGTGAGAGAAACATCCATCAGTTGCGTCCCACACATGCCTAGACTAAGATCAAACCCACAACCTAGGTATGTGCCTTGACTAGGAATCGAACCACACTTTTTTGGTGTACAGGATGATACTCCAAAAAACTGAGCCATCCAGGCAAGGCTGTCTCTTGATTTTTTTATAATAGCCATCATTATAGGCATCTCATTGTGGTTCTAGTTTGCATTTTCCTGATGACTAGTGATTTTAAGCATCTTTTAAAAAATTGATTTCAGAGAGGAAGGAAGAAAGAGATAGAAACATGAATGATAAGCGAAAATTATTGATCATTTGCCTCCTGCACACGCCTATCAGGGATCGAGCCTGAAACCAGGGCTCATGCCTTAACTGGGAGTTAAACCTTGACCTCCTGGCTCATTTGTTAACACAACAACGGAACCACACTGGCGGGGCAACGTGGAGCATCTTTTCATACATCCGTTGGCCATTTGTACATCTTCGGAGAAATGGCATTCAAGTCCCTAGCTCATTTTGAACTAGTTTATTAGTTTTTTGCTTTTGAGTTGTAGGAATTCCCCAAATACACTGGAGATTAAGCCCTTATCAGATTTCTGGTTGCCATAGGTTCCATTCCATCCGTTGCCTCTTCATGCTATTGATTGTTTCCTTTACTGTGCAGATGCTTTTTAGTTTGATGTAGCCCCATGTTCTGTTGCCTGTTCTTTTGTTGTTATTAAAATGTGCTTACATTTTTGGTCCGGAAAGTCAGCTTCTCAGAATGTATCCTACAGAAATTCTTGTGCAAATAAATATTTGCTGCAGTTTTCTGTTGTTGCTGCTTTTATGATAATAGAAATGACAAAATCTAAAAATAGAGGATTTGATACAATGTAGACATTAAAAGGAATGAATTAAGTCTGTTCATGTCAACAATGAGAGCATTGTCCTCTACACCAAAGGCTTGTCAGTTTCATTCCTGAAGGCAACCCATCCATGTTTCTCATACATCAATGTCTCTCTCTCTCTCTCTCCATGTTTCTCATACATCTCTCTCTCTCTCTCTCTCTCTCTCCCCCCCTCCTTCTCTCTAAGCATGTCCTCGGGTGAGGATTTTAATTAATTAACTAATTAATTAAATTAAATACACTAATAAAACATATTAACTTATTTTTAAGATGTTCAAATGTATTAAGTGAAAAAAAGTTATATAACTTAATTTTGTTTAAAAAGTAACCTTTTATATAGTCATAGAAAAAAACGGGGAAAATACATTGAACTGTTAATAGTAACTATGGCTTGGGTAGGAGAGAGGGAATAGTGTATAGGGGACTTGCAGTGTCTCTATTCCATCTTTATGTTTATAATAATTATTTATTACTTTTGTAAGCTGACAAATAATAAGTGTTTTTAATTCCATAACGTTCAATGTCTTGTGAGTCATTTCAGATATTAATATTTCCATTTTATAAACGAAGTTCTGAGAAGTAAAGTGATTTCTTCAAGACCACACAGCCAAGCAAGCCTCCTCAAAGGTTTCGGAACCGTGAGCTGACAGCATCCGCCCGCCCCCCCGGGGGCGGGAGAGACCAGACCAATCACGTTTGCTGTGATGTCACTTTAAAGACCTGGGATTGGTGCAGCCGCACGGTGGTGGATCGGCAGGCTTTCCCAGGGTTGCGTTGGAGGCACTAGTTCTTTGCCCTCTTCAGGTCCCCTGAGAAACCTCCGCATTGGGTGGGTTAGTCATGGGGGCGCCCTGCCCTTCTGGCCGTGGCCAATCGCCCAGCCCTTCCTCCCTGCACCCTTCCCACCGGAAACAGGGAAAGTCACTGACAGGTGCCAGCTCTGCTCAGACTTGCGTTTCAGCAGCGTGCTTGCACACTGCATAGTCCCCACATGACCCGCATGGCTTTCGGCCAGCGCTAAGCAATGAGAAACAGGATTCAATGTAACCTCTAGTTCCCTGCCTGTCTTTGAGACACCCAGGTCGTTCTGCAAGCTGGAAAGGCCCCTGCTTTATAGAGAAGAGAACTGGGGTCCGGAGGGAAGAAAGAGGCTTGACCCGGGGCGCACAGAAAGCTAATGAGAGAGCCACAGAAGCCACAGACTCTTCCTTCAGCGCAGCAAGTTGGGTGGTAACCTTTCCAACTTTATCTTCACCTCCTCCTGACAAATACCCTCCCTCCTTTTTATCTCTGGTTTCTTCTGTGTTCCTTGCCCATATATCATTAGCTGAGGCAGCAAGGTTAATCAAGGATAATAAAGACTTTGGAATCACACTAAAATCCCATACATGCTGTGGGAACTTGGACAAATTGTGTTACTTTTCTAACCTTATTGTCCTCATCTGCCATGGGATATTAATCTCTATTTGCTAGCACCTTATTGAAATAAATGAGAAATTGGGAGGCAGTTTGGTTTAGAGCTAGAGCAATAGCTTTCAAAGTATGGTCCCTGGACCAGCAGCATCCAGTCATCTGGGAATTTGTTAGAAAATAATATTGTCTGGCCCCACCCCAAACTTACAAATTGAAACTCTGAATCCAGCAATCTGGGTTTAAATAAACTTCAGGCAATTCAGACAAATGCTAACGTTTGAGAATCATTGGTATACGATGAGTAAAGCCATTGGGTTTTTAGTCAGGCAATTCTGGGTTCTTTTAAAGGTGTCTTAGTTCTGCCTTTTACTATTTGGGAAGTCTCAAGCAAAGCATTTTACTGACCTGCCTCTTAGTTTACTCATCTGTGAAATGGAGTTAATAGTTGTGTCTACATATCAATTATTTATTGACTCATTCAACAATTCTAAGTTCTAGGAATATATCAGTGAGCAAAACGGATAAAAATCTTTGCCCTCAATTAGTATTTGTTCTAGTGATATTTTTGAGAATTAATTACGATGATTATGATAATGACATAAAAAGCTTAGTGCAACACTGGCACATATTGAGCACTCAGCAAATGGCAGCTATTATTCATGATGGGGAAAGGACGTGTAAGCAGTAAATGTCATATTAAATTAAGCTATGAGCTCTCTGAAAATTGTCTGACTCATGCCTGTGTCATCCAAATTTAACATAGGGCCTGGTGCAGATTAAAGTTCAGTAAATATTTGATGAAAGTATGTACAAAAGTTACAGATAAATACTGACTGGGTTTCCTTTACAATCCATCTTTAGAGCTGATATCTCAACCATAGGCTACACTCTCCAATAAGCCTTCCTGTCACCTTACATTTGTATATTGCACTCTTTCCAGTTATTGGAAAGTAACTCTTTACATTCATATGTTGTGACAGTGTAGTTGATGCATGATAAATCTGTGTTGAGTGAATGAATGGATGCCTGAAGCAATATAGAAATTTGTTGGAAATAGTGGAATAGGGGTCAGAAAACTTCAATCCTAATTCCTTTTCTGCTACTTTTATAGTATTAGGCCTTGGCTAAGTCTGTTTTCTTTTCAGAGCCTCAGTCTCCTAACCTGTAAAATTGGACTTCTAATCACTAACCCACCATGATGCTGGAAGGAGACAGACCTACTTTAATACCTAAGTTTTATCTTACTTCTCAGGAAGAATCACTGAAAGCAGTAAAAGAAGACCAGATAGATAGATTTCTTTGTAAATCTCTAAACACTAAAAATTAAGATACTATTTCTAATCAGGTAATCTACAACTTGCAGAATTTACTGGTTAGAATTTGACTCTAAATCCTTTGCTACTGAAAGTGTGATCTGCAGCATTGGCATCATTTGAGAGCTTGGTAGGAATGCAGACTCTGGGACCCACCCAGACCTACTAAACCAAAATCTACATTTTAATAAGATCCTCAGGGAATCTGGATGCACAATAAAATCTAAGAAGTGTTGCTTTAAATCAGACTCATAGGACACGTACCGAAAAGGTTCTGATATATCTTCAACTCCCTCATTTCACCGATGAGTACACTGGAGCTCAGCAATGAAAAGGACTTGTTTTTCAAAAAGGCAGATCTGAAAAAAAAAAAAAAAAAAAGGCAGATCTGAGTGTGTCACACCCATGTTGTCAACCAGTGGCTCCACATTGCCCACATCCTTCTTAGCTCAGCTCAGCATTGACCCCTGCTTTCCACTGAGCTCATCTGGCCCCGACATCCCACTGCCCTTGACACCTCCTCACCTATGAAACAAGCCAATCACTCCGACCCTCTCTTCTTCTCTGAACTCCTCAGGCTGTCTTCTCTATGTGGGCTGTCCTTCCCACTTTTCTTCAGCCTCAGCTCAGACTAGGACACCCTTGATACCAGCTCAGACATGATACCCCCAGTCCTTATTTAGGATCCCTTTCTAACTGTTACTGGTTGACAGTGGGCTTAGGTTAGCCAGCTGAGGTCTCCTCCACCTCTTGAGGCTCTGTGATCATTACCTATTTTTACAATGCCTGTTTTACCAGATGGTGAGCTCCTTATGGGTAAAAACCAGAACTCAGGTCCCCACACAGAGCCAGGCACTTTGTAAGAGCTCAGTTTATCCCATTTGACTAATGATTTTTAAGGTGTCTTGCAGATATAACTTTCTGCATTTTGAGACTATGAACTCCCAGAGAGTGGGGACTTGTTCTCTCCCTGTGTCTGACAACAGTAGGCACTCTTGCACTAGCCAGGCTGACTGTTTCAGCTGTTGCAGCTGTAGCCATTCCCATAATGTGCTCCCTATCGGGCTCACTGCAGCATGCTCAAGGAAGTACAGCTGACCCTGTGCTGGGATAGAAAGAAGCGAGGAAAATTCCTGGGCAAGTGGCATAGGGAGACTGAGACAAGAAAATTAAACAAGGCTAAGTAGTTTGGGCAACGTGCAGCCAGCTTGTAAATCAAAAGACCTTATCTTCCCCAACCAAGGGTACTTGGAAGCAAATGGTTTACACCTCTTCTCCCTAACTAGAGAATATATAGCTTAAATCACCCTGGGCAAGGAAATAGACCCAATTAATGCCATTTGTGCCAACTAAACCCAAGGACAGATGAAGTATAGGGAACGAATAAGATAAAAACCATTAAAGCCGGACAGACCTAAATAAAAGTAAAACAGACCAAAGAATAATCCCAAACTCCCTTTACATGAATTTTGATACATCAGCATATTAAAAGTACACCTGGAAAGCTGATAAATATTCTATTGAAACCCTTCCCTAAGACTCCCCTGTAGAAAAAAAAGGGGGGGTGGGAGGATAAAGAGCCCTTAGGACAAAGACTCAGTGCAAGCTCACTCTCGAACACACCCATGCCCTTTCCCAAGCATGAACTTTTTATTTCTTCCTGAACTCCAAGGGTCCCCATGAGACTTGTAGCGAGGGGAGCCGTGGGCAGTGGTAGCTCAATCAGGACTCAATCCCTGATCCTGTCTCCAAAGCCCCCTTTTCTCTGACCCCCCAGTGAGCTGACGGCAGTCCCACTTTGGCTCACTTCTTTCCTAGAACACCTACAGAGGACAAAAGCAGAGCACTGCGTAAGCTCTCTCCTGCTGTTTCTTCTACCCCAAGTCCCTCCTTTGTTTCACTGTCCCCGGTTTTTATAAACATGCTCTCAAAGTCAGCTGGACTCAGGTTATAAAATCTTTCCTACACAAAGTCAAGAACCCACACACTACAGACAGGTCTCAGGCAGACCCACTCCAAGCCGGCCCCTTGGAGTAGGTCTGGTACCCAACAGGTTGCAACACCAAGGGTAAAGAAGAGATCAAGAGATCAACCAAAGGACTTGTATGCATGCATGTAAGCATAACTAATGGACACAAGACACTGGGGGGGGGGGCGTGTGGTGAGGGATGAGGGCATGTGCTAGGGGGGTAGGGGAGGCTGGGGGAAGGTAATGGGGGGAAAAAGAAGCTATATGTACTACTATTTGTAAGACTTTAAACAATAAAATGAAATTTTTTAAAAAAAGAAATCAAATTTCATGGTAAGTCATCTCAAGTCTGGGCTGAGATTTAATGCCTTCTACAAAAGCTCACAAGATTTCTAATCATTATCCTGAGGCTTCCTGCCCCCACATAAGAACTGATACAAGTGGGTGCTCAGTACACGTTGACGAGTGAGTCAGTGAAAGGGTAAATTAATCTGGGCTTCTAAATGTACATCTACACAATGGAATACTATGCTGCTTTAAAAAAGAAAAGACTTCTTATCATTTGCAGCAGCATGGATGGAACTGGAGAGCATTATGCTAAGTGAAATAAGCCAGTCAGGGAAAGGAAAATACCACATGATCTAACTCACTTATGGATAATAAAGAACATTATAACCTGATGGACAAAATAGATAGAGGCAGAGAAGCATGGAACAGGCTATCAAATTACAGCAGGAAGGCTGGGGAGGCGAAGGGGAGGTAAGAGATCAACTGAAAGACTTGTATGCATGCATATAAGGACAACCAATGGGCATAAGACACTGGGAGGTGAGGGCATGTATGGGATTGGGGTGGGGAGGGCAATGGGGGGATATGGACACATGTAATACCTTAATTTAAAAAAATAAGGAAAAGATAAATGTAGCCCAATGATGACTGTTAGTAAGAAGCAGTGGTGTAGGAAAAGAGTTGTGACCAAATGTCACATGGTGTTCAAGATGAAGTATAAACTCCTTACCTTTGCCCTGCTGTAATTTACTGCCCCAGCCTGCCTCTCTCTCCAGCTGTCTCTTCTCTTCTGTGTATACTCTTTATGTCTCATCCCAAACTATCATAGAGCCAAAATACATCATCTGATTTCACGCTCCAGTGACTTAACATCTACTGTTCCCTATACCTGGAATACTCTTTTTTCCCCCCTCTTAATTTAGATCATTCTTGTTTACCTTTCAAAGCTCAAGTCAAATAGGACCTCTTTCTAGGAAACCCTCTCTGACCACTCCACTGGGCTGGATGCCTTATCTGTGCTCTGGTAGGTGCCTGCTTCTTTTTTATAGAAGTATTGATCATATTGTTTTGCTATTGCCTATCCTTTTTACCCACAAGATTTGAGCACCTTGAGGGCAAAGACTGTGTCTCATTTATTTCTGTACCCTCAGTGTCTAGCATATGGCATAACACAGAGGAGAGGCACATGATCTAGTGGAAAGAATGCATAGTAGAAGAGTTACTATCATTAGTCATTGAATTTGCCACCCATAGAATTCCAGGTTTAAGAAGGGCTTTGTTACACCTGAAATTAATACAAAATAATATTGAATGGAAACTGTAATTTAAAAATTAAATGAAGGGCTTTCCAAAGCCTCATTTAATATTTGTTGAGGAATAAATTATTTACATGCATATGCCTTCAGAAAGGGATAGGACAATCAACAGTAAATGACAGGCAAGGATGCCGAGAAAAGTGGAATTCACACACACACACACACACACACACACACACACAGCTCATGGCAGATACATCATTGGAAGTACAGGGGCGAATGACCCTCTAAGGAAGGGTATTCTGGATATTAGGCCCTAATAGTCTGATTGTGGTAACTGTTCCAAACTAGATGCTATATCTTCCTTTCTCCCATCCTACTCTGGCAGAGAGTAGCAGAAAGGGTTAAAGGAAAAGGAAAAAAATTTTCACACAAAATATGAAATCTGGATCAGTTACCAAATCTGGGAGTCAAGTTAACTTATAACCTGGAGCAAGTCACTCCTCTCTCTATACTTCAGTTTCTGTAAAATGGGGACAATAATATCTAGCTTTCAGGATAAGTGATAACAGTTAATACTCACATTATATTTATACTCTGCCAAGTCCTATTCTAAGAGCTTTAAATATAGTAGTAACTTAATCCTCACTGAAACTCTATGAGGTAAGTACAATTTTCATAGCAATTCTATAGATAAAGAAACAGAGACATAGAAATGTCTTTTCCAAGATCACACAGCTAGTAAGTAAGGAGCTGGGAGTGAAACCCAGACTAGATTGGCTTGCTCCAGTCTATGCTCTTAACAAATACTATAGTATTCTCTTTTAAAATGGCTTATCTCTCAACTATTACATACTCCTGTAATTGGAAGGTTTTCTGTCTGAGTAGCCCAGGCTATTTTAAGTCGCCCTAAAGGTAAGTTGGCTTTGCCTTCCTCTGAGGAACTGGAACAAGTCCTTAGCACTTCAGCCAGAGGGCATTCAAGGGATATGAGGATCCCATGAAGTTAATTCCTCCAGTCAAGCCATGTTCTGGGCCCCGAAGACAGAGCTGAATTGAATGCAGCCAATGCTCTCAAGGAGCTCACAGCTCAGTTGGGTAGATAAGCAACAGAGACAACCCTAGGATAGTACTGCTACGGAGGGAAGCTTATAAGGGACATCTACCTTAATTGTGGAGGGATTGATCAGAAAAGGCCTTCCAAAGGAGGAGACGTGTGAGTCTATTATCAAAGGCAAGTGGAAGATATATTTGAAGAAAGCAAGAAGGGTTTCTTGGCAGAGAGAATGCTATGAGCAAATATATAGGGGCTTCAAATAGCATTGGGTATTCCAAGAATTGTGAATAGCTCAGTATGGCTAGAACAGACCTAGGAGACATGAAATGAGAGTGTTGTTGCCCAGGGCATAAACAGAGGGCAGTTGGGAAAGTGCCTCAGTTGTCAAATTAAGAGGTTTGACTGTGTCTGTAGAAGATGTAGAGCCACTGAAAAGTTCCAAACAGGGGTTTAATACTATATAATAAAACCTTAATATGCAAATCGACCAAACTGTGGAACAACCAGTCACTATGGGTTGTTCCATCAGGGTGCAGACGTTCAATGCAAGAGCTGCCCCCGGGTGGTCAGTGCGCTCCCATAGGGAGAGCACCACTCAGCCAGAAGCTGGGCTCATGGCTGGCAAGCACAGCAGTGGCAGCTGGAGCCTCTCCTGCCTCCATTGCAGGTGGGTGGTAAGGAACGAGGGATCCTGGATTGCAAGAGCCCTGGAATGCAAGAGGGATATCTGACTGCAGGCTTAGGGGATTTGGCCTAAGCCAGCAGGTGGACATCCCCCGAGGGGTCCCAGACTGTGAGAGGGCACAGGCCGGGCTGAGGGTCCACCCCACCCTGTGCACTGGGCCTCTAGTATGGAATCAAAAGATAATTTGGGTAACAAAAGGGGATTGCATTAGAGGTTTAAAACTGGAGACAGCTTTCAAACATGAAAAGTTGCTCAACATCATTAATCATTATGGAAATGTAAGTTAAGTCCACAATAAGGTACGATTTTACACCCATTGGAATACCTATAATAAAAATGATGAACAAAAACAACTGTTGGCAAAGATGAAGAGAACTGGAACCCTCATACTAGTCCATTGCTGATAGGAATGTAAAATGGTGCAGCTGCTTTGTAAAACAGTTTAGCAGTTCATCAAAAAGTTAAATATAGCCCTAACTGATTTGGCTCAATGGATAGAGCGTCGGCCTGTGGACTGAGGGTCCTGGGTTCAATACCTCGGTTGCAGGCTCCTGGCCCTTGTCAGAGCATGTGGGAAGCAACCAATCAATGTGTCTCTCTCACATCAACGTTTCTCTCTGTCTCTTATTCTTCCTTCCACTCTCTAAAAATCAATGGAAAAATATCCTCAAGTGAGGATTAAAAAATAAAAGTTAAATATAGAGTTACCATATGACCCAACAATTCTACTCCTAAGTATATACCCAAGAGAACGTGCATGTAAGAAAGCCTATTACATGCATGTTCACAGCAGCATTATTCAAAATTGTCAAAAAGTGGAAACAACTCAAATGTCCATCAGCTGGTTATTAGACAAACAAAATTTGCTATATCCATACAATGGAATATTATCCAGTCACAAAAAGAAATAGAGCCTTGATACATACCACAACATAGATGAGACTTTAAAACATCGTGGAAAAATCCAGACACAAAAAAGCCATATCATATGATTCCACTCGTATAAAATGTTCATAGTAGCCAAATCGATAGAGATAGAATATAGATTACTGGTTGGCAGGGGTTGGGATAGGAAGGAATGGGGAGTGACTTCTATTGGGTTCTGGCCTCTGAAAGTAGTGGTGATGGTTGCACAATTTTGTGAATAAAAACCACTGGATTATACACTTTTTAAAAATATATATTTTATTGACTTTTTTACAGAGAGGAAGGGGGAGGGATAGAAAGTCAGGAAACATCGATGAGAGAGAAACATCAATCAGCTGCCTCTTGCACATCCCCCACTGTGCCCGCAGCCAAGGTACATGCTCTTGACCGGAATCGAACCCGGGACCTTTCAATCCGCAGGCCGACGCTCTATCCACTGAGCCATACTGGCCTCGGCTAGATTATACACTTTAAAAGGATTAGTTTTACGGCATGTGAATGATATATCTCCACCCCACCCCCACCCCCACCCCCCCAAAAAAAAGACTGGTAGTAGAGTTACCAGTGAGGAGACAGAATGGTCTAAGCAACATGCTTCACACAGGGAAACTCACACCTGTGGAGGCTCATGAAGACTTTACAGGGGGACACACAAGCATGAATAATCTCCACATCCTGAACTTTTATGTGTTCTTTCCTAAAAGTAATCTGCCTCACAGTGTGCCTTTCATTTCTCCTCTTTCACAGTAGCATTTTTCTCACCCTTAAAGAAAAGATAGCTGTCTCCCCTATCTGAACTATTACTATGAGAGTATTGCCTGAGGGTGAAATGTCCGGAGCACCTTTGAAAGGGAAAGTTTAAATCTAAAGGGTTTTGAGGGAGAGTCCCAGGACAGCCAAGTAAGAACTTTCAGTAAGCAATTATTAAAGTGATAATAAAAAGTAGATGTCAAATTAAAAATGCGTTAGAAGGACCATAGTTTCTACAAATCTTTCTAGAGGGTATCAGACTATAGAGTCTAGAATTACCTTTACCTTAGAAGCATCTAGGGTGCTCAAAATGAAAAACTCCAGTTCTTGTGGTATGTCTAGCCAATGGAATATTATTCTGCACTAGAAAGTCATGCGCTGTCAAGACGTGAAAAGACATACAGGAAACTTAAATGCTTGTCATGTCTACCAAGCGAAAGAGGCCAACCTTAATTAAGGCTTGATTCCAACTATATGACAATCTGGAAAAGGCATCGTCTCGGTATGACACGAATATGAGTAACCTCAGAGTGAATCCTAATGTAAACTATGGACTCTAGGTGATTGGTTGTGATATGCCAGTTTAGGTTCATCAATTGTAATAAATGTAACATTTTAGTACATATGGTGTAGGATTTTTATAATGGGGGAGGCTATGCATGAGTGGAGGCAAGAGGTATTTTGGAAATCTCTATACTTGCTTCTCAATTTTGCTGTGAATCTAAAACTTCCATTAACAAATTAAAAGTCTTAAAAAGAAAAAACCACCTCCTGTACTAGAGCCCCAGCCCAGTCTAGTTAAATTACATTATTTAGGCAATGAGCTAAGGCTGTGTAATTTTTAAAGCTTCCTAGATGATTCTAATATGAAGTCAGGATTGAAAACCACTTAAAGAAAGGCATCGGTGATAGCGATATCAAGGAGGAGGGAAAAGAATTGAGAAATCACTGTGATGCATTTGCAGGATGTTTTCAGACTAGACATGAATAAATTTTGAGTTTAACAAAAGTGAGAATTCCTGATCTAGACCTTTGCAAGCTTCAATATCTATTGAAGGATAAGTTAATAAATTAACATATGACCTCAAGGAGGTAACAGTAGTAGAACCGAGGTAATTTATGGTTGTAAGGGGTGAAGGAGAGGAAGATATCAAGGATGACTGCCAGGTCACCCTTAAAAACTCATCTATGGAAATCTGCTTTGAGATAGAGAGCACAAGAAAGGGGGAAAGTTTGGGGGAAAGACAGTGAGTTAATTTTTGGACATGTTGCTATTAGATACCAGTGGAATATCCAGATGGAGTTTGCTTTTGGCTTTGGATGTGTAGATCAGAAGCTTGAGAGAACAATTTGGGAGAAAAAATTTGGACTCACCGGAATATAGGGCTGGCCTCTCACTGTCTACTTGAAGACATCAGAGAATCTGTCACCAGTCAAGGAAAGCACAGAGAGTACAAAGGTAAAGAGATTGTGATGCGTGTGTAGGATGTTTTCAAACTATAGACATGAATGAATTTTGAGTTTGACAAAATTGAGACGTGGGAGTGGGTGGCTGAAATGGAAGGAAGAGTCATTAGAATTGAGAAGATGAAGGAGCAGAGAGGCCAGAGAGCTACATGAGTCATTGAAGTAAATATTGAAGTCACCCAAGTTGTTACCGGATTGCAATAGCTGTCAAACTTCAGTATGAATCAGGATCGTTGGAAAATTTTTGGGCCCCTCACCTGGAGTTTCTGATTTTGTGGGTTTTTGGACCTAAGAATTTGTATTTATAACAAGTTTCCAGGTGATGATGATACTGGGGACTAAACTTTGATAATTACTGCAACAGAGTAAGCCCGGGTCAGGTGTCTATGAATGTGTTTAGTGGATTCGAGCAATGAAGAGGGAGAGATACCAACCTTAAACAGTTGATTGAGAATGTGGCCCTGATACTGGGACACTCCACCTATTGGACACATACTCCTCCCTGCCTCTATACTAGCTCTGCTTTGATTCTTCATTCTATGGAATACACTTGACCTTGATGTTTGAATCAGAAATAGCTAAAGCCATCTTTATGCTAAAACCAGTAAATTCAGTGTGGAAAAGAAGATTTAACTACCAAACTGCCTTCTACCCCCAGAAATTTCATTAAGTGTTGAGGAATGAAGAAAGGAAATGGAGTCCAGCCTATGTGACCCAGTGGTTGAGCCAGAACCAAGAGGTCACAGTTGGACTCCCAGTCACAGCACATATATGAATCTCAGGGTTGCAGGCTGGATTCCCAGTAAGGGGGTGTGCAGGAGGCAGCCAATTGATGATGTTTCTCTCTCATCGATGTTTCTATCCCTCTCCCTTCCTTTTGCTAAAAAGTCAGTTAAAATCACCAAACATATAAAAATATTTAAAAAAGAAAGGAAATTACAAGTAAAACACTAGGGAGGTCATTTATAGATTAAGTGAATAAGGCAGATTTTTCAAATTAATGTTCCTTTTCACAATAAACATGTTTTGTGACTTTACGCAACTCTCTGAAATATGTTTTACAAGCTTTAGGAGTTAACCTTTTCTACTTACATTAAAAGTCAGGAAAATAAAGGAAAAACTTGTAACATATCAAAAAGCAGAGCATGGAAAAATGTAATCTTACTAGAGAGCGCTACCTCAACCTGATTCGTCACCCCTAAGAAGGTTCATTTTCTATCACTGCTCTTATAGGACCAAGGAGTTTGTTTCCTTTCTGTACAAAATCCTGTTCATTGTTCCTTTTTAATTAAAATGAATGAGAAGATACTTAATTGATTTTTAAACCACATTCTCTTCTCTGGAGGCATAATTTCTGATTGCACAGTTAGGAGCTTTCGCCAGCTCCCCCATGAGACCTTGGAGCCATCATGTGAAGAGGATTTCCCAAGCACTGTCTGATTTCTCAGAGTTCTTGTGTCTAATCTACAATAATAAAAGTGTGATGTGCTAATTAGACTGGTTCCAGACGAAGCCGGGGCTGCAAGTGAAGCCCAGGTCCCGGGTGCCAGAGGGAAGCCGGTGCTGGCAGCTGGGGCAAAGAAGACCTACTCTTGCATGAATTTCATGCATCGGGCTTCTAGGATTAAATATTAGCTACTTTCTGTCTATTCTGGAGAGATAGGTACCAAGTGAAATAGACTCTAGCTAGATAAATATAGAACCAGAATATTAGAATTGGTAGAGACCTTGGAGTTTACCCTCCTGACCTCTCATCCCCTCAGGACATTTTACGAATGATTAAACCAGCCCAGGAATAGGAAAAATTTGCCCAGAGCCTCAGTATCTCAAGGGTCTAAGCAGCCTTAATTAAAGGTACCAAATCCCACTTCCCCTGTGTCAGAGCCAGGGGCTAGAATTCAACTCTCTGACTCCTGGTACAGTGCTCCTCAGTCTCATTCTGGTTTTGCTGCTCAAAGCATCTTCATTTGCCTTCTGGCACTAGGAAGGATGGAGAGAGCAGGAGAGCGGCACTCCAAGTTCCTTCCTAGTTTAATTAACCTCATCAGCATCTTCTGGGAATGTGCTAGTAATGCAAAATCTTGAGTCCCAACCCTGACTTAATAGATCAAAAAGCCTTGGGGAGGGACCTAGAAAACGCCTTTAACAAGAGCTCCAGCTGATTCGGATAGACACTAGAAGTTGATGATGGATTGTAGCAGAAAATTCTGTGTTAGACCTTTTGTTCACCTGGTCCTTCCTGCCCTAGAGAGAAATTCCAAGGCTGTGAGATATTGGAATGAGCTCTGGGGTCAGATTTAGGCCTTCCACAGCTGATTGGTGATGTCTCATATCTCTAAGCCTGTGTTCTCATCTATCAAATGGGAAAATAACCCGTTCTACCAGTCCCAGGGGAGATTAAATGTGAGGTTGGCTGATAAACTGCTTTCTAAAAAACAGCGTGCTGTGATTTTGTGAGAGAGTGCTAAAGTTTGTATCTAGATTGCAACTTTTAGCTCTGAAGAAAAACCTCTCATACTGCCTAGCTCTACCTGGAGAGTAGTCAGCCCACCAACCAGGGTGAGCTCTTAAGAGAGGATGCTTATTGGGAACTTCTGCCCTGAGTCTTGGGTTCTGATGAGTGGTTGGACTGGAGCTCAGCACCTCATTCTCAGGAGTAGCCGGCTGAAATTCACCATACTCAGTAAGTTTGCTCTTCCCTTATTAAATTGCTAAGGAGGAGCGTGTTTATTTTTCACTGGGAGTCTTTTTCATTATCCCACAAACTACAAAATACAGTAGACCGTTAGAATGGTCCCCTCCCTTAAAGATTCAGGGCACTAAATGTTAAAAGTAACAGGAAATCCTGCCTTGGAAATAAGTGAGTTGTATTGAAATTTCTATTCCTTTGCTTTTGCACTTAACTTTCCTGAACCACTGAATTTTAGAATTAGAAGGAGTATGAATAATCATCAATTCTATTTTCTTAACTCTTTATAGAACTCTTACCTATCGTATTCCCAACATTTTGTCAATTGCCCCCTTTTGGACTTTTCTGGTAACCCGGAGTTTCCTATAAGTAGTCCATCCCATGCAGAGTAATTCTTGCTTTTTGGATGCTCTTCCCTCTGTTGAACTGAAATCTATCTTCCTATAGCTTCCCATCCCCTCTTTGCTTCTAGCTTTACATTCCAGGATAAAATGGAATTAATACTCTCTTAATAATAATAATAATCTAAGCTATCATTAAAATTGTAAATAAATCTTTCAATTTCTGTAAACAATTGAGTTTCTGGCAAAATAAATTATTATAAAGTCCTGAACACCTTAAATTCAGTCTTGATTATAGAGAACAAAGACTAGAAGCTTTTTTAATTTAATAAATCTTTATTGTTCAAATTACTGCAATTGTTCTTCTCCCCGCCCCGTCCCCCATAGCTTCACTGCAACCAGTTCCTACTCCACGCTCTGCCCTTACCTCTCCTCCACTGTCCTCTTCCATAGGTGTACGATTTTTGTCCAGTCTCTTCCCCCACCTCCCACACCTCTTTCCCCCAGAAAATTATCAGTCCACTCCCTTTATATGCCCCTGATTCTATTATATTCACCAGTTTATTCTGTACATCAGATTTTTAATTCACTTGATTTTTAGATTTACTTGTTGATAGACATGTATTTGTTCATAATTTTTATCTTTACATTTTTCTTCTTCCTCCTCTTCTTAAAGAATACCTTTCAGCATTTTATAAAATACTAGTTTGGTGGTGATGAACTCCTTTAGCTTTATCTTATCTGTGAAACTCTGTATCTGACCTTCAATTCTGAATGATAGCTTTGCTGGATAGAGTAACCTTGGTTGTTGGTTCTTGCTATTCATAACTTTGAATATTTCTTGCCATTCCCATTTGGTCTGCTTAGTTCTGTTGAGAAATCAGCTGACAATCGTATGGGTGCTCCCTCATAGGTAACTAACTGTTTTTCTCTTGCTGCTTTTAATATTCTCTCTTTGTCTTTTTCTCTTGGCATTTTAATTATGCTGTGTTTTGGTGTAATCCTCTTTGGATTCCTTTTGTTTGATGTTCTCTGTGCTTCCTGGACTTGTAAGTCTATTTCTTTCACCAGGTGGGGAAGTTTTTGGTCACTATTTCTTCAAATAGGTTTTCAGTATCTTGCTCTCTTTTTTTGGCACCCCATAATTTGGATGTTGGTATGCTTGAGGTTGTCCCAGAGACTCCTTACACTATCTTCAATTTTTTGGATTCTTTTTGCTTCTTGCTTTTCCGGCTGAGTGGATTTTGTTTCTTTGTATTTCAAATCTTTGACTTGATCCTTGTGGTCTTCTAGACTGCTTTTAGGTCTTTGTATAATATTTTTTATTTCAGTCAGTGTATGCTTAATTTCTAGTTGGTCCTTTTTCATATCCCTGAGAGTCTTGTCAAACTTATTGGCCTTTTCTAGGAGATTTTTGAAAAACCTTGTAACAGTGGTTTTGAACTCTATATCCAGTCATTTGTTGTCCTCCATTTTTAAAAATTTGTGATCTGTTTCCTTGTCTCTGCATTTTCACTGCTTCCCTGAGTTGGTCAAGTAGCTTTGTGTGCTAGGTGTCCTCTAGGGCACAGTGGTTAAGCCTCCCCAGTTACCTGAGGTGGACACTCTTGGTGTACCCCTTGTCTTGTTGTAGTTAAGCCTAGATCGTTGTTGGTATCACTGGGAGGGGTTGACCTCTAGGCCAATTGGCTGTGCGGATGAGCTGTGTCTACACTGGGAGAGCTTCTGTGCTCAGCTTTGATGGGCAGAGTCTCAGGGCTGAGCAGACAGCCTTGGTTTCCCATCAGCTCCATCCTAAGAGGCCCCTGGGTCTCAGTGTCCTGTGGCAATGGCTGCACACACCTCTGACAGCAAGCTGCCCTCGAGTTTTGCCTGCTGCCAGACAGTCCAGTTTCTTCCTGAATCAGCCTGGCTACCCAAAGTCTCACCCAGAACTGAAGTACAGTACAGTCAGGGGGGTTTGTTTCCCTCCGGAATGAGAAAGCCAGCCACGTGCCCAGCTGCATGCTCTCTTTGAGAACTTGCATGCCTCTGAAGCTCCCCTGAGTCTCAGTGTGCTTCCTCCTGACAGTCCAGTTTCTCCCCGTATGAGTCTGGGTTCCCTGAGTCTCGCCCGGAACTGGAGTTCAGTGCAGTAGGGAACCTTTGTCTCCCTCCCCGTTCAAGAAAACCCAGCCACATATTCAGCCACCCACCCTTTCCACTCACATGCGTCTTCGTGTCTCCACGTCTCTGCACCTCTGCTCTCCGCAACTCCTCTGAGTCTGTGTCCTTTTCTCTTTCCATCTAGTTGTAGAATTTCTACTCATCCAGGCTTCCTATGGTTCTGGATGATGTTCGTTTTGTCTTTTAGTTGTAGTTTTGAAATTGTTGTGCGAGGCAGCAGCATAGGTGTTTACCTATGCCACCATTTTGGTTCCTCAAGGCTAGAAGCTTTAATAGCAGGACCTTTTAAAGAACACAAGTGTTTTTAAGAGGGTGGAACACTGAATTAACCATTAACTTTGTTTACATAGATAAGAGTAAACACTAAAATATAATTACATACAATTTGTCATTGAATTTAAGTTAAAGCTATATTTACTCTGAATCTTCCCTCATAACATTGAGATTCTATGTTTATCAAAAGAACCAGAGTTTCCCAATTTTTAAGTGTTTATTTTAATAGTTCCAAAGAATCTCAATTTGTAATCTTGAAATTATTAATTGTTATAGGGTACATTTGTTAGAGTGTTTGTTATAGAAAACAATGTCCACTTAAAGTTATAATTTCTGTTTGCCAAAGGAGGTTGATTATTTTTTTTAATTCTCACCGAAGGATATTTTTTTCCCATTGATTTTTACAGAGCGGGGAAGGGAGAGGGTCACCAATCAGTATAGTCAGTATGGTTCTAGATTCTTCTCCACTGCCACCCCTCCAGCCTGACATACACACCTTATTTTGCTGCAGGTTCAGAGTTAGAGTTTTGTCAGGAGAGTACAGGGAAAGGAGAGCAGAACTGGAGAAATGAAGGTTAGTATCTGGGAATGCTTTTGATGATGGACAGTAAAATCTAACCTATTCAAGAAAGGAAGTGAGGACATAGGGTAGTGTGAGGAATAGTGAAAAGGTAGTAGGATCAATGGGTTTCAAGTCTTAGTGGAGTTGAAGAATTTTTGGAGTTGAGTATTAGAGGAAGAGAGTGAGAAAGGAAGGAGTTTTCAGTGAGATAGTTGGATGATTAAAATATAGATTTTAGAGGGGTTACAATTACTGGTAATGAAAAGATCAAAGGTATTAGTGTGGAAATGAAAGGCTGAGGCAAGCATGATCACTAAAGGTGAGGAATTTGAGAGGCCAGGACATTGGAAGAATCTTCTAAAAGAATTGAAATCTCTAAGAATTAAGACAATAGTAATTAATGACAATGAACCAGAAGCGCAGGAGCCTGTGACTGAAACGAATGAGTGCTGTATTCTCCATAATGGAGTAATATTTGAAGCTCTTTATTTTTAAGGGGAGAATAGGATTTGAGGGGGTGTAGTTGTTTTAAGGGCCTGGTAGGGAGAGAAGTCCAAGGTGAGATGCCTGGTCCAGGCTCCAAAGACGAGTCTGCGCAGTAGAGTGGGGGCGGGGCCAAGCTTGTGCTCGTGTGCGAGGGCGGGGCCTCGAGGAGGCGGAGTCTGCGCTCTGGGGCCGCCGCCGCCGCCGCCGCAGCCGCGGTCCAGCACCTCCAGCTTCCAGAGGGAAGGAGGCCGCGGCCTGGGCCGAGCCTGGGCCGAGCCTGGAGCCGCCGCTAGCCTGAGCCTCCTGGAGCCCCGGCGCCGGCTCAACCTGGGGGCGGGCTCAGGCCCGGCCCGCCGCCGAGCCCAGGACCGAGGCCGCATGCCCGAGGACCAGGCTGGCCCAGCCATGGTGAGGAAGCAAGGCCCGTCCGAACCGCAGCCGCCCGCCACCCCGGCTCCCGCAGGCCTGCCCTGCCCTCGCTCCGGTGCCCCCCTCCGCGCCCTCGCTTTGCCTACCTCCTTGTTACCGCCCCCTCGGTGGCCCGCGCCTCCTGCCCGGTGCTCCCGGCCACCTGCCGGGCTGACACCCCCCCTTTTCTCTTTCCTCCCAGGTGACACCGGTTTTTGTGTGTTTATTTTTAATCACCCTCAGTGACAGCCTCTTTCGTGTTCCCCTTTGCCACCCCCTCCTCGTCCTTTAACCCGACCTTCCTTTTCTTCTCTACCATTTTGCCTGTAATTATCTCTCTTTGGGGAATCTCTTCTACTTACCTCTTTTCCTCCCCATTTTCCGTTCCTGCCCTTTTTGCTCTCGCTTCTCACCGCCTCTCACCATTTTATCCCCACCGCCCCCTCCTTTCCGTACCATCTCTTCCCCGCGTCCTCTGCCGTCCGCCTTTCCTCGCCCCTTTAGCCTCTCTCCCCCGTCTCGCAACCGCTGTCCCCATTTCCTTCTCCGGGTGTCGGGGGTCTAAGTTAACAATTTGAGAGGTAGGGCGGGCAGATGGGAACTCGCTGGCTTTTCTCTTTGTGGAGGGTTAGGGCGACACGGGAGGCGCTGGAGAGGGCCGCACAGCCTCCTCAGCCTGGTGTCATTGCAAAACCCCAGTGACTGTGTTTGGAATGATGGTGTGAGGCCGGCGTGCATTCTCTATGACCTTATGAGATATGTAGCCTTTTGACAGAAACAACTGAAAAAATGTTTTGGAATGCATTTTTTATTTTGAGGGCTTTGTAATGTGAAGGTACAATTTGGAAAATTTCCACATATTTACAGATTTGACTGTCACTCAGAACCAGTGGTTTGTTTTCACTTGGAGACGGAGACCGGGGCTTCTAAAGACTGAAAAATCAGGTTGGCACTCCGATTGGGACAGTTCGCCTTAATACCTTCTAATGCCTTCATTTGTTTTGCCCTCTCTGAATTTAGTTGGGAGACTTTGGTATTTGCAATTTTTCTCCTTCCTGTTTCAAAATAGGTTGAGGTTTTGGTTGGTTTTTCATTGAGTTGGGTCACTCATTGTTTGCAGTACCATACATTCATGAACATATTTCTCCATCATATGCAGTAATCTATATTTTGGTTTTGGGGAGGAATAAGACATTCTAGTCAAATCTAAGTCCTGGTAATCATGTTCTCCTGGAAGGCTAGTTAATTTCTATTTTTTTTCCTCCCATCTGTTTTTTAGGAAAGTGGTTTATAAATGAAATAATTTAATTTGTGAGCTTTTTCTAACTCACTGACTCTGCATTTTTGGGTTGTCATTCTCCTGTGTCTGCCTCCGCAACAGCCTTCACGTTCACAACCGATCACACTGTCATTGTGTTAACCCGTTTCTCCCCGAGATGTGAGTTATTGTCGACAGCAACTGTGCTTTACTTCTTTCTGTAACTCCCAGTGCCCACTTAAATATTATAAGGATACATTCTGAGAAATGCATTGTTAGGTGATTTTGTTGTTTGATTATCATAGAGCGCACTTATACAAACCTTGTGGTATAGCTATAGCCTACACACCTAAGTTATATGATGTATATACCATTGCTGTATGTGCAGTATATCATTGATCGAAATGTTGTTTGTTATGGAGTGCATGACTGTAGTAGAGATGTCTAAGACAGGGGCCATCAAACCTCACCATGAATCAAAATTAACTGCAGAGCTTGCAAGCTACTATCTCCAGAGTTTGATTTATTAAGTGGGGAATAAAGCCTGAGAATTTGCATTTCTAACAAGTAACCCATGTCATGCTGATGTTCCTGGTGTGAACCACTAGTCCAAGATATAGTCCTAACAAGTAACCCAGCAAATTGATGTTTCTCTCTCACTGATGTTTCTCTCTCCTTCTCTCTCTAAAAAAAAAATCAAAAGCCTTAAATAAATCAGGGTAAGCTATAAAGGGATGTATGTATGTGGCAAATATTTTAGTTAGTATGGTTAGGCAGCAACATTAATAGCTAATATTTATTGAGCATGACTGTATAGTCCCTGTTTTAAGTGACTCACATATTTTATTTCATTCAATCCTCATAGCAACCCAGTGAGATAAGTATTAGATCTATGAATGTAGAGACCATGTTTATTTGGCTCATCATTGAATCTTTAGCATATACACAGTGTCTCATAAGTGCTCAATAAATATTTCTTGAGTGAATGAATGACTTTAGGCATGATCAGAAAGAGAGGAAGGCTTGGTTGAGAAGGGTCTTAATAGGTGGGGTTTTATTGGGTAAGAATTTGGGAAGGAAAGTCATTCTTGGCAAAGGTATCAGCTTGAATGTTGGAGATGAGACAGAGTAGGCATGATGTATTATGGGAAATTTGTGACTCTAGATTGAGGGTGTAGTAGGAGATGACACTAGGTGAGCCTACGGTCAGATCATGGAAGACCTTGAATCATAGATTCAGTAGTTTTGACCTCATTGTAAGACCGAATTACCTTGAAAGTTCTTTTATGTGTGAAGGGATGTCATAATTAAGAGATTTGAAGGGATGATCACTATAAATCAATTTGAAACATGGTTTGGAGTAGGGAGAGCTATTGTACTACTCCTCTGGGTGAAAAATAAGTATGTGAGCTTGCTCCCTAGCCTTGTTATGGTGGTGGTGGTTTAAATTGGAGGGAGGAGGGACGGTGGGGAAGGTAGGGCTGGGCTTCTCTTAAAGGAGACGCACGCAGGAATGAATGCAGAGCCCCCTCTCCAGCCCGCACACTCCGCGCCCCCCCCCCCAAAAAAAAAATTGGAAGGAGGAGAATATAGGGAAATGAAATTTGAAGATTTGCCACACCACTTTTAGTGAATTTTCCATAGAGACATTACTATGGAGTTGTACAACAAACACAGAACCAGTAACCGTTTTGCAGTTCTGCTCACTGGGCCTCAGTTTTCATATGTGTGCAGCCTTTAGGAATTTATGAGAATATTAAAACAAAGTAAATTTACTATACTAAAGTCCTTTATTTACTAACAGTAGGTCTCCCAAAGGTAATGTATTAGATCATGTAGAGAGAGTCAGTGCTTACCAAACTTACTCAATTTTTAAAAATTTTTTTTAGAGAGAAAGGGAGAGGGAGAGAAAGAGAGACACACTGATGTGAGAGCAGAACCTTGGCCGCCTCCTGCATGCCCCTCCTGGAGATGAAGCCCTCCAGCGTGTGCCCTGACCAGGAATTGAACCGGCAGTTTTTCTGTGCCCAGGATGATGCCCAGTTAACTGAGCCACACCAGTCAGGGGGCAAACTTATTTAATTTTAAAAGTGTTTTTTGGGTGGTATGAGAAAGGAGTGATTTTATTTATTTATTTTTAATATATTTTATTGATTTTTTACAGAGAGGAAGAGAGAGGGATAGAAAGAAACATCCATGAGAGAGAAACATCGACCAGCTGCCTCTTGCACACCCCCTACTGGGGATGTGCCCGCAGCCAAGGTACATGCCCTTGACCGGAATCGAACCTGGGACCTTTCAGTCTGCAGGCCGACGCTCTATCCACTGAGCCAAACCGGTTTCGGCAGAAAGGAGTGATTTTAAATAAAATATATTTTATTTTAAATTACATGTATAATTTATTTAATAATACATTGAGCAAAATACATTAAAACAAATTTCCTCTTCCTATTTGACAAATGACACATTTATAAGATATAAATCATTGTTTGTCATATTTTAAAATGCATACATATTACAATGTAGAATGAACTTAATTATGTTTATGACATCAAAATAGATAATAACTGACTTTCTAACCTTAAATTGGAATTCTTGTATTTTTGTACTTAAAAATAATAGGTTTTTATAATTGTTCTGTTTCTGTTTGTTTCTAAATGACAGGCTAAAGGGAATGTTGCCAGGCTGCTACTTGAAAGCCTATCTCCATAAATAAATCATTGGAAGCATGGATAGTTTATATCCAATAAATGGAGATTCTAATAACTATCACCACATTTTTTTATATATATATATATTTCATTGATTTTTCACAGAGAAGAAGGGAGAGGATATAAAGTCAGAAACATGGATGGGAGAGAAACATCGATCAGCTGCCTCCTGCACACCTCCAACCGGGGATGTGCCCACAGCCAAGGTACATGCCCTTGACCGGAATCGAACCTGGGACCTTTCAGTCCGCAGGCCAACGCTCTATCCACTGAGCCAAACCGGTTCGGCTATCACCACATTTTTTAATGCTTAAAAAATACTAAGCTATCTTGCCCTGGCCCGTGTTGTTCAGTTGGTTGGCCTTTATCCTGTGGACCAAAAGGTTGCTGGTTTGATTCCTAGTCAGGGCACAGGCTGAGTTTTGGGCTATATCCCTGGTAGGGGACATGCAGGAGGCAGCTAATTGATGTTTTAATTCTCACATCAGTGTTCCTCTCTCTCTCCCTCTCCCTTTCTCTCTCTCTAAAGATCAATTAAAAATAAACACTGATTTTTGTGTTGTTCAGACTATAGTGGGAAGACAGGGGAGATTGGGGGAGGGTGCTAATTCACTTACGCGCAGCAGATAAAATTTTGGATACTCTCAAACTATTCTGTTTTTAAAGGAGAAAAAATGTAATAATTATTTTATTAAATGGTTAAAATATACATATTGAGATAGACATCATTATTGAATTTAATGATGTAAGCCATTGGGAAATGCTGGCTAGAGCACTACTTTTTTCATTGGTTCCAAAGCTAGCCCTTAAAAACACATTTAACCAATAGGTGTCAGAAATAGTCATCATTTGTAGTGGAATAAAAGACATTTTTAATGTGAATAGTAATTAAAATAGAAAAATAATGTTAAAACAAAGTTCTTGAATACTGGGACATATATTTAGAGGAGCATGATCTCATACAACAGCTTTCATTTAATGAGCACACAATGTGTCAGATGGTATACTAATTAATCTTCACAGTCCCATAAGGTTGATAATGTTTTTTCATTGCACACGTAAGAATATTGAGGCTTTGAAAAATCAAATAACTTTCCTGAGATCATAAAGCTATTAATGATAGCAGGATTCAAGCACAGGATTCTCTGACCTCTAAGCCTATGCTGTTTCAAACACATTCCCTGGCCTCTTATGTGGTTGTAGGAATCTAAACTGAATTCAAGCATTTAAAATACTTGTACCATTGTTTCCACTATAAAAGTAATTCGTATTTATTGAAAAAATTGGTCAAAGGATATGTACAGTTTTATGGTTCTTGATCCATATTGCCAAATTGCCTTCTACAAAGCACTTAAAGCAGAACATCAGATGTTGATGATATTCTGTCTTTAGGATTTAGATACGTTTTGAACATTGAAAGTTTGTGAGATATGACAGGAATATACTTTCAGAACACATTAATTTTTTTGTGGGGAAGCAAAAGACTGGTAGGGATTCAGTATTATTTAAAAATGATACTGCTCTTAATTCTTTTTTTAAAAATATATTTTATTGATTTTTCACAGAGAGGAAGAGAGAGGGATAGAAAGTCAGAAACATCAATGAGAGAGAAACATCAATGATGGAAATCGAACCTGGGACCTTTCAGTCCGCAGGCCGACGCTCTATCCACTGAGCCAAACCGGCTTCGGCAATGCTGCTCTTAATTCTAACAGCATCTATTATGCATTAAAAACAGCATATATTTCAAGATATTATATGTAGAGTGAGCATACTTAGTATGATTGTGGATTTGTAGATTTTTAAAAAAATATGTTTTGTTGATTTTTTACAGAGAGGAAGGGAGAGGGATAGAAAGTCAGAAACATCGATGAGAAAGAAACATTGATCAGCTGCCTCTTGCACACCCCCTACTGGGGATGTGCCTGCAACCAAGATACATGCCCTTGACCGGAATCAACCCGGGCCCTTCAGTCCACAGGCCGACGCTCTATCCACTGAGCCAGACCGGTTTTGGCAGATTTGTAGATTTTTTATGGTGCTAAGGAGCCTGCCATTTAGACTCCACTAGTTTACAGTGTTCCTATAGTACTGCTGTGGCCCCACAGGCTGTACTGTACAACTCAAGTGGTAACCATGCATATGGATAGCAGTGGGTCTACAAAGATCTGTACCCTGTGTACTTGTCAGTGTCTAGGACATAGTAGGGGCTTAGCAAATAGTCGTTGAATGAAAGTGTCTTGAATATTATACTAGGACCCTTGTGATCTAATAGTTCAGTGAATAATCATTTTATAAAAAAAAGTTTTTTCAACCCTATCTGGTTTGGCTTAGTGGATAGAGTGCTGGCCTGAGGACTGAAGGGTCCTGGGTTCGATGCTGGCGAAGGGCACGTACCTTGGTTGCAGGTTCCCTGGCCCTGGTCAGGGTGTGTGCTAGAAGCAACTGATGTTTCTCTCTGTCTCTCCCTCTCCCTTCCACTCTCTCTAAAAATCAGTGGAAAAATATCCTTGGGTGAGGATTAACGACGACAACATAAAAGTTTTTTCATTTTATACTCTATAATACTAAGTAAACATTATGCTGTTTTTCCTGCTTCTAAGTTTTGCTTACACGATTTTTGCCTAGAATGCTGTCCCCCTTCCTTACTATTTAATCTTCATGTGTTGCCTTAAACCAGCGATTTTCAGCTGGTGTGCTGCAGGAGGCAGGCACAGTGGTGTGCCGCAAGAAGTTATAAAGCATGCAATACCTTACTATTTAGTTGCACTGATCTCTTTTCCCTGTCAAATAAAAAAATGACAACAGCCAATACAGCAGTAGCCATCCAATGTGAATTAATCAAAATTTCTAGCATACCTATTTTTTTACCATATTGGCAAAAAATATAGCATATTTTTTATGTGCTGCAGAATTTTAGTAATTAGTTTATGTGGGCCATGAGATGAAAAAGATTGAACACCACTCCCTTAAACCTTACCTCCTTTTTGAAGCCTTCAGGTACCTTTAGGCAGCCTTGTATACTTTTTCCATATGCCTTTCCTGTACTTTGTATATGTCTTGGTTACAACAGTTATTCTGTGGTGGTAGTATCTTTTTTTTTTTTTTTTTTTTTGAGAGAGAGAGAGAGAGAAACATTGATTTGTTCCACTTTTTCATGCATTCACTGGTTGCTTCCTGTATGTGCCCTGGCTGGAGAGCGGACCACGGTCTTGGTGTACCGGGAGAACACTCGAATCAGCTGAGCTACCTGACCAGGGCCATTGTTGCTTGTTAATAAGTCTCCCCGTCTCCAGATTGTGAGCTCTCCGAGGGCAAGGGCAGAACAGTGTTTTATCAGTTTCAAGTCTTAAGCACTTTCCATAATGCCTGAGACATACTAAGAAGATAAATATTCAATCATTGAAAGAATGTATTTGTAGCCGAGACCGGTTCGGCTCAGTGGATAGAGCCTTGGACTGCAGACTAAAGGGTCCCGGGTTCGATTCCAGTCAAGGGCATGTACCTTGGCTGCGGGCACATCCCCAGTAGGGGGCGTGCAAGAGGCAGCTGGTCAATGTTTCTCTCTCATCGATGTTTCTGACTTTCTATCCTTCTCCCTCTCTGTAAAAAATCAATAAAATATATTAAATTAAAAAAAAGAAAGAAAGAAAGAATGTGTTTGTAGAGAATTGCGTAAGGTGATGCTAACTGAGATGTGAGTTGTAAAAGAGGGCAAAAAAGGTGAACACTCTCCATAGATACCCTGAGGGGGAAAAGAGATTTGATGGATAAGAAATGTTGGATCAGATACTAGCCTAAATGGTACTTTTGACCTAAGATACATATTTCTCTCCAGAAGAGTTGAGCTGGAGATAGGAAGGAAGCCACGTGATTTCAAGATGAATTGCAAAACAATATCCCTTTGTATAAATACTTGCAAATTACTTGTTTAAAATTTGTGGAGGCGTCCTTTCAGAGAATAGAATATTTAAACACAGACAGTAAAGACTCAGTTACAAAGTAAATTTAGACGGGTGGTTAATCATTTAAACATTTTGTTAGCTCTACAAAAAGATCTTTTGTTTTTTTTCTTTTTTCCTGTCTTCACTTCTGTTTTGTATAAACATTTTTCTTAGCTCTCCAGCATTTTAATGCCTGTTCAATGTCATATTCTCCTTTTCTAAGGCATTTTTAAAAAGTTTGAATGTTCTTGGTTATGTATTGTCATTTACTTTTCATGGGCCTTGTAACATTTGGCAAATCATTTCACCTCTCCATGCCTCTGTTTTTTTATTCTTTAGCAGTTGTATTAAATCCTCTCTGCGATCCCTTCCACCTCTTAAAAAAATGGAAAACTCTGGCCCTTACCAGTTTTAGCTCAGTGAATAGAGCCTGCGGACTGAAGGGTCCCGGGTTCTATTCTGGTCAAGGGCATATACCTTGGTTTCCGGCACATACCCGGTGGGGAGTGCGCAGGAGGCAGCTGATCAATGTTTTTCTCTCATCCATGTTTCTAACTCTCTATCCCTCTCTCTGTAAAAAAATCAATAAAAATATATTTAAAAAAGAAAATTGTAAACTCTGGCAAGTTAAAGGTAAGCATTATAGTAGAGTGAGAATGTTCTCTTAGTTATAGTATTATGGGATAATGGGAAGCTGCTTTTATAACTTTAAATTTTGTGTACACCTGAGCTCTTATTCCCATGAATATATTACCCAACTTTCATACCAGAAACTATTTATTCAATTATGTTAATATTTGCATAGTACTTTAGTATTTTAAAGACATTTTCTTATACTTCCCATTTATTGATACCATTTTGTGATTGTCAAGATAGAGGTTTAGCATCAATTTTACAAATAAGAAAACTGACAAGTTAATTTATTTTCCTAAGGCCACACAGCTACTAAGTAGCAGAGCCAGGACTGACTACAAGCCCAGTGCTTTTTCCATTATTAACCTGGCTTCTCTGTTTACTATATTCTGTTTCAAAACTAATGCTGAAAGTTAAGAGAAAAATGATGCTAAAGGATCTCTTTGAATTAGTGATTCCTATGATCTACTCAACAGCTCAGTGATTATTGACTTGAATTTTTGTTTTGTTTCTTGGAATGGTTTTGCTACATGTGCTAAGATGGAAGGGAAGGGGATTTATTTACCTTACCAGCTTCTTGTCCTTTGGCACATAGTCATTTGCTGCACTGGCCAGCCCATGAAATGATACATGCAAGAAGTTTGTCTTACCTGCATTATTTGACATCTAGGGATCTCTGAAAGTAGTTGGTGTGTGTTTTTTAAAATTGTTTAAAGTATTACAAATAGTAGTACTTATGTCTTCTTCCTCTTCTTCTTTTTTTTTTTTCCCAATCGACCTTCCCCCAGTCTCTCCTACCCCAGCTGGTAGTTTTTAAAACATAAAAATAACTTCCCACTGTTCATGCCAAAATAGTTCATTATATTTATACCCTTGAATACAATATATATTTTAATCCTCACTTGAGGAGTGAGGACATTTTTTCCATTGATTCTTAGAGAGAATGGTAGGAAGGGGCAGGGTGCGGGGGAGAGAGAGAAAGGTTAATGTGAGAGAGATACATCGATTGGTTGCCTCACACATGCACCCTGCCTCGGGGCGGGGATTGGACCTGGACCTGCAACTGAGGTACATACCATTCATTGCTGGGAAGCAAACCTGCAGTATTTTGGTGCGTGGGCTGACATTCTAATCACTGAGCATCCCACCAGGTTGGTACTATATTCCTGACTTTTTTCCTCATTTGTGAAATGACTGTGTTTGGGGAAGGAGAAGGTAAATGGATTATATGTATCTAAGGTTGTATTAGTATTTATCCCTGGAAGTCTGGCTTGGTTGAATCAGTAGTAGAAAGTATAAGGAGAAAAACTCCCATAAACGAAGGAGGGATTTCCCATGTAGTACTACAAAAATGAGGAGTCAAGTATTGTCCAATATCTGATATTCTTGTACCCATTGACTCAAATGGCACTTGTCTGCCTTTCAGTCCCATTGTTTAATTTCAGGGCTGGACTTGGGGCTTATATTTCTTGCTGGACATACAGTCTCTTTCTCTAGAGGGAAATAAGTATTTTAAACACACCTAACAATAAATTTGTGCTTGATTGATCATTTATCCATTCAATACACATTTAGTGTCCATTATGTGATAGGCATTATTTTAGGTTCTGGCAATAACAAAACATAGTATTTGTTTTATGAAGTTTATATTCTATAATAATAGCTAACATATCTTGAGCAGTTAATATATGCCAATCACTGTTGCATGTGTCTTTCTCTTAGAATTTATTTAATGCTGACAACAACCTTATGATATAGTGACTATTAGTGTCTGCATTTTATAGGTTTTGAAACTGAGGTGCGGGGAGATTAAGAACTTTGCTTAAGGTTGCATAGTTTTTTATTAATGGTAGAGTTGACATTTTAATCTAGGCAGTCTGACTCCCAACCTCACACTTTTCACCACAATATTATACAGCCCTGCAGAGAGATGTCAATACAAATTTTATTTATGTCAACTTTATAATCTTTATAATCACTTGGTTTCTGGCCCAATCTTAAAAAAAAAAAAAAAAAAGTCATCTAGGGATAAAAAAAATAGAGCACTCTCAGAGCCATTTTCTTCTACTGGAGGATTTATCAGTTTTAGGAACCTTTTAGATGGGAGATGAGATTTTGAGCCTGATTCATGATTGGAACTGAGATAGCTACATAAAACTAGGATTTTAAATTGCCTACAACATGGTAGACCAAAAAATACCTGCCTGACAGTATACGGAGATAAAGAGGCTTGTTTGTGTTGGTATAAACTCTAGATAGGAAAAGTCTCTTCTTGAGGACTTACAACCATGAACTTCCTATCCTAACTATCTGAAACTTAAATTTCTATTACGTGTATAAGATTCTGTCTGGTAAGTGAGAAAGGAACATTTACTTAGTAATTAATTACTCCATCAGGCATTATGCTGAGGGGTTTTGAGTTCATTATAACAATAGCATAATTAGATAAGTACTAATATCCCCCTTCTACAAAGAACAGAACTGAACGTCAGAAAAGCTAGGTATTTTACAGTATAACACCACTAGAATTCAAATCCAGGTGTAGGATTCTTCCTGCTAACCACAATGCCTCTGTCAAAGTGTCTTCATTTTTTGTGTCTCAGTTTCCTTATCTATAAAATTAAAGTTGTCATTTTTTTCTTTCACTTCATAAGGTTATTGTGAGTATCAGATAAAATAAAGGATATGGATATGCTTTGTTTACTATAAGACATTGTTACCAGCATCTATACTAATAAAAGGGTAATATGCTAATTAGGATGTCCAGACAAAGCTGCAGTAGCTGTGAGGGCCAAGGCTCAGGCAGCTGTGGGTGTCTGTGAAGAGCTGAGGCTCAGGCTGGCAGTGGCAGCAGCAGCAGGGTAATGGGGCGGTGCCTTCCCCAGATTCTCCTGATCTCACCTCCTGCAGAAGGAGAACAGACTGAGGCAGAGGTGGTTAGGGGTGATCAGGCCAGCAGGGGAGCAAGTTAGGGATGATCAAGTCAGCAGGGGGCCAAGTTAGGGTTGATCAGGCTGGCAGGGGAGCAAGGTAGGGCTGATCAGGCTGGCAGGGGGGCAGGCTTGGGTCGATCAGGCTGGCAGGCAGGCGAGTGGTTAGGAGCCAGCTGTCCTGGATTTCGAGAGGGATGTCCGGCAGTGAGACATCCCCCAAGGGGTCCCAGATTGGAGAGGGTGCAGGCTGGGCTGAGGAACCCCTCACTTCCAAATGCACGAATCTTGTGCACCATGCCTCTAGTTATCTATAATGTGTGTTTTTCTTATAATTAACCAACAGAGAAACCTCATACTCAGTTATTATAAAGTCCACAAGGTTGGTCTTGAGTTAAAACAATTTTAATACTTTTTTTTAATTGATTTTTTTACAGAGAGGAAGGGAGAAGGATAGAGAGTTAGAAACATCGATGAGAGAGTAACATCGGTCAGCTGCTTCCTACACACCCCCCACTGGGGATGTGTCTGAAACCAAGGTACATGCCCTTGACTGGAATCGAACCTGGGACCCTTCAGTCCGCAGCCTGATGCTATAACCACTGAGCCAAACCAGTTACGACCAATTTTAATACTTTTTATATCAGATGTAATGGTGCCATGAGGAGAAATATAATGAGTGATGTGCCCTGACTAGGAATGGAACTGGCGACTTTTTAGTACATAGGACGACACTCAACCAACTGAGCCATAACAGCTGGAACATCCATATTCTGTTAAAACAGATGTCTATAAAACTTTCCTCTGTAACTTGGGGGGAAAGGAGGGGGGTAGGCTATGAGTTTTTTTTTGTCTCACCTAAGTGGGACAGACAAATAACATTTAAGAACTAACTTTCTTTGAACTCATAGTCTGGAGGGGAGACAGCATCTAAATGAATAAAAGTTATACAATAGATAACTAATGGAATTATATACAAAATGTAGTGTGATTATATCTACTTGTGTTTTTGTAGATATGTGAAGGACAGCTTTGTGGAGGAGTGGACATATATACCTCTTTTAGTGTGAGTAGAAATTTGATAGATGGACAGGTATGGAAGGGCATTCTTTTTTTTAAATCTTTATTGTTCAGTTTATTAATTACATTGTTCCCTTTTTTTCCCCCCTATAGCTCCCCTCTACCTGGTACCCATCCCACTCTCTGCCCTCATCCCCCTCCACTGTCCTCTCCCATAGTTGCATGATTTTTGTCGAGTCTCTTGCTGCACTTCCCACACCTTTTTTCTCCCCAAGAATTGTCAGTCCATTCCCTCTCTATGTCCGTGATTCTGTTACATTCACCAGTTTATCCTGTTCATCAGCTTATTAATTCACTTGATTTTTAGATTCATTTGTTGATAGATGTGTATTTGTTGTTCCTAATTTACACTTTTATCTTTTTCTTCTTCCTCTTCTTAAAGAATATCTTGCAGCATTTCATATAATATTGGTTTGGTGGTGATGAACTCCTTTAGCTTTTTCTTGTCTGCAAAGCACTTCATCTGACCTTCAATTCTGAATGATAGCTTTGCTGGATAGAGTAATCTTGGTTGTAGATTCTTGCTATTCATCACTTTGAATATTTCTTGCCACTCCCATCTGGCCTGCATCGTTTCTGTTGAGAAATCCGCTGACAATCATATGGGTGCTGCCTTATAGGTAACTAACTGTTTTTCTCTTGCTGCTTTTAATATTCTCTCTTTGTCTTTTGCTCTTGGCATTTTAATTATGATGTGTCTTGGTGTGGTCCTCTTAGGGTTCCTATATGTTGGGGTTCGGTGCGCTTCTTGGCCTCCTCAGTCAATTTCTTTCACCAGGTGTGGGAAGTTTTCAGTCACTATTTCTTCAAATAGGTTTTCATTGTCTTGGTCTCTCTCTTTTTCTGGCACCCCTATAATTCGGATGTTGGTATGTTTGAGGTTGTCCCAGAGGCCCCTTATACTATCTTCAATTTTTTGGATTCTTTTGGTTTCTTGCTTTTTCAGCTGAGTGGATTTTCCCTCTTTGTATTTCAAATCTTTAACTTGGTTCTTGGGGTGTTCTAGAGTACTTTTAGGTCTTTGTATAATATTTTTTATTTCAGTCAGTGTATGCTTAATTTCTGGTTGGTCCTTTTTCATATCCTTGAGAGTCTCGATCATATCCTTGTAGGTCTCGTTCATTTCCTCGTAGGACTCATTCATTTCCACGTTGGTCTTGATCATTTCCTTGCAGGTCTCGTTCATATCCTTGAGGGTCTCGTTCATTTCCTTGTAGGTCTTGCTTATTTCATTATAGGTCTCGACCTTTTCTAGGAGCCTCTTGAGAAGCCCTATAATCATGGTTTTGAATTCCATGTCCAGTCGTTTTTTTTCCCATCCATTTCTTTCACATCTGATTTCTTTCCATGTTGCTGCATGGTGGCTGCTTCCCTCCCTGAGTTGGTCAATTAGCTTTGTGTGGTAGACTTCCTACAAGGGACAGTGGCTCAGCCTCCCCAGTTACCTGAGGTGGATATGGGTTGCACAGTCTTGCTGAAGTTAAGATCAGTTTAATCCTTGTTAGCACTTGGAGGGGTTGACCTCCAGGCCATTGTCCGTGAAGCTCAGCTGTGCTCAGGTTGGATGGGCGGAGTCTCCGGGCCAAGCAGACAGCGTTAGCTCCGCCCTATGCGGCCCCAGAGACTCTGTACCGGGAGCAATGACTGTACCTCTGAGAGAAAGCCGCTACCGAGCTCCACCGGCTGCCGGAGAATTCAGACTCTCCCGAAATGAGTCTGTACACCCAATGTCTCACCCAGGGTCGTAAAACAAAGCAGTCTGAGGGTTTCCCGAATGAAAGAGCAAGTCACGAGTGCTCTCTGCGCGGTCAGGCAGCTGCACTGTTCCCAAGTTCACGCGCACTCCACACAAGCTCACCTTTTCCACAGGCCGGCAGGCCCCTGCAGCACCCGAACTTTGGCGTGCTCTCCCACTGTCCAGTTTTTACCCCGTATGATAGTGGGTTCCCTGGACTTCGCCCAGAGCTGGAAAATCAGTCCAGTGGGACGTCTTTGTCTCCCCTGTTCGAGAAAACTGGCCGGTTTTCAGCCACCCACCCTATCCACTGGCAGGCGTGCTCCTCCAGACCTCTGACTCCTCGTGTATCTTCAATGCTGTCCTCAGCCGCTCCTCCGAGTCACAGTGTCTTATCTTCACTTTTATTTGTGGAATTTTCACTTAGTCAGCTTTCTGGTGATTCTGGATGGTGTTTGTTCTTTCGTTAAGTTGTAGTTTTGAAATTGTTGTGTATGGTGGCAAGATAGGTGTTTTACCTGTGCTGCCATCTTGGTTCTCTTTTTATTCTTGAGTTGTAAGAGTTCTTTATAGTATACTAGGGGCCAGTGCACAAAATTTGTGCACTTGGAGAGGTCTCCTAGCCTGGCCTTTGTCCTCTCGCAGTCCAGGAGCCCTCGGGGGATATCTGACTGCTGGCTTAGGCCCGCACTCCATGGGGAGTGGGCCTAAGCCGGCAGTCAGAAATCCTTAGCACAGCCATAGAAGCGCGAGAGGGTCCCGCCACTGCCACTGCACTTAACCAGCCGTGAGCCTGGCTCTGGCTGAGTGGCGCTTCCCCTGTGAGAGTGTACTGACTACCATGGGGCAGCTCCTGCATTGAGTGTATGCCCACCTGGTGGTCAGTGCACATCGTAGCAACCGGTTGTTCCACCTTTGGGCCAAAACCAGCTTTCTGACATCCCCTGAGTGGTCCCAAATTGTGAGAGGGCACAGGCCAGGCTGAGGGACCCCACCGGTGTACGATTGGGGCTGGGGAGGGACATAGGAAATTGGCCAGCGAGGGAGTGACTGCGGGGGGGGGGGGGGTGGCTCTCCCTCAGTCCCAATTGGCCAGACTCCAGCAGATAACCTACTGGTTGGAGTGTCTGCCCCTGGTGGTCAGTGCACATCATAGTGAGCAATTGAGTGGCTTTAGCATTCATTAGCATATTACATTTTGATTGGTTGAATGGCCAACTGGATGACCCAACATTTAGCATATTAAGCTTTTATTATATAAGATTCTAGATACAAATCCCTTATTAGATACATGGTTTGCAAATATTTTCTTCCATTCTGGAGGTTTTCTTTTCACTTCATTGATACTTTGAAGCACAAAAGTTTTTTGTTTTTTTTTTCCCAAAGATCTTTTACTTGACTTTTTTAGAGGGAGGAAGGGAGACAGAGAGAGAGAGAAACATTGATGTGAGAGTGAGACATTGATCAGCTATTTCCTGCACATCCCCCACTAGGGATGGAGCCCACAACCTGGGCATGTGTCCTAACTGAGAATAGAACCAACAACTTCTTGGTAACAGAATGATGCTCATCCAACTGAGCCATTCTGGCCAGGGCAAAAGTTCTTTATTTTCATGAAGTTCATTTATTTGTTCTTTTTTTTTAAGGTTGTGTTTTTGGTATTATATCTAAGAAACCAATTACTAATCCAAAGTCAGGAAGATTTGCATCTATGTTATTTTTTAAAGAGCTAATAGTTGTAGCTGTTAAATTTTGATCTTTGATCTATTTTGAGTTAGTTTTTGTATCTTGTGAAGTAGGGCTCTTGTCTTTATCCTAATGCTATTATAAATGGAACTGTTTTTTAAAAAAATATATATTTTATTGATTTTTTACAGAGCGGAAGGGAGAGGGATAGAAAGTCAGAAATATCAATGAGAGAGAAACATCGATCAGCTGCCTCTTGCACGCCCCCTACTGGGGATGTGCCCACAGCCAAGGTACATGCCCCCGACTGGAATCGAACCCGGGACCCTCCAGTCTGCAGGCCGACGCTCTATCCACTGAGCCAAACCGGTCTCGGCTGGAACTGTTTTCTTAATTTTGTTTTCCACTTATTCGTTGTAAGCATACTATTTCTATCTAATAAAAGAGTAATACGCAAATTGACTGCACCTCTGCTACACCACAAGCCACGCCCACAAGCCATGCCCATCAGCCAATCAGGAGCAGATTATGCAAATAAATCCCAACCAAGATGACTGCCACCACTGAGAGCAGGAGAGAGGCTTGGGTTTCCCTGGCAATGGAGGAAGCCAAGCTTTCCGCCTGCCCTTGCCAGTCTAGGCCTCCACCCAATGCTGCAAAGTTTCAATTATAGAAGATACATAATCCCAACAGAAATGGAGGCAGCCATGAAGCTGGAGAGAGCAGAGACTAGGGATTTCCCAGCAATGGAGGAAGCCAAGCTTCTGTAGCCCTGGTGGGCCTAGGCCTCCTCTTAAGGCTACAAAGTTTCAATTATTGAAGGTAAATAAATCTAAACAGAAATGGCTGCTGCCATGGAGGGAGCAGAAGGCTTGGCTCTGCTCCAGGCTACAAAGTTTCAATTATAGAAGATAAATAAATCTCAGATCCCAGGGCCTCCATTTGGGTCACTGGGGGGCATGGCCAGCCTGCAAACTACCACAGGCCCCTCACCCAGGCTGCCCCACACCTCAAGGAAACTCCCACCCTGATCCAGGACACCCTTCAGAGCAAACCAGGTGGCCCCCACCCATGTACCAGGCCTCTATACTCCTATCTAATAAAAGAGTAATATGCAAATTGACTGTACCTTTGCTACACTCATCAGCCACGCCTACCAGCCAATCAGGGACGGGAGGCGGGGCCAAGGTGTGTGTGAGGCGGCCAGGGAGCGCAGAAGGGGGCACCTCCCTGGGGCCTGGCATTCACCGGCGGCCAGGGCAAAGGTGGCAGGCGAGCACATGAGGCCGGAGTGGGGCCAAGGCCCACATGTTGGGGGGTGGAGCCGCCGTGAGTGCAGGGTGCCCTCTGGGCTGCGTGGTCACCGCCAGGGCTAAGGCCTGGGCTGGGGGAGTGGGGCCCAGGCGCCCGGCAAGCACAGGGCCCTCAGGGTCGGGTGGTTGCCAGTGGCTGGGGCTAAGGCTAGGGTGGGGGGCGGGGCTGGGGGCAGAGCCAGCCATTTGCCCCATCCAGGGGGCAGGTTGGGCTAAGGGATCATCCACTCCCAGTGAACGAATTTTGTGCACCAGGCTCCTAGTCCTATCTAATAAAAGAGTAATATGCAAATTGATTTTCATTCCAACACACAAGATGGCTGCCCTCATGTGGACATAAGATGGTTGTCACAAGATGGCCAGCAGAAGAGGGCAGTTGGGACAGATCAGGCCTGCAGGGGAGGGCAGTTAGGTGTTACCAGGCCGGCAGAGGGTGGAGGTTGGGGGCAACTGGGCCTGCAGGGAAGGGCAGTTAGGAGTGACCAGGCCTGCAGGGGAGGGCAGTTAGGGGCAAATAGGCTGGCAGGGAAGCAGTTAGGTATCAATCAGGCTGGCAGGGGAGTGGTTAGGGGTTGATCAGACTAGCAGGCAGAAGTGGTTAGGGGCAATCAGGGAGGCAGGCAGGTGAGCAGTTGGGAACCAGCAGTCCTGGATTGTGAGAGAGATGTCTGGCTGCTCATTTAGGTCTGATCCTATTGGGATCGGGCTTAAATGGGCAGTCAGACTTCCCTGGAGGAGTCCCAGATTGGAGAGGGTGCAGGCTGGGCTGAGGAACACACTCCCTAACCCTGTGAACAAATTTTGTGCATCGGGCCTCTAGTGTGTGTGTGTGTGTGTGTGTGTGTGTGTGTGTGTGTGTGTGTGTGTGTAAATAAAAGGTTAATATGCTAAATGTCCATTTGGGTAATGATGTCATGTAGCAATGCCCAGTTTCCTCTCCCTAGCAACCACTAGGCTCCTTGCAGTTTCTTCAGCCCAGGAACACAACTTGCTTTATAGCCAGGTGGAAACATTTCACACTGTAACCAAATGTCTGTGAAGTGTTTTTCCATGCCTCATCTCATTTGATCCTCACAGAAGTCCTGGGTTAGGGAGATAGGAGATTCAGTGGAATTGTATTTTCTTTTCATTAGTCAGAAAACAAAGATTTAAAAACTTGACCCGACTGAAAAGAAATAAGAAATGGTGGACCTTGAAAATGACTTCATGTTTTCTCACTGTGCAAAATATAGTCAAACACTGATGCAGTTAAATATTTTACCCTTTGTCCTCCCTGCATCATCTACAATAATAATCTGCTTCGTGTTGATATTTACTGCTGTGTTGCTGACAATTATCTGAAAGAGAAATGGGGGTGCTTCACTGGGCTGGAAAAAGTTTAGTGAAATTAGAAAGCAGGTCTAATTAAGCAACTTTATTCTATATCTACAAAAGGCTAAGTTGACTTGTGCATGCACAATACATATAAAACTCTCATAGCACCAATGGCATAGGCGTGTTTCCATCTGTCATTATTGATTATGAATTTGGATGAAACTTATAGAGGAAGGGCAAATAGTGATATTAAAATATTTTTTATAATTAATTTCCTTTCAATGTGCACAAATTTGTGCACTGGACTATTAGTTATAATATTGTTTTGAGAGATATTGTTTATTTCTGGAATTAAACCCTTACACTTAAATTTTTGATTAGTTCTTTATTTTTCAGACTGGAATAACTGGGTTAACTTTTTTTTTTTTTTTTTAGAATGCCAGCACCTATAGCATTTTTTTTTTTACCCAAATAAATTTATCATATTTTAATTATTCACTGAGTGGCCAGATTATTATGATCTCTGAACGCATAATAATCTGGCCACTCAGTGCATATCTTATATAATAAAGGGCTAATATGCAAATTGTCCCCTCAACCAGGAGTTTGACCAGCAGGCAGGCTGGCCAACCGCCCATGTCCCCTACCCCTGGCAAGGCTGGCCGGACCCCACCCATGCCCGAATTCATGCAGGCCTCTAATATATATATGTATGTGTGTGTGTGTGTGTGTGTTTTGAATGGGCAGATTATTATGTGTTCAGAGATCATAATAACCTGGCTACTCAGTCTAGATTGGGATGGGGACTTCGTGGGAAATCAAGTTGGAAAGTAAATTGAGACTAGGTTTTATTTTTTAAATCTTAATTATTGAAAGTGTTATATATATCTCCTTTTGCCTCCATTGACCCCCTCCAGCCATCCCCTCTCCCCCAGACCCAGGCCTTTTACCACCTTGTTATCTGTATCCATGGAGGCTAGGTTTGAGACCTCAAGCATCAGTCTAACAATCTCAAATTATTTTTTTCTTCAGGCCCAAGGGAGGCCATTGAAGGTTTGAGCAGAGACGGGTCCTGGTAATAATTTAGGAAGATTAATCTCCTTTGCTTCTAAGGCCGTTCCTGACCATCCTTGACTTATTGGGGCTCCCTGCTTTGTACTTACACCTTACCCAATATGCCCTCTATTATAGTATTTAATAGGCTTTATTTAAATATTTGTTTAAATGCTTCTTTTCTCCTACTTCTTGAGAACATGGTCACATGTTGTTTTGCCTAACAAAGTATCTAGCACATGGTGCACTTGTAATTGGTGGAGAGAGTTCCTCATCCCCACTGGTTGCTCTTGGGAGTGGACTTCTTGCAATATCCAGAGAAAAGGATTTTTCTGAGACTCACATGGGAGGATGGAATACTGTAAAAAGTTTTATTTCTGTGGAATCAAACCCCTGAGTTTCCAAGGTCCCATTTCCTTTCTTTCCTCCAAGAAAGAAGTATAGCAAAGCTAGTGTCCAAAATTTTCACTCTATTTTGGAGCAGTGTCCCAGACCAGCATCAAGCTAGCTTAGATTGTACTCTGCTGCAGTCTATTAGTCCTTTGTTTGTGGTCCACATGCCACATGGTTATGGAGGAAACATAGGCAGGAGCAAAGCCAAAGGAACCAGCATTAAGAGAGCCCCAACCCAGCCGAGACTGGTTTGGCTCAGTGGATAGAGCCTCGGACTGCGGACTGAAGGGTCCCGGGTTCGATTCTGGCAAGGGCATGTACCTTGGCTGTGGGCACATCCCCGGTAGGGGGCGTGCAAGAGGCAGCTGATCGATGTCTCTCTCTCATCGATGTTTCTGACTTTCTATCCCTCTCCCTTCCTCTCTGTAAAAAATCAATAAAATATATTTTAAAAAAAAGAGAGAGAGAGAGAGCCCCAACCCAAAAGCTCCAAGAGCCAAGAGAGAGAGATTTCTTTGGGGATTATATATCGCCAAATAGTCACAGGCTTTCATTAGCTTCATCCCTTTTAGCCAGGGATTTCTGTTCTCAAATTTGACTCACAGCAAGTACCTTCTCAACTTCACCGTGCATGAGTCCATCCTCCCCTTTGTCCAGTCCCTTCCCCCAGCAATCTGCAGGAATTGGGTGAGTGGTTCCCTGAGGAGTGTGGTTTTGCAGCTTCCTGATGAAGATGCCCAAATGACATGCCTATAATGTTCGGCTTCTCCCTTGGCTTCTTTCCTATTATTAGTAAACTAGGGACCCGGTGCACGAAATTCGTGCACTGGGGGTGGGTAATCCCTCAGCCCAACCTGCCCCCTCACACATACTGGGAGCCCTCAGGGGATGTCCTTCTGACAGCTCACCCCCAGCCTGCCCAAGCCTTGGCCAGAGGCTTTAGGCCTTGGGCACCCAGCCTTTGCCCTGCTCGGCCCCGGCCTTAGCCCCGGCTACAGCGACCGCCTGGTCCCGGCCCTGGGGGCCGTGCACTTGCCACCAGCCACCTCGGCTCCATTCCCCACCCCCAGTCTTAGCCCTGACTGGCTCCGCCCCAGCTCCTGATTGGCTGGTGGGCGTGGCTTGATCAGAGGTATGGTCAGTTTGCATATTACTCTTTTATTTAGGTAGGATAGCTAGTTACAACAAATAAATATTTACAACAGTATCACACTGAGTAAAAATACTTGATGAATGTTTTGTTCTCTACTTTTCTGGAAACTAACTTTTTGGCTTTTGTGTTTCCTTTGTTTCTTCCTGGCTCCAAGGAGGAGGCATCTCCCTATTCCTTACTTGATATCTGCTTGAATTTCCTGACTACACATCTTGAGAAGTTCTGTTCAGCAAGACAAGATGGAACATTGTGTTTGCAAGAACCTGGAGTATTTCCACAGGAAGTGGCTGATCGACTGCTTCAGACCATGGCCTTTCATGGTAAAAAATAACATAATCAGAGAAAACAAAAATTTATGCTGTTAATTGGCACTGGGTTTTGAAGTGCTACTGTAGTCATTTAATTATTTTATGAGAAATAACAGCAAAGGCCAGATGAGGCTGATTCCAGAAAAATAATGTTATTTATTTTTGCTTGCCCTGCCACTGTTCTGTAATTTGGAATAAGCATTTTTTTTTTTAATCTGGGAAAATTGCTTCCCCCCTCCTCCTCCTTCTCCTCTTCCTTCTCCTCTTTCTTTTTTTTTTCTTTGAGAAGCCATACTCAAAGCAAAAATAACTTCTCTAACTTCTAAAATATCCATTTAGAAGTCTGCTGATATAAAAAAATGTAACTTATATCTCTTTTTGGCAGTGGCAGTATCAATAAAAAATATACCTTACATCTTTATTTGGCAGTGGAAGGATCAATAAATACTATTATTGAAAAACTGTTTCTGCTTTTTTTAAAAAATATATATTTTATTGATTTTTTTACAGAGAGGAAGAGAGAGGGATAGAAAGTCAGAAACATCGATGAGAGAGAAACATCGATCAGCTGCCTCTTGCACACCCCCTACTGGGGATGTATCTGCAATCAAGGTACATGCCCTTGACCGGAATCGAACCTGGGACCTTTCAGTCTGCAGGCCGACGCTCTATCCACTGAGCCAAACCAGCCAGGGCATGCTTTTAACCTTTGAAATGGGAAATCATAGCTAATGGGAAATCACAGTACTTCTGTCTTAAAAAACGAATTATAAAAATAGTTAAGTATCCTCTGTGAGATTCTGGTTATGTATATTTCTTACTTCTGTTTAAGGTTTAAGTCAAAGAGATGTAATACCTTTAGGTCCTGGCCAGGTAGCTCAGTTAGTTTGAGTGTCTTCCTGATATGCCAAGGTTGTGAATTCAATCCCTGGTCAGAACACATACAAGAAGCAACTAATGAATGTATAAATGAGTAGAACAGCAAATCTTTGCTCTTTCTTCCTCTCTCTGTCTTAAACTCGATAAATACACTTTTTAAAAGAAAGAAGTAAAATACATTTCTATATAGGATTTATGAAATCTTATAGTAGGAAATATAACTTGTCTACAACTATAAAGTACTGTAGAATGAAAATATGACAATAATATCATTTTTTGATTGTTTGCTATATGCCAGTTACTTTATATGTTTTCCTTAAATTTTCTCAAAAAACAATATAAGGAATCTATTATTATCCCATTTATATACAAAGTAGAGGCCTGGTATATGAAATTTGTGCAGGGGGGTGGAGGGCTCAGTCTAGCCTGCACATTCTCCAATCCGGGACCCCTCAGGGGATGTCCAACTGTCAAACATCCTTCTCACAATATGAGACCACTGGCTCCTAACTGCCTCTTCCTGCTAGCCTGATCACCCCCAACTGCCCCCTCCTGCTGGCCTGGTCACCCTTCACTGCCCCCCCCCGCCAGGCTGGTCGCCCCCAACTGCCCCACCCCCACTGGCCTAGTCACTCCCAACTGCTCCCTCTGCCAGCCTGGTTGCCCCCAATTGCCCCCCTGCCAGCCTGGTCACCCCAGCTGCCCCACTTCACCAGCCTATTTGCCCCCAACTGCCCTCCCCCACCTACCTGGTTGCTCTAACTGCCCACTGCCAGCCTGGTCGACACTTACTGCCCCCCCCCCCCAGCCAGGTTGCCCCCAACTGTCCCCTCCTGCTGGCCTGGTCACCCCTCACTGCCCCTCCCCACCAGCCTGGTTGCCCCAATAGTTCCCCTGCCAGCCTAGTCGCCCCCACTTCCCCTCTGCCAGCCTGGTCATCCCCAATACCCCCCTCCCCCCATCACAAACTAGTTGCTCCCAACTGCTCCTCCTGCTGGTCTGGTTGCCCCCAGCTGCCCCCCTGCCAGCTTGATCGCCCCATTCAGCCTCTGTTCAGTCATTTGGTCATCCCTTCCTAACCTTCCTGCCAGCCTGGTTGCTCCATGCAGTCTGCTGGTCAGTTGTTTGGTCGTCCCTCACTAACCCCCCTGCCGGCCTGGTCGCCTCATGCAGCCTGCCGTTCAGTCATTTTTTGTCCCTCACTAACCCCCCTGCCGGCCTTGTCGCCTCATGCAGTCTGCTGGTCAGTTGTTTGGTCGTCCCTCACTAACCCCCTGCTGGCCTTGTCACCCAGGCAGCCTGTGTTCAGTTGTCCGTCTGGTTGTTTCGTTTGTGATGCCCCCTGAATTTTTATACATTAGGATAACGAAAATGAGATTCAGATAAGTAACTTGTTAAGAGTTCTGCTAATAAATGGTAGAATCCTGGTTCAAATGCAAATATGAGTGATTCCAAGTCTATGCTCTTTTCCTGTGCCACACAACCTTTTCTACACTTACGTTATAGGTGTCCCTGCTCCTCAATGGCAAATAACTATATATACATTCAAACATATATATTTAAAGCATAAATATAGATAAAGCTTACCAAGGAAGGGTAAGATAAAGAAGCCTGCAAATAAGTCACTTTGGAATAATTTAGTAAAAAAGAAGACTTCTGTACTCCTTCATTTTCACTAAATTGCTCAAGTCTGTAGTCTCAATTCTTTCAGCCTGTCAAGGGAACTAAGGTAAATTTCAATCGGTACTATATGTGTTAAAGTTCAAGATCCCTTACAAAGCTGCACAACAAGAGATCATGGCAGTGCCAACATTTCTTTATAGCCTCAACTTAATGATTATTCTTAGCATATTAAATTTAATATATTAAATACATTGACTGGCCAGATTATTATGATCTCTGAACGCATAATAATCTGACCACTCAGATTGTGTATGTATATATATGTATATGTACATATGTGTGTGTGTGTGTATGTGTGTGTGTGTGTATGTGTATGTGTGGCCCAGTGCATGGGTGGGGTTCGGCCAGCCTGGCCAGGAGGAGGGGACATGGGCAATTGGCTGGCCTGCCTACTGGTCGAACTCCTGGTTGAGGGGACAATTTGCATATTAGCCTTTTATTATATAGGATAGGATATACAGAGTGGCCAGATTGTTACCCACTCAGAGATCATAATAACCTAGCCACTCAGTGTATAATGAGCATATTCCATTTAAATATATATTTAAATATATGTACAACTAGTCTTATAAATCAAAAGAATAAATGTTAACTAAAGTTTTAACTTTGCCAGATTCCTAATGATAGCAGTTAATAGTATTGATTGAAGGCTTATTATCTATCTATCTATATCAAAGGCTAATATGTTAAGTGTCCTTCCAAGTAATGATGTCACATAGCAGCGCCTGGTTTCCTCCTCCTAGTGACAACTGGCCTCCTTGCAGTTTCTTCAGTCCAGGAACACAACTTGCTTTATAGCCAGGTGGAAACATTTCACACTGTAACCAATTGTCTGTGAAGTGTTTTCCCATGCCTCATCTCATTTGATCCTCACAGAAGTCCTGGAGTAGGTAGATAGGAGACTTGATGAAATTGTATTTTCTTTCCATTAGCTGGAAAACAGATTTAGAAAGCTTAAAAACTTGACCCGACTGAAAAGGAATAAGAAATGGTGGACCTTGAGAATGACTTCAGGTTTTTTCACTGTGCAGAATATAGTCAAACACTGCTGCAGTTAAATATTTTACTCTTTGTTCTTCCTGCATCATTTACAATAATAACCTGCTTCATATTGATATTTACTGCTGTGTTGCTGACAATTACCTGAAAGAGAAGTTGGGGTGTTTCACTGGGCTGGAAAAAGTTTAGCAGAATCAGAAAGCAGGTCTAATTAAGCAACTTTATATCTATAAAAGGCTAAGTTGACTTGCGCATGCCCAATACATATAAAGCTCTCTCTGGCACCAATTGCACAGGTGTGTTTCCATCTGTTATTATTGATCATGAATTTGATTGACACATAGAGAAAGAGCAAATAGTGATATTAAAATATTTCTTCTAATTAAATTTTTTTCAATGTGCACAAATTTGTGCACCCAGCCACTGGTTGTATAATACAGCACTATGACAAATGCTTTAAATCAAGCATGTCAAACTCACAGGTAGCCTGCAGTCCACAATGAATATTTTTGAGATCCAGCCAATATAACAGTATGTAAGAAATGTTTTAATAAAAATTTCATACCTTATTTTTCACAGTAGCCTGTTATATATAATTCTATCTAATAAAAGAGTAATATGCAAATTAATCATCACCCTACTATACCCACATGCCATGCTCACTAGCCTTGCCCACCAGCCAATCAGGAGTGAGTATGCAAATTAACCCTAACCAAGATATTTGCGAAAGAGCAGGAGGGAGGCTTGGGTCTCCCCAGTGATGGAAGAAGCCAAGCTTTCCACATACCCTGGCAGGCCCAGGCCTCCACTCAATGCTACAAAGTTTCAATTATAGAAGATAAATAAATTCCAACAAAAATGGCTGCAGTGATGGAGCTGGAGAGAGCAGGAGGCCAGGATTGCCCCCGGTGATGGAGGAAGCCAAGCTTTCTACACACCCCAGCTGGCCTAAGCCTCTACTTAAGGCTACAATGTTTCAATTATAGAAGATAAATAAATTCCAACGGAAATGGCTGCCACCACAGAGGGAGCAGAAGGCTTGGCTCTGCTCCAAGCTACAAAATTTCAGTTGTAGAAGATAAACAAATCCCAGATACCAGGACCTCCACTTGGGTCGCTGGGGTGTGTGGCCAGCCTGCAAACCACCACAGGCCCCTCGCCCACGCTGCCCCACACCCCAAGGGAACCAATTTTAAAAACATTACCAATATTTAACACAAATGTTGTTCACATGGGGTGTATAGTCCTAGTTAGAGACATACTAGTAATTAAGAAGCAAACAAACATATAAGATTACAACTTGTGATAGATTCTCTGAGGGAAAAAGAACATGGTTTTCAGGAAAAATTTTTTTTTAAAAAGGAAGACATCTACTTTTCTTATGATGAATGAAAGCTTCTCCAAGGAGGTGATAATTAGGCTGATACCTGAATACCAGTAATCTAAAGCTAAGGCTCCTCAGCACTGCCTGGGATCCTTGAGTATTTCTCTGATCATTATCGGTGTTCCTAATAATTGTTTCAGATGTTTTTTGCTCTTCTCAGACTTTCTGTCACTTATTCTTAGCAAGAAATTTGAAACCACCAGATGGAATTCCCTTAATTCCATGTCAACACTTTTTAATTTTCTGCAGTGATCTCTTTAACATTGAATTGTATATTTTTAAGACAATTGTTGAGTCACATGAAGTTGTAATAAATAATATAGATGATATCCGCCTTCTCCAGTGGTAGTGAAACCATAGTCCAAAATCACAACCAGGATATTGACATTGATCTGGTCAAAATTTCCATCTCCAAAAGGATCCCTCATGTTGCCCTGTTGTTGTTTTTTTTAATGTATATTTTTATTGATTTCAAAGAAGAAAGGAGAGTGAGAGAGATAGGAACATCAATGATGAGGGAGAATCATTGATTGGCTGCCTCCTGCACGTCCCCTATTGGGAATCTAGCTTGAAACCCCAGTATGTGCCCTTGATGGAATCGAACCTGGGACCTCTCAGTCCACAGGCCAATGCTCTATCCAATGAGCCAAACCAGCAAGGATCATATTACCCTTTTATAGCCATACTTCTCTCCTTCTCCTTCCCCCTCTGTAAACTCTGGCAACCATTTCTGTTCACCATTTCTGTAATTTTGTAATTACAAGAATGTTATATATGTGGAATTATTCAGTATATAACCTTTTGGGATTTGCTTTTGTTAGTCAGCATAATTTATTCTGGAGACTCCTCCAGATTGTTGTGTATATCAATCATTCCTTTTTACTAGGTGTACCGATTAAAATGGTGGATTTTGTAATCAAAGAAAACACGATAATTTCAAGAGAAACATCAAAAGTGCTTTATTCAAGGTAATGTCCATCACTAGCTACACATTTCCCCCATCTTTCAGGTAATTTGTGGATACCATCTCAATAGAACTTTCCTTGTTTTAAGCCAAACCATTCAGATACCCAACTTCCCACTTCTTCGTACATATTGAAGTGCTGCTCAGAAAGTGCGTGTGCCATCACTTGTGCGTGTGCCATCAATATGAACAAGTGGTAACATGAAGGCGCAAGGTCTGGTGAATATGGTGGATAGCTTAATACTTCCCAGGCAAGATCTTTTAACGTGTCTAACTCGTTTTGAAGTGTGTGATGGTGTGTCATCATGAAGTAAAATTACTTTGCTGTGTCTTCTGGCCCGTTCTGGTCATTTTATTATCAAAGTGTGGTTCAAATTGATTATTTGTTGTTGGTTTTAGAAGTTCATCATACACCACACCTTCCTGATTCCACCAAATGCAGAGCATTGTCTTCTTTCCGAAGTGATTTGGCCTTGCAGTCCATGTTGATGGTTGACCTGGATCAACCCATGATTCTGTACATTTGGGATTCTCAAAATACACTTTTCACCACAGTCACAATTCAATGCAAAAAAAGACATTCTTTTGTGCTGTTGAAGCAACATTTTACTGATAACTTCACGGTTTTCCATTTGTCTTTTATTCAGTTGATGTGGCACCCATTTTCTTTCCTTTAAAATATTTCCCATTGCTTGTAAAAGATCGGAAATTAATTGCTGAGCAACTTTTAATCTTCCTGCAAGTTGTTTTTTAGTTTGACAGGCGTATTCATCCAATAATGCTTGTAACTGTTGGCCTTCAAACTTTTTCGGTTGACCTGGACATTGTCTCTCACATCGAAATCATCACTTTTAAAGCCTTTAAACCAGCGTTCACAAGTATCTTGAGATGGGAAATGTTCATCATAAGCTTCCCGAAGTATTCAGCAGAACTTTTCTTCAAAATAAAATAATGAATGAAAACTTCCCCCACCCCTAGCTTAGTCGATAGAGTGTCAGCCTGCGGACTGAAGGGTCCCAGATTTGGTTCTGGCCAAGGGCATATGCTTGGGTTGTGGACTCAATCCCCAATGGGGTCGTGCAGGAGGAAGCCAATCAATCTTTCTCTCTCATCATTGATATTTCTATCTCTCCTCTTCCCTTCCTCTCTGAAATCAATAAAGAAATATATATATTTTTAAAACTTCCCCCAAATGCTCTTTTTTTGGCACGAAATTTGACATTTTTAAGCATAAAAATATCTATGATTTTAACACTCAGAAAATTTGACATGAAGTTTTGAAGCTTGTCAGCACAACAAAATAGCATAATATCAAATCATATATATATCAACATATGTGTAACTCCATCTAATGAAAAAAATCTGCATTATTAACTGATACACCTAGTATTTCTGAGTAGTAGTCCATGTTATGAAGTACATCTGTTTGTATAACCATTCATCCACTGGGATGAATACCCAGGAGTGCTCTTACTGGGTTGTTTGATAGTTGCATGTTTAGGTTTTAAGAAAAATGCCCAAATGTTTTAAGTGTGGTAGTACCATTTTACATTCCTGCCAGCAATATAGGACAGATCCAGATTCTCCACATACTTGCTAGCCTTTGGTGCTGTTATACTTTTTTATTTGAGCATTCTCATAGGTCTATAGCTATTATTTCTTTTAGTACTTTTCCAACCCTGCCCTCTTTCTCAACTCTCCTGGGACTTCAATGACAAATAGCTCTGATCATATTTTTTTTCAGTGTATTTTTTTTCTGTTAAGATTTTAGTGATTTTAATTGTTTCATCTTTTAGTTTACTAATTCTTTCCTCTGTTCCTTCCATTCTAGTTGAACCCAACTATTATTGTATTTTTCAGTTCTAAAATTACCATTTGGTTTTTCCTAAGGTCTTTTATTTTTTGCTGAGGCTTTCCATTTTTTTTCCCCATTTTTTGTTTCAACCGTGTTTGTAATTGCCCACTTAAGCACTTTTTATTGTGGCTCCTTTAAAATATTTGTCAATTTTAATATTTTTGTTATCACATATTGAATTTATAGATTATCTTTCTTTTCAGTTTGAAACCTTACTGGTTCTTGGTATAATGAGTTATTATTTTTTTTTATCTTCAAGAGGTTACTATGTTCACTGTATTTGAGTTCATCTGACAGGGAGGGACTATAACCTCTAGATCCTCTTAGTAATATTTTAGATCTTATTAGCTAGTAGTTTAATATGAACTATAGACATATGTGCTAACTATAGTTGTATGTAGATATGTGTTTAATAATGCGTTATAGTGACTTAAAGGGATAGGCTTTAAATGCATTACTAACAGGTTTACCCCCAGATCTAGCAGCACAACACAAAGTTTAGACTTCACTCATGGTGCATAAATGCTGCAAAGTCATGAAAGGTTCTGCTCCATGGTCACCCTAGGACATAAGCGGACGGAAGCTCCACTCTCATAAAGAGTCTGGAATTTGAAAGCTCCTCATTTGTCATAGCAGGAAAAGATAGAATAAACATTATGCACTGGGTCTCATGTGCTTCAGGTTATAGCCCATTTGGCAGAACTAGGGAAATAACCTCATCTAACTCCCAGGATGTTCTGGGAAATGTAGTTGTCTCACGTGTTCAGGAAAATTAGGAGAGCCAGATATTAGTTTCAGGAATGTCTACCACAATCCTGGTCTGCCACTTGTTAATTCTGGGAAAGTCACTTTTCTAAGCCTCATCTATAAATTGTAGATAATATTTTTACCTAGGTAAATTGTTTTATGTATATACATATTAAATGAAACATTGTCACATGGGAGTGCTTTGTAAAGTATGCTGGAAATTTTAGCTTTTCTTTAACCATTTTTTGAAGTTGTGCTGCTTTTTTTTTTTTTTTTTTTCAGGTCTCCTGAATGATGGAACTGTAGGTATTTTTAGGGGCAACCAGATGCGCTTAAAGAGAGCTTGCATTCGCAAAGCCAAGATCTCTGCTGTTGCTTTTCGCAAAGCCTTCTGCCATCACAAGTTAGTGGAACTTGATGCGACAGGTGTGAATGCTGACATCACGATTACAGACATCATCAGCGGGCTTGGCAGTAATAAATGGATCCAGCAAAATCTCCAGTGCCTAGTGCTGAATTCATTAACTCTGTCTCTTGAAGATCCTTATGAGCGGTGCTTTAACCAACTTTCTGGCCTTCGAGCATTAAGCATCACCAACGTCCTCTTTTACAATGAAGACCTGGCTGAAGTTGCCTCATTGCCTAGATTAGAGAGCCTGGATATTTCTAACACCTCAATCACAGACATCACAGCTCTGCTGGCCTGCAAAGACCGACTCAAGTCTCTGACCATGCATCACTTAAAGTGTCTAAAAATGACAACTACTCAGATACTGGATGTTGTTCGAGAACTAAAATATCTGAATCATCTTGATATATCAGATGATAAGCAATTTACATCAGACATAGCTCTTCGATTATTAGAACAAAAAGATATCTTACCCAACCTGGTCTCCCTGGATGTTTCTGGGAGAAAGCATGTGACAGATAAAGCTGTTGAAGCCTTTATACAACAACGGCCCAGTATGCAGTTCGTAGGTTTGCTGGCCACTGATGCTGGTTACTCTGAATTCCTCACAGGCGAAGGGCATTTGAAGGTTAGACTTTCAGAATGAATTGTCAGGCTGTCTAATGTCTTAGTTACATAAGACTCCATTAAGATGAATGTCTAATAATACCTGGACTTTGCTTTAGAGTCAGAGTCCTAACAGAAATCCCGGCTTGTTCACTTATGACCCAGAGCAAGCTCTGATGTAATTTTTTGAGTTTACATTTCTTTGTTTATAAAATGAATATCATTCCTACCTTGCAGAATTCTTTTGAAGATTAATAATTACATATGTAAAGTGAAAAGGTCATGTAGTAGGCCCTAGAAAGCCTTGAGATTTAGAAAAACCTTTAAAAATGTGCAAAAATGATAAAATTTTACTTTTCTTAAGTTTCTTATACCTAATGGTGTAAATTCAGTTTAGCAAGAATCTGTTGAGCTTAATATAGTTTGGCATTCAAAGATGAAAAAGATATAGGATCTTTCCCAGGAGTGTAGTCTGATAGGAATGGTGATGGTATGGTCACAAAAAAACAAGAAATATAAAGCCAAGGATAGCTATAGTTGCTATAAGAGAGTAGGAGAAATTTCATCTAGCTGGAGAATTTGGGGCTTGATGGAGAAAAATGGTATTTGAGTCAGACCTTGAAGAAAAGAATGTGACAAATTTAAGGAAAACTAATATATTTCTAATATACATTGTATCCTCTAGGTGCTTTATATTGATAGGTATTAACACCATATTATAGATGTCAAACATAGACTCATAAATTTTCTGATTTACTGTTCATTAGAACCAACATTTGAATCTACATGTCTAGTTCCAGAGCCACAATTTCTCCCCTTATTACCTTTACCACTTAAGCAAAAGCATGCTTTGATCTGACCTGATACAATGTCAGGGATGACCTAGAAGTGAATATTATGGCTACAATGGCAAGGTATCTTTTTGAGCAACCATTATAGATTTCTATAAAGGAAATGGAAAAGTTAATTATAAATATCTTATATCTCAATTCCTAGGTTATTTATAAATTTAGACTTTAATTTTTAAATATATTTTTTGATTTTTTTTACAGAGAGGAAGGGAGAGGGATAGACAGTCAGAAACATCGATGAGAGAGAAATATTAATCAGCTGCCTCCTGCACACACCCTACTGGGGATTTGCCTGCAGCCAAGGTACATGCCCTTGACCAGAATCGAACCTGGGACTCTTCAGTCCACAGGCCAATGCTCTATCCACTGAGCCAAATCGTTTTTGGCTAAATTTAGATTTTAAAAAATAGAATGTAGAAAATGATTTTGAGTGACTCTTTTTTTATTCATTCAATAAATATTTTATCAGGTGTCTCTGTACACTAGATACTGTACTGAACATGGTGTTTTTTTAAAATATATTTTATTGATTTTTTACAGAGAGGAAAAGAGAGGGATAGAAAGTCAGAAACATCGATGAGAGAGAAACATCGATCAGCTGCCTCTTGCACACCCCCTACTGGAGATGTGCCCACAGCCAAGGTACATGCCCTTGACCGGAATCGAACCTGGGACCCTTCAGTCCAAAGGCTGACGCGCTACCACTGAGCCAAACTGGTTTCGGCTGAACATGGTTTTTTATTGTGAGGCCAGACAAATATGATTTTGCCTACATGGAGCTTGTAATTTAGTGAGGGAGTCAGACAACCAAATATTATATGCTATGTGGCCGTGCTTACAAATATATGGCTGTGTTTGCAAATAGATGTGTGTGTGTGTGTGTGTGTGTGTGTGTGTGTGTATACACACATATATATAGCATATCTAATAAAAGAGTAATATGCAAATGTGACCATACCTTTGCTGCACTATCAGCCAATCAGGAGCTGGGGACAGGTCCGAGGCGTGCACGAGGTGAGGGGCAGGGCTGCCCCGGTGCCAGCAGGGGTCCGCCGCCCCAAGGCCCAGCCCCGGTAAACCTGGGGCAGCAACAGGAGTCCCGATGGCCGCCCCGGATCCAGCAGGGGGTCCTGACCCGCGCCTGCCACCCCGAGGCCTGGCCACACCACATTAAAGCTTCTTTTATTGTTAGCATCTTAAATTAATGTGATACATTTATTACAATTGATGAGCCTTTATTGACACATTATTAACAAAAGTAAAATCTGCAGTTTACATTAGGGTTCGTTCTTTGTGTTGAACATCTTATGGTCTTGACAAATGTACCATTAATATAGTATCAGACAGAACAGTTTCATTGCCCTAAAGATCACCTGTGGCCCACCTATTCATCCCTCCCTGCTCTGAACCCCTGGCAGCCAGGGGGTGATCAGGCTGGCAGGCAGAAGAGGTTGGGGGCAATCAGGAAGGCAGGCAGGCAGGCAGGCAAGTAGTTGGAAGCCAGCTGTCCTGGATTGTGAGAAGGATGTCCGACTACCCATTTCTAAATGGGCAGTCAGACATCCCTGAGGGGGTCCCAGATTGGAGACAACACCATGAATTTCATGCACTGGGCCTCTAGTATATATATATATATATATATATATATATATATATATATATATATATACACATACATATGCTTTAAACTGTATAGTGCTAAGAATCTAGAAGATACATAATACTATATATGAGAATGTTTAACATAGAGATTTGACTTAGTTTAAATCTTCTCTGAGGAATTGACAAATGAATGATGATTTTAAGGGTGAATAGCTTGGGAGAGAATATATTATCTCTTGGCAGAGAGAATCTATACTAATAATAGTCTAAGTCTGTCATGACCTAAATGACCAGACAGATGACCAGTCACCAGGAAGTACATGGAGCAACTCTGGGTCCTTCCCCCATGGCTCACAGGCTCCTATCACAGCAAGGCTGGCAGCAGGTGGGTGGGGTGGTGGGGGGTGGGCAGGGTGTGGCAAGGTCATTCGCCTCCGGCCAGGGGCCAGTCTGGAGGCTTAGTGACCTTGCTGCTGCTGCAGTTGCATATCAGGCCTAGAGAGAGGGGCAGGGCCTGATTAGCAGCCTCTGAGGTTCAATTTTTTAATAACCGGTTTGGCAGTGTAGTGCATATGGCTGGTTATTAGGCCAGATATAGGGATTATGTATTTCTGTCTGCAAAAAGCATCTCCTCCTGCTGAAAAAGGCTTCCTCTCTCCCCCCCCCCCCCATTTAGGCAATCCTATCCTATATAATCTATACTAATAAAAGGGTAATATGCTAATGAGACTGGGTCAACCAGCCATCTTCTGCACATCCAACTTCCTTCCAGACAAAGCCGTGGTGGTGGGGGCCAAGGCAGAGGCAATTAGGGATGATCAGGCCAGGAAGGGAGGGCAGCTGGGGGCGAGATAAGGCTGGCAGGGTGTTAGGGGCAATCAGGCCAGCAGGGGAGGGCATTTGGGGGTGACCAGACCAGGAGGGGAGAGCAGTTAGGGGTGATCAGGCCAGCAGGGGAGAGCAGTTGGGGGCAATCAGGCTGGCAGCCAGAGAAGTTAGGGGCGATCAAGCAGGCAGGCAGCCAGAAGTGATTAGGGGCAATCAGGCAGGCAGGCAGGCAGGCAGGCAGGCAGAGAAGTTAGGGGAGATCAGGCATGCAGGCAGAGAGGTTAGGGTAATCAGGCAGGCAGCCAGGTGAGCGATTAAGACCCAGTAGTCCTAGATTGTGATAGGGATGTCCGATTGAGAGGGTGCAGGCTGGGTTGAGGGAACCCCCTCCCCATGCATGAATTTCCTGCACTGGACCTCTAGGAGCATAGTACATTCAGGGAACTGAAGGAAGGCTACTTGGATAGAGCTCAACAGTAGAAAGTCACAGAGTGATGAAATGAAGTTGGAGAAATAGATGCCAGGGCCAGATTTGGCAACATCACACAAGCCAGGTGTAGGACAATAAGAAGTATGAGGAACTTACTTAATAGCCCGTTATGAAACAAGCTAGGTTTCCAGTGCATTGCTTATTGATGAAGGAAGCACAAAAATGTAAATTACTATTTTAATGTTACTTAAGTGCCTAACAAATCAGATAGTAAAGAATTGTAAAAATTAAAGGGCAAGAAATCCCTGTGTGTTTGGAGTTGAGGAAGGATTTCCCAGAGGTGGTGAGCTTGACCTGCATCCTAAAGGATGAAAAGAATGTGTCCCTGGAACATTAAGCCAAATAATCTCAAGGTAAAAATCCTATAAAAGTTGTGATCCAGAGCAGTGTATTAGCCTCAGTTTTAAAATCAAAGCTAATAGGGCATCTGTATTCCACAATACCTCTGTGAAACAAGTTTGATTTCACAAATGCAACTGTAATTACTATGAAATCTTGGCCCTAGCAAACACTGTATTATCATTATCTAATTCCACCTGTGTAACTGTTGAAGCAGTGATTCTCAACCTTGACTACAAGAAAAACCACATGGTGTGTAAGTATGTGAGATGATGGTCATGTTAACTAACCTTACTATTGTAATCATTTCATAGTATATATGTGCATCAAATCATGTTGTACACTTTAAACTTACAATATTATATGTAAACTAGAGGCCCAGTACACAGAATTCATGCATGGGGGGAGGAGTGTCTCTCATCCCGGCCTGGACCCTCTCGCAATCCAGAACTGCTGGCTCCTAACTGCTCACCTGCCTGATCACCCCTAATTACTCTGCCTGCATGCCTGTCACTCTTAACACCTTTGCCTGCCTGCCTGATTGCCCCTAACCACTTTTGCCTGCCTGCCTGATCACTCCTAACCGCCTCTATTCCCTTGCTGCCATGGCTTTGTTTGGAAGGATGTCTGGAATGACCTCCAAAAGGTTGTTCAGCTATAATAATAGAAGCACGTTATACTTTTTTTTTATTATAGACTAGAGGCCCAGTGCACAAATTTGTGCACAGGTGGGGTCCCTCGGCATGGTCTTCAGAGATTGGGCCGAAACCGACAGTCCAACACTGCCTGCCACTCCCACTCATCCTGGCCCTGCTGTGCCTGCCACAGGCTCACAGCTAGTTAGTCCTGATTGGGAGAGGCTCATGCTGCCACAGCAGTGCTTACCAGTCATGAGCTCTGTGTCTGGCGCCCATCCTGAGGAGGGTGTGGTGGGGGCTGGGATGCAATCAGCCCTCCAGGCAGGTGGTGGGATGTCCTTGCCAGCTCAGGATCTGTGTTTATCCCACTGATGTTTGTGTTGGTGGGCGGGAGTCACCTGGCAGCTGGTTTTATATCATTTCTTGTGGAGCGTCTAGGGAAGGTAAGTGACTGCGGTGCCAGAGGCCAACTTCTAGGAGGCTGGCAGTGCTGCTGGAATTGTGCCAGCAGGGCTGGTCTGTTGGTGCCTGGCCCGTTCTCTGGAGATTGGACTTGCAGGACTACTGAGGGAATGAGTGGCTGCCACTTGACTGGTGGGCCGCTGGATCAGGTTGGTCAGTTGAGCGGCTCTCCTTCTATGGGAGTGCACTGACCACCAGGGGGCAGCTCCTGCATTGAGTGTCTTCCCCCTTGTGGTCAGTGTGCATCATAGCAGTTGGTCAATTGGTCACTCTACCGTTTGGTCGTTTAGTCATTCAATCATTCTGTCGCTTAGACTTATATATATATATAGATTATTCTTGATAAAGCTAGAAAAATTTTAATTGAAAAGAAATAACCTGAGTACTGGACAATGTGCTGGATGGTTAGAGCATTGGCCCACCACCTAAGGGTTCGGTTCTCAGTGAAGGGCACATAACTGGGTTGCAGGTTTGATCCCTGGTCCCAGTTGGACTACCCTGTTTTCTCTCTGTTCCTCTCTCCCTGTCCCTCCTTCCCTCCCTCCCTCCCTCCTTTCTACTCTCTAAAACTCAGTTAAAAAAAAAAAAATCCTCGTGTGAGGATTAAAAAATATTAATAATAAATAACCTGGAAAGCTGAGCAAGTAAATCAGAATCACAGGGAGGTGGAACTCAGGCTTCAGTGTTTTTTAAAACTGAGTAGGTGATTAATATGCAGCCAAAGTTGAAAATCATTGTTTTAAAATATTTTTTAAGATAAAGGTCATTGTATCTTTGCCCTTTATTTAACTAAGTACAACAATTTATGTTCTTTTTACATTATTTGATTATTGATTTGAAAACTGGAAAATAATAGGTCACGTCAAGGGAGGAGAGCTGATGTTGCCATGTCTCATTATTTAGATTTGTCTAACTTAGCACAGTTGATGAAAAACTTGTCTGAAATAATTGTCTTAGTATTGTGATGCTTTAAGTTGAGACTGGTTTACATTCCCTGAGTTTTTTAGGTCAGACTGAAGGATAGAATAGGGACAGTGTGACTTCCTAGAATTCTTTATAAGGCATTACATATATGGTACGCTGAGTGGATAGTTATAAGAAGAGGTTTGTAGGGATTTTTTTGGTGGGGTATTTTTGCATTTATATATATACTAGAGGCCCAAAACATGAAATTCGTGCAAGGAGGTTGGCCCTCGCAACCCTGGCTTTGTCTGGAAGGTTGGTTGTCCAGAAGGACATCTGGTCTAATTAGCATATTATACTTTTATTATTATAGATTACTTATTTTGATCTCTTGACTCAATGAGAGGGAATGGTTTTCTTAAGGCTCACAACTAGATAACATCAGACCCTGCCCCTGTATCCCTGGACTATTTGATTCCAAAGTATGTATCCTTCCCACTACATGTCATTGTCTCTATTTGAGTATCTTAGTTTTTTCCTCTCACTTTCTAGTCCCAACCAGAGGGCTTTCTTACCATAGAATTTCCAACTCTCTCATCACCATCTCCCCACTCAATTTGCTCTTTTGTCACAATCCCTTTCTTGAACCTTCTATTTCTTCACAACTAGGATTCTTAGATTTGTGGGTCACCTCATTTGCAGACTCTGGGGTTATCTACCTAGCTGTGGTCCCCATGTAAATTTGAGGCTATATTTCATGTAAGATATTATAAAGCTGTTTGGAATCAACCAATTGTGGGTAAATGAAGTCTAACTGAAATCATTGTTAAGTAATTTCCCCCATACAATCTTTTTGTGTGTGTGTGTGATTCTGATTTACTTCTTCGTGCTTTCCAGGGTATTTCTTATTTTTATTTTTATTTTTTAATCTGCGCCTGAGGATATTTTTTTGACTGATTTTTAGGCGAGTAGAACAGAGTGAGGAAAGAAGATTGGGAGAGGGAGAAAACATCCATGTAAAAGAGACACATCGATTGACTGCCTCCAGGGGATCAAATCGGTTTCTTTCCAAGTGTAAGAGAATGTAAGAAAAGGTTTAGAGTGATTAAAAAGAGGTGAACACTTGGAAAATTTTATTATTCAATTACTGCTTATATATGTGAATACATAGTCACGACCAATGTGTATGCATGTATATTATACATAAACTAGAGGCTTGGTGCACGAAATTTCTGCACTAATTCCTGTACCTCAGCCCAGCCTGCACCTTCTCCAATCTGGGATCCCTCAGAGATCAGGCCTAAACCGGCAGTTGGATATCTCTCTCACAATCCAAGACTACTGGCTCCCAAATGCTTGCCTGCCTGCCCGCCTGATCACCCCCTAACCACTCCCCTGCTAGTCTGATTGATGCCTTACTGCTTCTCTGCTGGCTCAATCACCCCCAACTGCCCTCCCCTGCCAGCCTGGTCATCCTTAACTGCCCTCCCCTGCAGGCCTGGTCACCCCCAACTGCCCACTCCTGTTAGCTCAGTCACCCCTAACTGCCTTCCCCTGCTGGCCTTGGTCAACCCCAATTGCCCTCCCCTGCAGGACGGTCCCCCCCAACTACCCTCCCCTGCAGAACTGGTCCCCCCAACTGCCCTCCCCTGCAGGTCTGGTTGCCCCCAACTGCCTTTCCCTACAGGCCTGGTTCCCCCCCAACTGCCCTCTCTTGCTGGCCTGGTCGCCCTTAACTGCCCTCCCCTGCAGGCCTGGTCCCTCCCAAATGCCCTCCCCTGCAGGCCTGGTCATCCCACCCCTAACTGCCCTTCCCGGTAGGCCTGGTCTTTTCCAACTACCCTCCCCTGTTGGCTATCTTGTGGTGGCCTTCTTTGACCACATGGGAGCGGCCATCTTGTGCAACAGTGTGAGGGTCAATTTGTATATCACCTCTATTATATAGGATAGTTTTTAAAACATTTTGTAAAGAAATAGCACTTTTATTTCTACAATCTTACTAATGTGTAGTATGTGCCCTTATGTCACACATCAGTACTATAGTCTAGTTTGTATTAGACCTTGTAGCACATCATATCAGTGGTTGAAATGTCATTCATAATGCAGCCCTTTATTTCCTCAAAGCTTCATTTCCTACCTAAATACTATTTGTTCATTTAAAAACTAGTTTCTAAGTAATATATTTTTTAAGTATTTATTTTTGTTTCATCCTGCACAATGCTACTGCCAAAAAATACCTGTCTTCCAATTTAATGAGATTACATCTCCCTGAATAACAAGGTTGTTGTTTTTTTACATGTTTCTAAACCTTATTATAAAATAAGATGGATACAAAGACTGTAAATAACAAATGTATAGCTGTAGTGAGTGAAAATAAAGTGAACATATTTGAGACCATCATTCTGGTTAGTAAATAGAACTTTGTCAGCTACTCTGAAGCTCTTCCATGTGTCCAATTCTGATTACAGCTCCCTCCTTCTCCACAAAAGTACCTCTACTCTGACTTTATAATAATAATCATCTCCTTGCTTTTTTTATATAAAATAGTTTTATGACCCAACCATTTATCTCTTGGCACTTAATCTTTTTCATTTTTTCAAAATTTTGTCTTTTGAGTATCTTTCAATTTACAAGTTCTCTCTCCATTCCTTTCTTTTCCTTGTGATTTGTCTACTAAAGAATCTAGCTTTTTTAACTTGTAGAATTTGCCTCAATCTGGATTTTCTTGACTGTATACTCTTGGTGCATATTTCCCTGTGTTTGAATTTTATACAAATAGGTAGTTAGATTGGGAAACTTAATCACACTCATGTTTGGTACCTTTGGCAGGACTCTTAAGGTGTCATGCTGTTTCACTAAGGAAGTATAGCTGAAACCGGTTTGGCTCAGTGGTAGAGCGTCGGCCTTTGGACTGAAAGGTCCCGGGTTCGATTCCGGTCAAGGGCATGTACTTTGGCTGCAGGCACATCTCCAGTGGGGGGTGTGCAGGAGGCAACTGATCGATGTTTCTGACTTTCTATCCCTCTCTCTTCCTCTCTAAAAAACCAATAAAATATGTTTTTTTTAAAAGGAAGTATATAATGTCTAATTGTTATCTATTCTGTGATGTTAACAGTTGTTGAAACTTAATACCTAGTTCCATTAATTCATTGGAAGTTATGATGCTATTCTAATAATTTCTCTTTCACTTATTAGTAGGATTACTTTTATAAAGAACCACTTCTTGTTATATACATTTGATTACCCAATAGTACATGAACCATAGTTTAAGTGTATTAACCTTTATAAATGGGGAATTCCTAGATGCTCTTAATTTTTAACAGAACCTCTTGATGCTGAATGAGAGCTTAGTAAGCCTGGGAAAATTAATTTATACATTTATGTGATGAATACTCACTGAGCTTTTATCGTGAGGCACAGACAGTGCCAGCTGTTGGGATACGGTGGTGACTGGGCCCGTCTAGTTGGTTATGATAATGGCTATGAAGATGTTTCAGAGGGACCTGACTTAGATTGGTGGGTCAGAGAAGGCTTTGCTAAAGAAGTATTGTTGAAGTTGAATTGGAGAGATTGAGTAGAAGAGAGCAAGATTTCAATGAGAGAATATTATAAACTAGAGGGCTGATGCATGAAAATTTATGCACGGGGGTGGAGGGGGCGTCCCTCAGCCCAGTCTGCCCCTCTCACAGTCTGGGAGCCCTCAGGGATGGGAGGCAACCTGGTGATCAGGAGAAGGCAATACGCCCATCACAGCTCTGCTGCTGCCACTGCTGCCCTGGTTATTTGAGCCTCGGGAGGCCCTGGGTGGCTGCACAGCCACCATCTGAGGCTTGCCTGCACCTCTGGCCGGCCTTGGGCGGCTGGGGGGCTGAAGGGACTGGGGGATTCAGGCATGTGGAACAGCCGGACCTGCCTGGGGGCAGGCCCAGCCATGCCACGCACCTACCACTCCAGCGGGGCTGAGGGGACTGGTCGCCGCCATCTTGTGGCTGTGGGCGCTGCCATCTTTGAGGGCATGGCAGTCAATTAGCATATTCCCTCCTTATTGTCTGTGGGCACTGCCATCTTTCGGAGGGTGTGGCAGGCAATTAGATAGGATATTCCCTCTTAGATAGGATAACTAGAGGCCTGATGCACAAAATTCTTTCAATAGTAGGCCTTCCTTCCCCCAGCTGCTGGCACCAACTTTCCTCTGGCACCTAAGACCCTGGCTTCCCTCCAGCTATTGGCAGGCACCTGGGCCCCCCAGAAGGTTGTCCGGAAGGATGTCTGGTCTCATTAGCATATTATGCTATTATTATAGGTGATTTTTTTCCTGGGAAAGAGCTTGAGTTATTCAAAGATCAGGAAAATAGCCCATATGGCTATAATATTATATATTAGGGGGAGAGGTAGATAAAAGCCTAATCCCAAGGCAAAACCTTATAGATAGTATTAAATAAATTGAAATTTATTTTAGGTGCAATGTAGAAAATTTTACCCACAGGCTTATAGTAGGGTCTGAGCCTATCCTATGTAATAAGAGATGAATATGCTAATTATCCATTACACCATTAGATGTAACGACTGACTGCATAACGACCATATCATGGATCTGCAGATGGTGGGACAGTGAACTACAAGCAGGCAGCAGAGAGCTACAGGACAGGGCAGGGCAGCAAGGCAGGGGGAGGTGGAATGCTACAGGAGGAGACAGGACAACAAGCTATGAGGGGGGGTAGGGGGAGCAACAGAAGGGTGGGCAGCAGGCAGAGAGCTACAGGAGGGCAACAACCTACTGGTGCACGGATTCGTAAAGCAGGGCTACTAGTCTAGTATATATCTGTATCTCTATATCTCTGTCTGTATATCTATCTCTCTCTTTAACATGTGCACCTGCAGAGGATGACTATTCTGATTTGTTTTAAGCCTTACATAGCTATTCTGAGTGCCATCCATACAAATGATGTTTGGATAGGGAAAGTTAGAGGGTTGAGAAGAACCTAAAAGCTAATTTTCTGGCTCTGTTCACAGGTGTCTGGAGAAGCCAACGAAACGCAGATTGCAGAAGCACTGAAGCGGTACAGTGAACGCGCATTCTTTGTCCGGGAAGCTCTGTTTCATCTTTTTAGTCTCACTCATGTGATGGAAAAAACAAAGCCAGAAATTTTAAAGGTAAGAATAAGAAACTAGTTATGAAAAATTTGAAATTATCTGCTTGGATAGACGATGGTTTTGTAAAGAAAACCGGTGAAAATATACGTTTAGCCTTTGACCTTTTTTGTAATATAATTGATGATGTATGACTTCAGTTATTAGCAATAAGTGAGAAAGAAAGAAGATAGTTGCATAATGTTTTTGAAGTTATAGAGCAGTCTCATTAAGCAGTATGAATATTACTTCCAGATGATATTTAACTACGTAAAACCAGTGACCAGTGTGATATTTTCTCACCCGTTGTAGTTGAAAATGGAAGTATATCAGGGCACTGCAAAAGGTATTGGCCCTGTAATGCTTCGGTATGGGCTCTTTTTAGAAATACAGCATTGGAATTCCAATGCCATTTATAAACCTCCTGTGCTGTCCATGCCATTTATAAACCTCCTGTGCCATTTATAAACCTGTGCTTTCATAACTAAGCCATGTTATTTTAACCAAGACAGCTTTTAAAGGGCAAGTAAGAAAGATTCGTAGTTTTGTTGATTGCTTAGGGCAGTGTTTGTCAGAATGTGGTCTTTCTCTACCAGATGACTGGTATGTTGCCTATTTTAAAAAGCAGATTTGTGAACCCCACCCCCAAGAAATTTAGATTCAATAGGGAAATCTGCAGGGGAAGTGATGGGAAGAGATTAACCAAAGAATTTATATGCGTATCCCATCCATACAGACAATAGGACGATGAAGGCCTGTGGCAGGGGAAGGGAGCAGGGAAGAGAAGGTGAAAAGGGAAAAATGAGAACATCTGTAATACTTTCAACAATAAAGATAAATTTTTAAAAAGGTAATTCTTATACACATTCATTTTTGAAACCAATGAGTATAGGAATATATTATATTTGGTTCCTCATTTAGTGGCCACCATAATCTCAATTGATAAGTTTACCTTCTGTTTTATAGATTGTGTAACTGAGGACCTGTGAGGTTTGTTAACAATGAGTTAGTGGCACAACCAGAAATGACCTAATCTTCAGGGATCTTAAATTTTGAGAATGGTATACATCCGTGGTCAGCAAACTGCAGCTCGCAAGCCACATGCGGCTCTTTGGCCCCTTGAGTGTGGCTCTTCCACAAAATACCACAGCCTGGGCAAGTCTATTTTGAAGTGGCGTTAAAAGAAGTTTAAGTTTAAAAAATTTGTCTCTCAAAAGAAATGTCAATCCTTGTACTGTTGATATTTGGCTCTGTTGACTAACGAGTTTGCCGACCACTGGTGTACATGAATAGGAACAAGTACATTTCAGACCCTAGGACATTATCCCCAACACCTGTCGCCCACTCCATACACACCAGAGGATATTGGCACTTGGCATGTGCCTTATCTTTTTTTTTTTTCTTTTTAGTGCCAAAGGACTAGATCTCTCGTCCTGATTTGAAATATTTACTTATTCATTCATTCATTCATTCATTCATTCAGCCAATGATACAGAGAGAAAATAATATAAGCAGTTATTTTAAGAGGCTTTGCTGCAAAGGGGAGCAAAGGAAAAAAGGTGGTAGTTGGCTGAGGAAATGGGTTTGTTTTTAAGATGGGTGACAAACTAGCTTGTTTATATGATGATATGAATGACCTAATACAGAATTTTTTTAATATATATTTTTATTAATTTGAGAGAGAGAGAAACATCAATGTTAAAGAGAAACATGGATCTGTTACCTCCCATGCACACCCTGACCGGGGATCAAACCCATAACCTTGGTATGTGCCCTGACCAGGGATCAGACCAGTGACCTTCCAGTACAAGGGACGGTACTCAACCAATTGATTCACACTGGCGAGGGCGTCCGCTGCAGAGTTTTAAAATGGTGTGAAAGTGAGAGGGGAAAACAACGGAAACAATATGCTTGCATAGACAAGGAAGAATCTGGGACATAATGGAAAGATTACCTTTAAACAGGAGCCCACAGAAGTCATTTATGGTAGCAGGCAGGAAGGCAGCATGTGGTATTTTGTGAAAGAGCCACACTCAAGGGGCCAAAGAGCCGCACGTGGCTCGCGAGCTGTAGTTTGCCGACCACGGTCCTAGGTTCTTCGTACATGAAGATAAAAAAGATACTTGAGACGTTTTAGAAATTATTATATATTAACACAATAATGTTGCTATGTGAAGAGGGCTTGGATTTATAAAGTGGATTAAGAGAACTGATTTATTTTTTTTTCCAGCTTGTGGTCACTGGGATGAGAAACCACCCTATGAATTTACCAGTGCAACTTGCGGCAAGCGCCTGTGTATTTAATTTAACTAAGCAGGATCTTGCTGCAGGAATGCCTGTCCGACTCCTGGCCGATGTGACCCACTTGCTGCTGAAAGCTATGGAACATTTTCCTAATCACCAGCAGGTAAGCACATGGGAGTCTGCATTCAAATAGTCCTTTTAGTGTCTCTTACCCATCTCCTCTCTCCATATAGTTCAATTTAATAGACCAAGGGTGGAAATTCAGATGCCTTTAGAAACTGTACAGTAATAAATTTGTGGTATGACTGTGAGTGTAGGATGACAGAGAAGTAGAAAACTAAAGTGTGCATTCCCTGCCTAAATAGTATTTAAATCCAAATGTTTAGAGAAATAGTGCAAGCCATATAAAACTCATTTTCAACCTAGATCTTGAATCTAGGGATAGAGCATCTATCCGTTCTGTGCTATATACTATCAAGTACTGGAATACAGAAATGAATAAGACAAATATTTTCTATGTCTAGCAGTATGGCAGACTATATAACATAGCCAGATGGAAACTCAAAATACTGCTTAAATTATATATATATATATTTTAATCCTCACCTGAGGCTATGTTTTTATTGATTTTATTTTTTCTTTATATATATATATATATATATAATTATTTTTTTAATGGTTTCAGAAAGGGAGAGGGAGAAAGAGAGGGGAACATCAGTGATGGACCCTAGCTGGTTTGAGTAGGAGGACAGAGCATGGATTGGCAGAGTGAAGGGATCAGTGATCCTCCTTATCATTGATGTTTCAATCTCTCTCCCTTCCTCTCTGAAATCAATAGAAATATGTTTGATTGTTTGTTTTAAAAAAGAAATATCAGTGATGAGAGAGAATCATTGGTTGGCTGCCTCCTGTTAGGGATCAAGCCTGCAGCCCTGGCATGTGCTCTGCCTGTGTATCAAACCACGCTCTCCTCGTTCAGCCACTGAGCCGCCAGCCGGGCTGCTCTTACTGGTTTCAGAGAGAGATTGGGGAGAAACATTGATGTGAGAAAATCACTGATCAATTGGTTGCCTCCTATACTCACCCTGATCAGGAACTGATCTCACAACCTTTCAGTGTACGGATGATGCTCCAACCAACTGAGCCACCCAGCCAGGGCTTAAATTATAGTTTTAACTCTAAAAAGTTAGCAGTGAGTTGGCAAGTTAGTAACAAATATGTATAAAACCAAGTAAAAATGGCAACCCGCATTGGTGAGTGGATCATTCAAGACAGCTTCCCTCAAACTAGATAAACTCTGGTCTTTGTTTTTCATGGCCTCTGGAAGCCAGGTAGATAGAAGACAAAACAGGACCCACCCTAAGTCTGTCAGAACAGAGGGAAATTAGCTGCAATTATCCTGCTTCTTATCCTATTTGTCATCTAAAGGAAAAGAAAAAAGATGTTCTGGTAAACTTACATGTATCCAGTGGAAGTCATTATTTCAGCAGTCGGCTGTAAAACATAAGTGGAGTTTAATCCGTCTTCCTCTGTTTTTTATTTTTGTTTTGTTTTTTTTAAATATAGAGGTTACTCCTCTTTAACAAATAACAAAGCATTATTTTATTTGGAATCTTTTTCTCCCTCTGGTTCCTTAGCTACAGAAGAATTGCCTCCTTTCACTTTGCAGTGACCGGATCCTTCAAGACGTTCCATTCAACAGGCAAGTGAGAGTCCTAAACTTAAAACGGGCACAGCAGAATTTTAGAAATCTGTCTTGAGTCACTTCTTTTTTTAAAATTATTTTTATTGATTTCAGAGAGGAAGGGAGAGGGAGAGAGAGATAAAACATCAATGATGAGAGAAGCATTGACCGGCTGCCTCCTGCACGCCCCACACTGGAGATCGAGCCCGCAGCCCAGGTATATGCCCTGACCAGGAGTCAAACCACGACTTTCTAGTTCACAGGCTGACACTCAGCCCCTGAGTTACGCCAGCCACGCCTTAGGTAATTTTGTACCAGTTGTATCCCTCGTGTACAATTAATCAAGTAGATGGGATTATATGTTGTCTTATACAATGCTAAATCTACTTTCTCTAGTTCAGTGTCTCGATATTCATGATAACAGGTGGGCCCTGTTTCATAGCCCCTTGCTTAAGAATTTATATTGATTATAGTTTAAAAATATCCACACAATAATGTGGGCTAAAGAAACAGAGGCATATAGAAACTCAGTGTCTTGCCCATGGTTTTGTGACTAGTAATTACCAGACTAGCAGTCTTCTAGTTCTAGTCCAGTGTTCTTTTCTCTGTGTCATACCTCTTATTATTATCTGACATTGAATTATAGAAGAAACTTTTTAAGAGGAAACTTTTAAGCAGAGGTGTAAGGAAAGACTGGATTCCAGTAAGTAAGAGGGTTCTTTTGTTTTCTAAGATGCTATAATTTGGGAGCTAAAAGAGATTTTTTTTTTCATTTTCTATTTTATAATTTTTAATGATATTTTAAAAAAGAAATTTATACTGAAATGTATATTTCTCAAGCAGCAATTTTAATGTGATTTATTTTCATTTTGTTAACAGTACACTGTTATCTGGCATGACTGAGGAATGAGGTGTTCCATTTACTATTTAAAATAAGTAGTTTGTAATATATATGTAATAGATTACTAATTTAATCTTATAGCAGTGTACTCTACTAGAGTTGAACTTGGTGGTGGTTAGAGACTGTGATTAGTTTATCTCTTTGTCTCTAGTGGATGTTTAATGGATAGAAGGATGAATGAATGAGTATAATAGAAAACAGGATTTTTCATAGAAGAAATAACAGAGTGAATTGAGCCCCTAAAAAGGAGGAAAAGATTTCATCTGATTAGTAATCATTAAAGATTTCATGTTAGTGATGGCATTTGAGATAATAAAGATAACTAACATGTATGAAGCACTGGAATCGCCAGGCACTGTGCTGTGTTTTACATATGCTTATTCAGTCCTTACGTCAGTTCTGTGAAATGATTACTCTTGTAATCTTCATTTTACAGATGAGGAAACAGAGGCACACAGAGGTTTAGTAACTTGCTCAAGGTGATAAGATAGTAAGTAGCAGAATTTAGATTTAAATCAAGACTGACTGACAGCCTGTACTTTTACACCATGCGATATGCTTTAAAGATGAAGCTAGTTGAGTTTATTGTTTTATGTTTTGGGAACTGTACAAATAAAGGCCTGGAGGAAGTCAATAATAATACTAGTAAAAAAATAACCTTTATCAAAATTTTGGTGTGTGTCAAGTTCTGTACTAAGTCTTAAGCTTGATATGTGATATCATTTAGTCCTCATGACGGTCCTATAGAATAGATCTTATTATTTTACTAGAGGCCTAATGCACAAAATTTGTGCAAGAGTAGGCCTTCCTTCCCCCAGCTGCCGGCACCAGCTTCCCTCTGGCACCCAGGACTTGGGCTTCCCTTGCAGCCCTAGCTTTGTCCGGAAGGATGTCCGGTCTAATTAGCATATTACGATTTTATTATTATAAATAGATGAGAATATTGAAGTTCAGAGAGATTAAGGAATTTGCTCAGGGTCCCAAAGTTAATAAGTGGTAGAAGGTGATATTTGAGTCCAGGCTGACTCCAAAGTTTATGATGTTTTTATTAATCCTCACCCAAGGATATTTTTCCATTTATTTTTTATTTTATTTTTTTATGGAGAGTGGAAGGGAGAGGGAGAGACACAGAGAGAGAAACGTTGATGTGAGAGAGACACATTGACTGGTTGCCTTCCACACAAACCTCAACGAGGGCCAGGGACTGAACCTGCAACTGAGGCACATGCCCATGACAAGAATCAAATCTGGGACTCTTCAGTCCGCAGGCCGGTGCTCTGTCCACTGAGCCAACCAGCGAGGGCCTATGTTTTCTGTTTGTCTGTTTATCAGATAATAGCCGAAACCAGTTTGGCTCAGCGGATAGAGCATCGGCCTGCGGACTGAAAAGTCCCAGGTTCTATTCCAGTCAAGGACATGTACCTTGGCTGCAGGCACATCCCCAGTAGGGGATGTTTCTGACTTTCTATCCCTCTCCCTTTTTAATCTTGATTGTTCAGATTATTACATGGCTAGCCCTTACTTCCTCAGAAGTTTCAGTGAGACATTCCCTAAGCACCCAATGTAAAATTTCAACATTCCATATCTTCTCTTTCATGCTTTTTTTCTTTCTATAGCATGTTAGTACCTAATCGTACCATATACTTTACTTATTATCTGACTTATTTATTTTTATTTTTATTAAAATATATTTTATTGATTTTTTACAAAGAGGAAGGGAGAGGGATAGAAAGTCAGAAACATCCCCTACTGGGGATGTGCCTGCAGCCAAGGTACATGTCCTTGACTGAAATAGAACCTGGGACTTTTCAGTCCGCAGGCCGATGCTCTATCCGCTGAGCCAAACTGGTTTCGGATCTGATTTATTACCTATTTCCTCTACTAAAGTGTAAACCCTGAGAGAGTAGCGATATTTTTATTTTATTCAGTACTCTGTCTCTGATATCAAGAACAATCTTTGGCATAAGCAGGAGCTCAATAAATGTTTGTGAGTGAATGAATTACTGTTGTGCTAGCTACTGTGAGGAACCCAGAAAATACTTATTACTACATTATAGAAATCGCTACAGAATAGAAATGTGTTATAATTTTAGAAGATGAATGCCCAATAGTTTTGACTCTTATTTCATTACAAAAGTGTTGTCAGAATTAATATTGAGGTATTGTTTCCAGAACACTAAGTATAATTATTATTCTCTGTTAATTAAGAGGAATTATCAGTTTCCAAATGGGACTCTGAAGTTGTGCTTGCCCCTCCAGAATTAGTTCATGAACCCATTTGTGTGTTTTCAGGTTTGAAGCAGCTAAGCTTGTCATGCAGTGGCTCTGCAACCATGAGGATCAAAACATGCAAAGGATGGCAGTTGCTATCATTTCCATTCTGGCTGCCAAGGTACCTCAGCTCGTGTTTCCCTTATAGCTATTAATTTCCCAAAATCTGAAAGCCACAAAGGTTAGTAAGCCTCTCTGCAAGCCTGCTTATTCATGCTTGCAATTCAATATTGCAGAATTCCAGGTTGATCAAAGATTTTTCCTCTGACCTTAGTCTGTTATAGTGACTTATTATGTTCATACTAGTAGATTCTTGGACGTTTATTTTGTCTGCTTGCCTGCAGCTTTCTACAGAGCAAACTGCACAGCTCGGCGCTGAGCTCTTCATTGTGAGGGTAAGTGTCATCTCCGTGCGGATCACTAGCCAGTTTTCATTCTCATTGTTTTCAGCGGTGTGTATCTTCTGACATTTTATATTTTAAAAATTATTTTTCTTTCTTCTAAATGTGTGTATTCATTTCTTTTTATAAAGACAGCTTTACTCCTTCATATAAATGGAAGGAGCCCTGAACTAAGAGTCAGATGACCTATAATCTAATTTGCAAACTCATTTTGTGAATTTAGACTAATTGCCTAAACTGTTGGTGTGTACATAAGCCTTAAGATCTTATTGAGTTCTAAAATTCTGTAATTTTGTTAAATTTATGAAGAAAATGTAAAGATGATTATACACACAATCTTAAATGTAAGATTGTGCTAGTCCTAGCTGGTTTGGCTCAGTGGATAGAGAGAACATTGGCCTATGAACTGAAGGGTCCAGGGTTGGATTCCAGTCAAGATCACATGCCTGGGTTTCAGTCTTGATCACCAGTAGGGGGCATGCAGGAGGCAGCCGATCAATGATTCTCATCATTAATGTTTCTATCTCTCCCTTTCTCTCTGAAATCAATAAAATATATTTTAAAAATATTTAAAATTGTGCTAGATGATTTGGGAAAGAATATAATTTAAATAGTTCATACATTATTTTGCTTGCTTACACAGTTGAAGAAATAATATAATGAACAGTGAAAAGTTAAAAACTTTTAAAAGGAATAAATATGAATAGTGCCTTAGGGAGAACTGGAGGAAAAACATCCACTTTGGGGCTTCCTGTTATAATCCTGGCATGAGGTATTTGAACAACCATAGTAGGTGGAAAAGTCAAGTGAGAGACTCCTTTTTTCTATAACATAAATTATGTATGTAATGACAAAGTAAATCATTCATTTGATAGGTAATTATACAATACTCATTACCTACCACCTTAAAATGTTAGGGATTCACACTGAATTATATTTCTAATAACTTCTCATAAGAAACTTCTAGTATAGTAGAGAAAATAGCTATTTAGATGTTATACAATTTAATAAGTATAATAATAAAGATATGAATGAAATAAGTTACATAAAAAGAAGGCTGTAATGGTAAATGGAAAGTATATGAATTCTTAAATTGACATATCTAGGTTTATTCCTAATTCTGTTATTTATTAGTGGTCCAATTTGGGGCAAATCACACCAATTTTCTTAAGGGTGATAAAAAATACCTCATACAGTTATTATGAAAATTAAATGAAAAGGAAAAAAAGAGTAATTGAAGGAATATGTGCAAAGTGCTAGAAGATACAATATATATTGGTTAAGTCGAAAATGATGCTGATTTTATTTATTTTTACTATATTCAGAATGGCATTTTAATTATAAATATGCCTTCTTATTGCTACCGTATTTTCCGGTGTATAAGACGACTGGGCGTATAAGACGACCCCCAACTTTTCCAGTTAAAATATAGTTTGGGATATACTCACTGTATAAGACTACCCCTCTTCCAACGCACACCAAATAAAAATTTAAAAAACATCAGATTTGCTGAGACCGGTTTGGCTCAGTGGATAGAGCGTCGGACTGTGGACTGAAGGGTCCCGGGTTCGATTCCGGTCAAGGACATGTACCTTGGCTGCGGGCACATCCACAGTAGGGGGCGTGCAAGAGGCAGCTGATCAATGTTTCTCTCTCATCGATGTTTCTGACTTTCTATCCCTCTCCCTTCTGCTCTGTAAAAAATCAATAAAATATATTTAAAAAAATAAAAATTAAAAAAAATAAAAAACATCAGATTTGATTTCAATATGGTAATTTTAATTCAAATGCTTATGATATGCAGGTACTTAGCAGGAAAACTGTCACTTATAAACATAAGGCTGTTTGTCATCAAACATGTAAACATAAAACAGTGCAAGTGGATTAAACTTTTCCTAATTCACTCTAAAGCTGAAAGGAAGGATAAGACAATAAACCCATGGGAGCTGCCATGCTGTTTGTTTTCTAAGCTCGCAACCAAAAGGAACTGATGATGATCGGAGGAAGATAACAAACAATAGAGAGAGCAATTGCTGGGCAAGTCCTTGGCGAGTTAGCAACACCCATCATAACTGCAAGCTACGGTATTTTTACACCTGGTGTATACGACGACTCCCGACTTTTGAGAAGATTTTCCTGGGTTAAAAAGTCGTCTTATATACTGGAAAATATGGTGAATATATGTGTTTCAGTACTTTTAGATGGAGACATATTCAAAAATTTTAAGGAAATAGCACTCTTATAGCTTTGGGGGGAAATTAAGCTTAGTTTAAGGAGGAATGAGCAGAAATTAGTAGTAGTAGTAATAATGATTATAGCTTTTCTTTTTCTTTTTGCTTTTAATTATCACTTACAGTTTACAAATGAGAAAACAAAGAATTGGCAAACAAGGTTATACAGTTAATCAGATGCAGAGAAATTATTACATTTAAGCTCAGGTAACCTGATTCTAATGCCAAACTCTTAGCCTCTATGCTATTAATTGAAATAATTGCACAGAAGTGTTTGTGTTTCTTAAATATTTTTCCTGAACTGTATGGAACTTGAAGTAAGTGTTCATTAATGTTTTCTTTTATCTGTTTTAGCAGAGCTGTCTCTTATTCCCAAAAGTGTAATCTGAAAGTGGAATTATGGATGCTTTATGTAGATGTTAAAACATTTAACTTGCAAACATTAAATGACAGAGATAATGTACAAGTGGAATTTCAAAAATATTATCTTATTTAAATCCAATATAGACTTAATTTTTGACTGCACCCCTGTTTTCTTTTTTAAAGTGTGTCTTTATTGTTGAAAATATTATAGGTAGCACTCTTTCCTCCTCATTGACCTCCTCCTCCCGGGAAATCCAATATAGACTTTAATTATCTTCCTGTTATATGTAGTTTGACCTTTCTTTTTTTCTTAAAGAAAACTTGAAGATAGAATTAGTTCTTCCATTTCTTACTTTCTCATACTAAGTTGACTATGATCAGATTTACTACCTCTCAGACTAAATTTCCTCTCCTGAAAAATGAGGATAGAACTACTACAATTTATGACATAATTTGCTAATGCTAAATAAATGTTTGGTTCATTCAACTCTTCACCTTTTTCATACCAGGATCTGAAATGAGTATATGTTGTCACTGATTGCTTGGGTAAGATAGTTGGTCCCAAGTTTAATCATTTTGCTTTTCATTTTATTGAGAGGTGATTAGTCTACAGGTACAAACAGAATAACATAGAAGTATCTGTGAAGTTCTTATACTTTTTTCTTATTGGAGGAATAGTCTGGTCTAAGAGGCTGTTTGTTATACTTATGAAAACCTTTATAGGAAATGTCTTAAGCCATGAGATTAACCCTTATGGACTTTTAGTTTTACCACTAATAATTGTAATAACAATTCAATAATGAAAATTAATTCTATTTTCCTTCTTTTAGCAACTTCTTCAAATAGTGAAGCAGAAAACTAATCAAAATTCGGTGGATACTACTTTGAAATTTACTTTGAGTGCCCTTTGGAACCTCACAGATGAATCTCCAACCACTTGCAGACACTTTATTGAAAACCAAGGGTTAGAACTCTTCATGCGGGTTCTAGAGGTTAGAATGGGAATTTAGCTTACAGTTTTGACATTTATTGATTGAATTAAGCATTTATTATATTTTATTCTTTAGGTAGTTATAGGTTTCTCTTTCTTTTTACAGTCTTTTCCAACTGAGTCATCCATTCAACAGAAAGTTCTAGGACTTTTGGTAAGAGATAAGCATTTCCTACTTAATTCAAAGCTATAATTATTTTCTGACTGAGGTAAAACATTGAAGTTGCTATTGTATTTATAAATACTTAATGACATCAGAAAACATATGTATTTTTACTAAGTAAAAAAGCAGTGTACAAAACTATGTGTACATATTAAGATTTTCACCACATTAAAAGGAAAAATAGGAATTACATACTTTATATTTTTAGTATAGTTCAAACTTCATGAGCATGATTTACTTTTATAATCAGAAAAAAAATCTCACTTAAAAATGCCACATACAAAAAAAAATGTCACTAACCTAAAGTATTTTTAGAGGCTATGTTTGGTAACTAATAATTACTACCTAAAAGACTGCTTAACAAATCATATATTTGGTGAAAGTGAGCCCTCCAGGATTTTGAGACAAAGATGAAAGATCAAATGTTTTATGGGTCAAAGATAAAGGATCAAATGCTTTAATCTCTGCAACAGGCAAAGTGCCCAAGTGGTAAAAACCATTTTAGACCAGACCTCTGTCTTAAGGAGGCATCAGTTAGTGAGTAAAAATATATAGATTTGTGTTTGTTTTCCAGATGCAAGACTTTGAAATACTGAGCAATAAGAAAAGGATTTGGGGGACAACTGGAGGCTAGCATTTAAGAAGGACCCACCTATTCACTATAGTTTTAGTTATATAAAGTAGAAAATGTAAAATGATCTAAATGCCCAGTAGTAAGGAAATGTTAAATAATTTTAACTGGTTAGAGCATTTTTCCAATACACCAAGGTTGCAGGTTCAATCCTGGATCAAAATCAACCAATGAATGCATAAATAAGTAGAACAACAAATCTATGTCTTTTTTTGCTCCCTATCTCTCCTTTCCTCTCTAAAAATGAGTAAATTTAAAAAATTAAGAGTTATCCTTTAAAAAAAAAGAATGAGGATTAATCTTCAGAGTAGTGTAATGAATTGGAAACCCCTCAGTTGTTTCCTTGTGACCAGAGGTCCTCCTATGTGCTGCCAAGGGAAGCCATTACATCCCTAGTCCAGATAAAACACCTGCCTTCTGTAGTCCAGTAGGCAGACTTCGGTGGTATTCAGTGGGGATCTAAGGCTATGAAATTTTTAAGACACAAGATTTCTATATTGCTCAAACAAATGGATGCTTTTGTCTTAATCTTATTTAGGCTTTCCACAGGATTCAGAACTACTGGTTCCTTCACTTTTCTGATACACTCCCGCCTCTCTGCTTTCTAGATACCAAACTTTTCTGGTTTTCTTCCTACCTCTCTTGCTCTTGTTTCCTAACTTGGGTTTTAACCACAGCCTTGCATGAGGGTAGGCCCCTGGTTATAAATTATAAGAGAAGACTTTTCCTTTTAGGCCAGAGTGTAGATTACAATAGGTTTCTTTTTCATGTACCTATGTTAAATCTACTTTTTTATTGAGGTATAACACTTTGAAAGTCCTACTTTTGTATATGAAGTCTCAGTTCCAGTTTTTAGCCCTCACCGTCTGACCTTGCATGGCTATTGAAACTCAGTTTTCTGCCCCACAGTTTGGTTATGGCTCTAGTGTGGTGCTGTTTGCTACATATTTAAGGGTGGCCGGCTATTATTCACCCAGCACTTCTAAATATTTTACATCAGGGCATTTTTAGGTTGTCTGTTTAGCAATTTTGCCTGAAAAGGGACTCACTACTGTTGATTATTTTGTTTGGAGAGGAGAGGGAAAAAATCACCCATAATCCCACTGTGCTAATATAGCAACAGTCTTCAGCTATGTCCATATACAGGTACATGTTTAAATCATTTCAATCTCTGTTGTTTCTTAAAGTACAAAAGGTCATAGGCATTTACTATATGTTACTTTTAATTTTTTTCCAGAACAATATAGCTGAAGTACAAGAATTGCATTCTGAATTAATGTGGAAGGATTTTATAGACCACATCAGTAGTCTCCTACATAGTGTGGAAGTGGAAGTCAGTTACTTTGCAGCAGGAATTATTGCCCATTTAATATCTAGAGGTGAACAAGCTTGGACATTGAGCCGTAGCCAGAGAAATTCTCTTCTGGATGACCTGGTAGGATCATTTGATTTTTTTCTGGAAGCATACATACAATATTCATAGTGGTTAAACTATCAAAGCTTCAAAATGCAATAATGCAGTGCTAAATAAATATTGTAATCCTTTTTTGTGTATCTTATGTCTTGCAGCATTCAGCTATTTTGAAATGGCCAACTCCAGAGTGTGAGATGGTAGCATACAGGTAATTAGCAAGATAATTAATATTAAGACAATAACCTAGTCATTTTGCTTGGCCTAGAGGTCCTGCTACTAGTAAATGTGTAATTCCTACTAGGCACATAATCCCCACTCCCCCCCGTCCCCGGGTATCTATCTTCCTACTGATTTTAACAGAAGCAAAGTATTCTTTCTGCTACCTCTCATTCATCATTCCTTCCTTTATTCCACTTTTATTGAAGACAAATGCCAAGAACTTGTTTTTTGCTCTTGAGATTTAAAGAGTAAGAGATGGGGCTTGCTCACAAAAACCTAGTGAGAGACCAAATGTGAATGAGATAAAATTCACTATTATTCGAGTTTTGTGCATAGAAGGCTATACAATTAAAGACGAGAGTAGATTATGAGCTGAATTTTGAGAGATAATCAAGTAAGGGCATAAGATTTTAGGAACAGGAAACAGTATATTAATATAAGGAGTTCCAAAACAAGATCGAGAGAAATAGAAGAAGCGCCAGATTCGTTTAGGGAAACAAATTTATAATAATTTATTAAGGTGCATACTAGATGCCTAACTGCTTATGACAATTAGTTGACTCGATAGCTAATTACTAATTACTTGGAATATTCCAGATGGCTGCATAATATTATTACAACTTAATATTGTTGTCTACTTCATAAATGCTGATGCTGCCAACATTTATGATTCCCCCAACTTATATTCTACCCACTTTGGGCAGAAGACCATTTGAAATAGAAAGGCTAATTCTAGACCTCCTTCATGGTGTTCTTCCAGTTAGTTACCAACTAACTTTTTCTTTTCTAGGTTTTCCAGCCAACGTCTGTTATTCTTTAAATGTGAATCTTCAAGACCAAAAAAGTACTTTTGAAAAAAAAATAATTTCTTTGTTAGTACCTTGTTCTAGTCACCTTCCATCTTCTCTACCAAGACTTCTCAGAATATGGTCCTTTTTTCAAATGGCTAAGACAAAGAAAAGATATACTGATAGCTTATTATATTAGTTTAAAAATAGCCCTAGCCAGTTTGGCTCAGTAGATAGAGCATTGGCCCGTGGACTGAAAGGTCCCAGGTTCGATTCTGGTCAAGGGCATGTACCTTGGTTGTGGGCACATCCCCAGTAGGAGGTGTGCAGGAGGCAGCTGATTGATGTTTCTCTCTCATTGATGCTTCTAACTCTTTATCCCTCTCCTTTCCTCTCTATAAAAAATCAATAAAACATATTTTAAAAAAACACCCTAGAACTTAGTAGTTTAGAAAAACCACAATAAAAAAAAATGGTTGGATAAAATCTATAGAATGAAAAGCTCAGGAATAATTGCTTTAGGAAATGATATTAAGTCCTGGCTGGGTGGCTCAGTTGGTGAGAGCATCGTCCCATACACCAAAAATGTTCTGGGTTTGATTTCTGGTCAGGGCATATACCTTGGTTGCGGGTTCATCCCCAAGTCGATGTGTGAACGGGAGGCAACTGATTGATGTTTCTCTCTGACATCCATGTTTCTCTCTCTCTCTCCCTTTCTCTCTAAAATAAATAAACTTATCCTCAAGTGAGAAATTAAAAAAAAATGACACTAAGTAAAGGATGTAACTTTTCTTTTGTACTTTTAGGTCCTTTAATCCATTTTTCCCATTACTTGGCTGTTTCACAACACCAGGAGTCCAGCTGTGGGCAGTTTGGGCCATGCAACATGTCTGCAGCAAGAATCGTATGTACCAAAAAGAAACTGTTTTTCTTCCTCAAGGAAAATTCTCCTTACATAGAAAAGCCATTTCTGAATTGTGTATTTAAGTGATTTTTAAGGACATAGACTTTTAAAAATACTGTGTAAGAGAATCTTTGTTTATCAAGTATATGTATTTTGTTCAGATTGAGCTTGCCAATAGTAGATGCTGAATGATAATGGTGAATGAGACTTACATTGTTCTAACATGGAATATAAAAATTAGGAGCTACTCTAGCCGGTTTGACTCAGCAGTTACAGTGTTTGCCTAGGGACTGAAGGATCCCAGGTTTGATTCTGGTCAAGTTGCATGCCCTGTAGGCGGCATGCAGGAGGCAGCAGATCAGTGATTCTCATCATTGATGTTTCTCTCTGTCTCCCTCTCGCCCTTTCTCCCTCTCTTCTTCTCTTCCTCTCTCTCTCTCCATTTCCCTCTGAAATCAATAAAAATACATTAAAAAAAAATAAAGGGTCAAGAGAACCGAAGTTTTATTCAACAACCCAGACCTTTAAAAAAATAAATAAAAATTAAAATTGGGAGCCCACAGTGGGTTCATTTTTTGAGCAGAATGTCTTAAGGAGATCCAATATTTATGGTACATTTCAGTACCCAGTCCTCATCTACACAGAATTTTCCCATTCAAGATGTTGTTTTCTGCACCCATAGTCTATGGAGAAGCAAAGCATTTAGATCAGGGTTTTAAAAAAAGTTTTTAGAGAGAGAGAAAGAGAGCAGAGAGAGAGAAAGAGAGCTGTCAGTGGGCTGCCGCCTGCATGCACCCGAAAGGGGGTCCAGCCTAAAGCCTGTACGTGTGTCCTAACCGGGAACCAAGCAGGCGGCCTCTCGGCGCCAGGGTGACGCCCAGCCGACCGAGCCACGGCAGCCGGGGCTTAGACCAGGCTTCACGTCTCTTTTTTAAAGACTATGAGTCAGCTGTTTGTCAGTTAGTTACTAATGTAAGTTCATCCCATAAATTATTTTGAACACTGCAAAGAAACACACAGAAGCACTGTTTTTTAAATTAAAAATCAGGACTAACATCATCAGTCATTAGAGAAATATAAATTAAAGCCGTAATGAGATACCAGTTCACACATACTAGGAAGGCTGCCTGTAACCAAAATGATGGGCAAGGATAAGTGTTGGCAAGAATGCAAAACAACTCTTACGCTCTTTGCTGATATGATGGAAAAATTATATAACCACTTTGGAAAATAATTTGGTGATTTCTTCTAAAGTTAAACATACATTTACTATTTGCCCAGCATTCCAGGTATTTCCTCAAGATCAATGAAATGGAAAGTCCACCAAAAACTTAAACAAGAATTATACCACAGGTATATTAGTACATTTGCAAAACCCATCAAAATGGAAATTAACTTTAATTTTGTTGTATCCTGTGTAAATTATACTTTAATAAATGACTAAAACTAATAAGGCTTTAAAAGTCATGTGTACAAAAACATTTTTAAATAAAAATGCAAAAATAAAGAAAATTCCATGTATAATATCAGTGCCATTAAATTAAAAAAAAAAACAGAAATGAGGGTGGGTAGTACTGGTGGAGAAGGTAAAGGGATTGAGAAGTACAAATTGGCAATTATAAAAATAGTCGTAGGAAAGTATAGTCATATAGGAAATACAGTCAATGATATTGCAATAACTATGTATGGTGTCAGATACTGGAAATATTTGGGAAATACTTTGTAAAGTATATGATTTTCTAACCACTATGCTGTACGCCTAAAACTAAAAAACAATAATAGTGAATATAAACTGTAATTTAAAAATAAAATAAAAGGATATATATAAAAAATAGGAAATGAATAAAAGTGTAACAAGCACCTATCTTGCTTGTGATTTGGGGTCAAATAAATTTTCTTTTCCAGATTGTCTATGTCTTAAGGTTATGATTAAAATATAAATTAAATATATATGTGGTACGTGCATTATGTGCAGGAACTTGCAGTGTAGACATAACATCATTACAAAGGTATTTATCAATCGGTAGCAGATGTTAGCAGTCAATAACAAAAGAGCTAAAATTTAAGTGTGAAAGAATAATTATTTTTTGTGTGTGTGGAATAATTTTTTAAGTGTTTAAAAAAAGCTCTTTCTCTTGTTTTCTTTCAGCCTCGAGGTATTGCAGCATGTTGATTGAAGAAGGAGGATTGCAGCATTTATACAACATCAAAGAACATGAACAGACTGATCCCCATGTCCAGCAGATTGCTGTGGCCATTCTGGACACTTTAGAAAAACACATCGTACGCCATGGGAGACCGCCTCCCTGTAAAAAACAACCCCAGGCCAGACTAAATTGATAGTCACAGGCAACTGAAAAAGTGAATCACAGGAATCCCTTTTGTGATAGGTTCGTTAGGAGTATCTTCTGTGATGTTTTGGGGTTTCTATAACAGTTTGGGATTGACGATGTACAGTACTACCCATGTAAACAGTCTCTAATTTGTTTTGTGATTTTTAACTTATGAGGTAAGAAGGGTCTCTTCCTCCACTGCTGCTTTTTAGAAAAATTTCCACATCTTTCAGTGTTTGAACTTACCTGTGCTTGAAATTCTACAGTTTTATGATAAAGTTTGCACGAACCCTTAGGCCAGACTTTTCTGACCTTAAAGACCCTTCTAATCAGTTTGCAGTTTCAGATAACCTGTTTACCTGATTTCTGAAACTGCTTCCGTTGTAAATTTTATAATGCTTGTATAAAATGCCTTTATTCTCTGTTTGTGTACCTTTTATTAGATCCCCTCCTTAATGTGAAAGAATGGAAATCTGAATCCTCTCCTCGGGAAAGCTACTCACTCGCTGGAGCTTGGATATTTGGAAGAAAAGCATATTAAAAATAAAAACTATTAAGGGATAAGAGAGTTTAGGAAGTGGGAAGAGGTCTGGTCTTATGGTATAGTGGTTAAACTGGAGCAGGCTGTCCTGGAGTCCACATCCCTGGGGCAATGAGCAGTAGCTTCTTCATATTTATTCCTGGAAGCTGGTCTTCTGCTTCCTATACATATTCTCTTGAAATATATTTCCCAGGCATCACGGTGTAAAATGTTACAGCATTCTGTGTTAAAGATTAACTCTGAATCGATAGGTCACATCATTGTGAAAATGTGAATTTTTAAAATGTCTTGTTAAAAATGACCATTCTTGTCCCTCTATTTCAAAGTTATTTTGTCCAGTGGAATAGAGAGACTACACATGATGTTACCTGCTCAGTTAAAATACAACTAACAACAGTACATTTTGCCATAAGAAATTAATTTTTTTATGTTGGGGAAGGATGTCCACATCATACTGCCAAAATGAACAAGAAGAATTAGACTGTTGTTAAATGTAGTGATTCTAGTTGCAGTGCATAAAAGGAAATACTTTTTGATGCATTTTTTATACATTTGCCTTTCCTTTAAGATAGCTGCTATCGTAAAGAATCAGTTATCATAATAGCAGTTGGAAGGCAGCAAGTCACCAAAAAACTTAATTCACAATTAAAATTTTACTTTGTGATTAAAGTTAATCACAATCTCAGATGAATGCATTTTTTTCTATAGATAACAAAATGTTTTCAGTAGAGTTTTTTAAATGGTATATTTAAATTATGATTATTCAGAAGCATTTTTGTTTAGAAGGGAGCTGGTTTACTAGTATGCTAATAATATTTTCGACATTCACATTTTGTACCACTATTACACTAATCATACGTGAATTATCCGGTACTCCTCCATGGGGATGAAAATTTAAAATAACGTAGGTCAATAAGAACCATTAAAAATCCAATAAAGTTGTTTGTTAATTCCAACTTAATTGCTTTAAAAATGTTATAGATACAGGATAAATTTTTACAGAATAAGTCTATTTCAAAGGAAAGAAAATCCTTTTAAGATTTCCCCCCTTTTTTTCTGAATTCTAATGTCTAAGGGAAAATATAGGAAATAGGGCGGCCTACAGTAGCTTGGAAGTTGCTACTAGCTATGTTGACCACTTCCAAGTCTCCTAGCTAGTGTAGTAAATGGAAAGCCTATTTGAAAAGCTTGGCTTTAAGTTTCTCTTCTATTCTGTTCAAGACAAAGTGCATGTTCCTTATAGGCTAATCCTAGATTTTCCCTAACAAGTTCTTTTCAGATATGGCTGAAGATTCACAGAAAAGAATAAATCTCTTACACAGAATAACTTGTTGATAGATGAAGACTCAGATATTTTAATTTACTACTTTGAGCATTGGTGATGACCAAACTCCTGAGTCTTAAAAGCAAAAAATAATTGATCACTTCCCAAATATATAAAAATTGTAGTGCCTTTATTGTTGGGGTGGTTCTTAAAATTGTATATCTAATAAAGGCACAGAATTGTTTCTTAAGGTCTTGATTATGGCTAAAATATTGAAATTATAAGGCATAACTGGCCTATCTCTACAGTTATAATCTATTAGGGCTTCCTTTTGCATTTGTTTAAAAGAATTTAACAGTACTTGATGCCTTCAAGGGTTTTTCTTCAGTGGCTAAAAGGTACTGTTTTAAGCACAATTAAGACAAGGGTTGAGCCACTCATTGCTCAAGTCAAGGTGCGCTCAGATGCTGTAAAATAACACTACAGCAGTCCACAAGCAACAGCAAGAGATGAACAGGAAATGGAATTAGACTTTTTTGAGTATAATGATGCATGTTGGTGGTATTGTTAAGTAAAACAAGAGCAGTCTGAAATTAAAGCAAAAAAAATTAAGCCATCTCATAAGTTTGTGGCATTTGAACTGTAAAAAATCATTTTTTTTCTTTTTGCAGTTAAAAAGAACATAAATCAAGTATTAATAAAGGGTTAGTTTACCTTCAGTGGCTACTGACCTTAGTTGAGGATTTAAAAAATCATATCAGATCCACAGTTTCAGAATTGACTTAAATATTCTACTTCTCACCCTGGAACAGAAATGCTCTTTAGTGGTACCAGTCAACTTAAGTGAATCACCCGTGATTGCAATGAGCCACTGTAAAGCTGCCATGGGAATTTAATTTTATCTTTTGATTACAAACAGCCTAGGAATTACACTCATGTGTAAAAACATTAATCCTATATATTCAGCCTACTTTTACTAATGGAACCTTTTGAATTGGCCCTTTTTCTCCCCAGTCACTTTCATTTGGCTGTGTTTATTGTTATTACTATACCATGTGTAAGATGGCATTGGGCCATCTTCTAGCTCTTTGGACCACATTTAAAAATATATTTTTATTGATTTCAGAGAGAAAGGGAGAGGGAGAGAGAAATAGAAACATCAGTGATGAGAGAGAATCATTGATCGGCTGCCTCCTGCACATCCCCTATTGGGGATTGAGCCTGCAATCCAGGCATATGCCCTTGACCAGAATTGAACCCAGGGCCCTTTAGTCCACAGGCCAACGCTCTATCCACCGAGCTAAACCAGCTGGGGCTGGACCACATTTTAATGAAAACATTTTATGTGTTAAATTAGGGAAGATCAGATTAAGGAACCATGGTTTTGGCTTAATGTTTCAAAATGCATGGATAACGCTCACCCACAATGCCTTCCCTGCCATAGAACAATGTACCCAAGTTTGAAAAGATGGCATGAGTGGCTGGAAAAAATTTTTATTTGTTGGAAACCTATCCCTCTGCTGCCCTCTAATGATATTTTTACCAGTAAGTTCTTTGGTTATTGTGCAACTTTTATCTTGGGATAAACAGTATTATTAAAACTAAAGGTATAAGTTTTTGTCAGCTGATGTGGGCAGTTTTATCTGTATGATATTTATTTGGGACTTTGTGGTTAGAGCTTCAGGGTAGTATTCTAAGACAGCTTATAGAAAGATTTGCAAATTGTAGCAGTTTCAAATGACTGTGGGTATTGGATATTTAATCTTTATCATTTGCTTCGTGTCGGCACATTTTTAATTTTTATTGTTAACTCATGAACTGATTATTTTAGGAATAATCCAGATCCAACCTTTATCCAATGATGAGAATAGCAGTATGATGGGAACATTTGCTGAATATGTTTTAAATGAGTAATTACCTTTTTTAGTATTCCATAATCTTTGCATGACATGGTACGCTCCTAGTTATACATTCTTTGGTTTCCAGATCTTTTTAATTTTTTTTGTTTGTTTTATTCACTTTAGAGAAAGGCAAGGGGAAAGAGAGAAACATCAGTTTGTTGTTTCACTTATTTATGCATTCATTGGTTGATTCCTGACCGGTGATCAAATCTGCAACCTTGGCATATTGGATGATCCTCTCACCAACTGAGCTACCCAGCCACGGCCAGTTTCCAAATCTTAACCTAAGAGATAGCTTAGGTTAACTGATTGGTAGCCTAAGAGAGAGCTTTCTCTGCCTATTTCTTTCTTCCCCCAGTTTTTTGGGGTAAATTATGAGCAAAATCAATGCTGTTCCTCCTTTCTCGGGATGAAGCAGAACTCTTTTTGACAGCACAACCTAACTTTATAGCTAGACAGAATGTCTATTAAGAATATTTAGAAAATCTAATCTTGTCAAAAAATTATTTAATGGTAAATTATAGATTTAGTTCATTAATAGTATATACTCAATTTGGGACTCACTTTTGGGAAAACTGTTCAAATTGGATTCTTTTAAGCTTATTTTAATCAACCTAGAAGCAAGAAGCTACTTAGCTAGTGGAAGCTGAACACTTTCATAAAAGCAAGAAATTGTTGAGTGTTTTGTCCCTTAAATGGGAGGATGTTGTATCAAGATTTATACTTTCAGATAATCTGCAAGAATAAAAATTTTTAATCCCTGACTTTTGTGTAATTCTCACTATCAAATTCTGACTTGTGAGTGTGGGGGGGGGAAAGCTATCTTTTGCTTGAATTCTAGTGGAAGAGTTTAACTCCTTCCAAATGATATCATTGGAAAATATTATGTGTATAAATTTCAAAGTCTCTCAGTCATCTGGACTGAAGGCACTGTTCTCACTGTGGCCAGATAAATGGCAGTGTTCTGTACATGAATCATGCTATATTTTAAACCAGGACATCACTTAGATATTAATGTTGTGTGTAAAGATTTTTGTTTTGGAATTTCTTTTTTGCCTAAATAAATGTTATAAATTTTATGTAAAGTGTGTCTTGTCTACTTTGATTCTAGACATTTGTTTTAAAATTTAACACTAATGCAAGATTTAGATTCCTTAGTTATCCTCTTGAAAAACTGCTTTTTGAAAAGACTAATGGTTTTGTTACTGGCAGTGTTAATTCTCAGTGCTTCACTTTGGTAAAGAAATGTGAGAATAAACAAATCATCTTTTCTATCAGAGAACAGTTTAGACAGCCGCCATTCTGAGCTTCGTGACTTGGCAGCTGCCATGATGGCCACATGGCTTGCAGCTCCCCTGGGGGCCGCCATCTTGAAACAGCAAAAGCCAACCCTTCCTTTGAATGAGCCAATCACAAAAGACTGTGCACCTGAGCTCCAATCAAGGGCAAAGGACAGGTCAGGTGCGTCAGGGATTATAAAGCCCAGCAGCCAGCCTGCTCAGTGTGCATGCGCTTCCAGCCCATGTGTGCACACTCTTCTACATAGAAGTAAAGATGTTTGCCTTGCTGCCTGACTCCAGGGTGTGTTTTGGTTCTGCAAGGACCCCTGACTTGGGGGGTGGGGGCTTGCCTTAGTTCTAACAATTTGGGGGTGTGTCCAGAATACACAGGGAAAATGGACCTCTCTCCTGAGAAGGTACACCCCACTGCCACGTTGCAGCAGCCTTGGTGAGGAGGGACAGTCAGATCCCTGGGCTGACTATGAGCTCGAGCTCATAGTCAGCCAGCAACGCAGGAAGAGCCCAAACTCATGCATGAGCCAACGTAGGAAATGGACTGAGTACTACTTTGGTGATTGGGTGCCTCGGAGATGGGGCATATATGACTGGGATGTCTTAGACATAAAGTGAATGTGGAGTTCTGATCTGCAGTCCTGTTCTCCTGCAAGGGAAGTGGCCAGAGAGGGACGAAGCAGATCTCGGCAAATACAAGAAACCTCCAACATGGGGGGTTGAGTACATAGTCACAAGGGACCTGCCAAGGATGGGAAACAGAAATTCTAGGCCTCCGGAATACATTCCTCCAAAATAGTGCTTTGGGAGTATGTCGAGGTTCTGGGGAAGCAAGTTCCCAAACCAGGGACAGAGACATTGCTCTTGGTGTAAACTTAGTGTTGTGTGTGCCTGTATGAGAGTGTGTGTTGATATGTCTGTTTTCTGTTTAATTTGTTTATTTCTGTCTTTATGTCTGTGAAGTAGGGACTTTCAGTTTGCTCTTCCCTGATTTATGATTTTCAGTGCTAGGAAAAATTTTAAGATTCTAAGATTAATTTTAAAGTATAAAATTTGTAGAGGTTGCAATCCAGGGGAGTTTCAAGCAAAGACTAGCTAGTTCCAAGACTACTTGTGGTTAACAAAATATTATCTTCCCCACCTGAGGCTAAGCCGGAGGGGAAAGAGAAAAAGCCGTAGTTTTCCAAGCGGCAGAATGGAAGGCATACTTGGGTGCTTGCCAAACTGGGAAGGGCGGAGAAATCTGCAAAATCCTGCCAAGCATCACGTCCATTAAATACCCAGTTGTCAGCATTGGCATTAACTGGAATGGGACCAGAACAGAACCAGGATGGAAGCGTGTGGCCCAAGGCGGGAAGTGGGTGGCCCGCACCAGCGTGTGATGTCACAAACCCCTCGCAGGCCAGCTAAGGCGAAACTAAGGCTGTACCTTGGGAACACAGCAGCAAGGGAAGGGGAGGTTCTTGAATGAGAATGGGCCGCATTCCAAGGGTGGCCCTGGAGGTAGAGACTGCCAGCCAGATTATCCTTTCTTTGAACAGAAAGGGCAATCACAGTTAACAGCATAATTCAACTCCCTGTTATAAAGTTAGTCAAGAAAATGTTTTAGGTAACAATTGGCTTTTTAAAAAATCTCAGTTGTTAAGATATAAAGCTTTTCAGTAAAAATCTAAAAGAGAACAAGGGCAGACAGGAATGAGACCCTTGTCCTGCCTTCCCCTCCCTTTGCCATCAGGAGACAATCTCAGGAAACATCTAAGATGGCGATTTACAACCCCCGCCCCTCCCCTCAGGCTCCAACAGGCCCTTTGGCCACCATGCCACCCAAAACCAGCTTTTCTGGCTGCGAAGAAGTTGGAGCAGTAAAAAAAAAAAAAAAAAAAAAGAGTTAAAGCCTCTGCTGGAAGACCACAGGGTGTAGCTGGCCAATCAGGTCGACTCCCAGGCCCACAAGTATATCCGTGGACCGAATTAATGTCCATTTTAGAAATCCTATTCTCAGGAGAAGAGAGAGAACAATGACTCAGGTCAGCTTTGGTGGTCTGAGAGCGAGAGCACCCAGCTGGCCTTGGGGCACTTCCAGCCGAAGTTAAATTCCCAGTGGGACCACAACAACATGGCCCATCGAGGCAATGAGAGACCTCAGGGAGCTAATCATTAAAGGAATTAGGAAAGCAGTTCCCCAGTCTCAGAACCTAAATAAAGCCTTTAATATTCCAGAAAGCGAGAAGGGTCTTCCGAATTTATTAAGACCAAAAGATCAAATGAGAAAGTACTCTGGGCCCGACCATGAGGACCTGTCGGGTCAAGAAATAGAAATTACGTTTTGTCACCGAGAGTTGGCCTGACATCTCAGGAAAGTGGCCTAGGGAAGGGCCGGCCTGGAGGGCCGGAAACAGAAGTGTCAGCACTAACCTTAGATGATGTTATCTCTTAAGGAACAATGTAGCAGTTTACACATAATTTTCCAAAGTCTTTGGTAACTTAATAAAATACAAGACATATTTAATTAATAGATTCAAATCTATCCGCTAGATTTCTCATATGAGGCAAACTCAGATTAATATTTCACTTTAAAATACCTAGATATTTAATAATTTTTATTATTTATAATTTTTATTATTTATAATTTTATTATTTATAATTTTTATTATTTATAATTTTTATTATTTATAATTTTTATTATTTATAATAATAAAATTATTAAATATCTAGGTATTTTAAAGTGAAATATTAATCTGAGTTTGCCTCATATGAGAAATCTAGCGGATAGATTTGAATCTATTAATTAAATATGTCTTGTATTTTATTTGAAATATATCCTTAAAATATAAATGTATTACTAATCTGAGAAATACTAAGTATTTAACTTGCCACCTAAAATTTGAGGCTTCTAAGTGTCAGAAGTTCAAATTAAGTTGGGAGAAATTATATGGCTGTAAAAAAATGCATAAAGTATAAAAATTCATTTTTGAGAAAAATAATTCTTGTATTTTCTCTGGAAAAATTAGTAGTTCAAAATATATTGTAGTCTTTTATGTAATATGTGTGGTAAAATTTTACCTAGGATATAATATTTTATTGGCCTGATAAAAAAAGAGAATTAATTGGTCCAAACCAAATTTTTAATATTAAAATTAGTTTAAATTTAATTAATGTCTTTTAGAATAATTATAAAAAGTGTGTTGATAAATGCTAATCTAATGTTGACTATTTACTTTTTGGTAAATTATTAAAAAATTAAGATTTCTAAGAATGAAGAATTTTAATACATTAAAAAAGAAAGAAAAGGACTGCACAAGTTTTAGAAATACTGAATGGAAGGACTGAGGCATGGTTAGCATTTTGAAGGAAAAAGAAGGTGGTTTCTAAAGGTGGTTATTTCTGGAAATTGTAAAAATGTTTTTGAAAATTATAAGAATGTCTGTGGAAATTATAAGAAGTTTAAAAAATGTTAAAAAGAAATTGATTAAATGATACAAGCCAATAAGCCAGGACAGAGCAAGGTAATTGAAATATTAAAACAGCAGTTTGCAACCATCTAGAAAACTGTCTTTCCTAAACCAAGGACACGCAGAGTCAATGACTGGCATTTTGACTCTCTAAACAGAGGGCAAATAGCTCATGCCAAAGTTCTCAGGAAGACTGATGGGAGAAATCCAATTAGTGTAATTTGTTGTCCACCCCCACAGATTAATGAATTTAGAAACTAAGCCTTTTTTTGGTCAGTTCTTTTCTAGTAAAATAATTGTTATATTAATCAGGTATTTGATAAAAAGATAATATTTTAATCATAGGAAGTTTGCTGGCCTATGTTCCTGTCTAATACACTTTAATATATAATCTTTTGGTAAAATCAAGTTTAACAATCTTCCTAAGGTTTGAATTTTAAGAAAAAAAATTTTTATTTTTTTTATCTAGAGTTGGCTGTAGGTGATTTCAATAGGCCCTGGAATGCCTCAAGATCTTCCTACAATGGAAACTAGAGACCAAAGGAAACTGTGTACTGGGTATCTCTTCTACTTTCATCTCTCTCAGGTTAGAAAGTTTCTTGACACAGGCCCCCTTGAGTTTCTGGTTTATGGCCATCGACCAGAAGCCTTAAGTTTGTTCTAATCAAGATTTGGAAGGGAAGCAAGTTTGGAGCCCTCCTGGGAAAGATCTTTCCTGTCTTGCTTACTAGAGAGAGTACTGTTTGGACTGCAGAGCAAAGTTGGACCCATCACAGGTTAAGGGCGAACACACCTGAACTTGGATAGCCATACCAGGGCATGTCCCCTTGAAATTGATGCTAAAAACTGTGAGCTGTCTTAATAACCATCATGTACTGGGCTCTATTAGCTTAAGGAATCTGGCAAATTGCAGGGGCTTACAATGTGGGCTGGAGAAATGTGTACAATCTGGATCATGCTTACCTAGTTACGTTATTGGTTATAGATCATTTGAATGACTTGGATATTTCAGCCTTTAGGTCAAAGGATTGGCTAGGACTAGATTTAGGAGTAGATGTCACAGGACAGATCCCCTAGGCCAGAGGTTGGCAAACTGCGGCTCAAGAACCACATGCAGCTCTTTGGCCCCTTGAGTGTGGCTCTTCCACAAAATACCGCGGCCTGGGCAAGTCTATTTTGAAGAAGTGGCGTTAAAAGAAGTTTAAGTTTAAAAAATTTGGCTCTCAAAAGAAATTTCAATCGTTGTGCTGTTGATATTTGGCTCTGTTGACTAACGAGTTTGCCGACCACTGCCCTAGGCCACTGCCACCACCATGCAAATAGACGTAGGATATAAGGGAACAAATGCCTGGGTGGAATGGATTAAATATTCTGTACGTGCCCTGAACAAAAGTGACTGTTACGCTTGTGTGGCAGGAAGGCTAGAGTTATCCCATTCCCATTCGGATTGACCTCAGACAGTAACAGGATGGAATGCATGCTTGCCTTATACCAGGAGGAAACTGCCTGGGGAAACGCTTCCTGTAAGATTCTTGCCCTGCCTTAACCAGTTTGGCTCAGTGGATAGAGTGTCAGCCTGCAGACTCAAGGGTCCCAGGTTAGAATCTGGTCAAAAGCATGTACCTTGATTGTGGGCATATCCCCAGTAGGGAGTGTGCTTCTCTCTCATCAATGTTTCTAACTATCCCTCTTCCTTCCTTTCTGTAAAAAATCAATTATATATATATATATATTTTTTAAAGATATATATATATATATATCTTTAAAAAAAAACACAAATCACACCTCTAAAAAATAAAAAGACTCTTGCCCTATTGTTCCCATCCAACAGAGGTCAAGAGCTAGAACACCCTCCCCCAAAAAAGAAAATAATCCAGCCTGTCCTCCAACATGAACTATACCTCCTGCCTCTCAGTGGGGAACCAGTGCTCAGAGTTTATGAGAAACGTATCCTCAGAAGCCCGTCGTGCTGCACTGTTGGCACTTCGTGCTGGTGTCTGGTGGTGTCATGGCGGAGCCTGACTTGCGGCCTCGCCCAGCGCATGGAGTGCACCTTACGCTCTGATACGACTGTTTCCCCTTTCATGATGGCATATCGTAAACCTTTTTCAATGCACAGAAAGAGGAGAGCGTCTAGGGGGCTCCTTTGACCCCCATGGACACACATTGGCATTCCAGGAGGACTGCCAAGAAGGTGAAGGCTAGAAATCAGACTGCTGCAGGGTTTGAGTCTGTCCTGTGTTGGTGGCCCAGTGTGAACAAGAATTCGATGGCCAAAACCAGTTTGGCTCAGTGGATAGAGCGTTGGCCTGCGGAGTGAAAGGTCCCGGGTTTGGTTCTGTCAAGGGCATGTACCTTGGTTCGGGCACATCCCCAGTGGGGTGTGTGCAAGAGGCAGCTGATTGATGTTTCTCTCTTATTGATGTTTCTGACTTTCTATCCCTCTCCCTTCCTCTCTGTAAGAAATCAATAAAATATATTTAAAAAAAAAGAATGTGATGGATTAATTATATTTTCTAGAACCAGCAAAGACTTGTTAATTATGCTCGAGGCAGAGTTAAAGGGAAGTAAACAGCTAGAGGCCAGCAGTAGGATGACCTGGGAGAGTAGGTTGACTCTGGATACAATTCTGACCCCCAAAAAAGGAAGGTGTGTAATGTTGGGGCCATTGCTGCACATTCATTCCTGACAACACAGCAGATGGACCATCACCGAGCCTAAGGCACCGGCAGCTCTAGTGATGAGTGAGCTGGAACCTGGGATCAAGGGTCCTTTTTCTGATGCACTAGAGCAATGGTGTCCACTTCACCCCTTTGTTTAGGAGCTAAGGTGATGGGATGTCACGTCACCCCATGTCTTAGCCAAGGGTTAACTGAAACCACATTGATCAAACAGCAAATTCGTCTCCTCCTAGACACTGCAGAGCAGGAAAGTCAACGGATGTCAGCTGAGTTTAAAGAAAAGAGTATAAATAAAGAAAAGAGAGAAATTGTGAGAATAGACAAATTATTTTTTCTGTCAAAGAAGAGTTTAGACAGCCGCCATTTTGGACTACATGACTTGGCAGCCATCATGTTGGCCACATGGCTTGCAGCTCCCCTGGGAGCCACCATCTTGAAACAGCAAAGGTCAACCCTTCCTTTGAATTAGCCAATCGCAAAAGACTTTGTGCCTGAGCTCCAATCCAGAGCAAAGGATAGGTCAGGTGCGTCAGAGATTATAAAGGCGAGAAGCCAGCCTGCTGGGTGTGCATGCGCTTCCCGACCTTGTGTGCGCACTCTTCTACATAGAAGTAAAGATGTTTGCCTTGCTGCCTGACTCCCGGGTGTGTTTTGTGCTCTACAAGGACCCCTGACTTGGGAACTCACCTTATTTCTAGGAATTCAGAGCCACAAACTTGAACACAGAGGAAGTTTATTTAGCGACCCACAGGTTGAGAACCACTAAGACCATTGGAAACCACAGATATTTACATTATGATTCATAACTCATAGCAAAATTACAGTTACGAAGTAGCAACAAAAACAATTTTAAAAAATATATTTTATTGATTTTTTTTACAGAGAGGAAGGGAAAGGGATAGAGAATTGGAAACATCAATGAGAGAGAAACATCAATTAGCTGCCTCCTGCACACCTCTTACTGGGGATGTGTCTGAAACCAAGTTATATACCCTTGATCAGAATCAAACCTGGGACCCTTGAGTTCACAGGCTGATGCTCTATCCACTGAGACAAATCGGGTAGGGCTCTAATTCCCCTTCTTTAAAAAAAATATATATTTTATTGATTTTTTACAGAGAGGAAGGAAGAGGGATAAAAAGTCAGAAACATCGACGAGAAACATAGACCAGCTGCTTCCTGCACACCTCCTACTGGGGATGTGCCTGCAACCAAGGTACATGCCATTTACTGGAATCAAACCAAGGACCCTTCAGTCTGCAGGCCGACACTCTATCCACTGAGCCAAACCGGTTTTGGCTAAAGGCTGAATTTTGAGACTGCATTAGAATCAATTTATAAGATACAAAAATGACTAATGTGAGCGCTCATGATTTCTGTCTTTCACCTCTTCCCCTCAATTTTAGGAGTTACACAGCTAGTCAGACCATTTGATAGACTGTTAGGATGCAGATTAAGAAGGGGAATTAGCTGAAACCTGTTTGGCTCAGTGGATAGAGTGTTGGCCTGCAGACTGAAAGGTCCCAGGTTCGATTCTAGTCAGGGGCATGTACCTTGGCTGAGAGCACATCCCCCATAGGGGGTGTGTAAGAGGAAGCTGATCAATGTTTCCCTCTCATTGATGTTTCTGACTTTCTATTCCTCTCCCTTCCTCTCTGTAAAAAAATCAATAAAAAATATATGAATTTTTAAAAAATTCAGCCTTTACACAAGCTCCAACCTACATAGCTAGTCAGACCATTTTATAGACTGTTATGATGCAGATTAAGAATGGGGCATTGGAGCCGAGACTGGTTTGGCTCAGTGGATAGAGCCTCGGACTGAGGACTGAAGGGTCCCGGGTTCGATTCCGACAAGGGTATGTACCTTGGCTGCGGGCACATCCCCAGTAGGGGGTGTGCAAGAGGCAGCTGATCGATGTCTCTCATCGATGTTTCTGACTTTCTATCCCTCTCCCTTCCGCTCTGTAAAAAATCAATAAAATATATTAAAAAAAAAAAAAAAGAATGGGGCATTGGAGATAGCAGGGTAATTAGAAGGAAAGAAAAAAATTAGCCAAGGGTCTATCTATGAAAAGAGTAAGTCATAGAGTGGGAGTATCCACATTGAACCCTCAGCTTCCAGAAGTCAGCCTTTGGAGGACGTTTGGGGAAATGGTACCAGTGACTAGATGTTGCAGATGAATGGCTTTCTCCATGCACTGAATAGGATGGCTGGGATAGCTGTTTAAAATCATCTCGCAATGACTCAGTCAAGGACCGCTTCTAATGAGTGTTTTTTAGAATGGGATGTGAATATAAGAGTTAAGAACAAAAATACTTTAGCTTTCCTCTCACTTTACATTAATACACATAAAAGTAACCATTTTCACAGAGATCAAATTGACAATTTCCAGATGGGAAGGGATTTGGGAAAATGGGTGAAAAAGGTGAAGGAATTAAGAAGTACAAATTGGCTGAAACCAGTTTGGCTCAGTGGATAGAGCATCAGCCTATGGACTGAAGGGTCCCGGGTTTGATTCTGGTCAAGGGCATGTACCTTGGTTGCAGGCACAACCCCAGTAAAGGGTGTGCGGGAGGCAGCTGATCAATGTCTCTTTCTCATTGATGTTTCTAGCTTTCTGTCCCTCTCCCTTCCTCTCCGTAAAAAATCAATCAAATAAAAATATATTAAAAAAAATAGAAGTACAAATTGGCCAGGTCAGCATGGCTCAGTGGTTGAGCATTGACCTGTGAACCAGGAGGTCATGGCACATGCCAAGGTTGGGGGCTCCATCCTCAGTGTGGGGGGTGTAGGAGGCAGCTGATCCATGATTCTCTCTTATCACTGATGCTTCTCTCTCTCTCCCTCTCCCTTCCATTCTGAAATCAATAAAAATATGTATATTTTTAAAAAGTACAAATTGCCAGTTACAAAAATAGTAATGGGGGTCTAAATATATATACGGAAGGCTAATATACAAAGTCTCCCCTTGGGAGTTTGATTGGGAGACCGAGAGTTCCATTGCTCGCTATGAACATGGTGGGCTGTTGGAATCCTTTTCATGTCCCGTGTGTTCAGGGTTCCAGTTCAGGGTTTGGGTTCTGGAGAAGCCCGCAAGCAAATGAACAAAGACTCAGAAAAACATAAACTTGGAAAAATTGGGGGCCAGGTGGCAGCCTATTTCTAGTGGAAGGACTACCCCTTGCCTTGGCCTTGACATTCCTTTTATTTAGGTTCTGGGAATACACCCATTGCCCTTAGGCAGAAATAAGCCTATTATCATGTCAGGAAGGATTTACACAATTATCTGGTGGGGAAGTTGCCCTTGCCACCCTTATCTCAATTAGATAGGGAGTGGTAAGCTCTGACCTTTCAGAGCTTCAAGGTTGACTAAGCCTTTTGGATTCCTTGTCCACACCTTTCTATTGGTGAGATAATGGCTGGTTCCCGGCAGTGGGTGACCAGTGTGGCAGCGGGGCACTGAGTGAGCTAGGGAAAGAGAAGGCAGGGATGCAGGGATGCGGGGAATCTGATCGGCCCTGATTGCTGGTCAGGCCTAAGGACTCTACCTGTGCACGAATTTTGTGCACTGGGCCTCTAGAAATTATAATAATGATGTATGGTGTCAGATGGGATACTAAATTTATAGGGGTGATCACTTTGTAAGTTATATAAATGTGTAATAATAGTTGTATACCTGAAGTTAATATAATATTGTATGTCAACTGTAACTGCAAAAAAATTTTAAATTTTTTGAAAAGGAACCATGTCAGCCCAGCAAGCATGGCTCAATGATTGAGCTTTGATCTAAGAACTAGAAGATGATAGTTCAATTCCAGGTCAGGGTACATGTCTGGGTTGTAGGATCAATCCCTTGTGTAAGGTGTGCAGGAAGCATCATTGATATTTCTATGTATCCTTCTCCCTTCCTCTCTGAAATAAATAAAAATATATATTTTAAAAAGGAACCATGCCCTTACTGGTTTGACTCAGAGGACAGAGCATTGTCTGTGGACTCAAGGGTTCCATGTTCTATTCCAGTCAAGGGCATGTACCTTGCTTGTGGGCACATCCCCAGTGGGGCATGTGCAGGAGGCAGCTGATTGATGTTTCTCTCTCATCAATGTTTTTCTAACTCTCTATCCTTCTCTCTTCCTCTCTGTAAAAAAAATCAATAAAATATATTTAAAAAATAAAAATAAAAAGGAACCATTTCAATTACATATTTAGGATGTGATTGTTATATTCAAATATGGAAATTGAGTTACCAAACAAATTTTCTACCTAATTCTTCAGTCTGCAGGCTGACGCTCTATCCATTGAGCCAAACCGGTTAGGGCTGTCAACCCTAATTCTTGATCTTATCAATTCAAAACTGCAAGTATGAATAATGAACCAAGTACTGTGTTCAATCTAACTCTCCGACATCTTACAAGGGAAGATTATTATCTCCTATAATACAGATAAGGGGAAGCCTAATGTGAAATGACTATCAATTCACACAGATAGAAAATAGAGGAACTTGTAGATTAAACCTAGACCAGTGGTCTGCAAAAGCATTAGTCAGCAGAGCCAAATATCAACAGTACGACTGAAATTTCTTTGGAGAGCCAAATTTTTTAAACTTAAACTTCTTTTAACGCCACTTCTTCAAAATAGACTCACCCAAGCTGTGGTATTTTGTGGAAGAGCCACACTCCAGGGGCCAAAGAGCCGCATGTGGCTCGCGAGCCTCAGTTTGCCTACCACTGACCTAGACAGTTTAACACCAGCATTTCTATTATTTATAGAATATTTGCTGCTTTGTACAATCTCAGTAGTGATGTATTTGTGAAATAAGGTCATAAGAACATTTACTGAGTAAAACTGCTGTTTGAAACTTTGACCTCAGTCCACCCCTGCTTGCTTAAACAACAACAAAAAAAGAATTATTGCTCTCGTTCCTAGCTTGTGACCTTGAAGACTAAAACCAGAGGAGTAACAGTCTGGCGCCAATTTTGTAGGTAAGACACTTGTTTTTACAAAGATAGGACCACATTCCCATGTTTAGCAGAAAATATAGTTAGAAGATAAAGAGCAAGAAATAGGGTCATTCATAACCTTTTGGCACCCTTTGCCCCAGATGCGGCCTTGAGGGCTGTTTGTCAAACGCAGGGCAATAACATTTATGGTTCAGACCCTTTAAAAGGCCTGCCTGCACGCAGGGCAGCATGGCTGTGGGTGTTTGCATGGTGCCCCCGCAACCATCCTGGCCAGTTTTCAATAAATCCTTGCCTGCTTATTACCAACTTAATCGCCTCCGTGGTCGTTTGCAACTGGTCGTGGAAGTCACCCCACAACATTTGTATGTGAAGACAACAGTGTAATCAAAAGCCCTCTGAAACTGGCTCATGAAATAAATCACATTATTATTTGTGGATTTAAAGAGTTTTCCCTTTTAAAGACTTATGGGAACATTGTAAGGTTTGAGGCACACAGGAGATGGGAGCCGGAGACCAAGACATTTAAAAAAGGGGGGGAAGGGGGTATTACAGAGGAGGTAGAGAAACCAGGATTAGGGGAGGAGGGGGAGAGGAAGGGACTCAGCCAGACTGCCTCACAGACCCAGCTCACAGATTGGGGAGAGCAGTAGTGAAGACACCTTTTGAGAGGAGGAACAGGAAGGGGTTGGGCCCAAGGTGGAACGGGAAGGGGTGGGACCCAGGGCACTCGGCAAGCGCTGATTGGTGGTTCAATGTCTCTGGGATGTTTCCGTGGCAGATGCCGTTACATCATAACTCCGCCCCCAGTTGGGGAGATGGAGTATCTATCAAACATAACTATAGTTTAGGAGTTATTAAAGAACAAAATTCAACAGAGTAAGTTGGAAAATCTAAGTAATTGGTGAATGGGCAGTGTTTCATCTAGCAATTAGCAATTTGAAGGGCACTCCAAGGGAGTTGTACAAAATGTAAAGTTCTTACAGGAAGAAGGATAATACTAGGAAGCTATTCACAAAAGGTAAAAACAGGGTTATGTTTAGACCAGGATGTCTTCTTTAGAGCTTTTATCATGCAGATGATCTCCTTTGTATTGGTGGCGTGGGGGCTGGGGGGGTGGAGGAAAAGAGAGGGTCCGCGTTACAGATACTTCCAGTGGTGACCAGAAAATTCCAGACTGGTTGATTAAGAAACTGCAACTAGATCGGGTATTAAATCTACGTTTGGTATCATGGGTTTTAGCACAAGTGCTCGTGGGCCTCTGGGTTTCTCTTTAACAGGGTCAATCAATTAGCACTGTGGGCCAAGAACTGGTGCAAGGGGTCAGTCATTTCACATACCCACTCGTTACTAAATAGATCCCAATGGGTGACTAGGAGTTCCAATGTAGCCAGAAAGTATATCAAGGCGTTTAAAACGATCACTGTAGCTCCCTTGCTGAGAATAGCTATTAATGGAGAAAAGGTAGAAGCAGGGAAACCAGATGGGAGACTGTAAGAATCCAAGTGAGTAATGAGAGGGGCTTGGACCAGGGTAGCAATGGTGGAAGAGATAAGGCATAGACAGTCTCTGAATATATTTTTAAGATAGACCCCACAAGCGCTGACAGGTAGCTCAGTCTTGGTAGAGGGCTGCATGAGTAGAGTGTTGCCGCCAGTACACCAAGGTGGAAGGTTTTATCCCTGATCAGGGCACATACAAGAAGCAACCAACAAATGCATAAATAAGTAGAACAACAAAATGATATTTCTCTCTCCCTTCTTCTCTCTCTCTAAAACCAATCAATAGCCCTGGCCAGCTTGGCTCAGTGGATAAAGCATCAGTCTGCGGACCTAAGGGTCCCAGGTTCCATTCGGCCAAGGGCACATGCCTGGGTTTTGGGCTCGGTCCCCAGTGGGGGCGTGAAGGAGGCAGCCGATCAATGATTCTCTCTCATCATTGATGTTTCTCTCTCTCCTTCCTTCTTCACTGAAATCAAAAAAGAAGCATTAAAAAAAAAAAAAAAAACCCAAATCAATAAATTAAAAAATGAAGATAGAGCCACAAGATTTCCTAAAAGACAGGATACGGGATATAAGAATAATAGAGGAGTTAAAAATGATTTCCAAGTTTTTGTTATAAGCAACTGAAATGAAGAAGTTGCCATTATACTGAATTGGGAAAGACTGGTAGGAAAAGCAGTTTGAGGGGAGACTATTAGAAGTCTACTTTTGGATTCATTAAGACCATTTAGATAACCAGGTGGGCATGTCGAGTAGACAGCTGTATACATGAGTCTGACGTTTAAAAGTGAGTTATCAGCTACACATATAAAATAGGGATACACGAGCACATAGATTGCTTTTAAAGTTATGCAACTAGATACAAGCACTACAAGTAGAAGAGAATGGATAGAGAAGAGATTCACAAGTACTGAGTCCTGGTTACTCCTATTTAGAAGTCCAGGTGATGAGGCATCAAGAGAATGAGAAGAAGCAACAGATGAGGCAGGAGAAGAGAAAGAACAAAGAGGAAGGGATAAGGAGTAGAAAGTGAAGATGTGTTCTGGACGCTAAATGAAGAAAGAATTTTAAGGAAGAAATGATTGTGTCAAACGCTGCTGAGCAGACAAATAAGATGAAGAACTGGCCAATGAATTTAGCAACTTGGGAGCTGTTGACAAGAATGGTTTAGTGGAATGGCAGGGGTGAAAAATTGGTAGGAGGAAAATTGGAGACAGCAAGTAGAGACCATATTTTTGAGATTTGCTGCAATAGGTAGGTGGAAGAGATATGGGGCAAGACCTGAATAGAGAAATTAGATAAAAAGAAATCTTTTGTTCTTTAATTTTGGAAAAAATCAGCTTGTTTATATGCTGGTAGCAATAATCCAAAAAAGAGGGAAAAGATGATAATGCAGGGGGAAAAGGATGTTGCTGGATATCTTTGAATAAACAGGAGGAGGTGTGATTTAGTGCACAAGTCCAGGGATTGGTTTTAGAAAAGAGTATAAATTCTTCACAGTCATTGGAGAGAATGCAAGACAAAGAGCCTGCACTGGTGGGTAGATGTGATAGTGGGAGGTTGGGGTGTTCTTTTTTATTATTATTATTGGCTTTCTTTTTTATACTTCAAAAATTTGCGTCTTCTCCCAATTTTTATATGTTCCACCAAAGCAAGCACAATAGCTTTTCTTCTTTTCAGTGGAAGAAGCTGAGAGTTTGGTGGCAGAGAGGAGATATTGGAAGTTTGAAGACAGAGGAGAAGTTATTAACTAGTCAATGAAAACAAACACCGCACCAAGCTGTCCACTTCCCTGTTTTAGGCGATATCCGGGCAGGAGGCACGTCTCTGGTCACTCCTAATAAAAGCTCTTAGTGTAAGTCTTGGGAACTGTCTCATTTCAGTGAATGGATGCTATTATATGTTAATAAAATGTTGGACTTAGTTAAAAAAAAAAAAAAGAAAAAACACACCACCATATTGCCCACCCGGTGTGGGTCAGTAGTTGAGGTGGAACCATGATCAGGAGATCAGGGTTCACTTTAGGTCGGGGCACATGCAGGTTCGGGGCTCCATCCTCTTTAAGGGGCTTGCTTGCAGGAGGCAGCCAATCAATGATTCTCTCTCATCATTGACATTTCTGTATCTTCCTCTCTCTTCCTCTTTGAAATCAATTTTTAAAAAATGCTTAAAAAGAGAATATTGATTTGGACTGGAATTAGAAAACTCGATTTTGACTTCCAGATTTTCCACTCATCATTTGTCTGAATTTCTCAGGTGTTCAGTTTCTCTACGGGTAAAACGGCGATACCTACGGCTCAGAATTTTTCCGTTTTGTTTGAAGATTAAATAAAAGAAAAATGTGAAGAAAGGCATTTGGCAAAGGTATTAGCACTTGAAAGATAACTTTAACATTTGAATCCACTCCTCAAGGACTTTGCTTTGTAAGCACTGTCAGCTACTTCACACACATTGTCTTATTTAATCCTCACTTGGACCCCGTAAGGCGTTCTCACCCACTTTTAACGTTGGGAAGTTGAGCTTCTGGGGCATTAAGAATCTTGCCCCAGGTTCAGAGATAGTAGAAGGTAGAGCAGCATTCCAATCGAGAATTTAAATCCTAGGCGCAGACTCTTTAAGAACTAACTACCCCCTCCAAGACGTGTTTTCTTTCTGATTACCAAAAGTGTAGTAATGTACTGCTCTCTCGGAGCAAGTTATAAGGGTACGTTTTAGGGAACAAGAAAGCGGACAAGTTCATTAAAAATACTTTTATTGACTTCAGAGAGGAAGAGATATAAACATGGATGAGAGAATCATGGATGGGCTGCCTCCTGCACACTGGCACTGGGGATGGAGCCCCCAACCCAGGCGCCTGCCCTGACCACATAGAACCACGACTTTCTCCTTCCGAGGTCCACGCTCAGCCACTGGCCACCCTGGCCCGGCCTGGGTAGTTCATTGTGTAACACTTACTTGATCCATTTGTTTCTTCCAATGTCTGCAGTTCAAACAGAGACGGCTGAGAGACGAGAGGTGCTGTGGCCAGGTTTTTAGGAGAAAGGTCTTTAAAAAATATATTTTCAAGAGTTAAAATAAAAGTACATAGTCCATTTCCCAGCTCTAGGAGCTGGCCCGGGCCCGCACGACTCTGCGGGAGGACAACCAGTGGCTCCGTCCTGCTGGTGGGAGGAGGGACGTTGGTCGCCCTGGGCTGAGCAGGTGGCGGGAGGTCAGTGAGGTAGGTCTGGGGAAGAAAAACCGGAGGCGGATGGGGGGGGCGATGGGGTGGAGCAGTGGTCGGCCGGGCGGGGAGGGGAGGGCCCCGCTGAGGGCGGGCCTGCGGTAGCCCTGTGCGCGTGCGCGCCGCTGCGCCGGGCGTTTCAAACGCTTTGCTGCCCGGGTTCGCAGCCTCCGGAGCAGCGGCGCCACTGCTTGCGGGATTCTGGCCCCGGCTCGACGCTCGCGCTCTCCTCCGCCCCGCCGGCGGGGGTCGCCATGGTCCACTTCTTGCACCCCGATCTCTCGCCCCGGACCATCGTCCCTCCGGACGCGCGGAAGGATGCCCTGGGCTACTGCGTGGTGCAGGTGAGCGTGCACGGAGCCTGGGCGGGGCTCGGTGCTGGTGCTGGGAGTCAGGGGGCCGAGCGGACGCATTGGGGGTTCGTTTGGCCGACGCAGGGGAAAGCTGCAGGGGCCGAGCTCCTGCCCACCCCGCCGTCCCGCCGTCGCCCGGGGAAGGGCAGGAGGAAGAAGGGAGCTGTCGATCCGCCCTGGCCGAGCGCCGCGACCTTGCGCAGCTGAGCGGAGTTGCCGGGAGAGCCAGCCCCAACCCCAGTGACCTTGGGCGGGGCGGGTCCGGTCCCCCCCAGGCCTCTGACTCTCACCTCGGGACCGCAGCTGTGTTACCGGGGTGTGTGAGACCTGACGTCAGTGCTGGGCATAGCACCGGGCCCGGCCCGTTGTAGACGGGGTGCTCGTGTTCTCATGAGCCCCAGTGCCCCGAACCTCCACGGTTTCCCCGCGTGCGATCCCGGAGGCTGTGACCCCGCGGTCCCGCCGACCCGAGTCCTCGACCTTCCTGAGCCCGGCTCCCACGTGTTTCATAAACCCGGAGCGCCTTTTACAAGAACGCTGAGCAAACTGCAAACCCAGATTGTTTGGCGCCTGTTGGTGTGTTAATTCCTATCGCCTTTCTGAAGTAAATCCGACGACGCTTTCTTGGGGGGGCTGGGGGGGCGGTTATAGTCTCCGTGGTGCCGGTGTGTAGGGGAGCTGAGAATCCTGGAAGTTGATTCGCCTTTGAACTTGAACTTGATATCGGTGTTCTATCAGACTCCGCATTCCACAACAGACACCCTAGGGACCACCCTCTGAGAACTCAAAGTTCGGCGTAGGCGCAGCCCAAAATTAGTACAGAAAGAGGGAAATATATGTTTTAAAGTATATTTTTAGTGGTTTAAGAGAGAAAGGGAAAGGAAGAGAGTTATAAACATCAATAATGAGAGACTCGTCGATTGGCTGATGCCTGCATGCCCCACAAAAGGGATGGATGGAGCTCCGCAACCTGGGCATGTGCCCTGACTGGGAATCCAACCGTGAACCAGTTCTGTGCGATCTCTGGGTTCATAGGTCAATGCTCAACCCCTGAGCCACCTCGGATGGGCTGATTTAAAAAAAAAAAATATATATATATATATATATATATATATTATATATATATATATATTTGATTTTTTACAGAGAGGAAGGGAGAGGGATAGGAAGGAAGTCAGAAACATCAATGAGAGAAACATCGATCAGCTGCCTTTTGCACCGCCCCCCCCCACAGGGATGTGCCCGCAACCAAGGTACATGCCCTTGACCGGATTCGAACCTGGGACCCTTCAGACTGCAGGCAGATGCTCTATCCACTGAGCCAAACCGGTTTCAGCGTGGGCTAATTTTTAAAAAATATATATTTTTTTATTGACTTCAGAGAGGGAGAATTAGAAACAATGAAAGAGAATCTTTGGTCAGCTGACTCCTGCACGCCCCCTACTGGGGATAGGGCAACCCAGGCATGTGCCCTTGAGTGGAATAGAACCCCGCTGATGCTTACCCACTGAGTCAGACCAGCTAAGAACCTGAAGAAAGTATTTTGATTGACGTTGTATTTTACCTACTAGTGCCTTGTTGGGGGGCTTTTGTGCCTTTACAAAGAAAGTACTGGCACAGTGTCAGCACATTTTCTGTTGTTGCCAGTTGGAATAAGAAACACAAGGATAATTTTTAAATGCATGCAATACATTTACACAATGCATGCATACATTTTCACCTGATATATATATATATATATTTATATTAATATATATATATATATATATTTCTCCATGTTCTTATGGCACCTTTAATTTTAGTTAACAATGTTTTGTAGTTTTGGTGTAAAGGGCTTTTCATTACATATTTTATTAATTCTACCCCTGGTTTGATACTGCTGGAAATATTTTTTAAGTTTATAAAACTTTAGCTCTGGCCGGTATGGCTCAGTGGGTTGGGCACCACCCCTTGCACTGCGGGTTCCGTTTCCCGTCAGGGCACATACCCAGGTCATGGGTGGATCCTCAGGAGGCGACCTGCAGGAGGCAGCCGCTGTTTCTCTCTCATCAATGTTTCTCTCTCTCCACCTTCCTTTCTTTCTAATATAAATAAAAAAACCTGAAGTTTTATAAACTTTTTATATTGATCTTAATATCCTACAACCTTACTAAAGTCACTTTCTCTCATTGTGCTTTTGTAAGATTTCTTTAGGATTTTCTTAAAATTGTGTCATCCATAAATAAAGATAGCTTTACTTATTCCCTTTTTTTTGAAAAAAAAATATTTTATTGATTTTTCACAGAGAGGAAGGGAGAGGGATAGAAAGTCAGAAACATCAATGGGAGAGAAACATCGATCAGCTGCCTCTTGCACACCCCCTGCTCGGGATGTGCCCGCAGCCAAGGTACATGCCCTTGACCGGAATCGAACCTGGGACCTTTCAGTCCACAGGCAGACGCTCTATCCACTCAGCCAAATCGGTTCGGCTACTTTCAATCTATGCTTTTTATATCTATTTTCTAGGTTCTTTTGTAGAGCCTTAGAGAAGCGGTGAGGATAGACATCTTTGCATTGTTCTAGATCTTTTCATCTTTAAGCATGATACTTGCTGTAGGCTTTTCCATAGATGCTCTTTGTCAAAGAAGTTTTCTTCTATTAGTTTGCTGAGTTTTTTAAAAAAGATTTACTTTAGAGAGAAAGAGGAAAGGTGAGAGAGGGAGAGAGAAAGAAAGATCAATTTATTATTTCACTTATTTATGCATTCATTGGTTAATTCTTGTTCTAATATGTGCCCTGATCGGGGAATTAAACCCACAATCTTGGGATACTGGGACAATGCTCTAACCAGCTAAGCAGCTGGCCAGAGGGAGGTAACTTATTTTTCAAGATATAACAAGTTACAACAGACGAAATCTTCCATTCAGCTAACAATTGGCATAAGATAGGTGTATTACTTATAAGTTATTATTAGAGTACTAGAGGTCTAGTGCATGAGCTTCATGCACTCGGAGAGTGGGGGGCGGGGGTCCCTCAGCCTAGTCTGCACCTTCTCACAGTCCAGGTACCCTGGGGGGTCAGGGAGCAGGCCTAAGCCAGCAGTCGGACATCCTTAGCTCTGTGGTAGAGGCTGGAGAGGCTCCCGCTACCGCCGCTGTGCTCGCCATTCATGAGCTCTGTGGGAGCACACTGACCATCAGGGGCAGCTCCTGTGTTGCGCGTCCTGCCCCTTGGTGGTCAGTGTGCATGCATCATAGAAACCAGTCATTCTGCCATTTGATCAGTTTGCATATTACCCTTTTATTATATAGGGAGGGGAGTGTACTTTTAGATATACTCATCAAGTAGTTTGATGTATGGCAGGCCACTTTTATGTTGAGTTTTGAATATATATTCTAACAAAATTTGTTTGGGGGTTTGTTCGCTAGGAGGAGGCCTCTCCCTACTCTTTGGTCAACATCTGCCTGAATGCCCTGGTCACTGACCTGGAGAAATTGTGTTCTGAAAGACCTGATGGAACCCTGTGCCTTCCTGAGCATTGGCGTCTCCCTCAGGAGTTAGCTGATCGATTCCTTGGGGTGATGACTTGGCAAGGTAATGAGAAGGTCCCTTTGTCATGTATTACAGCACTCTTTACCAGGTGGAAAGCACTTTCACCTGCAATTCCTACTTTGTTCCTCAGTAATCTGGTAGGAAGTAGATGATTCCCATTTTATTTGCATGGAGGCTGAGTCTGAGTATCTCTGGGATCCCTTGGTGGAAACTGTCTTGCTGTTCTAGGTTTGCCCCCTACTATTGGCTTAGCTGAGGGAAGACAGTGGAGAACTCAGTCAAGTTACCACTTAGCTATCCGCTCTGTAGCTGCTGAAATGCAGTTGCTATAGTCTCTTCTCATTCTGTTGATTGTGAGCATGAGCCTTTAAATAATTTCCTTTACCTCCCATTATAGTGGGGTGTTCAGAGGGCGATGTTTAATTTGCCATGTTACAATTTTTTTCTTACTGAAAAAAAAAAAAGGGAATCATTTAGATGTAATTCATGTTTACAGTTCAGTGATTTTTTTAGTGTATTCACAGATTTGTGCAGCCATCACAATTTTAGAACCTTATTCAAGAACTTTTATTTATTTATTTGTTTGTTTATTTATTTTTATTGTTTAAAGTATTATATATAGTAGTACATATATCTCCTTTTTCCCCCCCATTGACCTTCCCCCAGTCTCATAGCATCTTCACCAGAAGTAGATTCCATCTCGAGAAAACCACTTTGCTCATCCATAAGAAGCAACTCCTCACCCAGTAAAGTTATATCATGAGGTTGCAGCGGCTCAGCCACACCTTGGGCATCACTTCTAAAGGTGTCTTGCTGTTTTCACCACATCGGTGGTTACTTCCTCCTGGAGCCAAATCTGTCCACCATTCTTACCTCTAGCATAGGGCTTTGCGTACAGTGAGCACTATTTGTTGAGTAAATGTATGTATAAAAGTACTGAGTTGCTCCTCAAAGGCTAAAGTATAGGGGCTTCCTTCCTCCTATCTTGGTGGCATAGCTCAACTCAAACTGGGAACCTGGGAACCAGCTTTCCCTGTCTTGTTCCTCAGTCCTTTCTCCCAGTCCGTTCCGTCACCACGTTCTGTCTAGTTTAATTTTTTATCTCTCATGATTAAAATTATTAATAACCTCTTGTTCGTCTCACTCTCATCAAATACCATCCCAATTACACTGTTACGTAATTGGTCTTTCTAAAAACAGAATTATGATCATTTTTTGGCTTACCATTTTTTTTAATATATTGAATTTTTACAGAGAGGAAGAAGGGAGAGGGATAGAGAGTTAGAAACATTGATGAGAGAGAAACATCGATTATCTACCTCCTGTACACCTCCTACTGGGGACATGCCCGCAACCAAGGTACATGCCCTTGACCGGAATTGAACCTGGGACCGCTCAGTCTGCAGGCCATCGCTCTATCCACTGAGTCAAACTGGTCAGGGCTTGGCTTAACATTTTTTAGTTGTTCCTAAAGTCTGAACATTCTAGCTTTGTGTATAGGTCCCATCTACCTTTTACCTTCTCTTAACTCTCCGTTCCAGCTGTGCCATCCCTTGGACACAGTGTTCCAATAGTGCTGATTCACTTCCGGGTTATCCCGAATAATCTGCTGTTCTATGCCTCCATGTCTACCTAGACATGTTCTTTCAGATTTCACCTTACCCCTGGCAATGTGATATTTACTCTTCAAACTTTACCCAAAAATATAAGCCCTGACCAGGTAGCTTAGTTGTTTAGAGTATCGTCCTAATATGCAAGGTAATGGGTTCAGTCGATGGCCAGGGTACATGCAAGCATCAGCCAATGAATATGTAAATCGATGTTTCTCTCTCTCTATCCCTTCCTCTAAAATCAATTTTAAAAATTTAGCCAAAGTGAATATCATCTTGGTATAAATATTTGGTATGAATCACTATGGCAATATATACACTATTACAATAATTCATGTACTTTTTGTGCAATCCTTGACTGAATTCCTTATAATAGATTTCTAATTACCTTGTGTGTCCATTATTAAACATGGGATCTCACACAAAGAAGATGCTTAGTAAATCTTTTCTAAATGAAATGTAGTACAACCCACTTATTTTATAGATGAGGAAACTGAGGCCACGAGATGTAAGTGACTTGTTAAAGGCTATCCACTAATTTGGTTAAAAATAATTATTAATAATGTTATTTGCATAGCATATATTTTATACTTGCAATTTTATTTTGTTCTTTTTTTTCTACGGACAAGGTTGTTATAGAGAAAACTGGGCTCTAGCGTCCAACTGGCTGTGATTCTTTTTTTTTTAAAGATACATTTTATTGATTTTTTTACAGAGAGGAAGGGAGAGGGACAGAGAGCTAGAAACATGGATGAGAGAGAAATATCTATCAGCCGCCTCCTGCATACCTACTGGGGATGTGCCCGCAACCAAGGTACATGCCCTTGACTGGAATCGAACCTGGGACCTTTCAGCCCACAGGCCAACGATCTATCCACTGAGCCAAACCAGTTAGGGCTGGCTGTGATTCTTGATTCTTCCACTTATTTGGGCCTTGAACAAGTCATTTAAATTTTTTAAGCTTCAGTTTGCTCAGCTATAAGATGGTAATACTAATAGTTTGTATAGTTTTGTTGCAAAGGGTAAATTATGTAATCTGAGTAAAGGGTTTAGAACAATTTGGCCCAGAGTACGCAGTCATTTTTGTTGTGATTAGCAGCTGGCACAGTTCACTGGCTGTAATGCCTCCTGGAAAGGGCGTGAGATTTAGTTACTACCAAATGGCTCTGGTTCTTTTGCAGGCAAGCTGAGTGACAGAACAGCGAGCATTTTCCAAGGCAACCAAATGAAACTGAAGTGGGTCAATATTAGAAAAGCTAAAATCTCTACAACTGCATTCATAAAGGCTTTCTGCCATCACAAACTCATCGAACTGGATGCTACTGCGGTGGACCATGCCCTCTCAATATCAGACATCATATATGGACTCTGCAGCAATAGCTGGCTCCAGCAAAACCTCCAGTGTCTGCTGTTGGACTCAACAGCAAGCATCTGTCAAGATTCAAGACTTCTATTATTTGGTCAGCTCACTGGTCTTCGAGTTTTAAGTGTTTGCAATGTTTATTTTCATAGTGAAGACCTAGCTAATGTTTCTCAGTTACCCAAACTGGAAAGCTTGGATATCTCCAATACTCTGGTCACTGACATCTCCGCACTCCTTACCTGTAAGGATCGACTCAAATCTCTCAAAATGCACTATCTGAAATGTCTAACCATGACCGAACCACAAATTCTCGCAGTCATTAAAGAACTTAAATGTCTGTTTCACCTGGATATTTCTACTCACAGGCAACTCCAATCAGTTCTAGCTTTTCATTTGCTGCAGGAGAAGGATATTCTACCTAATGTTGTGTCACTGGATATTTCGGGGGGCAGCTGCATCACCGATGGCGCTGTGGAGCTGTTTCTGCGGCAGCGGCCTGCGATGCAGTTTGTGGGACTGTTGGCCACAGATGCTGGTTTTTCCGACTTCTTTACTGCACAGCAAGGCTTGAGGGTTTGTTCTTATCGGAAATAAATTGGTTTCATTTGTTCAGAACATTATTAAACTATTATTGAATATGTGGATCTAGGTGTTAGAGTTATAGAGACAGAAAAAAAATCCCTACAGAGCTTAACAATTAATTATTGCATAGCTGCTATGAAGTAGGCTGTAGAAAAGTAATCTTAAACAACATATAGCCCTGGCCTCCGCGTTTGGTAGTCTAGCTTCGTGGTGATGAGTGCAGCCATTTACGCATCACCTCCTCTCCGCCAGATGCCCTGTGGTGCACCTTGTTTTCTACTTTAATTCTCCCATTTTACAGTTGAAAGAATGGAAGCATAGGGAGGTTAAGCTATTTAGCCACAATCATAGAACTAACGATTAAACAGTACAGCTAGAGCCCCAGCTGGTTTGACTCAGTGGATAGAGTGTCAGCCCGAGGACTCAAGGGTCCTGGGTTCTAGTCCGGTCAAGGGCATGTACCTTGGTTGCAGGCTTGATCCCTGGTCTTGGTCTGAGCTCGTTTGATGAGTCTTTCTCACACAGATGTTTCTCTCTCTGTCTCTCTCCCTCCCTTCCACTGCCTTTAAAACATCAATGGGAAAATATCCTTGGGTGAGGATTAACAAAAAAAAAAATAAAGTGCATGGTATATCTAGGACTTGTATGCAAGTCTTTGTAACTCTAAAACTTGTGTTCTTCACCTCTGTTAATAGCTAAATATAATTAACAGGTGATCAAACATGGTTGACACCATTTTTGGTTCAGTTTTGACACAAGGCAATTTTAAAAGTCTTAAAATTTTTGAATGTTGCTGGAATAAGTTTATAGCTTCTCATGGTGCTATTGAAAAAGATTTCTTGCCCCGACTGGTTTGGCTCAGTGGATGGGGCGTTGGCCTGCGGACTTAAGGGTCCCAAATTTAATTCCAGTCAAGGGCATATACTTTGGTTGCAGGCACATCCCCAGTACGGAGTGTGCAGAAGGCAGCTGATCGATGTTTCTCATCGATGTTTATAACTCTCTGTCCCTCTCCCTTTCTCTCTGTAAAAAATCAATAAAATGTACTTAAAAAAATAAAAATATTTCTTTATTGATTTAAGAGAGAGAAAAACATTGATATGTTCCACTTATGTAATCATTAGTTAATTCTTTTTTATAAAGGTAATTTTTAAAAATCCTCACCTGAGGACATGTTTTAGTTTTATTGATTTGAGAGAGTGAGAGAGAGAGAAACATCGATGTGAGAGAAATATCAATCGGTCGCCTCCTGTAAGCACCCACACCAGGACCCAACCTGAAACCTTGGCACATCTAGACGATTGTCTAACCAACTGAGCAAACTGGTCAGGGACTCGTGGTGCTATTTTAATTTTTTTTAAAAATAAACATTTTTATTGATTTTTAGAGGAAGGGAAAGGGATAGAGAGCTGGAAACATTAATGAGAGAGAAGCATTTGATCAGCTGCCTCCTGCACTACCCCCACTGGGGATCGAGCCCACAACCCAGGCATGTGTCCTTGGCCAGAATTGAACCCAGGACCCTTCAGTCAGCAGGCCAACGCTCTATCCACTGAGCCAGACCAGCTAGGGCTAAAAGGTGTGTTTCAGAAAACCTTTTACTTAATAGAAATGCATATCTTTTAAGTTAGATGCAAAATATACTAAGTATTGTTGTCCAAGTCGATAAAAAATTTGCTTACATTGAAATGGATAAAAAATTAAATGTTAGTGAAAACCTTCAAACAGAACAAGTATGTTAATTCTTGTACCCAAAATTTGAATGTACTTAATTCCTTTAAAATGGATGAATAAGAGACACATTTCCAGTTGTAAAATAAATAAGTCAGAGATGTAATGTACAGCACAGAGAATCCTATATAATAATCCTATATAATAAAAGGTGATATGCAAATCGACCAAATGGTGGAACAACCAGTCGCTATGATGTGCACTGACCACCAGGGGACAGATGTTCAATGCAGGAGCTGCTCCCTGGTGGTCAGCGTGCTCCCACAGGGGAGCACCGCTCTGCCACAAGCCTGGCTGACGAGGCACCAGCAGCAGCGGGAGTGGGCCTAAGCCACAGTCGGACATCCCCCGAGGGCTTCCAGACTGCTAAAGAGCCCAGATCTGGCTGAAGGACCCCTCACCGCCGCCCACCAATGCACGAATGTTGTGCACCGGGCCCCTAGTATAGTCAATAATAGAGTAATAACTTCGTACCTTTCTGGTGGTTTATCATGATCCCTTCATTAGATATATAAATACTGAATAACTTTTATACCTGAAACTTAATATAATATTGTATGTTAACTATATTTTAATAATTTTTTAAAAAATGGATAGAAGTCCAGGGGATGTGGCTTGGTGGTTGAGTATTAGCCCATGAACCAGGAAGTCATGGTTTGATTCCTGGTCAGGTCACATGCCCGGGTTGCAGACTCGATCCCCAGTAGGAGGCATGTAGGAAGCAGCCAATCAATGTTTCTCATCTATGTTTCTATCTCTAACCCTCTCCCTTTCTCTTTCTAAAATAAAATAAAAAAATAATATTTTTTAAAAAGGGATCGGAAAGGGCACCCACCATTACTATTAATAGCCATGCAACATTTCACTTAATAGTAAATTCTCATTGGTCCACTATAGTGTGTAGCACAAATCCATTAGGAGGATCGTTTTGGAATGGCATTTTCAGAGGCTAAGGAGAGGATGATACAACAGCTGTCTTCTGTTTGGTCTTGCTGTGGCTTATCTTTTCTTTCACCTCGTATCTGGATGATCACAAAACTTTTTTTAAACTTTAGAATTTACCCCTTGTTTAGATTATTAATGTGTAGGTCCTTGGACAATGGATGCATGTATAATTTTTAACTTGCAGATTACTAGTTTAAACATTTTGCCACCTTTGTTTTATTAAGTAGGTTATACATCATGTCCCTCTACCCCTTAATACTTGTTTGTATTTCATTTCCTAAGAGCAAGGATATTCTCTTTAATGACTACAATGTAGTTATCAAATTTTAAGGAACTTAACATTGATGCAATACTTTATATAATATTAGCGGCCTGATGCATGAAATTTGTGCAAGAGGAGGCCTTTGCAGCCCGGCTGCCTCTGCCCTCACAGCCCTGGATTCGTCTGGAAGGTCATCTGTTTGGTCTATTTGCATATTATGCTTTTATTATTATAATCTATTGTATATATTTCCAGTATTGATTATCCCAATAATGCCCTCTATGAAATACTTGTTCATTTAGCATAGGGTCATTTTCCCACTCAATTATCATCCTATATAATAAAAGGTTAATATGCAAATTGACCAAACAGTGGGATGACCAATCACTATGACACACACCACCAGAGGCCAGACACTCAAAGCAGGAGTGCCCCCTGGTGGTCAGTACACCAGTACGCTGGTTCACAGCAGTGGTGGTGGAGGGAGCCTTTCCTGCCATCGCGGCAGTACTAAGGATGTCCGTGGGGAGCGGCCCTAAGCTGTCAATCGGACATCCCCCAAGAGCTCCTGTATTAGAAGAGGGCGCAGGAAAGGCTGAGGGACCCCATCCCCACCCTGCACTAATTTTGTGCACTGGGCCTCTAGTATCTATAATTTATTATGGAAGTGTTTCTTTTTTTAAAAAAAAATATTTTTTTATTGATTTCAGAGAGGAAGGAAGAGGAAGAGATAGAAACATCCATGATGAGAGAGAATCATGGATTGGCTGCCTCCTGCAAATTGTGGGAATCAAGCCCACAACCCAGGCATGTGCCCTTGACCGGAATTGAACCTGGGACCTTTCAGTTTGTAGGCAGACGCTCTGTCTACTGAGCCAAACCAGCTAGGGCTGGAAGAGTTTCTTAGTCCTTCCTGTCCTTTGTGACATTGATGTTTTTGAAGAATACAGACAAGCTTTGTTTCGTTAGTATTTTTTTCTTCTTTTAGATATATATTTTTATTGATTGGTGACGTTTAGAGAGAAAAGGAGAGCAAAAGTGAAACATTGATTGGTTCCAATTTTGTATTCATTCACTGATTGTCTCTTTTATGTGCCCTGACTCGGGATCGAACCCACAGCCTTGGCATATCAGGATGACACTGTAACCAACTGAGCTACCTGGCTGGGCCAGTTGTTGGCATTTTTGAAGACTGTTCCTCATTGTGGCTGGAATGTTTCAAACACTTGAGGCCCCTAACGCCTACACTTGAACAGGGAAACTGTTGGTAACATCTTTGTTTTCCAGGTTGCGGGAGGAGCCAGTGTGACTCAGATTGCAGAAGCACTGGGCCAGTACAGTAACCGGTCATGTTTTATGAAGGAAGCCCTCTACAGACTTTTTACAGAGACCTTTTCCGTGCAGGTAACCATGCCTGCTATTTTAAAAGTAAGTATATTTCAGGAAGGTAGTTTTTGTTTGTTTGAAAAATAGAGCCATTATCTATATATCTATGTATCTATATCTATATATCTATATCGACCTACCTACCTACCTACCTACCTACCTACCTACCTACATTTTTAGAGAGGGAAGGAGAGTGAAAGAAACACCCATCTGTTGCCGTCTGTACGTGACTCCACCGGCGAGTGAGTCCCACCACCTTTTTGTAGACGGGTGACGCTCTAACCAAGCGAACCACCCTGGCCAGGGCAGGTAGTTTTATTATTACTTCTTACTGGACTCAATTAAAGTTGTTCACTACATACACATTGAATTCAGTAACTTATGTGCCTCCTTCTATAGTGAATCAAAATGCCCTCGTAGAGAAAGGAAAATAGTGTTAGGTTTAACTGCCAGATTATCTCTCATTTCGAGTATGTGAATAATTTGAATCATCCCGTTATTTGAACTTAGTCTGAGAAAGACATATAGGACTATTGCACTGTTTTGCCTAAAACAGGACTTGTCTATAAACATCAATTCACTTTTCCCTAAATGTTGTGTTTTACTTTTCATTCATTTACTCTTTAAAATCTAACATCTGGTTTTCTGGAAACAATAACAATATCTCCAATAAGAACAGAACAAAATAACAATAATTGAAGGTGACCAAACCTCCCATTTAAAGTATTTTTTGAATGAAGTAAAGTTTATGGAAGGGTGAATTTATTTTAAGTGTAATTGGAAGCATTAAGTGGTTTGGGAAAGAAAACTACAATTATTTAGAATTAAGTGAAATATGAAAATAAAGTCTTAAAGTCACTTTGTCTTTATTATTTGCAATTCTTTGCAGTTCCTTACAAATATGCCTATTTTGTACCGTAGGAGATTAGATTTAAGTCATACCTTGAAAGCAATACTATATAAAGGAAAAGCTCTGGACCGTTATTTCCCATCTATAATGAGATTGAATTAGATGTTCTGAAAGTCCTTTTCTAAGACTGTGATTTTTGAAAACCCTGTTTCTTTTGGTTTCTACATACTTAAATTGCAGATGATGATAACCCAATGAAATCCTAAGAGCAGTTTAGCAATGTAGAAAAAGTCATTTTCCATAGTGAAAGTAAGTATACCCCAGGTCTATCCCTGGACTCCATGAGTTCATGTAGCTGTCAAAGTGAGGAGCTGTGGTCTTTTAAAATCATGGTTCATGTGAGTATTGGCAGACCTATTGCTGAGGAGATGATTCTCCCTATTAAAAAAAAAAAAAAAAAGATTTTAGAGGAAAGGAGAGGGAAAAAAAAAGAACAAGAGAAACATCTGTGTGAGAGAAACATGGATCGGTTGCCTCCCACATGTGCCCTGACCTGGATTGAATAAGCAAGCTGGGTATGTGCGCAGCTGGGACTGTACCACTATCCTTCGGTGTGCGGGGAAATCTGCCAGGCCCGGCTGATGGCCCATATTTGATAGACAAAACAAGTCACATTGTCTCTGAATGGGAGAGTAGGTATGGTCTCAGTGTGGTACCACACTTTCATTCTACATTTGTTTTCCTAGATTTTTCACAGTCTGTCTTTCTAATTAGCATTTTAAATGTTGGGTTTTACCACTTTTCAGATTCTTTCTAATTCACATTTCTCCCTCTTCTGGGTGGGCTCCATCTCTTAGTCCACCTCGTGTTCTTCCTGTCACCTTTCCCTCTGCCAGGAATGTCTTCTCCATTCCACCCGCCCTTCATCTGCTTCTGTCCTTATCCTATCTGAGACTTTTGCCTAAAGATGCTTTTGGAATTAAGCCCGTTGATTCCCTTCCACAAATAATTGCTCCTTCCACAACTACCCAAGGCAGCACTACACTTTATTTATACCCCTTTTATATTGCTTTTCTTTGGGGAGGGGGAAGGGTAATGACATCTTTGACAGTGTTATTTGTTTACATATCTTAACTTCTCTCACAAGGCTTCATACTAAGGATTAAGGTATAAGTGATTCATGTTTGTCTCCTGTAGTGCTTATCACAATGCCTATACATGGAGTGAGGTTATCTAAATGATTATGAAATCACAGATGAGAAAATGGTGGTCCAGAGAAGGGAAATGACTTGCCTAAAGCCACACAGCTAGTTAATAGCTGCATTGGGACTAGAAGGTATTGCTAATGTCCTAACAATAAATGTCTAGGATAGAGAAAACCTGTTACTTTCCCAGGAGCAAATATTTTTCTAACTAACATAAAAAGATGGTATACGGAATGCTGATGTTGCCATAAGCCACTGAAAATAAGGTCATCTTCAGCTTGTGGCTGTGGGAATGAGGAACCATCCGCTGGATTTGCCGGTGCAGTTCACAGCCAGTGCTTGCGCCCTCAACCTGACCCGCCAGGGCCTGGCCCGGGGGGTACCCGTTCGTCTGCTGTCGGAGGTCACCCGTCTGCTTTTCAAGGCTCTGAAAAATTTCCCTCATTACCAGCAGGTAATTGAATCGAACACTCGACTCTGCCTCTTACTTCAGGACAAATGTATGAAACATGTGTATTCTTTGGTTCTGAGTTTTCATTCTATATGGGGTGGGGGGGAGGGGGGATGAGAGATAGATAAGGAATTCATATTTGTTATAGAAAAAATAGGAAATATGGATAAACAATATGGTTTAAATTTTAAAAATTTCTTGGAAGCCAGTTACTCAGAAACCTCTATTAATTACTTTTGGTGCATCCTTGTAGGCTTAACATTATTTGTGAAAATCGAATAGGAGAAAATATTGGTGACTTTGGAGTGGTCAAAGTTTTCTTAGAATATGAAAAACGGCCGAACCGGTTTGGCTCAGTGGATAGAGCGTCGGCCTGCGGACTGAAGGGTCCCGGGTTCGATTCCGGTCGGGGGCATGTGCCTTGGCTGCGGGCGCATCCCCAGTTGGAGGTGTGCAAGAGGCGGCTGACCCGTGTTTCTCTCCCATCGATGTTTCTGACTTTCTATCCCTCTCCCTTCCTCTCTGTGAAAAATCAATAAAATATATTTAAAAAAAAAAAGAATATGAAAAACGTACATCACAAAAAGTAAAATAAATTAGAATCCAAAAACGTTAAACATACCAACACTGGAAAACATTAAAAAACGAAAAAGTAAGCCATAGACTGGGGAAAATGTTCATTATACATGGTGAGGCAAAAATAGACTTATAGTTGTGAGTACATGAAACACAGAATTTAGTCTTTTTTAAAAAATATATATATATATATATATATTTAAATATATTTTATTGATTTTTTACAGAGAGGAAGGGAGAGGGATAGAGAGTTAGAAACATCAATGAGAGAGAAACATCAATCAGCTGCCTCCTGCACACTCCCCACTGGAGATGTACCTGCAACCAAGGCACATGCCCCTGACCGGAATTGAACCTGGGACCCATCAGTCCGCAGGCTGATGCTCTATCCACTGAGCCAAACCAGTCAGGACTTTTAAGTACATTTTTTATTGTTGATAGTATTTACAGGTATTTTCCATTCTCCCCTTTGCTCACCTCCCAGCTCTTACCCACTCCTCCAGGTCCTCACTACCCTATTGCCTGTGTTCATGGGCTCTGCATATAAATATGTAAGTTTGTTTTATCTCTTGCACAGAGTTTGTTCTTATATTGTTATTTATTAATTTTCCATATGAACAACTAACCTATTTTTGCCCCACCCTATATATATTTCAAAGGTCTTTTATCCAGAATATTAAAGAACTCTTTTTAAAAAATATTTATTTTTATTGATTTCAGATAGGAAGGAGGAGAGACAAACATCAACGATGAGAGAGAATAATTGATTGGCTGCCTCCTGCACGCCCCCCCCCACTGGGGATGTAGCCTGCAACCCAGGCCTGTGGCCTTGACTAGAATCAAAACTGGGATCCTTCAGTCTGCAGTCTGATGTTCTACCCACTGAGCCAAACCGGCTAGAGTGGATATAAAGAACTCTTAATTCAGTAACACAAAACAAACCAATTTTAGAAAAGGCGTAGGATTTTAAAAGACATTTCACCAAAGATGACAGACAAATGAACACATGAAAAGATGCTTAGTATCTTTAGTCAGTAGAGATGCAGATGAAAACCGCAATAAGTTGTTATTGCACAACCCCTCATTTGGTTGAAATTAAAAGACTGACAATACAAAGTGTTGACAAGGATATAGAACATACAATTCTCATATATTGATGTTAAAAATGTAAAATGATAGAACTACCAGTTTCACAGTATTCAAAAGTTAAGACATACGCCTTCTATACTACCCAGGCATCCTACTCTTAGAGAAATGAAAGTATATATCAATATAAACACTTATACACAACTTCATAATATCTTTCTTTACAATCCCCCCAAACTGAAAACAAATTATGATATATATTCATATAAGGAAATACATATATTGGCAGTACAAAGGAATGAATACTGGTTGAAGTACATGGATGAATCTCAAAAACATGCTGAACAAAATAAGCCAGACACTAAAGAGTAGATATTATATATTTCATTTATGAGAAAACTTAGAACAAACTAAAGTGTGATGTCAGTGATGGCTGGGGTTTGCAAGGCCAGGCTTGATGAGAAGGGCAAAGGAAGCTCTTTGTGGGGATATAGTTTTTTTCCTTGATTATGACGGTAGTGTGGGGTACTGTTCACACAGCTGTGTAAATTTGTCAAACTGATGAAATCTGTACTTAAAATGGAAACGAGTTTTTAAAAATACAAAAAGTGGTTTTTCTTCATTAAAATTTTTTTCTCATTTCTACTTTCTCTTAAAAAATTGGAAGATCCTTCTCAGTTCAGTCTTAACTTCTGCGTGGCAGCGGTCATTTGGACCTGAAGAAGAGGGCAAGAGTCACCCCGTTTGCCATAATTCCTACTACTCTTCTGTTTCACACTCAACTTCCTTCACTTGTTTATGTTATTGCCTAGTTCCTGTTGGCATTGCAGGTTTCTGACCCTACCTCATATGTTGGGGTTCTTGTCCCAGCATTAAGAAGGGTTCAGGGTTCAGCAATCTGGAGAAAGGTTGTGCGTAGATTAAATGAGAATCCAGAGATGAAAGATAATTTTGAAAGCCATTAGGGTTTAGAGGAGCTTCAGCTAAAGGTTCTCCTTGACTCAGGACCTTTGCTTTTTATTAACACAATTTGTCCTAAGGCAAGGTGGAGATAATACACTCCGAAGGGTAGGGTTTACAGAAGCATTGTCAGATTGGGGAATAGCCTACAGGTGTCCAGGTGTTTGGCCAACAGGAGGCAATAACATGTAGATTGAGATGCCCTGAGCTGTCTGGCAGCAAACAATCATCCTATTCAGGTTTAGGGGAAGTGCCCCCTAGCTATTCCAACAGGTAATTACATATGTGACTCAGCCCTTGTTGAACCCCCAAGTTTCATCAACCTTTTGATGAAACTCATAATTATGACATGCTGGAATTGGCTTCCGGTACTCATACACCATATTTTTGACATACTGGCCTCCTCATGGATGTTATATTTCTCTATTTCTATAGTTTTCCCAGGAGGCCTTCTTCTTTTCTATCTTTAAAGGCCCAGTTCAACCCCTACCAGTCTTATGTAGAAAGTAGAAGTTCTAACATAGTTAGTTATGAAATATGATGTAGATATTTGTCAATTAGTAGATGCACTATCTTCAGGTAATTGATTGGGACTGACATACATGCAACTATCCTATTTACTCCCCCCCCACACACAAAAAAAGGCGAGGGAGGAGGATTGTTCTTTAGGCAAAGGTGCCTGTGGTAGAGTTTATCGGTGAGATTAAATGAGGACCTTGGGGAGGGCCGGGCACACAGAAAGGCTCAGTGGCAGCACCTTCCAAATGCACAGAGCCCTTACTTAGAATGGAGTACACATTTACTCAAAACTAATTTTCTTTATTTCCTTAAAGTTGCAAAAGAATTGTCTTCTCTCCTTAACCAATTCCAGGATTCTTATGGATGTTCCATTTGACAGGCAAGTATAAGTTTTGTACATTTGCTTTTGGGGTGTTGACCAGTGTTATTCTGAGCATTGTTGGCTTTTGGGTTATTAGCTTAGCAAGGAAGGTCTGATTAAGGCTGGGATCTGGTGTTTGGGGAGAAGACTGTTGAGCCACTTCCACAGAGGTGATTGGAAGTACGTCTGCAAATGTTGTTGCCCTAAATGTGATTTCAGTTCAGGCCTTCAGAGAGTCAAACATGCTTTAATTCAAGTTCTAGCCCTTTCATTGTGATCTGCACATAAGTTTTCTCATTTGTAAAATATGGCTTATAGTAATGCTCGTAAAGTGCTTAAAACAGTACAGTGCCTAGCTTAAAAAGTACAGGTTGTTCTAAACATTGGTCATTCTTTTCATTATTATTTTATTGATAGTAATTTTTAAACCTCCTCCTAGATTCCAGAGGGATTCATGTTGAGGCCCTTGTAATCTTTCAGATTCATGAGTTCAAAAACATTTATACTCCTTCACTTCCTCCTCCTTCTCCTTCCTCTTTCTCTTAAAGAATCCCCTTCAACATTTCTTATTTGTAAAGCTCTTTATCTGACTCTCAATTCTAAATGAGAGCTTTGCTGAGGTAGAGTAATCTTGGTTTTAGGGCCTTACTATTCATCACTTTGACTACTATATATATATATAATTGATTTTTTTACAGAGAGGAAGGGAGAGCAATAGAAAGTCAGAAACATCGATGAGAAAGAAACATTGACCAGCTGCCTCCGACCACCCCCCCCCAAACCGGGGACGTGCCCGCAACCAAGGCACATGCCCTTGACCGGAATCGAACCTGGGACCTCCCAGTTCACAGGCCAACGCTCTATCCAATGGGCCAAACCAGTTTTGACACACTTTGACTACTTGCCACCCCCTTCTGGCCCGCAAAATTTCTGTTGAGAAATCCGCTGACAATCTTATGGGCACACCCTTATAGGTCACTAACTGATTTTAAGATTCTCTCTTTGTCTTTAACTCTTGGCATTAGAAAAAAACAAACAAACAAAAACATTTATAATAGTTGCTACCAGCTGTGTAGTTTCTCTTAAACAAAGCCTGTGACTACGGGTGCTGGTATAGGATAAGCCAGTCACAAATCTAATTGAAAATGTGTACTTGAAATGGGAGTTGGCTTTTAAAAATACAATAGGAAAAGCAGTCCTCCTCATTAATAAAAAAAATCTGTTTCTACCTTCTATTGAAAACTTGGAGGATCTTTCTCAACTCAGTCTACATTCCTAGATGATCGGAGCTGACAAACAACTCCCCTATAAAAGGGTGTATATTCTCTCTAGCTAATTTATCTGTTTGCTGGGTCTACAGTTCAGATTACAAATTACTACCTCTCTTGGAACTTTTCTTTTTCAGACTCATAGTAGAAACTGAATGCTAAAAAAGAAATCTTTCTCTTTTTTTAATATATGTGGGTTTTTTTTTTTTTATTTCAAAGAGGAAGGGAGAGAGAGAGAGAGAGAGAGGGAGGGAGGGAGGGAGGGAAACATAGATGATGAGGGAGAATCATTAATTGGCTGCCTCCTGCATACTCCCTACTGGGGGTTGACCCCACGACCTGGGCATGTGCCCTTGACTAGAATCAAACCTGGGACCCTTTAGTCCACAGGCTGATGCTCTATCTACTGAGGCAAACTGGCTAGGATACAATAAATCTTTCTTGAATCTGCCCATCTTTCTTTGAATTCTGTGCATTTTGCTCACATTCTTATTTGCATGCTGTCTTCTTCTGATCTTTTTGCAAAATACTCTTGGTTTTCATAGCTGAAGCTGTAGAAGTTGAGACTGTTTTTAATTACACTCGGGTGGCACACTCGGGCGGAGTGGGGGGGAGAGGGGGAGACCCTTAGCCTGGCCTTTGCCTTTTTGCAGTCTGGGACTCCTCGGGGGGACGTCCACCTGCCAGCTTAGGCCCACTCCCACAGCTGCGATCAGACATCCTTAGTGTTGTGGAGCAGGTGGGAGAGGCTCCCCCCACCACCATCATGCTGGCAGCTGGCAGCCTGGCTTGTGGCTGAGCAGGGCTCCCCCTGTGGGAGCGCACTGACCACCAGGGGACAGCTCCTGCATTGAGAGTCTGTGCCCTGGTGGTCAGTGCACATCATAGCGACTGGTGGTTCTGCTGTTAGGGTCAGTTTTCATATTACTCTTTTATTATATAGAACTAGAGGCCCAATGCATGAAATTTGTACAAGAGTAGGCCTCCCTTTCCCTGGCTGCCAGCACCACCTTTTCTCTGGCACCTGGGACCTGGGGTTTCCTCATAGCCCCAGCTTCATCTGGAAGGATGTCCGGTCTAATTAGTATATTACCCTTTTATTATTGTAGACTAGTGACCTGGTGCACGAATTTTGTGCACGGGGGGTGGGGTGGGGTATATGTGTGTGTCCCTCAGCCCGGCCTGTACCCTCTCCAATCTGGGACCCCTCAGAGGATGTCTTGAGTGCCGGTTTAGGCCAGATCCCTGGAACCGGACCTCAACAGGCACTTGGACATCTCTCTTGCAGTCCGGGGCTGCTGGCTCATAACCACTCACTTGTGTGCCTGCCTGATCTCTTCCAACTATCCCCACCCTGCTGGCCTGCTCACCCCCACCTATCCCCCCTGTCTGCCTGCTCACCTTGCCAGGGCTCTGGGACCAATGGCAGAGCTGAGGCAGGTGTATCCCACTGGCCTGGGCTCTGCCATTAAACCCCGTCCACAGGGAGGCCCTGCCTGCCCTCCCCACCCTGCCAGGATTCTGTGATCAATGCTGTCCAGAGGGAGGCCCTCCCAGCCACAACTTTGTCCTGAAGGTCTCCAGGCCTAATTAGCATATTACCCTTTTATTAGATAGATTATAGGGGTAGATTGATTTCTTTCCTCATATATAATTTTATAAACTTTATTGTGAGAAAATTACTGCTTTTCAGGTTTGATGCTGCCAAATTTGTTATGAGATGGCTCTGTAAGCATGAGAACCCCAAGATGCAAACGATGGCAGTGAGCATCACCTCTATTCTAGCCTTGCAGGTATGCGATTGCTGAAGGCAAGATCTCTTTCCCCTTAGTCCTGATGGAGCCTTGATGGAGACCTGACATTTCACTTTCAGCTTTTTGTTTCCTTATAGCTCTCAAGTGAGCAAACTGCACAACTTAAAGAAGAGCTCCTCAGGGCAGTTAAGGTAGGTTGTTGCTCACTTTTACAACTTTATAAAATCATGTCATTCTCTAAGGAGGAAAAAAGGAAAAATCTGTAAGACCTGCTCCTCAGAAGAAATTACTCCCTACTATTATAGCTATTTCTTGTGGTGTTACCTCCACATCTCTGGATAAAATACTTATTTAGTAACTGCGATTTAAAAATTTTTTTGTAAATTCTTGACTTACCAGTTTTAGATACTACCTAGTGATTCTACTGCTGTGGTAAATAAGTGCCTAGCTTTCTTGCATATATTACTACAAATTACCTCCTCCCTCAACCCTACAAACTTATATCACAATTTTTAATAAATCAGTAGCAATTAGGTTATGCTAACATTATTCACACAAAAATATACATTGTTTTATTTTACGTTTATTTTAAGATGGGGCTTGAGCCTTTTTTTTTTTTATTTAAGAATTTTGTATCCTGAGAACTGTCTATTCATGACTTTATGTTCTGGGTTATTGGTTTTTTTGAAATACATAGTTTTTTTGTTTTTTTTAAATTTCTCTTTATTGTTGAAAGTATTTCCCCCCACCCCCCCATTGGCCCTCTCCTCCCTACTCCAGTTCCCTTCCCAGGCCTTCACCTTGTTGTGGGGTGACTTCTACGACCAGTTGCAAATGACCAGTTGCAAACGACCACGGAGGCAGTTAAGTTGGTAATAAACAGGCAAGGATTTATTGAGAACTGGCCAGGACTAACACTCAACGACCGCCCTGCCCCGGGTGCGGGCAGTTCTTTTAAAGGGGTCTGAACCATAAATGTTAATGCCCTGCGTTTGACGAACAGCCCCCAAGGTCGCATCTGGGGAAGGGGTGCCAATAGACTATGAATGACCCTATCTTGTAAAAACAGGTGGTGTAGCTACATAATTGGTGCCAACCAGTTACTCCTCTGGTTCTAGTCTTCAAAGGGTTTTTTTTTTTTTTTCTTTTGACCTTCAAGGTCACAAGCTGGAAACTAAAGCAATAATTCTTTTGTTTTAAGAAAGCAGGGGTGAACAGTGGCCAAAGTTTCAAACAGCAGTTTTACTCTAGATAAATGTTCTTATGACCTTATTTCAACCTTATTGTTGTCTGTGTCCATGTCTCTGGATCTATTTTGTTTGTCAGATTATTTTGTTAGTTAGATTACACATATAAGTGAGATCATGTGATATTTGTCTTTCTCTGACTGGCTTATTTCGCTTTGCATAATATTCTCCAGGTTGTCTCAAAGGCCAGTATTTTATTTTTCTTCAAGATGTGTTACATTAAGGTGAATTTTGTGATAATTAGACTATTTTTGAAAGAGGGAAAAATTTATAGCATAGGCAAGACAGAAGGAAATAATTTTGGTGTCAAGTCTTTGTATGTATATGGTATAGGAATTGTAAATAGAGCAAAGTAAACATCTTGGCTTTAGGTTGGAGCAGAAAGGATGACAGATTACATTGATGCAAGTATAAGTAGGTTGGTAGGTGATTTTAGGAAGAATAGCTATAGTTCTCAGTAAAAATTAGATGAAGTGATCAAGTGAGAAAAGTAAAAAAAATAGTGACTAAAGTCTGAGGAGGGAGAATTATGAAAAAGTAGTCTTTAGAGCAAACTCATGAGAAATTAGTAGGATTGCCAGGGACAATTAAATATCTTACTGAAATTTTTTTGTGAGATAATGAAAGTGAGGCTCAAGCACATCTTTTCCAATATTCAGATGTTTGGGGATGGGGCATGAAGTAGGATTTAACTAAGTTAGGAGTTTTGCCAAGATGATGTGATGGAGGAACATTGAAGTTGCTGGGAATGGTAACAGGAATAGAGGTAGCGATGGAGCAATAAAGCTATTGACATTGATGGGGAGCCAGTACGGAGAGTGACACAGCGGGAAGCACTGTAGTTCTTGGAGAAATCGTATTAGGTTGTTCAGGCTTTAGGTGACAATAAGCCAGATTTTCAGTCATGAGCCAGAAGAGCTTAAATAAGTTACTTATCTTTGTGCTTCAGATTCTTCCTATGAAAGCTGGCTTCATCTGAAAATGGACATCTGTCGTAGGAGTAATACTGTGTTTCAGTTAGTTTGAGTATCATTAAGGTAAAATACGAAAGACATCAGACCTGGGCTTGGCCACAGTTGTTACTTTCGGGGTCAGCCTCATGTCCCCTGCTCCCTCCCTTGTCTTGCTGTCCTTCACCCTGATGTCTGTCTAGGTGATTGCTTCCAGTGTGTGTGTCATGCTTGTATTATCTTGGCTCTCACAGCTTTATTTTTGCAACGAACTCTCTTGATACCGAATATTCTATTCTAGTTGGGTGAAATATTTGAGATCACCTCATTCCTTCTGAAAACAGATTATTTTGATTTGTTTAGTGCTATTATATTTTATGTATCTTTTCATTTATTGGTTGTTACTTGAAAATGGCTGTCTTTTTCCTCTCATGTGATGTTCTCATATGCTTGAAAGAAAGCATAAATACCAGCTTAACTATGTCCAGAAATATTCTGAACTGAAAAGGTATATTGGAATATCTGTTAATGAGAGCCAGTGGTTTCTTTCAATCTATTAGGGACATAATGGTGTTAACGGAAAAAAACAAACTAACAAAAAAACCATTGAAACCTATAAAGAATTTTAGTGAGTTTATTTGAGCCAAACTGTTGAGGTATGGCAGGAAGCAGAACCTCAATAATCAAAGGAGGGACATAGGTGGGTTACATGAAATTCATTGGTGATGGATTAAGGAGGTGGGATAAGGCAAAGCAGAGGGAACTCCTGGGATTGGGTAAAAAGTAAAATGATGGACACATACTATTAACATGATAATGAAGGAATTTGTATCTGCCCTGGGGCCTAGCATATTTGGTTGTGCCCCAAGGGCTCCGAAAAAAGGGAAGTGACAAGTTACTCAGATGTTTCAAGATGTGTTATCTTAGAGAAAAAAGGCAGATGGGCTCAGGAAAGATCTAAGTTGATCTGGGACAACTGCCCACTATAACCTGTTTGTAGTTATATTTAATTTTCAGACCATCTTTTGTGGTTATTTTAGGTCTCTGAGTTTGCAAGACTGCCACACAGGCCTCCCCGAGCTGGTCAGGTCAGCCTGTGGCTCCTTTCGTCCACAGTGGTTGTTAGTGTCACCCTGTAGCCTGACTGACTGTTCAGTGACCAACAGCAGCCTTTTTCTTTGCCCGGCATAGTCTCTCACCCGCCTCTTCTCTGTGTCCCCATTCCTTTCCTAGTTGCATCCTCTTTTTCTTTTGTCTCAGTTGACATATTACCTTGGTATTGAAATGTGGGGTTCAGGGTGCAGATTCTTTTGTGGGTCCTTGTCCTCATGAAGTTTGAAGAATAAACTCGGACTGAGATTTTTTAATAAAAATGCAGATGTTTATTGGAAGCATAGACAAACTCCGTGTGGCAGGGGGGATCCCCAAAGGGGGATTTCTCTCTCTCTCTAATGGGGAAAAATCCAAAATCTAAAATCTGCTGAACCTCCTTGTCTCTGGGTTTACAAAGGCAGCAGTTCTTTGTCTGGCCCTGGCCCTTTCTCATTGGACCTTTCCTCAACTTAGGACCCCCTTGCTTTCCTCATTGGTCATTCTGCTACGTAGTATAAGCTTCAAAACTCAAAGCCTGCCTAGTGCCTTTCATATATCTATCTTATCCGTTCAGGTTGGAGCTGATTTTGATCTCCCTTATGGCTCTCAGTTGTCTTGGCTGAAGATGTTTTATTACCCTTGTGGCTCTCTCAGTGACTCAAGTCAGGGCTGCTTTTTAAATTTTATTTTGTGTTTTGTTATGCCCAGATTTCATGATCCCGAAAGACCACCAGGGAGCCGAGTCTGATGCAAAAGCAAAAGAGCCTTTATTACAAGCTAGCATGGCCTTCTTCCTCCACTGACGCAGTGGCAGGATGCAAAAGAGAGCGAGTTTCGGAAAGCACAATGATTTTATAGGGCTAGGGGTCAGGAGGTGGGGTCTATTCCGATTGGTTGGGTGAGGGCTGGTGCTAGTGACACAAATAATCCCTGACGCACATGACCTGTCCTCTACTCTTGATTGGAGCTCAGGCGCACAGTCTTTCGCGATTGGCTCATTCAGAGGGAGGGGTTGGTCTTTGTGATTTCAAGATAGCAGCCCCCAGGTAAGTTTACACATCATGCAGCCAACATGGTGGCTGCCAAGTCACACAGTCCAAAATGGCAGCTGTCTAAATTGCTCTTTGCAGTCCCGCTCTGCCCTTTCAGTTTGACATTTATGTTTATTAATTATAAAGAGAAAAGAATTCAAGTCATAGTTGTTCTTAATCTGAATTAGTCCTCTAATTCCTTAGGCTTTTAAAAAAAACTTATTATCTGAAGTTTTACATATGTCTCCTTTTTAGGCCAGGGCTGCTTTTGATCTACCCTAAGGTTACTTTAATTGCTCAGGCCAAAGATACCTCTCTCATTCCTGAACTCCACTTCACCCCTACCCCTGTCCCCACTCCCCCGCCCCGCCTTCCTGTCTGCCTAATTAAGCTAGCTGGCTAACCCTTCTCAGTATGGAGACTCCTCTCTCCCATGTTTTCCAGTAAATTATTTTTTAAAATAATTATTGATTTCAGAGAGGAAGGGAGAGTGAGAGACAGAAACATCAATGGTGAGAGAGAATCATTGATCAGCTGCCTCCTGCATGTCCCCTGCTGGGGATCGAGGCTGCAACTTGGGCATGTGCCCTTGACCAGAACTGAACCTGGACACTTCAGTCTGCAGGCTGATGCTCTATCCAGTGAGCCAAACCAGCTAGGGCTCTAAGTACATTCTTTAATGTATTTCCTTCAGTGCATTTACCAAAATTTAAATTTATGTAGTTGAGAAAAAACGTTTTTTGATTTCTCTCTCTTATCTGAATAAATGTCTGACTTCCCGAAGGTGGTGACTGGACATTTTCAATAAATGAGTAATGGAAAGCTGATATATATACTTGACTGTAGGTTTATTAACAAGCACCAAGAACTATATTAGAGTGCTCATTAAACTTCCAATCTTTTTTTTCCCATTTAATCCTCATAAAAATCCTAGGAGATAAGGTATAATTCATTTTATAGGGAAAAATGGATCACAAAGCTTTTAAGTAGTAGAACTTCTGTTAGAACCCAGGTTTGATTCTACAGCTTTTTTTTAACTGTTGCTTTTCTTCTAATGGAATTGAGTTATCATTAGGGCATCTGACTCCCTGTCTCTTTGTTTGCAGGAACTTCTAGAAATAGTAAAACGAAAGACTACTGAGAAGTTGAATGATGTCACCCTCCTGTTTGCTTTGAAAGCACTTTGGAATCTTACAGATGAGTCTCCAATTGTCTGCAAGCACTTTATGGAAAATCAAGGATTGGCAATCTTCATTCAAGTTTTGGAGGTGGTAATTCAAGACTGAATTTATATGTAAAGTTCTTTTTTTATGGTAAAGTACTTCTATGACCAGGACCAGTTGCAAATGACCACGGAGGTGGTTAAGTGAGGCAAGGATTTATTGAAAAATTGGCCAGGACAGCACCACCAGAGACTTAACACCCACAGCCAGTCTTTTTAAAGGGGTCTGAACCACAAATGTTATTGCCCTACGTTTGGCGAACAGCCCCCAAGGCCGCATCTGGGGAAGGGCTGCCAATAGACTATGAATGACCTTATTGCTCGCTCCTTATCTTTTAACTGTATTTTGCTAGACATAGGAAAGTGGTCCTATCTTGTAAAAACAGAAGGTGTAGCTACATAATTGGCGCCGACCTCTGGTTCTAGTCTTCAAAGGTTTTTTTTTTTTTCTCTAGCCTTCAAGGTCTCAAGCTGGAAACTAAAGCAATAATTCTTTTGTGTTAAGCAAGCAGGGGTGAACAGTGGCCAAAGTTTCAGACCAACAGTTTTACCTTAGATAAATGTTCTTATGACCTTATTTCAGTAACCTATATAATTCTTTTGACAGGCTTTTTCAGGATCAGCAATACAAAGCAAAGTACTTGGACTTCTGGTAAAGATTTGTTTTGAGTTAATTCTAATTACTTAAGAAACCAGAAAACTAACATGTCTTCCCTACTATATGTAGGCACTTTTGTAAGCATTGACATGCATTAACTTGTTTCATTTTAACATTATTCCTGTAAAGTAAATACCATTATATGTCAGTCATCTAGTGCTTTGAACAGACTATAGCTTAAAACAACAGCCATTTTATTTACTTATGAATCTGTGGGTCAACTCTTTGAACTCAGTGTAGCTGTATTGTTGTGTGGTCTCATGTGGGGGTTGGTTACTCATGTAGCTGCAGTCCTCTGGTGGCCTAGCGAGGGCTAGGTGCAAATGCTGCCCGACTGGCACTTGGATGGCAGCCTTGTAAGACCTATGAAGAGAGGGATGGGCTCACGACCCACAGAACCTGAGAGAGAAAAATGTGTATTCTTTTAAGCCACTGAGTTTGTGACAATATGTTACACAGCATAGAAAATGAATACAATATATAAAATAACTACCTGCCTTTTATTATTACTGATGAACTTCAAGCTAATATAACAGATAGTAGACCCCCAGGAATGTTTAGTATTTGAGTCAGGCCTGGAGTTCAACCAGGTATTAGTGTTAACCTGCCAAGTTAGTCTTAACTGAATGTCAGCTTTCTTCATTATGATAAGGCAGATTAAAAAGACTTTTTTGTTTATCTAGTACAGTGCCTGGCACATAGTAAGTGCTTACTCACTTGTTCCTGCTGGTCATCCTCATTAGGGGTGGGATTGTGGGTATTAGGCTAAACTGAGAGGGAGCAGGATGGGACTAAATGTTATCAATGTAAGTGAGCTGAGCACTAGGAGAGAGAGCAGCCAGTTCCTGACTCTCCCCTCCTTTCCTGTCTCTGACATTGTCTGCTCCCTGTGACCTGTAGAACAATGTAGCTGAAGTCAGAGAACTGTCTTCTGAGCTGGTGACCGAAGATGTGGTGAAGCATATCGGCGTCTTGCTCCACAGCACATCAATGGAAGTCAGCTACTTTGCTGCAGGCGTCATAGCCCACCTGACTTCTGACAAAGAGCCCTGGGCGTCCTGTGGCCTTCAGAGGAGCGCTCTTCTCCGGGATCTGGTACAGGAGCCATTCCTCTACAAAACCCTGCAGAAAACCTGTTTTTCCAGACACACGAGTTTTAGAAACATGGATTCATTGTAGAAAGTGGGAAACAGAAAAGCATAAAGAAAATATTATAAACCACCCATACCCTGCCCTACAAAGCTAACCTTTATTAACATTTTGTTGCATTTTTTTCTCTTATAAAAAAGTTACACATGCAAGCATTGGATATAGCTTATTCCAATTCTCTTTCCCACATTCAGCTCTTTTTAAAGCTCTTTCTTTTGGTATTTACCTCCATATCTCTAAATGATATATTGTTCCTTCTTGACTTTGCAAATTTAAGCATTCTCTATCAGCTCATTTTCCCACTCTATAAAATGAAGATTTTTCACTGTCCCTATGCACATCCTTCCTTATACTCCCAAGTACAAATCTCCCTTTGTACATTCGGACATATTCCATCCACATCATCTTCTCAGACACCTCTTTCCCAGAGCCTCAATGTCTGTCCTCTGGTCTGTTTTTCACTTGTTCCTCTGTTTTTATATCTGCTGTACTATTGCCAACCAGAGATTCTTTTGTCTCTGGTATTGCATTTCCTGGTTCCTGGATTGCATGCCTGCCTGTATTTTGGTGTACTCCGTCATTCTGTTGGACCATATCCTCCAGTAGCTTCTTAAGACATGCGTGAAATAGAAAATTTGAGACCTTATTCTGAGTATAGAATTTTAGTTTTGAAATAGTTTCTCTTTGGAATTTTTAAGTCATTGACCTTTTGTCTTTAACTTTGAAAGCTTTAAGATTTTTGTTCTCAGTGTTTGGAAATCACAGAGATGTTCCCTTAGTGTGGGTATATTTTCATCTATTAACGTTTGGCTACTCAGGGGTCCTAAAGCTCGTTTCCTTCAGTTCTCGGAAATTTCCTTTCTTCCCCCCCCCCCCACCCATTCCTCTCTCCTTCAGTTCTAGGTAATTTCTTCCTCCCTTCCTACCATTCCTTTCTTCCAAACCCCCTTCCCCCCCCCCCTTTTTTTTTTTTTGCAGAGAGGAGAGAGGGATAGAGAGTTAGAAACATCAGTTAGAGAGAAACATCCATCAGCTGCCTCCTGCACACTCCCCAATGGGGATATGCCTGCAACCAAGGTACATGCCCTTGACTGGAATTGAACCTGGGACCTTTCAGTCCGCAGGCCATCGCTCTATCCACTGAGCAAACCGGTTAGGGCTCTCCCACTCCTTTTTTGGGGGGGAGGGAGAGGGGAGTTGGTCTTACCAGGTTCATCTTTTCTTATCTCACTAAGATTTTTATCTTCCTCCAAAGTCTCTGTTTCCTTCAAGTTGGTCTTTTTTTCTATTTCTGTTCCTTGATGTTACAGATTTTCTTAGCGTATGGTGAGCCTCAGTTGTGCATTCATACCTAAGAGTGGAGCTGTTCAGGAAGCTGTGTGCTGATGGATGGAACTTTTCAGCTGTGGGCTATCTAGAGTGATCTGGATTAATTGTGCCTCACTGTCTGTGTCATTAGGTCTTTTGTTCTGATCTGGTTGGGATTTACCTGAAGGAGAATCTTCTGTTTTCCTGATTGAAAAATTATAAGCTTGAGTGCCAATAGTCTGAAAGCCCACTAGAGGAAGAGAGTGAGGGCAGGGAGTCTCAGTATTTTATATTTAGACTAGGGGCTCACTGCATGAATTCATGCAACTTGAAAGGAACTGTGGGCTGCAAGGCAGCAGTGGGAACAAGGGCGGGTCTCAGCACATCCTCCGCGCCCCCATCTTGCCCCTCCTGGTGTGGCTCCTGGTCCCCTGTCTCCTGGCAGCCCTACTCCCACCACCCCTGCTCCCACAAGCTGATGGAGTGGTTGGGGCTGGCACCAGCAGTGGGTGCAAGTGGGGCCGGTGCCATAAGTGGGTGCAAGCGGCGGCTGCTGGCCCTGATTGCCCATCAGGAGCAGGGGGAGGTAAAGAAGCCCTGAGGGGCGATTGGGGTTGGCGATTGACAGCGCCAAGCGATTGGGGCTGGCCCTGGGCTCTGACATCAGCAGTGGGTGCAAGCAGGGCTGGCGCCAGCAGCAGGGGTGGGTTCCAGGTGGAACTGCGGCACATGGGAGCAAAGAATTTTCAGTAACCTCCAGAGGCTCACCCCGTTGACAGTGACTGGCACCCCACCTTGGTCTGGCGCCCTCACTCACTTGCTATGGCTGTTGCCCGCCATGTTCCGTGCATGCTCCCTGGTGGTCAGAGCACGTCATAGCAACTGGTTGGGTTGTTCCGCCTTTTGGTCTATTTGCATATTAACCTTTTATTATATAGGATAGAATAGGAGTATCACTTTAGCATGATAATGGCACTTTTAAATGTTCGTGGGTTGCCCAGTAAAGGAGGATGAACGAGGAAATCTGTGAGTCTTGATTCTTTGGTACTTTTAAAACAATCCTCTTATTTTTAATTCTGCCTCTAATATTACTTCCTGAAATTCTTAGCCAAATTTTTAAATCTCTTGAGGGATGCTATTCAAGTGGCTTTGTTTTTAACCTCCCCCAATGCTACATCTGTTGAACCAGTTACCCTTCTGCTTTGTTCTTTGTGTGTTTACCTTTTATTTTAAAGGATTAGTATTCTAAACACAGAATTGAGGGAAGGAGTGGATACATGCTCAGATTTCCATCTTTAAACAGAAGCCCCTTTATATGTCATTCTTTTCCACATGACTGTTAATATTCTATATATATTAGGTTTACCTAATTGATATTTTGGCCAGAAGATATACCTAAATTTGGATAAGTTATGCTTGTAATTTGAAAATTGTGATTGTTTTAAATCTACACTAATGAAAGAGGAAGGTGCAAATTGACCGTACCTCTGCAACGCCCACCAGCCAATCAGGTGTGAGCATGCAAATTAACCCAACAAAGATGGCAGGTTAATTTGCATATGAATGCATGGAGCGGAGACTGAAGGCTGTGCTGCGGCTGGAAGCCAAGCTTGAAGGCTGAGGGCTTGCCTCTGTTGAAGCCTGGAGTCTGAATGCTGAAGACTTGGCTCCACAGTGGCCCGGGTCCCGGGTTCTGGAGGAAAACTGGTGCCGGCAGCCAGGGGAAGGAAGGCCTATTGCACGAATCTACGTGCAACAGTCCTCTAGTATATACGTAATTACAAATGAAACAGCCTAGTATAACCTTTAAAAATGATGGAATACTGGAATCTTTGTTTTTCTTTTTGTATAGCATGTAACCATCCAGAATTGGCCAAGTTCAAGTTGTAAGATGACAGCATTGGTGACCTACAGGTAATTTCATGGTGATGTAATGCTTTTCTTAAAGCTTGTCCTCATGTAGAGGCCACGGCACAGTGATAAAATAGAGTTAAATAGTCAATTTCTTTGTGATACTGGGAAATCACTTTTGGAAAATTTCTTAGACTCACTTTTCCTCATCTGTAAAATGAGGCTGACAGTGTGCAAGGGTGAAGAATGAAATGAGATACTGAATGCATAGTGTTTAACAGAATACAATGTATTTTTTGTTTTTTAAGTTTTTACCCTATTGAATTTGGAAGGAAGAGAGCGAAAGACAGACACAGACACACAGTGATTTGTTGTTCCATTTATTTATGCATTCATTGGTTGATTTTTGTATGTGCCCTGATGGGGGACTGAACTCATAACTTTGTTGTATTGGAATGCCATTCTAACCAGTTGAGCTACCTAGCTAGGGCCAAAAATGCAATTTCTTTTTTTTTCTTTTCTTTTTTTTTTATTAATCTTTATTGTTGAAAGTATTACGTAGCTCCTCCTTAAAAATGTCATTGCCCTGACCAGATTGGTTCAGTGGATAAAGCATCAACCTGCTGACTGAAAGGTCCCATGTTCAATTCCAGTCAAGGGCATGTACCTTGGTTGCGGGCACATCCCAAGTAGGGGGTGTGGAGGAGGCAGCTGATCCACAATTCTCTCTCATCAACGTTTCTAATTCTCTTTCTCCCTTCCTCTCTGTAAAAAACCAATAAAATACGTATTTTAAAAAAATGCAATTTCATAAATGCTAGCTCCCATTATATTTTCAATAATACATCTGTCTCAGTGAGGAATTATCTCTATGGGAGAAATGTTGAAAAGTATTTCTATCCCTGATCTTAGCCTCAGTTATGAATGAGTATCTTTGTGCCTTTATAGATCCTTCAAGGCTTTTTTTCCTCTCCTTGGCAACTTCTCTCAACCCGAGGGTCAGCTCTGGGCACTATGGGCTATGCATCATGTCTGCAGTAAAAACCGTATGTATTCAAAACAATAGTTTTGCAGCTATTTTTCAGTGTAATGATTAAGTTCAATATGGAATTTTGAAAAACTGTTCACCGGTGTCCTTAATTTAACTTCTTCCAAAAAGAAAATGAAAAAAAGTATTAGTTTAAAAAAATAGAACAAAATTATAATGTATTTGGGGGTGAATATCAAGGAATATTGAACATGCCTATTTCCCACAGGCAAGCATAAGGAATAATTGATAGCTGTAGGGAACATTTAAGTCTTGCTCCTTGGTGTATATTGTCAGTTTGAATTACATAAACTCATATAAATTTTTAAAAAAAAAATTGATACCTCCAACTATTCTTCTAGAAGCTTTTCTATATGCATACTATGTTAGTATGTACTAGATATGAATGTGATGTTTTTATTTTTACTTTTTAAAAATAAACCTTTATTGTTCAGATTATTATAATTGTTCCTCTTTTTTCCATCCATAGATTCCCTCTACCTGGTTCCCACCCCATCCTCTGCCCTTATGCCCCCCCCCCCCCCACACACACACTTTCCTCATCCATAGGTGTACAATTTTTGTCCAGTCTCTTCCTGCACCCCCCACACCACTTTCCCCCCGAGAACTGTCAGTCTACTCCCTTTCTATGCCCCTGATACTATTATATTCACCAGTTTATTCTGATCATCAGATTTTTTATTCACTTGATTTTTAGATTCACTTGTTGATAGATACGTATTTGTTGTTCATAATTTTTATCTTTACCTTTTTCTTCTTCCTCTTCTTAGAGAATACCTTTCAGCATTTCATATAATACTGGTTTGGCAGTGATGAACTTCTTTAGCTTTTTCTTATCTGTGAAACTCTTTATCTGACCTTCAATTCTGAATGATAGCTTTGCTGGGTAGAGTAATCTTGGTTGTAGGTTCTTGCTATTCATCACTTTGAATATTTCTTGCCACTCCATTCTGGCCTGCATGTTTCTGTTGAGAAATCAGTTGATAATTGTATAGTAATTAAGTTAATTACCTTGTAGGTAATTAATTGTATTTCTCTCGCTGCTTTTAATATTCTCTCTTTGTCTTTTACTCTTGGCATTTTAATTTTGATGTGTCTGGGTGTGGTCCTCTTTGGATTCCTTTTGTGTGGGGTTCTGTGCGCTTCCTGGACTATATCTTTCACCTGGTGGGGGGATGTTTTCAGTCATTATTTCTTTCTTTTTTTTTTAATATATATTTTATTGATTTTTTACAGAGAGGAAGGGAGAGAGATAGAAAGTCAGAAACATCGATGAGAGACATCGATCAGCTGCCTCTTGCACACTCCCTACCAGGATTGTGCCCGCAGCCAAGGTACATGCCCTTGACCGGAATCGAACTTGGGACCTTCCAGTCCGCAGGCTGACGCTCTATCCACTGAGCCAAACCGGTTTCGGCTCAGTCATTATTTCTTCAAATAGGTTTTCAGTATCTTGCTCTCTCTCTTCTTCTGGCACCCCCATAATTATGATGTTGATATGCTTGAAGTAATCCCAGAGGATCCTTACACTATCTTCATATTTTTGGATTCTTTTTTTCTTTTTGTTTTTCTGGTTGAGTGTCTTTTGCTTCTTTGTATTTCAAATAATTGACTTAATTCTTGTGATCCTCTAGTCTGCTGTTGGATCTCTGTATTTTTTTTTATTTTAGTCAATGCGTGCTTAATTTCTAGTTGGTCCTTTTTCATATCCTCGAGGGTCTCGCTAAATTTATCAGCCTTTTCTAGAAAATTCTTGAAAAATCTTATAACCATGGTTTTGAACTCTATATTCAGTAATTTGCTTTCCTCCATTTCTTTCATTTGTGACATGTTTCTTTGTCTCTGCATTTTGGCTGCTTCCCTGATTTGATAGAGTGGCTTTGTGTGGTAGATGTCCTATAGGGCCCAGTGGCTCAGCCTCTCGAGTTACCTGAGGTGGACACTCTTGGTGCACCCCTTTGTGGGCTGTGTGCACAATCTTACTGTAGTTAAGCCTTGATTGTTGTTGGTATCACTGGGAAAAATTGACCTCCAGGCCAATTGGCTGTGAGAATCAGCTGTGTCTATGATGGTAGAACTTATGTGCTAGAGATAACCTTTTGAGACAAGATTTGCTTCAGTGGGGCTTTGGTGCTCACTGGGTCTGCTCCCTGAGTGTGTCCCTTATGGATCTGAGGAGTTGTAATCTGGATGGTCCTACTCTGACCCCTGGGCACACTGGTTCTGGGATCTCCAAGTAGGTGCTAATTTAGCCTCTGCCTGAAGCCACCCAGCAGGAGCTACAGAGAGATCTGAAGATTCCTCTTCTTTGTTTGGGTTTTGGAAGTGCCCAGATGAGGCCCAGCTGTGAAGCAATGCAAACTGCTGTGTGCCCTTGGGCCTTCTTTTGGATGTTCTGGGTCTCTCTGACTCAGCTGCAGTTTGTTAGGTAAGTTTAGAATTCAAAGGACCAGGCCATTCATATGCAAAAACTTCTGCGCTCAACTTGGATGGGGCAGAGTCTCAAGGCAGAGCAAACAGCAATGGCTTCCTGCGGTGGGATCTCAGAGCAGAGCAAACACCAATGACTCCCATCAGCCCTGCCTTGAGAGGCCCCTGAGTCTAAGTCTCCCGCAGTAATCAGTGCAAGCCGGTCTGAGAGAAAGCCGCTCTGAAGTTTCGCTTGCTGCCAGATAGTCCAGTTTCTCCCTGTATGAGTCTGGGTTCCCCAGAGTCTTCCCCAGAACTGGAGTTCAGAGCAGTCAGGGTTTTTTTCTCCCTCCCAAATGAAAAAGACAGCTGTGTACTCAGTTGCTAGCCCTCTCTGTGCCCACATCTCTATACGTCTGCCTTTTGCAGTTCCCGTGAGTTTCAGTGTGCTTTTCTCTTTTCTTCTAGTTGTAGAATTTCCACTCAGCCAGCATTCTTGTGGTTCTAGACGATGTCCGTTTTGTCTTTTAGTTGTAGTTTTGAAATTTTTGTATGAGGCAGCAGTTTAGATGTTTACCTATGCCTCCATCTTGGTTTCTCCCTTAATGTGATATTTTCAGATAAAATGGGCCAATTCTGTGCATTGTATTGTGTAGTTTGCTCTTTTTACTCAACAGTTTATCATGAAGACTCACTAGTGATACACAGATCTGCTGATTTGTGGGAGGCTGGGTGGGTCAGTTGTGGTTTCCCAGCTAGATTAATGTTTTGCGGTTTAAATTCCCCTTTGAGAGTTTGTAGCTTATATCTTTTGCTAAAGATAATTTTTGGCTTTTATTATAAAAGAAAAATAAGCTTTAATTTAATACTAAAAAACAAACAAGAGGTAACTTAAAAAGCCTGAAATAATTACGAGACATATTTTATTCCTAGATGGAAAGACTTAAGGAACAGATGTCAATTTTCTCCAATTTATGGATATAATACAATTAAAGTGAATGAGTAAGAGCTGAGGCATCTGGAAATCTAAATATGACAGAATAAAAAGGAAACTACTGAACAAGAAAAATTGTTTGAGTTTGATCTAACACTTCTCTTTAAATTGTGAAAAAAACTGTGAATGGTGCTGGCATATGGATAAATACAGGCAGATCATTTGGTCAGAATGGCTTTGAAATAGACCACTATATTCAGTTACAACAGCAGTAACTATAACAGCAACTAGAACTTAGTTGAATACTTACTTTGCACAGGCAATGTTGTAACTTCTTTATGAGTAACTAATTTTTACAACAATTAGGAGAGGGTAGAATTATTATCATTTGTTTGTTTGTTTGTTTGTTTGTTAATCCTAATCTAAGGCTATTTTTCCATTGACTTTTAGGGATAGTGGGAAAGATGGGGAAAGAGAGAGAAACATCGATGTGAGAGAAACACGTCTATTGGTTTGCCTCCTGCATGAGCCCGACCATGGCCTGAGCTTGGCCCTGTACATGGTCAAGCATCCAAGTACGTGCCCTTGACCAGAATCAAACCTGGGACCCTTTGATCCACAGGCCAATGCTCTATTCACTGAGCCAAACTGGGTAGGGCATTATTGCTATCATCATCATCATCATCAGTATACATATACTAAAGGCCCAGTGCATGAAATTTGTGCCCAGGGGTGTGTGTCCCTCAGGCCAGCCTGCACCCCCTCCAATCTGGGACCCCTTAAGGGATGTCCTACTGCCTGAGAAGGCAGTCAGACATCCCTCTCACCATCCAGGAATGCTGGCTCCCAACTGCTTGCCTGCCTCTGCTTGATTGTCCCAACCACTTTTGTCTGCCAGCCTGATCACCCCCTAACCACTCCACTGCCAGACTGATCGATGCCTAACTGCTCCTTGGCCAGGCCGATTGCCTCTAACTGTCCTCCCGTGCTGGTCTGGTCCCCCCCTGCAACTTCCCTCCCTGGAGAGCTGGGTGCCCCCCAACTGTCCTACCCTGCTGACCTAATCTCCCCCAGTTACCCACCTCTGCTGGCCTGGTCTCCCCCAACTGCCCTCCCTTGCTTAACCTGGTCTCCCCCCAACTGTCTCCTCTGCTGTCCCAGTCACCCCAAACTACCCTCCTTGGTTGCCTGATCACCCAAAATTGCCCTCCTTTGCAGGCCTAGGCCCCCCCCCCAACTGCCCTCCCTTGCTGGCCTGGTCTCCCCCAACTGCCCTCTTCTGCCAGCCTGGTCACCCCTAAGTGCCCACAACTGCCCTTCCCAGCCAGCCATCTTGTGGTGCCCATCTTGTGTCCACATGGCAGAACCATCTTTGACCACATGGGGGTGGCCATCTTGTCTTGGAGTGACAGTCAATTTGCATATTACTTTTATTTTTTATTTTATTTTTTAAAATATATTTTATTGATTTTTTACAGAGCGGAAGGGAGAGGGATAGAAAGTCAGAAACATCGGCGAGAGAGAGACATCGATCAGCTGCCTCTTGCTTGCCCCCTACCAGGGATGTGCCCGCAGCCAAGGTACATGCCCTTGCCGGAATCGAACCCAGGACCCTTCAGTCCGCAGTCCGACGCTCTATCCACTGAGCCAAACCGGTCTCGGCTGCATATTACTTTTACTAGATAGGATTCCAGATGAGAAAACAAGGTACCAAGAAGTTACATAATGGGAGTAGGTGGGGGTAAGAGATCAACCAAAGGACTTATATGCATGCATATTAGCATAATCAATGGATTCGGACACTGGGCTGGTGGGTGACACTGGGCTGGTGGAGACTTGTCTTGGGGGGCGGGAGTGGTGGGGACAGGGGTTCAATCAGGAAAAAGGAGACATAGGTAATATGTTACACAATAAAAAAAAAAGTAACTTGCCCAAAGTTAAAACAACAAGCAACAGGCAGAGCCAGGGTTATAATCTAATGATCTGACTCAAGATCATCACTATTAATTAGGTTGCTTTATATTTTCTTTATTATGTGGATATAATCATTAATTGAACCAGTTTCCTTTATATGGACATTGGATATTGTTTCCAATCTTTTCTATTCCAAATACTGGTTCAATGAACATATGTATGTATATGTGTGTATATATATATATGAATAATGACATATCCATGTATGTGTATATACACTGAGTGGCCAGATTATTATGATCTCTGAACACATAATAATCTGGCCACTCAGTGTATATATACATGTATATGTATATATGTATATGTGTATATATGTATATATTAGAGGCCCGGTGCATGGCAGGTGGGGGGAGATTGTCCCTCAGCTCAGCCTGCACCCTCTCTAATCTGGGACCCCTTGAGGGATGTCCAACTGCCTGTTTAGGCTCGATTTTGGTAGGATCGGGCCTAAACGGGTAGTCAAGACATCCCTCTCACTATCCAGGACTGCTGCTTTCCTGATTGCCCCTAACCGCTTCTGCCTGCCAGTTTGATCACCTCCTAACCACTTCCTGCCAACCTGACTGATGCCTAATTGCTCCTCTGCCAGACTTTTGGCCCTAACTGCCCTCTCCTGCAACTTCCCACAACTTCCCTTCTCTGCAGGCCCGGTCACCAACTTCCCTCTGTCGGCTTATTCACCCCTAACTGCCCTCCCCTGCAGGCTTGATTGCCCACAACTGTCCTCCCTTGCAGGCCTGTTCTCTCCCATCTGCCCTCCCCTGCTGGCCATCTTGTGTCCACATGGGGGCAGGATCTTTGACTACATGGGGGCAGCCATCTTATGTGTTGGAGTGATGGTTAATCTGCATATTGCTATTTTATTAGATTGGATATTAGAGGCCCAGTGCATATTAGAGGTCTCAGTTTCCTGACCTGGGTTCTATTGGAACCTTCTCATGGATAGGATCTGGCTAGGGGGAGGGGACATGGATAGTTGGCCGGTCTGCCCCCTGGTCGAATTGGTCAAGGGGCAATTTGCATATTTGTCTTTTATTATACAGGATATACACTGAATGGCCAGATTATTATGTGTTCAGAGATCATAATAATCTGGCCACTCAGTGTATATACATATAGTCAGACTAGGGAAAAATGCATGTGTGGTGAAAGTATTTTAAAAATTGCTTGGATCATAGCCACTTAGAGCCTAATGTAAAGACATTTCATTGTCTTATTCCTTGTCTTGTCTAGCCCGTTGATGGACCAGCTTTATGAACTGACTGTTTCTAACTTCCTAAATTAGAATCTAAGTTTCTATATTACTGAAACTGACAGTCCCTTCCTCCTCCTGAATAGCTGCAGGTTAGGTTATGTACTTCAGGTGTTTTCTTCTCTGTATATTTGCCTTCTGGACATTAATCTTTACTTTGCATTTAAATATTTCTGTTATATTTTATCCAGCATCTGGTGTTTTCAGCTTATCTAATTCATCATATTGCCTGAACCTGAAATGTGTATTAAAATTATGTTCTTGTTCTTATCCCTTTTTGCTGAGGTTAGAGATATGTGAAGCATGGAGTTGTCTAGAAGTAAACGTGTTAAAATAATAATCTGTTAGGTCACTACACGAGCCAGGCATTCTTTGAGTTTGAATTGACTGTTTCTTCTGACTTGTTTCAGATTACTTCCTCTGTCAGAAGACTTAAAATTTTGTGCCCTTGCTTCAAAAAGGTGAATGTGGTGACTTGGGAATATTTAAAATATCAAATTGTGCATCGAGTTTTTTGCTTAATTTTCTTCCAGCCAGCAAATACTGCAAAATGTTAGTTGAAGAAGAAGGATTGCAGCTTTTGTGTGACATCCAGGAGCACAATGAGGCAGACCCCCAAGCACAGCAGATTGCAGCCTCCATTCTTGATGACTTCAGAATGCATTTCATGAATCGGCAGAGACTCCCTTTGTGATAAATGCCCCTTTTAATCTAAGGGCCCTCAGAGGTGCTATGTTCCTCAAGGGCAGGCAGATCTTCCATCCATCAGCCATTGAATGTTGAGATCTATTGTTGAAGTTTATGAGTTGGCCATCTTTAATTTATTAATTTTTAACTTTTTGTGTGTATATTTTGAATGTATGTCCTTTTTAATTTTAATTTTTTGTTGTTAATCTCCACTTGATATTTTTCCCATTGATTTTTAGAGAGAGTAGAAGGGAGGGAAATAGAGAAACATCAATGTGAGAGAGACATCGATTAGCTGTCTCCCACACATGTCCCAAGCAGGGCCAGGAATCAAACCTGCAGTCCAGGTATGGTCCCTTGACTGGAAGTTGAACCCATGGCCCTTTGGTATGCAGGCCAACACTCTAACCACGGAGCAAGCACACCAGCTAGGGCGGCCATCTTTTATTAATGGTGTTTGTAAGTTACCAAAGATCGCATTTTATGATGGCCATAGCCCTAAACCAAGTTGAAATAATTCTGAGCACATTCCCTCAGCCATTTTGAAAAATGAAGCCCTGGACTCTGTGAGCTTGTGTTGGAACTGTGCAGTTACCTTTCTCTGTAAGTAGATAGCAGAGTACATTCCACTGTGGGATGGAGGAAAAATAAATATATATATATTTGCAGTTTTTGATATTCTTCTTGTGGCCCTTTCCCCTCAACCGAGTGGTCTAACATTCTTTGTATGTGGGCATGCTGCAGGGGAATGGTGAGACTAAAGATTGAGAATAGTGTGTAGATGGAAGATTATATGGGAATTGTAAATCTCAGTCCTTCAGAGTGGAACTGTGACCAGACTGGAGAGAAAGAGAAGAAGCCCCAAAAAGTCTTTGCCAAAGATTTCAAGAGGCGCTCTTACCTAGCTGGGTGACAAGAAAAATATGGGCTGTTTGAAAACCAGCCTCTAACACAATATAAATTGTCAGAAGCTTTTGTTTGTGTCCTTGCAAACCCCCTCTATAGAATAAAGTATGGACTCCTTTCTTGCCTTATTATTGACAATTAACAAACCATATTTTGTCATGCATGTGTTTTAAGTTTTTCAAAAAACAAATAAATTCCTTTTTTATTAGTAGCATATTTTAGGACTAGAATTGTATTCTCCTTTTTTTTTTTTTTATCACTCTTAACTGGAAGGATATGTGCCATCTTTTGGAATGAAATGAGATTTATTCTACACCATTTTCCAAACTGTTGCTCACCAGTGGCCCACTGGGTAAGGGAAATTTGTAGCCTCCTGCAGTCCTGAAACCACTGTTTTCTCTCGTTCACTCTTGTGCTTGATTTCAAAAACCTGTCTGTTTCCTGACCTGGGTTCTATTACTTTGGAACCTTCTCTTACCAGAGACTAGCTTTTGCTAATGTGAGGATGTGGTGGGACTTTGTGCCCGCTGAGGTCCTGGTCTACACTAGGCACCTCCCCAACTTTCGTCTCCCCGTGGTTCACACCAGCTTCTGGGGTTTCAGTGTCCCCATTTAGCAGATGAGAAAAAGGAAGTTCAGTAAGATTGTTACTTTTCTGACTAGTTAGCAGCTTGATAAGTTGGGGCCGATTCTAAGGCATGTGCTGATCTGTGTTACTCCCTCTTTCAGAAAATCAGCACAGCCCTGGAGTACATTTGTATTTAGCAGCAAATTAACAACGTTATCGGTATGTGTCCATGCCTGTGACTTAGAGACTCTAGGCCTGGACTCTGGAAGTTCAGGTCAAACCTTCATTCCCCTGCCGAGACCAGTGTGCTTACGTGCATATCAGGCCCCCTTTGTTTCTCCGTGTGCCCTTATTCACCTTTGCTCGTGCTGTTCCCCTCAACCTTCCTCTTTGCATCAAATGTCTACTAATTCTTCCAGCTTCAACTCCAGTGTTACCTACTTTTTTCCTGACCCTCCATTCTCCATCAGTTAACCGCTTCCTTCTCCATGCTCCTGAAGTCTGTTTAGTTCAAACAGAGTGGCCTGCCACCCTGTAGTTTAAAAAAGGTTTTCACAACAATGATTTTCATTGGTTCTCGCAACACTACATTAATAACCCACATTTATTGAACATGAGGCGCTTTGTTTATTTAAATCCTCACAATTCCCCTTTGCAGATGAGGAGGCTAAGGCACAGTGAGTAACTAACTGGTAGAGAGCTGGAATCTGCAGTCTGACCCCTGGCACTTACTCCTCTACCAGGGTTTCCCTATGATTTCTATTGTATAGTTGGCAACTGGGGTTCTTACGGCTTCCTGCCATCTGTGGTGAGCACCTGCTACCCGAGAAGCAGAGGTCCGGCCCGAGAGCCAACAATTACAAAGGCCAGTGGGGATTTGTTTGAATCCTTAGTTTATCATGCGAGTAGGGAAAGACAGGCCTTCTCCAAAGCAAACTGGGCCCCGTGATTACATACACAGTGATGGTAGCAGTAGGTGGCAAGGTCAGCACCTTAGGACCAGGCACCATGTCAGTCCTTTTATATCCGTTATTGTCCTTGTAAGAAAATTAAGTCCTGGAGATGTGAAATGAGGGTGGTTGACGCTGCAAATTTCCCTTCTGGATCCTGCACTTGAAGGTGTGCATCTCCCATGCTTGAGGTTAAATGGGAGTTACTTCCCCACAAATCTAGGGGGTCGCTTCTCCCTGAAGGCTGCCATGCCCTCTAGCCGGTCCTGGGTGGGGATGTTCTGAAACAACACAGAATATTAGTTTGTTGGGGTGCAGGGCTAGAGGCCAATACGGAGTTGTACGTTTGTCCAGCCCAAGACAAGGCAGGGTCAAAGTCTTTCTATTGTCGGTGGACTCTGGAATTGGGCCATGGCTCCTTAGTTTCCTGAAGAAGGCAGTCCACGCCTTTAGAATCTGGCCTGTCATTGGCCTCTACTTGACAGAGCTTGCATGCCTCCAAACAACCGAGAGCCTCCTGCAGCTGTCTGATACGAGGCTTCACCGTAAGAAATTGGCTCTGAATCCTGGGGTGGAGCTCATTCACACCAGGCCCAGCAAGTTCCAGGACCCCCTGTGTAGGAGTTTTTGATATCTGCTGACCTTGCGGTTAGTACTTTTTGACTCACCTAGGAGTCGGGTCTAAATAGGTCAGTCCCAGAGTTATCACCCCTCTGTCCAGCACACAGCCTGCAGGCTGTAACAAGCAAGGCCTTGACACCCCAACTCTAACCTGACCTCCACCATGGCCACTGGTCGAGACAGCGGAAGCCATTCTTCCTCTCTCAAGTACCTCTGTGATTCTCTGGGTGGGGACAGCATGTACCACTAGCTGAGGACAGTCCCAGAGAGAAGCGATGTGGTTTCTCTGGGATCAGCTCAGAATGACTGAGTAGCAAATGGCAATTGGGAGGGGGGGGTGTTGGGTTGGGAGGAACCTATTAAATTGGTCACTTATTGCACATGAGCCGCACCAGGGTGGCCCAGCATCTGCTTACAAGCATGCATGGACTTTGGCAGCAACCACGTACCTGGGCATAGCACATCCCTTCAATGGCCATCCCTGATGCAATGTCCACCTGTGAGAAAGACACCTGATTAAGCCTGAGCTTGCCCACCGCCATCTACGCTGAGAGCTAGCCCACCCACTGCCTAAACTATTCTGTGGGTTCATGGCTTGCTCCAGCAAAGAACTGCCGAGTCTTACTGTACGCCAGTCACACAGATGATTATAAGGAACTCCTGGAGAGAGAACACCTTAACTGACAAAAGTGCTGGGGGAAGTGGGGGTTGTGAGCACAATGAGGAGATTGTGCCTTCACAGCCTGTTCTCATGGGCTGCCTCACCCTGCCTCCTGTCACACCCACTGGTGAATTTGCAGGCTTTCACTGCCCTTGGGAATAAGGTTTAGGCCTTCATGGCCTGGGCCCTGGCCCCTTCCCAGCCTCTACGGCTCAGTGCTCGCCATTCTGCTGCTTCACAAGCACTGTTTTAGAGAAGTGCTGTGTGGATGTAATCTTAACAAAGGTTAGCACCCCTCCTGTGCAGTAGACAAACCTGAAGTATAGAAAGGCGAAGGAATGTCTCTAAAATCACAGCAGGATGTGGAAAAGCAGGTCTTTGAACCCATGCCCCTAATGTCCATGACCTGTTCTCACTCACCCGACTCTCATTCAGTCGAGTTGCTTGTTTACGCACCCCTGTGCTTTTGCTCATATTTCTTGCCTTTCCTGGGATTCTCATCCTTTCCAAGGCCCAGCTGTAGGAAATATCCTCTAACTCAGCACTACCCAGTGGGACCGTGTTGCTTTAACCTCCGCAGGCTCTCTGCTTGGTCCCCTTAACCTTTTATTAGTGATTGGAGTCTTCACCCCCCTCACCTCCTTTGGGGCAGGGACCATATCCGACTTTCCTGTGCGCCAGCTGCGGCTCAGCTCAGATTCAGTGTGTGATGTACAATCAAGTAAGTTGCTGTGTAGGGATGGATTAGCTGTACCCCAAGACCCCACCCTGGGCCCTCTCCTGGAGGCCACAGACCTGGTTCTTTATACTTGCTCTGTGACCTGGATGAGTCATTTACCCTCTCTGAACCCCCGTTTCCTTCTCTCCAAGGGAAAAGGATGAGGATACAATGCATCCGAAATGTCCCCGGATCAGACTGTGCCTGTTGTAGAAGGTGAAGTAAGGCACAAAAGGAACTCGGGGGACTGTAGGTCACAAGAATCCAGTCCCCGCGTTCTTCCCAGCTGTGCCGCCAGAGGGCCCTGAAAGCACCGCCTCCCAGCCACCCCACGGACTGCAGTTCCCACAGGGCCTCTCACCTCCATTCCTCGATCAATGGCTACTTTGCCCAGCCGCACAGCAATGGGGGCCTAGAGAAAAGAAAGCGCTTGGTTGAGGAGGGGATCAATGCTGGCAGGGGAGCTGAAATAAAGGCATAAAGCTCCATGGTGGAAAAAGAGTTGTGGGCAGGGAGGCGGAGTTCTAGCTTTCCGCCAAGTGTTAGGTTCCGTTAGCGTGAGCCCCTGCTGGTTCTCAGTCCACGCTCCTTTTCTGTTACAAAGAAAACCTGACGGATCCCGGCCCAGTCCCGACCCTGTGGGGTTCCTGTCATTTAACTCATTCCTGTGAACACAACAGTTTACAAAGCGCTTTCCCGCCCACAGACTTGTCTAAAGGCAGGATGGTGCCATCTTTCAGGGAGGCTCAGGGAGGTGAGTGAGTTGTCCAGTGAGTCAGGCGGAGTTTGGGTCTGGTTCCGTCCCCGTTCCCACTGCTGCTCCCTTCCTCTAGCCCTCTCAGCTCAGCAAATGCAAGCCTCCACTGCAAGCGAGTTTCACCGCAGCGGAGTTAAAGCTCCTTCAGGATTAGGAACTCGGGCTTTGAGGCCTGACCAGCCTGGGCTGAGATCCCCAGGGGGCATTTTGCACAGCCATTGAGAAGCAAGAGCATCAAAGCTGCCATTTTGCTTCTCTGGTCTTGCTTCCAATTAACTTGTGCCACAGCAGGCCCGGCCCTGCACTTCCTGCCCCACTTCCAGTCGAAGGATGCACTTTCTGCCTGTAATATTCGTATTATTTGAGATTTTTATAAGTAAGACTTTATCAGAAAAAGAATGACTGTTTTAAAGTCTGATAGCATGGAAGCCATCATTGAAAAAGCTAGTTACATAAAATGAAGTTGAGAAAAACACAAGAAAAAGGCAACAGTAAAAAGCTGGGAAAATGTATTTGTGATACTTGGGACAGAGGAATTTTCTTGATTTATAAAAAGCTGGTATTTTCCCAAGAAATATTCATAAGGATATGAAAAGGTGGTTCACAGAAAAATATAAACACAAGGGGTTCCCAGATTTACTCCTAGTTAAGAAAATGAGCATCAAAACAGTGAGGTGCCCCTTTAACCTCAGACTAGGTAAGTAGTAAAGATGCTGGATTGCTCACTATTGCTAGGGTTAGGAAGCAAGTGTTTGCATATATTATTGACAGTAAATTGGTACAATGCTTTGGGGAAGGCAATTTAGCAAAAACTGGCAAATGTTAGATGCACATGCTCTTTAAAAAAAAACAAACCATAAGGGAGAGAAACATCAATGAGGAGAATCACTGATCAGCTGCCTCCTGCACACCTCCTACTGGGGATGGAGCCCACAGCCCAGGCGTGTGCCCTGATTGGGAATCGGACCATGACCTCCTGCTTCATAGGTCGATGCTAAACCACTGAGCCACACCAGACGGGCAATGCACATACTCTTTGATGTTGCAACTCCACGTAGGAGTCTGTCCTGCAGATGCACAACTACAAGTACACTGAGATGTAGTTATTCATTCCAGCTGTTTTGCAGTAGCAAAAAGATGTGAGCCACATAAATGTTCATCATTAGAGTACTGGTTAAATAATAGCACATCCAGACCGTGAATGAAAAAGTGCAGTTGCTTAAAAAAAGGAGGTCAATAAATATACAGAGGTGGGCAAAAGTAGGTTAGTAATAATAATAAGTGATACAACAATTAAAAAATAATACAGTGTCTGGCTGGCATGGCTCAGTGGTTGAGGATTCACCTACGAACTAGGAAGTCATGGTTCGATTTCTGGTCAGGGCATATGCTGGGTTGCAGGTTCGATCCCCAGGGTGGGGTGTGCAGGAGGAGCTGATCAATGTTTTTCTATCTCTCCCTTCTTCTCTAAAATAAATAAAAAATACATTTAAAAATACATTTAAAAGAAGGTAGGATTATTTAAATAGGAGATTTTCCAAAATAAATACTAGCCCAGCCAGCATGGCTCAGTGGTTGAGCATCGACCTATGAACTGGAAGGTCATGAGTTCAATCCTGGTCAGGGCACATGTTCAGGCTGTGGACTCGATCCCCAGTGTGGGCCTTGCAGGAGGCAGCCAATCAATTATTCTCTGTCATCACTGAAAATTTCTATCACTCTCTTCCTCTCCAAAATAATTTCTGAGAAATCAGTAAAGTAATATTTAATAAAAACTAAATATTTAATTTTCATAATTATTCAAATAGTTTCATTTGTTAATACTAAAATGACTAATGGAAAATATTTTTATAGACTTATATTTTTTGTTTTGTAACATGTTTGCAAATTTTTATATTTGAAATGCATTAGTTTTGTAGTTTTAGAAATTTTTGTACATTTTGTGTACTCTTTAGAATAAAATGCTAGTTTTTACATTGTATGTAGTTTTTTAAAAAATATATTTTATTGATTTTTTACAGAGAGGAAGGGAGAGGGATAGAAAGTCAGAAACATCGATGAGAGAGAATCATCAATCAGCTGCCTCCTGCACACCCCCAACTGGGGATGTGCCCACAACCACGGTACATGCCCTTGACTGTAATCGAACCTGGGACCTTTTGGTCTGCAAGCCAATGCTATATCCACTGAGCCACACCGGTTTTGGCTGTATGTAGTTTTTATATTATGCAAAATAAGTACCAAAATACCTGTGTTGTCTCTCTGGTATGGTACTGCAGTCATTTTTTGTGACCTTGATGAGCAAGTCACTTAACTTTTCTGGGTCTGTTACAATCCAGATACAATGAGGATAATCAGTCCAGCTGCACCGTTCTAATGAAAGTACCTAAGATAGTGTCTAATAGGAGATGTTCTATATGGGCTTAGTCAATCCTCCTATATTAATAATAAAAGCCTAATAAGCTAAGTGTCTGGTCATCCATTCATTCAAGCAGTCAGCATCATAGGCTAATGATATGCCAAGGCCACTCAACCACTTGCTATGACATGCACTGACCACACACACACCAATTCATGATGATTTGTGGGGGGGAGGATATCACTCAGCCCAGCCTGAACCCTCTCCAATCTCGGACCCCTCAAGAGATGTCCAACTGCCTGTGGGATAGGGCCTAAAGGGGCAATCGGACATCTCTCTCACAATCCAGGACTGCTGGCTGCCAACTGCTCGCCTGCCTGCCTTCCTGATTGCCCCTGACCACTTCTACCTACCAGCCTGATCACCCCCTAACCACCTAACCACTCCCCTGCCAGCCTGACTGATGCCTAACTGTTCCCTTGCAGCCTGTCTGGCCTAACTACCCTCCCCTGCAGACCTGGGTGTGTGTGTGTATATGTACACATACATACATACAGACTAGTGGCCCGACGCACGAAAATTGTGCATGGAGTGGGGGTTTCCCTCAGCCCATCCTGTACCCACTCCAATCAGGGACATCCCTCTTGCAATTTGGGACCACTAGCTCTTATCCACTCACCTGCCTGCCTGATCTCCCCTAACTGCCTCTGCATGTCTGCCTGATCTGCCCCTTACTGCATCTGCCTGCCTGATCACCCCTAACCTCTCTGCCTGTTTGCCTGATTGACCCTAACTGCTCTCCCCTGCCTACTTGATCTTGCCCCCAACTGCCCTTCCCTACTGGCCCGTTTGGTTCTGATTGGTCAGTTTCTATGCCAGTCAGTGTCAAAAGCTCCACCTCCTAGGCAGCCATGGGCTCCTCATAGTTCATCCAGATTTGGTTCTGATTGATCGGATTCTATGCCAGTCTGTCTCCAGGCCTGATGAGAGAGGTGGGGCTGATCAGCAGTCCCCAGGGAGGCCTGGAGACAAACAGGCATGGCTGCTGGCGAAGCGAGAGAGAGAGAGAGAGAGAGAGAGAGAGAGAGAGAGAGAGAGAGAGAGAGAGAGAGACAGGTTGCGGATCGGATCCTTTCTCTCTGAACCTCTCTTGGGGTCTGACCTGCAGCCCTCGGCAGTCAGGACTGCAGGACTGACGTCCGGTCAGCTGAGCCCTCGGTGGTTCCGGACCCTGGGTTTCCGTATATCAGGATGAGTAAAACAGCTGTTTCAGCTGTGTTCAGATCTTTATGGAATGCGGGGCCTACCTCTGGGCCCTTCAGTCATGAGAAGCCGGCAGAGGCTCTCCGGTTCTTGGGGACCTCATCAGTCAGATCCGGGGTGTCCCGCTGAAGGCTGTGGGCCTGGCAGAGCCACCTGCGGCTGGAGGCTGCCTTGGTGGACAGAACAAGTATAGGACATTCCCATCATCTCAGAAAGTCCCCCTGGACAGAGCTGTTCTGAAGATTTTCAAGCCCATTTGAGTCCCTCAGAATTCAAATTTCATTTGAATATTTGACTTAATTTTGTTTATTGGATGGCTAAATGGGTGCAGGATTCAAGAGGTTAATTTTATGAGTCTGGGTAAATGGGTCTCACGTGGCCCTGTGGGACTGCCTGGCCTCCCGCCTCGTATGTCCCCGTGGCACCGGCCCTCCCTCCCGCGCTGGGCTGCCCACACACCTGGGGCAGGATCTCCTGGGCCAGTTCTCGTGCCCGCTGGTAGGCAGCATTGCCCTCCTCGTTCTGGGCCACAGCGTGATTCACCAGCCCGAGTGCCTGGGCCTGGGTCCCACTCAGTCGTCGGCCTGTGAAGATGAGCTCCTTCGCCAGGGCCACCCCCAGGCACCGAGGCAGCCTCTGGGTCCCTCCTGCCAGGATGGAATGGGAATGGTAAGTCAGGTGGGAGGTGGGGGCCCAGAGAAGGCCCAGGCTGGGCATCAGCCAAGACTTCTCCCCAGAAGCAGATTCTGAGTTCGGCTAGAAGGGCAGAGCCTAGGAAACGGGGGGAAGGGGGAAAGCGGGGAAGTACTCTGGATAAAGGAACTGGGCAGGAAGAGGAGGACGGGTGCTGTGGGTGATGTTACCTGCTCCTGGGAGGAGCCCGCGAGTGGTCTCGATCAGCCCCATGACAGCTGAGGAAGCTGCAAAAACAAGAGTGAAGCCCCCACCCTCTCAAGTGCCAATCCTTGGGGAGAAGGGATACCTACCTCTGGGCTCTCTGCTCACCCCTTCAGCCAACCACTTCCATCACGTTCTGGCCTGTAGATCAGGAGGTCCAGGTCCTCATCCTACCGTCCCCCCTGGGGTCGAGGGTGGGGGCTATGCATCCCCAGGCAAGTCTCTCTCCCTTTCTGAGCCTCGATAAATGTAGATATAAACTACTTCTATGGCTCGAGTTGCACATTTTTAAAAATCCTCTCTAATTTTTTACAGAGAGGAAGGAAGAGGGATAGAGAGTTAGAAACATCGATTAGAGAGAAACATCAATCAGCTGCCTCCTGCATACTCCTACATGCCCTTGACCGGAATCGAACCTGGGACCCTTGAGTTCTCAGGCCAACGCTCTATCCACTGAGCCAAACTGGTCAGGGCTGAAGTTGCATATTTTTTAAAAAACATATTTTATGGATTTTTACAGAGAGAAAGGGAGAGGGATAGAGAGCTAGAAACATTGATGAGAGAGAAACATCAATCAGCTGCCTCCTGCACACCCCCCATTGGGGATGTGCCCGCACCCAAGACACATACCCTTGACCAGAATTGAACTGGGGACCCTTGAGTCCACAGGCCGACACTCTAGCCACTGAGTCAAACCAGTTAGGGCTGGAGTTGCGCATTTTTTAAATGATCCGGGGTGGCCGGAGAAAGTATTAAGGGAAGACAGAGCCCTATGCTGGCACAGACTTTCTGTCTCCAGAAGAGCGCACCTAACCACCAGACAGTAGGTTAAAATGTAACCGGCATCCTCTTCATCTCCTCCCTCCGCTCTGCGAGGCTCAGTCACTCTGAACCACGAACCAGAGGGCAGTGTTGCTGCCCGGCATGTTTGTGTTGAGCTGGGCTGATGACAGGCTGCCCCGCCTCACCTTTGTTCAAAACATGCTAAGCAGCCCCGACTGGTTTGGCCCAGTGGACAGACCCTCGGCCTGTGGACTGAAGGGTCCAGGTTTGATTCGGGTCCAGGGCATGTATCTTGGTTGCGGGCACATCCCCAGTAGGGGGTGTGCAGGAGGCAGCCGATTGATGTTTCTAACTCTCTATCCCTTTCTCTTGCTCTCCGTAAAAAATTAATAACATGTATTTAAAAAAACAACAACACATGCTAAGTAAAGCTTCTCGGACAGACCCGGAGGGTTAAACATCGTCTCGTCCTGCTCTGCCCTCCCTCTCGGTGCTCTCGATTGGCAGCAGCGCTCCGGTGACGCGGGAGACGGGTGCTGAGGGCGTGGTTCTACAGCAGTCGGGCTGGGCCAGGAGGGGGACCGGCGTCCCCTGCGTCCTCCACTTTGCCTGTAGATCTGCTGTTGGTACGAACCCCCAGACTTACCCTGTTCCACTCACCCTTTCCTCCCCACCCTATCCCTCCTCTTCCCAGTACCTGCCACTCGAAGGTCACAGGCCAGGGCAAGCTCCAGGCCTCCACCCAAGGCATACCCATCCATAGCGGCGATGGTGGGTGCAGGGAAGACCGCTGTGGAGACGAAGAAGGGCTCCGGTGGAGAGGCTTTGCTGGGACCAGGACAGGGACTCGAGGTTAGAGAGGGCCTCAGTGGGGTCAGAACTGGGGGCCTCGGCCAGGTTATTTTAGAAGTTGGATTTTCCAACAGGGAAATTTGTGGGACCTGCTTAGGAACCAGAGTGGGGAGATGGGCTGGAGGATCGCTGCTCAGGGCCCCTCCCCTGCTGGCCACTCTGGGACTGGCCATTCTGCTTCCCTTCTTGTTCTGCGTGGCAAGCCCTATGCTGGGTGCTGGGAACACAGAACTGAATGAGATGTGGGAAGACAGACCCAGGCGATCCCTACTCTGTTAAAGGAAGCTTGGAGGATGGGTCCCGGAAGCCTTCCTGGAGGAGGAGATATTGGTGGTATTAAAGGATGAGTAAGAAGTTCAGGTGGCTAAGGAGGGACAGTCCAGCCAAAGGAACAACCGTGGCAAAGCCTGAAAGCATGTTTGGTGAAACCTGGCTCCTCTGGAACAGCGAGGCTTGAAGCCTGATGTCATGGGGTGGGTGGTGGGGGTCAAAAGCAGCAGGGCACCAAGACTGAGCCCCGTGTGAAGGAAATGCCCTCTAAAGCTTCCTGTCACCTCCTCGTACAAGGTCTTGTGCCCATCCTCCCTGGGGGACTCGTTTGTCTTTCCACGGAGTTTACGATAGAGACTGTCCTCTCTTTAGAACAGAGGGTGGGTGGGAGGGTTCGGGGGGTGGGTATGGCAGGGGTCAGCAGGGCCCTCCTCCACTCCATTTCTGGACCCTCACCAATCTCATTCATTAGGCCTCGGAGCCGCTGGACAAAGACCCCCACTTCTGCCTCACTCATCTGCTCCCGCTCCTTCAGGTCTGCACCTGCAAATAGGAGGCTGGCGGCAGTCCTCGGGAAATAGCCGTTCCCGGGTCCTCGGCTGGTAAAGACCCAGCAAAGGAGGCCTGAGGAGAGGCAGCCGGGGGGAGGGAGACCAGGAAGCTGGTCAGGGACTCCAGGGAGGAAAAGGGAGTGAGTGGGTCACGAAGGAGAGGTGCCACAACAGGAAGAAAAATTGGACTTCAAAATTAAAAACGCTTCTGTCAAAAGACACTCTGAAGGAGTGAAAAGGCAGCCCGCAGAACGGAGGAAAATGTTGCCAATTCACATATCTGATAAGAGGTTAATGTCTAGGACATACAAAGACCTCTTATTACCCAACAACAAAAACGCCCACAAAGGAGAAGGATTTCAATAGACTTTTCTCCAAAGAAGAGGCACAGGTGGCCAATAAACACACGAAAAGATGCTTGACATCCTTAGTTATTAGGGAAACGCAAACCCAAACCACAACGAGCTCACATCCCATACCCACCGGGATGGCTGTTACACACAACCGCGTGAGAACCCGGATGCATTGCTGGTGGGGTTGTAACACATTGCAGCTGCTGTGGAGACATTTTGGTGGTCTCTCAAAAAAGCTACGTGTAAAATTACTATGGTCCAGTAATCCCACTCGTAAGGATATGCTCCGATAACGGAAAGCAAGGACTCAGACAGACACTTGCATACCAGTATTCAAAACAGCATTATTTACAATAGCCATAGGTGTACACAACCCAGCGTCCGCTAAAGGATGGGTTAATAAAACGTGTGAAGATGCAATGGAATATTCAACCATAAAAAGGAATGATGTTCTGATTCATGCTGGACCATGGATGCACCTTGAGGACATTATTCTAAGTAAAATAAACCAGACATAGGAGGACAAATGTGTGATTCCAGTTGTATGATGTAAGGAGAAGTCAGCAGGTTCTTTTGTCACAGAAACTTATCACCTAAACCTAGAGGCTTGACACTCACGTTCTGTCCCCTTTGGCAAAGTGATAGTAGACCAGAGGTTACAGGGGCTATGGGAAAGTGAGAATGGGGGGGTGGGGGTGGGGTGGGAGGGGAGATTGCTTAATGGGAGCTGAGTTTCTTTGTGCTCATGAAAAGTTCTTGGAAATGACAGCGGTAATAGTTGCACAACCTTGTAAATGTACTTAATGCCACTGCATTTTAACACTTAAAAATAGCTTAAATGTAAATTTTGTGTCATGTATGTATTTACCACAATTTTAAAATTATATAAAATAAAAAAGTGATCGATTGCAGAGACCAGTTTGGCTCAGTGGATAGAGCGTCGGACAGCGGACTGAAGGGTCCCGGGTTCGATTCCGGCAAGGGCATGTACCTTGGCTGCGGGCACATCCCCAGTAGGGGGCGTGCAGGAGGCAGCTGATCGATGTCTCTCTCTCATCAGTGTTTCTGACTTTCTATCCCTCTCCCTTCTGCTCTGTATAAAATCAATAAAATATATTTTTTAAAAAAGTGATCGACTTCCCCCTCCCGGTTTTATTGTGAAACAACGGACATGCATCACTATATAACTGATTATTTTTAAAGGGCGGGAGGGGCCAGTGGGGTCCACGGAGGCCGAGGGGTCAGGTGAGATGAGAGCACTGAGAAGGGAACTGGGACACAGTGGCCTGGAGCTGGGAACAGTGACGCTGGTAAGGTCACCGAAGGCCAGATGGTGGAGGAGGCTGAGGTGGGAGTAGAGGGAGAAGGTAGTCTCTTCAAGTTCTAGACTGTACCAAGTGAGAGCCGCGAGAGCCGTTGGGAATCTGATCAGTTCCAGCCTCACTCTGACAGATGGGGGAACTGAGGCCCAGGGAGAGGCAGGGACTAGCCAAGGATCCCAGAGCGAGTTGGGGTCAGACCAGACCCCTGGTAGCCGTTTCCCTGTGCTGACCGGGACGTGAGGGCTGACAGGGACATGCAGTGATTTAACAGAGCTCGGGCGGAGGCGGCGACAGGGAGGACAGGGCAGGATGCGGGTCTCTGCCTGAGCTGCCAGATCAGGGGGACCTTTTCCTTATGCTTGTCCTGCCAGGGCCGGCTCCCCCGGGCCCCAAGATCCCAACAGCTCAGACAAAGGGACTAAGCTATCTCCCCTTGAAAACCTGAAAACCATATTCCTCCCATCCTCTCTCTCCACAACCACTTCCCGCCTCCCCAGTCCCCCCGTCCCCCTCTCCAGCCATCCCAGCGCTGGTTCTCCGCTCAGCTCAGCGCTCACTGACTTGCTGCTTACGGGCCTGGGATGTGGAATTTCTTTGAAACAGAAGTGCCTGGTGCTTGCCTTGTTGTGAGGACCAAACGGTGCAGGGATAATGGACAGCTTTGGCGGCAGGGACCGGGCAAAGGGGCACGGTGTCCCGTCTTGGCCAGTGACCTTGTGAATGTCTTGGATTCAGTTTCCTCTTTTCCTTGGGGAAGGGTCAGAACACAGCATGGCGTAGCCAAAAGAATAAGGATTTGGGGGCCAGAAAGGCCAAGTTCAAACTGAATTCTCTTCTTTCTCTTAGTAGCTATGTAACCCTAGGCAAGGGATTTTACCTCTGAGTCTCGAGCTCACATCTGTAAAATGGGAATAATGAGTCTTATGCTAGAGATGACTTAAGCTCCTCCACCAACCCCTGCAGGCTGGTGGGAGGCGGGCTGAGCCCCGGGGTGGGGAAGGGGCGGACACTCACCTGCACAGAACACACCCTTCACTCCGCTCCTGAAGAGCAGGACGCGCACTTGCCGGTCGTCCCGCAGCCGGGCCAGGGCTTCCTGCAGCTGCAGAGCAGACCCCGTCAGACAGCGCCCGGCCCAGCCCCGGCCCAGCCCCGGCCCACCCTGGCGCCCGCCATGCCTCACCTCGCTAACAAAGACGTTTCCCAGGGCATTCCGGGCATGCGGTCTGTTCATCAGAATCTCAGTGACTCCTGCGGGGACCGGGCAGCCTTTGGTGAGGCCTCTGCTCACTCCAGGCTGGCCTGGCAGCCTCTTCCCTGAGCAGCAGCGTGACGGGAAAGTCACACACGCCTAGGCTTTGGTTTTCCCGACTATAAAACGGAATAACATTTGTCCCTTCTGCTTCACAAAAGAAGCAGAAGGGCTTGCGAACTGTGGAGAACATGGGGAGAGGGACAATTGTGGAGGCCCCCTGGAAGACACTGGGCATTTCTTTAATTATGGTCAGCTGCACTCCGGGCGACAGGCAGAGCCAGGCCTTGGGAACACGCGTCACCAAAAGGCCTGACTTTGCCCAGGCGTCCTTGGGAGCGGGTATTGATGTGTAAATCCAGCCTAGCACCAGGACTGCTCAGGGCCTACTCAAGAATGCAAATAATCTCCTTTTGTCTTGACCTTTTGGTGTAACTTCCTGGTATTTTCCAGTACAACCCTTTATATTTGGGAATATAAAATAAACTTGCTGCGTGGGCTCCGGGTCCCTGTCCCTGTCTCTCTGTGACACAGAAGACAAGTTCCCACCTAGCACCCAGCTTTCATCTATCCTCTCTTCATTTCTCTTAATCCCCGGCTGCCTCCACTCAGAACCGGTTGATCTCTCTTTCCGTGCTGGACGCAGAAAGGGGAGATCCCCGCCATACTTGCCCCCCCCCACATTGTCTGGCGCCCCCCCAGACAATGACCACTGCAGTGGCTCCTGCCTGCTTCTGCCATTGTCTCTCATACACACACTCTCTCTAACAGACAGTTGTGTGGATTTCACCCCCCCTTTTTTACAGCAGTAAAACTGGGCAGAAAGTACAGAGATTTCCTGTAAATCCAGCCTCCTACACATGCATATCAACACTCCGCACCAGAGTGTGCATTTGCTACAGTACACAAACCTACGCTGATGTGTTACGGTCATCCGATGTCCACAGTGTACATTATGGTTCGCTCGTGCGTTCGTGGCTTTTGGCTACAGTAGAATACCATTTGTGGCCCCACATTCTCCTGGCCTCCTCCATCCTCTCAGATGACACCCTGCACTTCTCTAGGTTTTCTTCTACCTAATTTTTAAAGTTTGTAACTCATTTACTAAACTGATATTTATAATAAACTAAGTCCTGGGAATGTGATATTGGAAAGCTGCTAAGAAAGTAGATTTTAAGCATTCTCAGAACAAGGGAAAAAAATGTGTTAACTATGAGTGGTGGTAGATTTTAAATAGACTTACTGTGATGATTATCTCACAATGAAACAAATATTGAGGCATTTGGTTGTACACCTAAAACTAACATAAGTCAATTACATCTCAATTTTTAAAAAGCCCAATTCTTATGCAGGCAGATATACAAAAGAAGATAAGCACATGAAAAGGTGTTTAATTGTATTACTACCAAATAAATGAGTTAAAACACATAATAAGATTTGATTATACACCCAGTACAATGGCTAAAACAAAAAAAAATCTGCCTAACCAATAGACACAGAAAACAGGGGGGGAGAGGGCATGAGTGTGGGGGTTGGGAGGATAATGGGCGAATAAGGACACATATGTAGCACCTTAATCAATAAAGAAATTTTTAAAAAATAGAAAAAAAATCTGAAAATAAACAGTGTTGCCCTGGTTGATGTGGGTCAGTGGTTAGAGCGCCACCAAGTGCACCGAGGGGGTCTTGAGTTTGATTCCCAGTCAGGGCTGCAAGCTAGTCCCCAGCCCCAGAGGAGGCGTGTGCAGGAGGTAACCAACAGATGTGTCTCTCTCACATCTTCTCTCCTTCTCTCTCTCTCTCTCTCTCTCTCTCTTTCCCTCCCTCCCTCCCTCTCCCTTTCTCCCTCTCTCCCTTCCACTTTCTCTAAAAAACAATGGGAAAAATATCCTTGGGTGAGGATTAACAAAACAAAGAAAACCACCAAGTGTTGGCGTGAAAAAAGAAACTGTACTATCTACTGAACAATCGTAATAGATAAGAAATTGTGTAAGTTATAAGTTATATAAAAGTCCCTTCCCACAAGGTGCTGATAACCTAGTACAAGTAAAAAAAAAACAAAAACGAGGTTTTGCCGAAACCAGTTTGGCTCAGTGGATAGAGCATCGGCTTGTGGACTGAGGGGTCCCAGGTTCGATTCCGGTCAAGGGCATATACCTTGATTTTGGGTGCATCCCCAGTAGGGGGTGTGCAGGAGGCAGCTGGTCAGTGTTTCTCTCTCATCGATGTTTCTGACTTTCTATCCCTCTCTCTTCCTCTCTGTGAAAAAATCAATAAAATATATATTTTTTAAAATACGAGGTCTTGAGTAACATAAGTGCATAAAATACTTAGAGGATTACAGGGTGGCAGTTCCCAAGTCGAAGCATTTGAGCAAGGTGAGAATAAATAAAAATGTTCATTTGAGGAACAAGGTATGGTGGGAAAAATACTATAGGTAATGGACTACCCAATTTTTTAAAGTCAAAGTTCCTGAAAGCTCAATCCAGGACCTCTTTATTCAATCATCTGTACAATTAAATGACCCATCTAACACGTGTTGGCTTCTGTACTAGACACGGATTCCAGAGATCAGGCAGGCCCCGCCCCTGTCCTCTCAGAACCTGCAATCTGACAGAGAAGATGGATATTCAATGATGTCATTGCTGTTTGTGATGAGAACACAGAATGAAAAGGACAAGGAGGTAGGAGGACTAGAGTGGGCCAAGGGGAACCTAGTGTAGAAGGTCCACAATGACCTGGTGGAACTGACCTTTTTTAGCTGAGAGCTGAGGGATGACTAGGAGAGCAAGCAGGCAAAGTGTGTGTGGGTGTTGGTGGGGAGAAAACCCATTCCAGGCAGAGGGAGCTGCTCAGATGAGGGCCCCGAGTGTGTGAGAGCAGGGTACCCACAGGGGAGGTTCTGCAAAATCTACAGAGCTGGGCCGCTTAGGTTCTTTTTGGCTGGGCCCGACAATTAAACTGACATAAAACAGATTAACAGGAGAAAAGCATATACTAGTACATTTATACAAGTTTTACATGACATGGGAGCCCCCATTGAAAGGGCAGAGCGGGACTGCAAAGGACAATTTAGACAGCCGCCATTTTGGACTGTGTGGCTTGGCAGACACCATGTGGGCCGCATGATATGTGGGCTTACCTGGGGGCTGCCATCTTGAAATCACGGAGACCAATTAGCCAATTGCGAAAGACTGTGCGCTTGAGCTCCAATCAAGAGCAAAGGACAGGACAGGTCACGTGCATTAGGGATTATTTGCGTCACTAGCCCCAGCCATCACCCAACCAATTGGAATCGGCCAACTCAGTGGTTCGCGTCTGGCCCCACCTCCCTATAAAATCATCATGTTTGGGATATTCTTTCTCTTTTGCTTCCTGCCGCCGCCGTGGCGGGGGCAGAGGGCCAAGCCCGGGCTTGTAATAAAGGTTCTATGCTATTGCATCTGACTCGGCTCCCTCGTGGTCTTTGGGGATCATGAAATCTGGGCATAACACTATCAGGAAATGAAGCCCCCCAGAAATGGTGGAACCTACACGCTTTTATAGCAGGTTGAACAAAGAGACAGTTATGGAAAGGTAACTAAACTATGCGAGGAGGCTAAAGGAAAATAAGAATTTTGTTTTTTAATAAAATGTGTTTGTACAGAGTTCTCTTGGCTTTGATTCTCTGTTGAAGGATGTTTCTTTCCTCCTGGTCCAGGGAGGGCGGCTTTCTCGGGGGAGTATTTATCTCTTCAGGAAGAAAAGGGGAAATCTAAATGCCTTTTGTGCATCTGCTGTTTTTGCTTGTTTGTTTTTTTCAAGTGCCTTTAGCACAAAGTAATCCTTGTGACCAAGAAGCATATTTTGGGGTAACGTATTCTTTTGGTGTCTGGGGAACTGGAGAAATTCAGAGTGAAGGGAGAGCAGCCTCAGGTGAGGTAGGAGAGTCCGGAGGATCTGGGCTTGCTCACCTGTCCCTTCTTCCGCTCCTCCCATGTGCTCGCCTCTTATATCCCCAGGGCTGCCCTGCACACCTGGCCGGCCAGAGCTCTCCTCTGAGTTCCCAGCCTAAATATCCAACTGCCCACTTGACCTCTTGACCAAAATTATCAATCTTTCTCCTGTTCTCTTGGTGAGTAAATGATTGCACTATGAACCCAGGAATCCACCCTGTTGCCTTCCTCTCCGTCACCCAAGAAAACTCAGTTTCCAAGGCCTGCCGATCCAACCTCTTAATCAGATCTTAGACCTTTCAGCTCACGGCCCTCATTGCAGCCACTAACCGGCTCCGGGCTTTGAACCCTATTACGGGGATCACCCAGCTGGCCCTCGTGCCCTCGGTCCTGCTCATTTGGTTCACAATCATCTTTCTAATCCAGATCTGACCATGTCCTTCCCCTCCATTTTCATCAAAATAAAATCCAGTCTTTAATACAACCCCAGAGCTCCCCAACCTGGACCTTGCATTGCACCCCACTCTGGGCTCAATTCAACCCCCCAATCTGGGGCAGTTGTAGGGAAGACATACCAGTTGTGGGCAGGGGCCATTTTCCCTCTGCTAAAATGTCCAGGATAGACTAGGGTAGTGTTTACCAACCCTTTGGAATTCAAAGGCCCTTATTTCATTTTATTTTATTTCTGTTTCAGGGTCCTCGGCTTCATCTGTAGAACAAGCAGTATTTATTAGGATGGCATTCTCAGTGTGAGTTGATTTGAGACATAGAGAAGGGCCCAAGAAAGTTTCAGAGCTCTCAAGGGACAGGGTGTCCAGCCTAAAGTTAGAAAGCTGTGGTCTAGAGCAGAGAACTGTGACACTCAGGCGAGGTGAACTTCCTCAGCCTCCTCAGAACTTTTCAAAGAGCTCACCGAGCCCAGCAAGAGCTGGAGGTCCCACAGAGGAAATCAGATGTCCCTATAGATCTCTCCAGCTCTGGTGCTTCAGAAGAGAAACTGGCCGAGACCGGTTTGGCTCAGTGGATGGAGCGTCGGACTGCGGACTGAAGGGTCCCGGGTTCGATTCCGGCAAGGGCATGTGCCTTGGCTGCGGGCGCATCCCCAGTAGGGGGCGTGCAAGAGGCAGCTGATCGATGTCTCTCTCTCATCGATGTTTCTGACTTTCTATCCTTCTCCCTTCCTCTCTGTAAAAAATCAATAAAATATATTAAAAAAAAAAAAAGAAGAGAAACTGGTGGAAACAGAGACACCCTATCAGAGGGGTAGAGGAAAACAGTCTAGGTCCAAGGTCATTGTGGCCGACAGACCCTAGAGTGTCCCTCTGTTCACAGTCCCTTCACTTGAGCGTGGGCGGGACCTGTGAATTGCTTCAAACCAACAGAATACAGCTAATGCTACCAAATGTTACTTTCAACAGTAGAGTCAGTTACATGGAAAAGGTGATGAGAGGTTAATTTCATGGTTAGGTTACACTATATATAAGACTGTTTTGAGAGGAGGAACCAAGATGGCAATATAGGTAAACACCTGAACTTGCTGCCTTGCACACCCACTTCAAAACTACAACTAACAGACAAAACAGATACCATCCAGAACCATGGGAAGGCTGGCTGAGTGGAATTCATACAACTAGAAGGAAAGAGAAAAGCACACTGAGACTGGGAGAGGGTACGGAGGTGTGTGCAGAAAAGGGCTGGCAACTGGGTACGCTGTTGTCTTTTTCATTTGGAGGGAGACAAAAGCTCCCAACTGCTTTGAACTCCAGTTCTGGGAGAGACTGGGGACCCAGACTCATACAGGGAGAAACTGAACTGTCTGGCATTCTCTCAGAGGTGCTTGCAGCGATCATTGTTCCTGCACAGTGCCTCGGGGAGCTCTTCGGGGCAGGGCTGATGGTCAGCCATTGCTGTTTGCTCCGGCTTGGTGATTCCTTGAGACCCCACCCCACCCAAGCTGTGCACAGAGGCTTTTGCATATGAACGGCCTGGCCTTTTGCAATCCAAAACCTAACAAACTGCAGCTGAGTCAGAGAGACCCAGAACATCCAAAAAAGGCCCAAGACTGGACAGCAGCTTGCATTCTTCACATTGGGCCTTATCTGGACACCTCCAAACCCAAAACAAAGAGGAAGAATCTGCATATCTCTCTGTATCTCCTGCTGGGTGGCCTCAGGCAGAGGCTGAGTTTGCACCTCCTTGGAGATTCATGAGCCAGTGTACCCAGTGGTCAGTGAGAGATCATCCAGATTACAACTCTTCACATCCAAAAAAGACATACCCAGAGGCAGACTCAGTGAGCGCCAAGCAAGTCTTGCCCCATAAGGATGTCTCCAGCACAAAAGTCCTACCATTGTAGACACAACTAATCCTCACAGCCAATTGGCCTGGAGGTCAATTCCTCCCAGTGATACCAATTAAGGCTTAACTAAACAGACTGTGCACACAGCCCACAAAGGGGTGCACCAAGAGTGTCCACCTCAGGTAACTGGGGAGGCTGAGCCACTGGGCCCTAAGGACATCTAGCACACAAAGCCACTCTATCAACTCAGGGAAGCAGCCAAAATGCGGAGACAAAAAACAGGTCACAAATGAAAGAACTAGAGGAAAACAAACAACTGGATATAGAGTTCAAAACCATGGTTATAAGGTTACTCAAGAATCTTCTAGAAACCTCTGAGTAATTTAGTGAGACCCTCAAGGATATGAAAAAGGACCAACTAGAAATTAAACATACACTGACTGAAATAAAGAAAAATATACAGAGATCCAACAGCAGACTAGAGGATCGCAAGAATCAAGTCAAAGATATGAAATATGAAGAAGCAAAAAACACCCAACCGGAAAAACAAAAACAAGAAAGAATCCAAGGCTCGCGGCCCCCAGGCTGAAGTGGGGCGGAGCCCGCCAGCCAGGCCACGGCACAGGCCTCCCCTCAGTGCGCCCCCTGGGGTCGGCGTGGGCACTGGGGAGTCGGGATACGGTACTTAATGACAAAGCTGGACCTCCGGGGTGACAAAGGCGGGCTTCCTGGATAACTTCCGTTGGGCAGAGTGCGAATGCGTCGACCGGAGCGAGCGGAGGCATGCCGCAGCGTCTGTGGTAGCAGGCGTGTTGTTCTCCGCAGGCTGGTGGGTGATGATCGACGCAGCCGTGGGGTATGCGAAGCCCGAGCAGCTGACCCCGCCTTCCACACCTGCGGGGTGCTCTCCACACTGGCCTTCTTCATGATAAACACGGTGTCCAATGCCCAGACGACAGCTACAAGAGCAGCTATTTGGGAAGAACAGGTGCTCGCGCCAGGCTCTTCATCGGCTTCACGTTGATGTTCAGGTCACTGATTGCTCCCATGTGGATTCTTTTTTTTAAAATATATTTTATTGATTTTTTACAGAGAGGAAGAGAGAGGGATAGAAAGTCAGAAACATCGATGAGAGAGAAACATCGATCAGCTGCCTCTTGCACTGGAGATGTGCCCACAGCCAAGGCACATGCCCTTGACCGGAATCGAACCCAGGACCTTTCAGTCCAAAGGCTCTACCACTGAGCCAAACCGGTTTCAGCTCCCATGTGGATTCTTTTCGGTGCCTGTGTTACCCAGAACACCGATGTCTACCCAGGGCTGGCAGTGTACTTCCAGAACACACTTTTTTTTTTTTAAGCACGCTTATCTACAAATTCGGGAGAACTGAGGAGTTGTGGACCTGACATCACTTCTGAAACCTCCTTCCTCGGCCATATTCTATTTGTAGATACATTTTTATTATCTTTTAATGTAGTTTTCACATCATCAAATAAAATAGGTTGTACATTAAATGTTGTGTTGCTTTACACCTTTATGCTCTGAGTTTTGAAATAGTTTGATGAGTTTTCTGTTTTTTAATGACTAGGTTGTTGATATGTATATAAGACTATACAGATAGATGGTATCAGATTTTATTCCTGCTGAGGCTGGGTCTGCATCCGAGTCAGGGGTATCATCGTATGATTTAGACTTAACTGCTTTGCTTCAGAGTCCCCAAGATGTACAAGAAAATACAACACCACGCATCTGAAATAAGCGCCGTGCTAAAGGATGTTTCAGCAAATTGTAATTTATTTTGTCTTAAAAATGAGATTTTTTAAAGGAAATATTTGTTCTTGTGTATTAAAGAAGTGGATTTTTCTATGAAGAATTTTTAAATGCTTGAAGGACTAGTTTGAAAGCCTATTTTGGAAACGACTCCTTGACTGTGACTAATGGAGGACGGGGCCCCCCCAATGCGCTGAGCCCACTTCCGCGTGGTTTCCGTGAAGACTGGAGGGCAGCGGGCAGCTTAGCAGCAGGCATCTGACCCCGTGAGGGTTGGAGGGTCGGCAGTGAGCAAGGCTGAGGCAGCTGCGCTCAGAAGCATGGCCCTCATGGCCAAGGTGGATCAAGTCCTTCTTCCCCAGGGAAATTCTGACCTGGTGGAAGTGAGGCGTGTCCCGTAGTTTCCCCACAACTCTCGGCTCCTGCTCTGAGCTCTGGGGGTGTGCTTCCTGCAGGTGCCTTTGTCCTGAAGCATCATGGCTCTGCCGGACAGTGTTCATGGAGCTGGAAACATGGCTCTGGTGGTCCTGCCAGAGTCCAGGGGTCCCAGGCCCTTAGCGCTGCAGTGGCTTACTGGCCCTGCAGGTCCATGTCCCAGTTTGTCTCCAGAGGATGTCGGTGAGCCGTTTGCAGCCCTGCAGCCTGCAGCCTCCTGTCCTGGTCGTTGCTTTCTCAACGTCTGCATTTGCTTCAAAACATTGTCAGGCTAATGACGTGTTCTATTCTCTTGCCACCTGTTGCAATAATCACTCCTCACACACCCTAATGTTATTAAATCTTGGAGAAAAACAAACAAACAAACAAACAAACAAAGAATCCAAAAATATGAAGATAGTGTAAGGTGCCTCTAGGACAACTTCAAGCGTACCAACATCCAAATTATAGGGGTGCTAGAAGAAGAGAGAGAACAAGATATTGAAAACCTATTTAAAGAAATAATGACCGAAAACCTCCCCTACCTGGTGAAAGAAATAAAATTACAAGTCCAGGAAGCGCAGAGAACCCCAAACAAAAGGAATCCAAAGAGGACCATGCCAAGACACATCATATTAAAATGCCAAGATCAAAAGACAAAGAGAGAATATTAAAAGCAGCAAGAGAAAAACAGTTAATTACCTACGAGGGAGCACCCATTTGATTGTCAGTGGATTTCTCAACAGAAACGATGCAGGCCAGATGGGAGTGGCAAGAAATATTCAAAGTGATGAATAGCAAGAACCTACAACCAAGATTACTCTACCCAGCAAAGCTATCATTCAGAATTGAAGGTCAGATAAAGAGCTCCATAAGAAAAAGATAAAGGAATTCATTACCACCAAACAAGTATATGAAATGCTGAAAGGTATTTTTTTAAGAAAAGGAAGAAAAAAAAGGTAAAGATAAAAATTATGAACAACATAGTGACAATAAATGCATATCTATCAACAAGTGAATCAAGTGAATAAAAAAATCTGGTGAACAGAATAAATTGATGAATATAATAGAATCAGGGGCATAGAAAGGGAGTAGATTGACAATTCTCGGGTGGGGAGGGGTGGTCCGGGAAGAGATTAGACAAAAATCGTACACCTATGGATGAGGGCAGTTGGGGGGGGGAGGGTAAGGGCAGAGGGTGGGGTGGGAACTGGGTGGAGGGGAGCTATGGGGGGAAAAAAGAGGAACAATTGTTATAATCTGAACAATAAAGATTTATTGAAAAAAAAAGACTGTTTTGCTAGAGCATACTAGAGAAATAGTGGACATATGGAGAGGGTCATATATCAAGGAAATGTGGGAAGCCGCTAAGAGCTGAGATGGGCCCCCTGGCCAACAGTCAGCAAGAAAACAGGACTCCAGTCCTATAAACATAGCAAGTGAGTTCTGTCAATAAGGCGAGGAACTTGAAAGCAGATCTCTCCCCAGTCAAGCTTATGATGAGAACATAACCCTGTCCAAGAAGACCCAAGGCAGAGAACCCAGCTAATTTGTGCCTGGACTTCTGACCTACAGAAATTATGAGATAATAAATGTGTTATTATAAGCAACAATGTTTGGTGGCAATAGAAAACTAATATAGTAATGATGTCCTGGGATTGAGAGAAATGTTCTCTCCTTTCCCTTTCCTGTTCTGTCCTTCCTTTCTCTCTGGCTAACTCTCTCCCATCTTTCGCCTTTTTCTCCTCTTTTCATCTTTCTCTTACTCTTTCAAAACACTAGCTGCCAAATCTTATTGTGCTTCACTCAAGCCATAGCTCAGTCATACACCAGTTCCATGGCCTTGGGCACATTACATTATCCACCTGGCCTTCCATTTCCTTACCTTTAAACAGAAATAATAAAAAAAGGTTGTTATGAGGATTAAAAGAAATAAGTACATAAATGGTTAGCCAGAGTTTGGGGGTACAGGGAGCAGAAAAAGGATGCAGATGCTGGGGAAAGTCTAGGGCCCAAAACAAGGTGTGAACTCCAAGCTGGTAGCCCTGAAGAGCCAGGTAGGGTGTCTTTGGCTTTCATTCTTTCATCTGTCAACATGCAATTTGCATCCCGCATGGAGAAACCAAGAGGACTCTGCGTAGCCCCTGCCTTCTATTTCAGCTCTGGTTCTAGGAACATTGCTGTTTCTGGGCACCAGCAGCAGAGATGGGTCTGCACTGCACTCTCCTTACTCACAAACCCACCGTGCCACCGGCTGATGATTTCCTTGGCAGTTGATGTAGGATCACTTTTGTCGATGGTTTGGATCCCAGGCTTGGTGACGCGGGTTCGAGTCAACAGAAACCACCGGAGGCAGTATACAGACCAACTGGTTTAACAACTCCTTATTACACAGAAGGGGGCATGGAAGCTCCGGAAAGAAGAGAATTCGCCCAAGTTAACAGCCGGACCCAGCTAGCAGTCCTACGTTCAACGAGCTAACAACCTACGAGGGAGACAAGTCCAGATACGTGGGAAATAAAGGGATATTGAGGGGTGGTAATTCCAGACGCATGTACATAGGCAGGGAGGAAAGGAGAGGACCCGAGTCAGGGGCATATCTAGAATGAAACACAGAGGTGGACAGCTTCAAACGAACCCATGGGGTAGAAGAGATACAACGGAAAGGTCAGGGAGAGTGGAGAACCACGAACAGCCTGCTAAGTGAGGAGTTGGAATAGAGCCATAGAGAAAAGGGAAGAGTGCTCAACAAGCCAATCCTGTTTTCACGAACAGATTTGACAATACTCTTGTGCCATTGGTCCAAGATGAAGGCAGAGTCTATGACTTCTAACATAAACATCGAATGGCCCCAAGTAATTTTGGGGGGATTGGGGAGAGATGGTGTTTCTCCTGTGTGGGAGTCTTCCTCATGCTTCCTCCACTGCTTCTCCTATGCCTGTCCCTCAATGACCTTCTAAATGGTAGGAGCAGCCTGCCAGCATGTCTCAGTGGTTGAGCATAGACCTATGAATCAGAAGGTTACGGCTCGATTCCCAGTTAGGGCATAAGCCCGGGGTTGGGGGCTCAGTCCCCCAGTATGGGGCGTGCAGGAGGCAGACCATCAATGATTCTTTCTCATTATTGATGTTTCTGTCTCTCTCTCCCACTCCCTTTGTCTCTGAAATCAACAAAAGTATCTATACTAATAAAAGGGTAATATGCAAATTGGTCAAGACGCCCTCACAGTAACAACTGATCAGCAGGCTGTGTGGGGTGACCAGGGTGGCAGGGGGAGAAGTTAGGGGCAATCAGGCTGGCAGGCGGAGGCAGTAAGGGGTGATCAGGCTGGCAAGGGGGGAAGTTAGGGACAATCAGGCAGGCAGGTGAGCAGTTAGGAGCCAGTAATCCTGGATTGTGAAAGAGATGTCCAACTGCCGGCAGTCAGACACCCCCCAATGGATCCTGGATTGGACAGGATGGAGGCTGGGTTGAGGGGACCCCCTACCTCCACGCATGAATTTCATGCATCATGCCTCTAGCATTTAAATAAAAAATAAATGGTGGACAGATGCGTGCTATGCTGATCCTTGTTATCTATGGATAACAATTCTGCTATCTGCAGGGTCTATGACCCCTGATAATACTTTTTACTGATGTACTAGTCTGTGTTTTGTACAGAAGAGGCAGTGATGACCTAACAGTTTTGAAATCACACCTGATTCAAATTGCTTAATTTCCCTGTGCATCAGCTTTTTTTGTTTATTTTTAATTAAAAAATTTATTTATTTTTAAATATATATTTTTATTGATTTCAGAGAGAAAGGGAGAGGCATAGAAATATCAGTGATGAGAGAATCATTGATTGGCTGCCTGCTGCACAACCCCTACTGGGAATTAAGCCCGCAACCCTGCAACCCCACTGTGTGCTCCCTGAGACCTCTCAGTCCGCAGGCCAATGCTCTATCCACTGAGCCATATTGGCCAAGCAGCTTATTGATTTTGAGAGTAAGACATTTATTTCCACTTACTTATGCATTCATTGATTGCTTCTTGTATGTACCCTGATTGCAGGGGTGGGGGGTGCAACTGCATCCTTGAGGTATAGGGATGACACTTGAACCAACTGAGCTGGCGGGCCAGGGTGTGCCTCTGTTTCTTAATGGCAAAAAAAAAAATATCAAGGCAAGCACTGTTGGCAGCTGGGCATGAATGAAGCGTGAGAGTAAGGGGTATTCTCTAAGACTCAGCAACCCCTACATGCCCATCAAAAGTGGGGGGATGCACATGAGGGAATAGTGTGCCACAGCAGGGAGCAAGGAACTAGATGAATATAGCAAAGCAGCTCTTCAAAAGTGAGTAAGGGGTGGGGGAGAAAATAAGAGACGTAGTCTCCAATGCAATTTGTGGAAATTAAAATTCCGACACAAACAGGATTGGAGAGGAAGCCAAGAGAACGTCCTTGACCCGAGGGTAAGCCTGAGGGGTGTAGGTAACAATAACCACAAAACAAAAAGCGCAATCGAAGGTGTTTTCTGCCAGTGACCAACGAACTTTCCTGGCCCTTAGGCAGGGAGGAGACGCGCCCTCCTCTGCCCTCCCTCCTCCGCCCTCCGTCGCGGCCTCGCACGATTGGCCCGGCAGCCTCGGCCCCCTTGGGACCCTGCCAGAGTCCTTGGCCCAGGGGCGCGATCACGCCTTTTAAAGCGGCGGGGTGGGTGCTGGTGCCTAGTCCCACCCGAGCCTTCCTCTTCCCCGCCTGCACCCCAGGCTAAGGGGGCTCGAGTCCCATTCCAAGTAGTGTCTGGGAGGCCAGTAAAGAGGTCACCCATTCTCGGGCGACCTAGACTAGGATGCAGGGGATTTGAGTACAAATCCTGCAATATATTAGACTGCCTCCGTCTTTCCGTGCGCAGTGGACGCGCCGGCATCGCCCGGCCCGGCAGCAGCGCCGGGCGCCCCCTCCTCACCTCCGGCCGGGCTCGCCCCAGCCGCCTCCTGGGTGCTCTCGGGGAGCGCGCACTCACCTTGGTCGGGACCCTCCAGGGCGCGCACTTGGATCTCCGGGTCCCGGGCCGCCGCAGCCGAGGCCCAGCTGCGGGCCGGAAGGGGCCTCCCGGGGCGCGTTAGGCGCAGGGCGCGGGTCAGGACGCGCTGCATGGGGGCGCAAGTTGGGAATGTGCGGCTCGGCTACTCCCTCATCTGCTCTCCCACCGCAAGCCCGCGGGCCGGCCACGAGGCTGCGCAGATGGCTCCCCCTGGCGGCCGCCGGGCCGCGCTCTCCTCGCCTCCCGGCGCGGGGAAGCCCGGCTCCGCCGCGTGATTCGGGGCAAAGCTACCCGCGCTTCTTAATTCAGCGTCAGTGTTGTGGTCTGTAAAGCCGGGGCAGCAATAGTGAGCGCTGGAAAAGAGGAAGGCAGACCCCCAAGTACCCGCAGCAGATTTAAAACGGCAGCGTGCTAGTGCAGAAGGGGAAAGTCCAGCCCGAAGGGAACCTGTTTGGGTCCGGGGGCGGGAATTCACCCCAGCCGGGAAATAGCAAGCTTGTCCACCCGATACCAGCCACTGGGGTTTAGGTTGCAGGATAAGGAGGAGTGTGGTGGTGAGCCGGGTCTGAGACCGAGAGCACAAAAGCCTGAGGACGATGTCTGGATTGTTGGAACTGTTCTGCCATGGGACCTTACCCCAATCAAGGGTATGGGGGTGTGTGGGGGTCACTTGATGACATAGATGTTTAAAACGAAAGAAAAACCAAAGTTCAGTGACTTAAGTTTGTGACCTTTTTAATTTCTCTGAAGCTCATTCTCCTGAGTTGTTTTGTTAGGATTAAAGGAGGTGATAGAAACAAAGGCTTTTTAGCCCCTAAATATATTTTATTCATTTTATCCTTTTTATTTGCGGGTTCTGAATTGAAAATTTGTTTACTCCTGAAAATTGTAACCCCAAAGTCAACACTGAAAGAGTTCTTGAGGTGGCAAAAATTTTGAGTGATGCTTTGTGCGTAAAAATTCCTAATTAAAAGCACGTCAGCTGAGGTCGAACAAGACCATGCAGTACTTGTTTTAGCTTTTATGCTGTGAACAAGTGTCCCTATCATGATCTATTTTATGTCACCTTTTTGTTGTTGTTGTTGTTGTTGTTGATTTTGGTCCTTTTTCTTGTTGATTTCACTGTTTAAAAATGGTCCCCAAGCCTGAAGTGTTGTCTGGTATACATAAGTGCAAGAAGGGTGTGATATGCCTTATGAATAAAATAATCTTAGATAAACTTATTTCAGATACGAGTTACAGTGCTATTGGCCTTGAGTCCAATGTTAATGAATCAACTATATATGTATATGAATATATATATATGCACACATATTGTTTCATATTGTTTAAATCATCAAGAAGAAAGGGCAACTGGCCGAAACCGGTTTGGCTCAGTGGTAGAGCGTCGGCCTTTGGACTGAAGGGTCCCAGGTTGGATTCCGGTCAAGGGCATGTACCTTGGCTGCGGGCACATCTCCAGTAGGGGGTGTGCAAGAGGCAGCTGATCGATGTTTCTCTCTTATCGATGTTTCTGACTTTCTATCCTTCTCTCTTCCTCTCTGTAAAAAGTCAATAAAATATATTAAAAAAAAAGAAGAAAGGGCAACTGAATGGAAGAAGATATTTGCAAATCATACATACATATATATATATATATATATATATATATATATACACACACAAAATCAAGGGTTAATATCCAAAATACAGGGTGGGGTTTATAGTTGTTTGTATGGAAAGTAATATAACAATTAACAAATAATAAAACAAGAGTAAACAGCCAAAACTGGTTTGGCTCAGTGGATAGAGCGTCGGTCTGCAGACTGAAAGGCTCCGGGTTCGATTCCGGTCAAGGTCATGTACCTTGGTTGCGGGCGCATCCCCAGTAGGGGATGTACAAGAGGCAGCTGATCGATGTTTCTCTCTCATCGATGTTTCTGACTTTCTATCCCTCTCCCTTCCTCTCTGTGAAAAATCAATAAAATATATTTAAAAAATAAAACAAGAATAAACAGTTTCACATACTCATAGCTGAAAACCTACTTTTGCCAGATCCTAAAGAATTTATACAAATCAATATCCAAAAAACCCACAACCTAATTAAAAAAGTAGACAGAGGGCATGAATAGATATTTCTTCAAAGAGGATATACAGATGGCCAACACACACATGAAAGGATGCTTGACATTACCAATCATCGGGAAATGCAAATCAAAAGCACAATGAAATATCACCTCACACTCGTCAGATTGGCTATTATAAAAAAGACAACAATGGCAAGTGTTGGCAAGAATGTGGAGAAAGGGAACCCTCATGCACTGTTAGTGGGATTCTAAATTGGTGCACCACTGTGGAAAACATCATGGGGTTTCCTCAAAAAATTAAAGACGGAGCAGCGATTCCACTTCTGGGTATTTGTTCAAAACAACCTAAAACAATAATTCAAAAAAAGATATATACACCCCTATGTTCATGGCAGCATTGTTTACAATAGCCAAGTAATAGCACGCTAGGTATCCCATCCATAGATAAGTGGATAAAGAAGTGGAAAACACATACAATGAAATATTACTCAGCTATAAAAAAAAATCTTGCCATTTGAGATAACATGGATGGGTTCAGAGGGTAGTGTGCTAAGTGAAATAGGTTGGACAGAAAGACAACTATCATATGATTTCACTTACATGTGGAATCTAAAAAAAGAAACAAACAAAATAAAACAGAAACTCATAGATACAGAAAACAAACTGATGGTTATCAGCAGGGAGGTAGGTAGGGGTTGGGTGGAAAAAGGCCTGTATCTTCCTTGACAAAAGTAAATCTTTACCTTAATTGAGCCAGCCTGTCATTGACTCGCTTTTAGTTAGGAATTTTTATGTTCAGACCATCCTATGTGGTTACTTTAGGTCTCCTGAGTTTGTAAGGCCCACCGCAGGCCTCCCGTGAGCTTCAGTTTTAGTATGTGGCCTCCACTAGGGATTTCATCCACACTAGGGATTCGCATTCACAAATGTATATTTTTTAATTTTTAAAATTCATGTTAGAGAAAGAGAGACAGGGAGCAAGCAAGAGACATTACCCTATTGCTCCACTTGTTTATGCATTCTTCACATCCATTCGTTGTTCCTGGTGTGTGCCCTGAACAGGAACCCAACCTGCAACCTCGGCGTGTCAGGCTGACGCTCTAACCAACCGGCCCACCCCTCCAGGACACAAATATTTTTGCAATACAATCGCTGAGCATAAAATTGAGATGAGTTGAGGTGTATATGGGAGCTGAGGCAGTGAAGTCCATGAATGTAGACAATGCCAGAACGAAATGAAGTGCCATTTTTAAAAGGAGATAACATTGAGCATACCTGTCTACAAAGAGCTACATAGCAGCTCTTTCTCTCCCAGGCCGTGCTCAAGCCTTTCTTCCCTCCCTCTCAGGCTGCATCTCCTAAACTCTAAGGGTTCCCATGAGACTTGCAACCAGGGGAACAATTGCCAGCAGCAGCTGGACCTGGGCTAACTAACCCCCTGGACCTGTCTCCAAGGCCCCCTTTGCTCTGACTCCAGAGAGCCAAAGCAGTCCCACGGAGGTTCTCTCCTGTTACTTATTCTAAGCCCTTCCTTGTTTCATTGTCCCTACCTTCATTTTTTAAATTGATCTTTATTGTTGAAATTATTACAGATGCCCCCCCCCCCCCCTTTCCCCATTGACGCCCTCCACCCTGCAGCTGTCCTTCGCCTCCCCCCCTACACACACACTGGCTTTCACCACACTATCATCTGTGTCCATGGGTTATGCGTATATGCATAGAATTTCTTTGGTTAATCTCCCCCACCCTCCCAGTCCCCACCCGCAGACTTTCCCTCTGAAACGCATCAGTCTGTTCCACGCTTCTATGCCTCTAGATCTATTTTGCCCATTAGATTCCACATATGCGTGAGAGCCTGTGACACTTATCTTTCCCTGATTGGCTTATTTCGCTTAGCATAATCCTCTCCAGGTTCATCCACGCAGTTCACTGTCCCTAGCTTTAATAAACCTACAGTAAAAAAAAAGCAAAGGGGTGGGGTTTGCTAGTCACGCTCCGCCCCCAAAGCTGCGCGCGCAGCCGAGCCTCCGCGCAGGCGCCCTGTCACCCCTCCCCTCTTCCCGGTTCTCCGCCCTCCGTCCCCGTGGAATTTAAACCCCGGTAGCCGGGGCTACGCTGCCGCCTCAGTTTGACAGCCCCCCGCCGCTCCGCACCCGTCCTGTCCGCCGACGGGACCGCACCGTTGGAGCCATGACCATCACCTCCTTGAAGCCTCGGCCCCTGCGCCGGGTGTTCGTGGTGGGAGTTGGGATGACCCAGGTAACGGAGCGGCCGTCCGGGAGGCGGGCTCGCTGCTCCGCTCTGTCCGGGTGAGGACAGGGGAGCCCGGAGGAGACCCGGCCCGGGGCGCGGGTCAGGGCCTGCCACTGTCTGTGGGTCTGTCCTCCCACCCACCGCCTGGGGACACCGGCCCCTCGGGGCACCAGCGTGGCAGTTGGCGTGGGTGATGATGCAGAGGCTGAGGGATGGAGGTGTCCCCCGGTTTTTCATGCACCCGTTTCCTCTCCCTTATTCTGTTTCATCCCCGCGACGGAGTTCGTGAGGGACATAGCAAGGTAATCTCAAGCCCAAGGTCTCCGAGCAGACCTTCAGAGGCTGCAAGGTCCACCTCACTCCCAAAGGGAAGCGGATGGTGAATGCCGCCTGCTCTGCACTCCTAGGAATACAGGAGGCCCCCCTTGTCCACGGTTCCAGTTAGCTGCAGTCAGCCCCTGGAAAATCGCCCAAATAAACAATTCCTAACTTCTCAGTTCCACTACCCTCCTAGTCACTTAGCGGCCGTGCACTGAGCCATCTTGGTTATGTGAGAGTGCACACCCACATAACTTTCAGTACAGTATGTTGTTATTTTTAAAAATATATTTTATTGATTTTTTTACGGAGAGTAAGGGAGAAGGATAGAGATTTAGAAACAAAGATCAGCTGCCTCCTGCACCCCCCCCCCCACTGGGGATGTGCCCACAACTAAGGTACATGCTTTAGGTGTCAGAAATTCCCCCTCTGGCGTCATCCAGTCACTGACTCCTCTCCTGCAAAGGCTCGCCATAGATTAGTTACGGCTTTTTGTTCAGCATTAATTTGTGAGTTCATCCATAATTTTATGCGTAGTTATAGATTTTTTATTCTCATTGATGTCATGTTCAAAGTGTGACCATATCACAATTTACCCAAGCTACTGTTAATTGACATTTGGGAGTTCCCACCTAAACATGCTTTAAATTTTGAAGGAGCAATATTATAGGTGTTTATTTGCCGGACTAATTTTTTAAAAATTTCCTTGATTTCAGTAAGAAATGGGAATGCAATGTTATTTTACTACATGGCTGGTAATTTAGTTTTTAATGACCATTACTTGTGAGAGCCTTGTAGAGCACTCTTTATAGATGGGCTGTCTGTAAATGCTGTGGCTGTGACTAGTGAACTGAAGACTAAGTGGAAGGAGGACGGACAGTTTTTGGGTGTTGAATTAGGGAATTATGAAGGATTCCCGGATTCAGGGATTATGAAGAATTGGGATGGGTCAGAGACAGGAAAATGTGAAATATTTTGGTTTGGTGCAGTTTGACAGTTGCATTTTGACACCACAATGAAGTGTGGCATTTAAGTTAAATATCTGTACGTGTTTCACATTGAATTTTGACCCATTGGAGGTAATGAAATCAATTTAGAAGGTTGCCTTTAGCATTTAAAAAATTAAAAATAGAAAATGTTGTACCAATATCACAAGGATAAATATTTCATAAAAGTTTTGCTTTAATTATATATGAATATGCAGTTGGTCTTCCATATATATTGGTTCTATAGATCAAAAATATTCTCCCAAAAATGTTGTAGTTGATGTGCACTATGTAGTTAGGCCTATGATGGTTGCAGAGGATGTATCTGTACTGGTCATGTATAGACGTTTTTCTTGTCATTTTCCCCTAAACCAGTGGTTGGCAAAGCGCAGCTTGCGAGCCACATGCGGCTCTTTGGCCCCTTGAGTGTGGCTCTTCCACAAAATTCCATGTGTGAGCGTGCATGTCCAGTGTGATTGAAACTTCGTGGCCCATGCAGAAGTCGGTTTTCGGCCTGGGCAAGTCTATATTAAAGAAGTGGCATTAGAACACTCACAGGATCAAAGAGTCGCATGTGGCTCGTGAGCCGGGCTATGCCGACCACTGCCCTAAACAATACAACAAACAACTATTTACATAGCATTATAGTGTACTAGAGGCCCAGTGCACGAATTCGTGCATGGATGGCGTTCCTCAGCCTGGCTAGCGATAGGGCCAGTCAGGGCTGTCTTGCCCAGTCCTAATTGGGGCTGGCCGGGCCGGGAGGTGAGGGACCGCAGGAGGTTGGCTACGGGAGTGCACTGACCATCTTGTGTCAGAGTGACCACAGTTCAGCCATTTGGTTGCTTAGGCTTTTATATATATATATATATATATATATAGATTAGGTATTATAAATAATCTAGAGATGGCCGAAACCGGTTTGGCTCAGTGGATAGAGCGTCAGCCTGCGGACTGAAAGGTCCCAGGTTCAATTCCATTCAAGGGCATGTACCTTGGCTGCGGGCACAATCCTGGTAGGGAGTGTGCAAGAGGCAGCTGATTGATGTTTCTCTCTCTCTGATGTTTCTAGCCCTCTCTCTTCCTCTCTGTAAAAAAATCAATAAAATATATTAAAAAATAATCTAGAGATGATTTAAAGTATATGTGTAGGTTATATGCAAATACAACACTATTTAATGTATGTGACTTGAGCATCTGTGGATTTTGGTGTGTGTGTGTGTGTGTGTGTGTGTGAGAGAGAGAGAGAGAGAGAGACAGAGAGAGAGAGAGAGAGGTTCCAGAACCAATCCCTGTGGGTACCAAGGGTGGACTGTGTATGCTGGGTTGTGTTATAATATGTATTTTATTGTGGTTTTTAGTCAGAAAATTTTAAAAATCATCTTTATCACAAACGATGACTAGTAAACCACTTCACTTTATCTAATCAGTCACAAGTTTTATAGATTTTACTTTCTTTGTGTTTCTTAAGGCTATCCACTTCTTTTACTCCTCTGTGCTGCTATGTTAGTCAACTCTCACTTTGGACTGTTTCAGAATCATGCGGCTTGGTCTCACTGCCTTCAGCCTTGCTTCCTTTATTATTTTCCATATTGCATGCAGAATGATGTAAAATTCAAGTCTTCTCATTCCAGTCTCCCTTCCTTTTTTAAAAAGTAGGGCTTTATTTTTCAAAGCAGTTTTAGGTTCACGGCAAAATTGAACCAAAAGTACCCAGAGTTCCCATGTACTCTCTGCTCCACACATGCACAGTCTCCACTATCAGTAATCTGCACCAGAGCGGTACCTTCGTTACCACTGATAAACTCTACTGACACATCATTATCACTCAGAGTCTCTCAGTGTACATCACTCTTACTATTGTACATTATATGAATGTGGACAAATGAATAATGATGTGTGTCCATTATAGTATCGTACAGAATAGTTTCACTGCCTTAAAAATCCTCTGTGCTCTGCCTGGTGATCCCTCCCGCCCTTTAACTCTGACAACACTGATATTTTTACTGTCTCCATAGTTTTGCCTTTCCCAGAATATCATATGGTTGGAATCCCATAGTATGTAGCCTTTTCAGATTAGCTTCTTTACTTAGTAATATTCATTTAAGTTCATGTCTTTTTGTGGGTTGGTAGCTCATAGCATTTTAGCATGGAATAATATGCCATTGTCTGAATGTGCCAGTTTACTTATCCATTCACCCATTAAATTGTTTGTTCCAAGTTTTGGCAATTATAAAGCTACAATAAACATCCATGTGCAGGATTTTGATTGGACATAAGGTTTCAACTCATTTGGGTAAATAACAAGGAGTGCAGTTGCTGGATTATGTAGTAAGAGAATGTTTACTTTTGTAAGAAACTGCCAACATATTTTCCAAAGTGGCTGTGTCATTTTGCATTCCCACCAGTAATGAGAGTTCTTGTTGCTCCATTTTCATGTCAGCATTTTGTGTTGTCACTGTTTGGATTTTGACCATTGTAATAGGTGTGTAGTAGAGTCTCGTTATTTTATTCCAGTCTCTTTTAAAAAAAATCTACTGTAGCCTGGCTAGTATGGCTGAGAGGTTCAGTGTCAACCAATACACCAGGAGGTCATAGTACAGTTCCTGGTCAGGGCATATGCTGGGTTGCAGGCTCCATCCCCAGTGCTGGGCATGCAGATACAGAGAAGGAAGGAAAAAACTGGGGCTAGGTGGGACCACTGTCCTCTGATGGAGAGACAGGAACCCAGAGCCAATACAGTGTGTTTATTTTATACAGCAAAACCCAGGAAGTTTTACTAAAAGTCAAGACAGAGGAGATTATTTGCATTATTGGGTGGGCCTGAGTCATATTAGTTCCTGGTGCTTGGCTGGATTTAGATAACAAAACCCACCCCCTGGCACCTGGGCTGAAGGTCAAGCTGACATATTCCTGCCTCTGGCAAAACGTGTTTCCAGGATGTGGCTTCGCCAATGCCACTGGATTCAGCTGACAATAATTAAAGAAATGCTCATGTGCCTTCCCAGGTGCTCTCTACAATCTTCCTCTTAATGTTATTGTGAGGACAAAGTGAGTGAATATATGTAAAGTGCTTAGCACTGTAAGGTTCTACGCCGCCATGAAAGAAACTGCAAGCGGGGAGTCCGAAAAGTGAGTGAATTAATCAGGCTTTATTGAGGGTCTCCAGGCGGGTTCACAGGCTCGGGGGGGGGAATGGAGCCAGGGAAGCTGCGCCCTGTGACTGGGGCCAGGGGAAGGGAAAAGAGGGGACCCAGCTGGACCGCCTCCCGGACTGCCTGGGAGAACAGTCGGGGAGAAAAGGTGCCACGTGGCGCACCAAGACACATTTTAAGGGCCGGAACAGGCAGGGGTTGGGCCCAGGGCGGAATGGGAAGGGGTGGGACACAGAAGCCTGGAATGATAGGTATCCCCCCCAACTGGTGGGCGGAGTTATGATGTAATTGACAGAGACATTGAGCCACCAATAAAGCGCATACCAGTGGCTGGGTTCAGGGCTGTGGACTGGGTTCAGGAGATGTCAGGATTCTCAAGGAACAGGAGATGGACTTCCTAGGGGGTGTAATGGGGAGGGGAGGAGCACAGAAGGTCCTGTAGTCTATGGGTGGAAAAGGCCTGTAAGGGTTGCTGGAGGGAGCTTCTGGGCCTCCTTGGTGAGAACAACAGCTGCAGTCATAGTCCGGAGGCAGGGTTGTCATCCTCGAACCGTGGGATCAAGCTGTCTGGACAGATGGGCTATGGGGGTGAAGGCTGGCCCTAGGGGCTGGTGAGGACCCCCACAGCTATTCCCTGTTTATCATTAGTAAAATAGTTGGAAAGGTTTAGAGATGTCTGGGAAAGAGGGAGAGAGATGCCAGAAGGGTATCCTGGAGTTAGAAAAAGCCTGGCGAACAAGGGAGGGTGAGAAGAGGAGGCCTACTGGTGTTTCTTTAGTGGCCTGGTATAGTGGGTCCTTTTACCATTCTTGCCCCTTCCATTAAATAATTGATAAGCTTGTGCCAGCAAGAAACTTGTTCCCTAGGAAGGGTGGAGCAGGGGAGAGGGCGGGGTGAGGAGGTGCTGAAGCCAGAGCAGTTTTCAGAGCTGAAGGGTGATTTGCCATCAGTACCCAGGACTAAGATCACGAAGGAAAAGTGACCCAGCAAAGGAAGGCAGGACAGAGAAGGTAGCACCCGTGTCAACCAGAAAGGAGACCTGCTCACCCGCTACCTGGAGCATTAACCTGGGCTCAGCGTGGGTGATGGGGGTTGTGGGGTCTGGGCATCTGCAGTCTTCAGCCATTTCCAGCATGGCCATCGGCTGGTCAGGACCTGGAAGGATGGCCCCTCTGTGCTGAGATACAGAGGGCCTGTCACTTTCCCAGGGGCAGTCACTTTTCTTGGTTGGAGGCCGGGGCTGGAGGCACGGCTTTTTCCAGTCGGTGGCCTTGTTTCCGCACGTGAAGCATTCTCCAGGCGATGCTTGTCCTCTTGTTGCACCCCGACCATGCACAGTTCGTGGGCCTCAGATCTGCTTCAAGGCTTGGGTTTGCAGGGTCACCTTCTAAGGTGGGCCTATTCTGCCTGCTTCCCAAGGGGAATTAAGAGTTAAATGCCATGTTTGGATCTCGGACCTGGGTTTGAGGCATAAAGAGAAGGGAGGGGAGGCGGGGTGGAGCAGGCGGCAGGCCAAGGGAGGAGGAGCCCGGTGTGGGTGGCCACACCAGGTGGGGTCCAGAGGGGGCGGGACTTGCCATGCCAATATGGCGGCCCCCAGGGGAATGAAGGGCCACGTGGTCAGGGTCAAAAGAGCAAGGCAAAACAGAAATTCCCCTTTAGCTGTTTGGGGTGGCAGGAGGTTCTCTCGCTTCGCGGCAGCCTCTGGTCTCGTGGAGTTGGTTCCCACAGGTGTAGAGAGTTGGTTCCCACAGAGGCCTGGCGGCAGCGGCGGAAGGGAGCAGAAGAGGGGCAGCCTTAGTGTGGCGAAGGAGGAGGGAGAGGAGAAGGAGAGGCAGAGAGGAGATAACGGCTGGGTCGGAAGAGTAAAGAGAGCGACAGAGAGAGGGGCAGTTTGAGGGGGTTCAGTGTGGGAGGGGCGGTTCGGGCAAGGAGGATTTGGTGGGTAGAATAGTGGGAGCAGAGGTCAGGGTGGGAACGGAGGTCCCAAATAGCCTGAATGTATGGGAGAATATCCCAATTTGGTAAAATTTTGGAGGAGACATCCGAGTGGGGTCTGGGGATCGATCTTGGACTCAGAGGCACCCATGACTTCCCTCTAGGACGGGAAACCTGGACCCCTGAGTGTCGAGGAGTAACAGATATGGAGGAGGCGTCCCCCCTTGATATTTGCCTCCGGACGGAACAGCAGGCAGGTAGGCGACTGGAAGGCGTCCCCTACAATCGTCTCCTGCAAGGACTCCAGGAATCCGGAACGGAGGGGAATCTCGGCACGGCCGTGTCTAGGACGAGAGGCCCCGGTGGCGACACGGGGTCCAGGGAAGGGGGTAAGGACTCCAGGAGTCCGGAACGGAAAAACTTACAGATTGAAAAGAAGTTGGTGGAGCCTCCAGGTCCAAGGTGCTGGAAGGCGGCAAAGAGAAGGAGAGAGGGGGGACTCTTGCCCCTGGTCTGAGCGACCAGGATGGGTCACAAAACCCCTCTCCCAGGTTTTGGCACCAAAATGTAAGGTTCTACGCCGCTGTGAAAGAAACTGCAAACGGAGTCCGAATAAGTGAGCGAATTAATCAGGCTTTATTGGGGGTCTCCAGGCGGGTTCACAGGCTCGGGGGGAATGGAGCCGGGGAAGCTGTGCCCTGTGACTGGGGCCAGGGGAGGGGGAAAAGAGGGGACCCAGCCGGACCACCTTCCGGACTGCCTGGGAGAACAGTCCGGGAGAAAAGGTGCCACGTGGTGCACCAAGACACATTTTAAGGGCCGGAACAGGCAGGGGTTGGGCCCAGGGTGGAATGGGAAGGGGTGGGACACAGAGCACTCTGGTATGTGATTGATTGGTGGCTCAATGTCTCTGTCAATTACATCATAACTCCGCCCACCAGTTTGGGGGGGGTTACCTATCAAGCACAAGTCATAATGCAGTAAGTTCCCAGTAAATGTTAGCAGTTATCATTTGGTCCTAACTTACTTTTCTCTCCCTCTCACTTCCCATCTTGCGCTTCAACCTCTGCAATATAAAATTTTTTTGCAGTACTTGGAGTGAGCCACATTCTCTCACTTCTAGGCCTTTGCTCTAGGATTTCCTTTTCTCTCACTGGGCTGTTACCGTGAAGATTCATTTAAATGTCTGTTCCTCTGGGAAGTCTTTCTAGTCCTCCCTCTGATGCTGGGCACTTGTCTCTCCCAAATCATTCTGTACTTGTGACACTGTAGTGTAATTTCCTATTTTTCAGTAGGCTGGAATCTCCTTAAGGGTAAGGACTGTGTATTATTTATTATAGAATCAAGGAGATGCTAGGTATTCATTATGTTTTTATTTGAATGAATGCATTTCTGTGATGGTCTCTTGTGAAGAAATCTAAACTTGCTTCTGTTTGTTATCTCCTTTTGTATTTCTAGTTTGTGAAGCCTGGACTTGAGAATTCAAGAGACTACCCTGACTTGGCAAAAGAAGCAGGTAACATAGAACATTTAGACATTTGAGCATTATTGCTTATTGTGTGATCTGTCTTGATTGTGGAGTAGCCTTGCCAGCATAAAAGGAAGCCTGGTCAAGGGAGAAAAACCTATACAAGTGTTGCCTAGTGGCTTTGGAGGAGGAAGGGAAAAAACCTCAGGCATTCTTAGCTGATAGCCAGAGCAGACAATGGCAGTGATGTCTGTGCTACCCGCTGTTGGTTGGGACAGCAAAGGGCTCGGTGGGAGAGAAAGGGAGAGTCATGAAAAGGGGTAACTTGATTCAAGGAGATATGACAAAATTATCATCTTCCTTTTCTAGAAAAGGGATGATCACATTCAAAATGTATTAAATACCTGTATGGTGGCTTTCCTCTCTTTGCTTGACTGAGCCAAGCAAAGAATTCTTTTTCTATCACTAGGCTGTTGTGTGACTAAATGAGGTGATGCAATTTGTTATTGTTTATTCTAGTGAGTATTAAGCAAAGAACTTGGATGCATACTGGCGAATGAGCTGGAACTCGGAGAGAGAGAAGAGTCCACAGTGTGTGGGTCTATGTTCTCTAAGCCAGCAGCTGCCAACCGTGGCCTGTGAGGTCTGAAAGGTTGGCGACCCCTGCTCTAAGCAGTCTTCAGAGGCACATGCGTGGGCTGGGCTGCTGCTGGCTGAACTATTGACCTGAATTCGTTGTTCTCTCTGTGAAAAAGGAGGACAAGCACAGTAGCTTCTTTTCATGGCAGAAAGAAATGTTTAGGGTCAGACATGCAGTCTAAGTTAGGTGTCAGTTGAGACTGCTGGAAAACACCAGCTTCCCAGCAAGGGGAAACGTTGGTAGCTCCTTGGCCCCATGAAGCTGATGGAAAGTCTCCAGACCCATCCTGTTCTTGTTAGCTTGTTGCAAGGCAACCCAAAAGGAATGACTTCAGCCTTAACCTGTTTGGCTCAGTGAATAGAGCATCAGCCTGGGGAATGAAGGGTGCCACGTTTGATTCCGGTCAAGGGCATGTACCTTGGTTGTGGGCACATCCCCAGTAGGGGGTGTGCAAGAGGCAGCTGATTGATGTTTCTAACTTTTTTCCTTACTCTCTGTAAAAAAAATCAATAAAATATATTTTTTTAAAAAAGAATTACTGCAATTATTCATTAGATACTCCATGAGTGCCTATAGTTCATATATTGGGATTTTGTTTCAGCTCTATCATTTGACTCAGTATTTAGATATTACTATACATGAAATCAGAGCATCTCTGCTCTCCAAAAGGAAGGTTCATGAGGATTAATTAATTGATGTTGATTCTCTGAGTGGACATTGTTCATTTAATATTTATCTTTTATGTTACCAAACATTCTCTTTTTATTTTATTTTAATTGATTTTAGAGAGAGGAAGGGAGAGAGAGAAACATTGATTGGTTACCTCCTGCCTGGGGATTGAACCCACAACCTGGGTATGTACCCTGACCAGGGATTGAACCCACCACCTCTTGGTGTACAAGACAATGCTCCAACCTACCAAACTACCCTGGCCAGGGAAATGTTATTAAATATTCTCTCTCTCTCTTTCTCTCTCTCTCTCTCTCTCTCTCTCTCTCTCTCTCTCTCTCTCTCTCCTCACCTAAGGATATTTTCCCCATTGCTTTTCAGAGATTGGAAAGGGAGGAGGGAGGGGGAGAGAAGCAAAGGGGAGATAGAAATATCTATGTAAGAGAGATGTCAATTGGTTGCCTCCTGTACGTGCCCCTGACCAGGCCTGGGGATTGAACCTGAAACCCAAGTACGTGCCTTTGACCGGGAATCAAACCCATGACCTTTTGGTACACAGCCCAATGCTCTACCCACTGAGCAATACCAGCTAGGACTATTTTCTTGGCATATGTCTCCAAATAGTTTCTGCCTTTCTCTGAAGTGGGAGATGCTTTAAACAGTTCTTTGTATATATATTTGTTCCATTTCTTTTATGTAGTTAAAAATTTTGTGGTTACTTTAGTAATATGTGAATATAATATTTTGATGATAAAATGTTGAGGTAAAGTTATGGAATTTGAAACTAACTATAGGGATTAACTGACTCTGCTTACTGCTTAAAATTCTCTTCTTTTTTAAACATAATCAGGAAAAGAAAACTTCATTTAATAAAGGAACTTTGCCCTGGTCAGTTTGGCTCAGTTCATTGGAGCATTTTCCTGTGCTCTGTAAGGTTGTGGGTTCTATTCCTGGTCAGGGCACATACCTAGATTGAGGGTTTGATCCCGGGAGGCAACCCATCGATGTATTTATTTCACTTCAATATTTCTCTCTCTCTCCTTTCCTCCCTCTCTAAAATTAATAAGAAAAAAAAGGAACTTTTATGTAGAATAAACTTAAAAACATACGTGTTTTTATTGATTTTAGAAAGTAAGGAATGGAGCCGAGACCGGTTTGGCTCAGTGGATAGAGCGTCGGACTGCGGACTGAAGGGTCCCGGGTTCGATTCCGGCAAGGGCATGTACCTTGGCTGCGGGCACATCCCTAGTGGGGGGCGTGCAAGAGGCAGCTGATCGATGTCTCTCTCTCATCGATGTTTCTGACTTTTTATTCCTCTCCTTCCGTTCTGTAAAAAATCAATAAAATATATATATAAAAAAAAAAAAAAAGAAGAAAGTAAGGAGTGGAGAGGGAGAAGGAGAGAGAAACATCATTGGGTTGCCTCTTACACTGTATGCACCCTGACTGCAACCTGGGTACGTGCCCTGATCCGGAATTGAACCAGTGACCTTTTGATGCATAGGATGACACTCAACCAACTGAAGCCACTCCTGCCAGGGCTAGAATAAACTTTAAAACCTAGCTTTGTTCATAGCTCTAGCCAGTTTGGCTCAGCGGATATCGTGTGGATTCTGATCAAGGGCATGAACTTGGGTTGCAGGTTTGATCTGCAGCCCCAGTTGGGGATCGTGGGGGAGGTAACTAATTGATATTTCTTTCACATTGATGTTTCTCTCTGTCTCTCCTCTTCCCTTCCACTCTAAAACAAAACAAACAAAAATACTCCTTGGTTCTAAGTTTGTAGGGAAATGAGAAGTGTAAAGGATGACTCTCCTCACATAGCTGACATGTTCTTAGGTGAGATATATGTGTCTTCAGACCACATCAATCACATTTAGTTTACGTTGGGGTAAAAACCCCTAACATTATTTTAAAAATATATATATTCTTACCGATTTCAGAGAAAAGGGAGAGTAAGAGAGAGAGAGAAACATCAGTGATGAGAATCACTGATCGGCTGCCTCCTGCATGCTCCCTACTGGGATCATATGCTACATAGCTTTATATTCTGAATCTTTAAACTTATTTTATCATGAGCATTTCTCTTGTTACTTAAAATTGTTTGAAAAAATTTAATTTTTTCATATATCATTTTATATTTATGCTATGATTTTTGTTGGACATTTAGGTTTGCAACTTTTTGATATTTTAGAATTATAGTAAACAAGAATTATATCTTGCTAAATAAATATTTGGTCTCCCCTGGCCATGTTGGCTCAGTGGTTGAGCATTGCCTAGGAGGTCACGGTTCGATTCCGATTACTGGTCAGGGCACATTGCCTGGGTTGTGGGCTCGATCCCCGGGTGTGTGTGTGTGTGTGTGTGTGTGTGTGTGTGTGTGTGCAGGAGGCAGCTGATCAATGATTTTCTTTCATCATTGATGTTTCTATCTCTCTCTTCTGCTCCCTTTCTTTCTGAAATCAATAAATTTATTTAAAAAATTTGGTCTCATCTCCAGGTACTTTTGAGGACAGAGCCTGGAAGTAGACTAATTGGAACAGTGATTATGAACATTTTAAGACACTTGCCAAATTATTTTCCAGACGGTTTACATTATTAGTCTCACTAGCAATGTATGGGAATGCCTTTCCTAATATTATCTCACCAGCATTATTATAACTAAAAAAAATTTTTTTGCTCATACATTAAGCAGGAAAATATAACTGGTCTGACTAACCAATCCCATAATCAGTTCTATGTCTCTTAGGTTTTTTCAAAAATTTCTTTATTGATTATGGTGTTATATATGTGTCCTTATTCCCCCATTTACCCCTCCTTTACCCCCTTATGCCCTCATATATGTCTCTTAGTTTAAAAATATTCAAAGTAATACATTCATATGGTTAAGCACACACACACACACACACACGCACACACACACACACACACAATGGCTTATGATTCCCAGGCTTGCTCCTCAGGAGACAATTTCTTTTAACTGTTTTGGCTCTAGTTGTCCTGATGGTTATCTCTATATCTTTCAATGTCTATTTTGCCACACTTATTTCAGTTTTTTGCTTATCAATATGTTTGCTTCTCACTGTGATAGATTGGGATTTAACTCACACCTCTTCAACCTCCACTCTCCTCCCCAGTTTAAAATAGTAGTACATATATCTCCTTTTTTCCCCATTGACCTTCTCCCAGCCTCCCCTACCCCTGTCGCATGTCCTCATCCACCCCCTCAGTGTCTTGTGTCCATTGGTTGTGCTTATATGCCTGCATAGAGTCTTTCGGTTGATCTCTTTCACCCCCTCTCCAAAACTCCCCAGCCTTCCGGCTCTCCCCAGTGTACTTTTATGTATTTTTTTCAGTTCCTCCATTGATCATTTCTGTAACTTTATTTTTTATTTATTTATTTTTTAAATCTTTATTGTTCAGTTTATTAATTACATTTCCCCCCAATAGCTTCCCTCCACCCAGTACCCATCCCACTCTCTGCCCTTACCTCTCCCCCCCCCCCCGTCCTCTCCCATAGTTGCATGATTTTTGTCCAGTCTCTTGCTGTACTTCCCGCACCCTTTTTCTCACCAAGAATTATCAGTCCATTCCCTCTCTATGTCCATGATTCAGTTCTATTCCTCATTTTATCCTGATCATCAGGTTGTTAATTCACTTGATTTTTAGATTCATTTTTTGATAGATGTGTATTTGTTGTTCATAATGTATATTTTTACCTTTTTCTTCTTCCTCTTCTTAAAGAATATCTTTCAGCATTTCATATAGTATTGGTTTGGCGGTGATGAACTCCTTTAGCTTTTTCTTATCTGCAAAGCACTTTATCTGACCTTCAATTCTGAATGACAGCTTTGCTGGATAGAGCAATCTTGGTTGTAGATTCTTGCTATTCATCACTTTGAATATTTCTTGCCACTCCCGTCTGGCCTGCATCGTTTCTGTTGAGAAATCCGCTGACAATCGTATGGGTGCTCCCTTATGGGTAACTAACTGTTTTTCTCTTGCTGCTTTTAATATTCTCTTTATCTTTTGCTCTTGGCATTTTAATTATGATGTGCCTTGGTGTGGTCCTCTTTAGATTCCTATATTTTGGGGTTCTGTGCACTTCTTGGGTTTTCAAGTCAATTTCTTTCACCAGATGGGGAAAGTTTTTAGTCACTATTTCTTCTAGTAGGTTTTCCTTATCTTGCTCTCTCTCTTTTTCTGGCACCCCAGTAATTCTGATATTGGTATGCTTGAGATTGTCCCAGAGGCCCCTTATACTATCTTCAATTTTTTGGACTCTTTTGGCTTCTTGATTTTCCAGCTGAGTGGATTTTGCTTTTTTGTATTTCAAATCTTTGACTTGGTTTTTGTGGTCGTCTGGACTGCTTTTAGGTCTTTGTGTAATATTTTTTATTTCAGTCAGTGTATGCTTAATTTCTAGTTGGTCTTTTTTCATATCCTTGTAGGCGTTGTTCATTTCTTTGTAGGTGTTATTTATTTCATCGTAGTTCTCATTAAGTTTCTCAGCCTTTTCTAGTAGCCTCTTCATAAACCTAATTACTGTGGTTTTGAACTCTATGTCTAGTCGTCTTTTTTCCTCCATTTCTTTCACAGCTGAGTTCTTTCCTTTTCTCTGCATTGTGGTTGCTCTCCTGAGTTGGTCCCTTAGCAGTGTGTGATAGGTATCCTCTAAGGAACAGTAGCTCAGCTTCCTTATGCAGCGCACAGTGTCAGCCTTAGCTCCTCCCTACAGCGTCTAATGGGCGCGGGCGTCAGCCTTAGGTCCGCCCTACGTGGCGCACAGCTTCAGCGTCAGTGGGGCTCCCGGTGTCAGCTTACCTGTGCGGCTCACGGGTCTCAGTGTTGGGTGGCAATGTAAATCCACCGCTGGTCTCCCTGTTGCCAGACAACTCTGCCTCTCCCCAAATGAGTCTGCACATCCAAAGTCTCACTCAGGGTTGTAAAACAAAGCAGTACGGTGGTCTCCGAGCAAGTGAGCGAGTTGCGCGTTCTCTGCCTGGTCGTGGACTCCAGGAACTACTGTTCCAATTTACTCGTGCACTCTCCCCAAACTCTCAGACCTCAGCCGTGCCCGGGATCCTCCTTTCCCTGACCTGGGAGCTCGCCTGGAACTGGGGGGTCGGTGCTGTGGGAGGCCTTGCTTGCTGTCTGCCGCCCGTCCCTCACCGCTCGCTCGCGCTCCGAACCTCAAAGCTGCGCACCGCTGCTCCCGAGTCACCACGTCCCACCTTTACTTTTATGTGCGGAATTTTCCCTCAGCCAGCTCTCCGGTGATTCTGGACGATGTTTGTTCCGTTGTTAAGTTGTAGTTTCAGAATTGTTGCGTGGACAGCAAGATAGGTGCTCACCTATGCCACCATCTTAGTTCTCCCCCCATTTCTGTAACTTTAAATAACATCCTTAATGTTCCATTTCGTGTCCCATAGACAAGATCATCTCTTGATCCTGATGTAAGATGATCACCTGAGTGTGTCCATCCATCTTTGTGCCCAATATTGACATTCTATCCAATTTGCCCACTAGATGTGCAGTGGAGCCACAAATATGAATAAGATAAGTAGCTTGCCACTAAGGAGATTTAAGATGCTTGGGATTTAATATAGTTAGGTATAGTTAGGACAGAAAATGTTAAATATCAAATAGTAGATGTGAGTCCCGTCAATGCGGCTTGCTGGTTAAATGCCGACCTATGAACCAGAAGGTCATGGTTCAATTCCCGGTCTGATTCCCGGTTTAGTCCAGGGGGCGTTGTGCAGAAGGCAGCTGATCAATGACTCTCTTTCCCTCTCATTTCCTCTTTGAAATCAATAAACATATTTTAAAAAAAGAAGGTGTCAAAAAGTGATGCAGTAGCTTAGAGGAAGAAACGATTACTTCCGAAAGAAGATTTGGTGAAGGATTTGTCATTTGAATTTAAAATAGGCTATATGGAGATAAATGTACTACTTTGGGAAAAACCTAAACTTAATTTTTACTCACCTAAAGCAAATGCTTACAGCACTATTTGATAAAACCTTTCTGTTTTCATAGGTCAGAAGGCTTTAGCTGATGCACGGATTCCTTACTCAGCAGTGGAACAAGCATGTATTGGCTACGTTTATGGTATGTGGTAAACTATATATTATAAAAGTTATTCACCTAAATCTAGCAGTAACCACATAAATAATGCAAGGACATTTATGAATTTTAACTTTCAAAACTCAGAATTCAGAGTTTTACCTATCATTCCTAGATTTCTCTTATATGTCAGTTTAATTTAACCTATGTTTTTTGCCATTAGTATATTGTCAAAATAGATGAAGGAAAAGAAATTTATCTTTAAAAAAATGAAAAAAATTATCTATAGTTTTACCATGTAAAGATAATTACTGTTCAGAAGATAAATTTTTGTTCTTTATTGTCTTGAAATTTGCATTTATTGTTTTTTTTAATTTGATAAACATTTTCTGATTAAAAAGTGATATATACTGCCCTAGCCGGTTTGGCTCAGTGGATAGAGCATCGGTGTGCAGACTGAAGGGTGCCAGGTTCGATTCTGGTCCAGGGCGTCTGCCTGGGTTGTGGATTCAATCCCAGGAAGGGGCGTGTAGGAGGCATCCAATCAGTGATTCTCTCTCATCATTGGTGTTTCAATCTCTCTCTACCTCTCCCTTCCTCTCTCTGAAATCAGTAACAATATATTTTAAAAAATAAATAAAAAACAAAAAATGATATAGACTAATTGTAGAGAGAGAAAAAGTGAAACAAAAGCATAAGAAAAAAGTCAGCTGCCAAAGTGAGGTCAGGAACAGGGCAGCCTGAGAGGCCCCTGTAGTCTCTTCCCTTGCACAGCTGTAATTCAACACAAACACACCTGAGAAACCCGTGCCTTGAAACATCAGAATGTGGGCCACTGAGAGTGAGCAGGGAAGGAGAGAAGGGGGAAGAGCAGAGTTGGGGGCCAGAGATACAGTCTGGAGTTCAGTGTGGGTCTTGGGAAAGAAGAATCAGGTGGCAGTGTGCACTCTCTGCAGCCCTGAAAGGCAGTGAGGAGAATCAACATTCCTGCCTGATTGGTCAGCACGTGCTGTGGCTGAACCTCGTGATTGGAGCAGGGACAGAACACAGAGGTGTGGCAGCTGTGATTTAGCAGATGTCAGTATCAGGCAGAAAACAAAGCCACTGAGCCTGGCTGCCTCCCCTTACTGAGGCTCCCGGAGCTAGCAGTGGGCCACAGGGGAAGCTGTGGAAGTGAGTGTAGAACTGGAGAGGCAGACACATTCATTCCTCCCTGAGCAGCTGGTTACAGTGATGGAGGGGTGGGGTGGGGGGATGAGGGGATGGTGGAAATGGACATACAGAGATATGGCAGCTGGGATCCAGCAATCGCCATTGCTGGGGGGGAGAACAAAACCACAGACGCACAAGCTGGCCTTTGCCACTTCACCCCTTTGCCCCTATCACAGTTGAGCTCAGCCAGGGTACTTGGGAGAGCTGGGCAATACTGGCAGCATCTGGTTTCAGGGGGAAGTGTTGGGATTTCATGGACTCGGAACCCCAGTGTGCATCACAGTTCCCCACAGGGGTGGTGTTTTGAGACTGAGGCAACCTGGTTACAGAGAAGATGCCCACCTCTCCAGGGAATGAGTACAGGGCATTTTCCACCAAGTCCACAGACATCTGAGAAACCAGAGAAGCCAGAGCAGTGCAAGAGAAAATAAAAACCTGTGCTCCACCGCCACCTACTGGAAAACAAAAGAAAGGCATCTTAGCCTGCTCGGTAGAAAATTGTTACTATTTTTTAAAAAGCAGATTTAATTATCATAAATGCATAGGCAGAGGCATAATCCATCAATACCATAGATGACCAAGGTAACAAGGCAGCTCAGAAAGCAAATGAAAAATGTCCAGAAAATAAAGTTAAAGATATGGAAAACTCAGACAGTTTAATGAACTCAGAAATAAAAACCAATAAATAAATGGAGTACTTTACTAAAGAGATTAAAACTTTTAAAATAACCAAATAGAAATTTTGGAGCTGAAGAACTCAACCAAAGAGATGAAAAATGAACTAGTGATCTTAGGGAAGAGAGTTGACCAGATGAAAGAAATGATTAATGATATTGAAGATAGAAGTCTAGAAGTTATTCAGATGAAAGAAGATAGATACTTGAGAGTAAAATTAAATGGAAGAGCTCTCAGAACTATCTGACTTCATCAGGAAGAGCAATAATGTGTAGCCCAGTTGGTGTGGCTCTGTGCTCAAATACTGACCCATGCACCAAGAGGCTGCCGGTTCGATTCCCAGTTAGGGCACATGGCTGGGTTGCCTCTCGATCCCCAGTAGGGGGTATGCAGGGGGCACCTAATGGAAATTTCTCTCATCAATGTTTTTCTTTCTCCCTATTCCCCTTCTCTCTCTCGAAAATACCAATAAAAACATTGTTTTAAAAACAAGAATAATTTGTATACTAGAAGAAGAGAGGGAAAAGGGAACAGATAGTCTATTTGGATAGTTGAGTATTTCTCAAACTTATGGAAGAGTTGGATCCTCAAATCCAAAAACCAAAGAGAACACCTAATTATCTCAATCCAAAAAAAGGCCTTCTCCAAGGTACATGATATTAAAACTAGAGGTCCAGTGCATGAATTTGTGCACGGGTGGGGTCTGGCTGGCCCGGCCCTGATTGGGGTCGGTCAGGGCCAGGCCTGTTGGAAGGAGGAGACAGTGGGAGGTTGGCCAGCTGGCCTGCCCCCATCAGGGCCCAATCAAGGCTGAGCCGGCTGTAGGGGGAAGGGACTGCAGGTGGTTGGCTGGTGGGCTCCACCCCCGATTGGGGTGGGGGGGCCATGGGGAAGGGCTGTGGGTAATAGGCCAACCAGCCCTGACCCCAAATGGGTTGAGGGGGTTGATTGGGGGTCAGCAGCTGGGGGAAGGGCCGTGGGAGGTTGGCCGGTCAGCCCCAACCCTGATAGGTGTGTGGGGGTGATCAGGGGCTGGACTGGCTGGGAGGAGGGCCTAGGGAGCTTGGCCAGCTGGCCCCACCCCCTGATCTGCTGGTTGGTTAACTGCAGTGGATGTCATAGCAACTGGTCATTACGGTGTTCCAGTCACTGGCTTTATATATATATATAGATTGTCAAACTTAATGATGAAGAATTACCAAGGCTACCAGGGAAAAGCAGACAGTAATCATGAAGATAAGTCTTATTAGAATACCAGCAGGTTTTTCAGCAGAAATGCTATAAGCTAGAAGAGAATGGAACCAAATGTTCAAACTATTGGAAGAAAGAAATGATCAGCAAAGTTATCTTTTGGATATGAAGGAGAAATAAAGACTGTTCCAGACATACAGAAGCTGAGGGAATTTACAGTAAGACCTGAATGACAGGAAATACTGAAAGAGGTTATCTATGTGAAACAGACGAAAGGATACAAAACTATAAGTAAGGTAACAGTAAAGAGCAGGAAATTGCAACCCTTATGCAAAATAGGGTATTAAACATTTAAATATAACATAAAGGTTCAAGGAGGTAAAATCATTTTATCTTCTTTTTAAAAAAATATGTTTTATTGATTTTTTACAGGGAGGAAAGAAGAGGGATAGAGAGTTAGAAACATCGATGAGAGAGAAACATCAATCAGCTGCCTCCTGCACACCTCCCATCGGGGATATGCCCTTGATGGGAATTGAACCCAGGACCCTTCAGTCCACAGTCCGACGCTCTATCCACTGAGCCAAACCGGTTTTGGCAGTAAAATCATTTTAAAAAGAGAAGAAGCCCTAGCTGGTTTGGCTCAGTGGATTGAGCGTTGGCCTGCGGACTGAAAGGTCCCAGGTTTGATTCTGATCAAGGGCACATGCACAGGTTTCAGGCTTGATCCCCAGTAGAGGGCGTGGAGAACCACTAGCAGGGTCACCTAACACCATCGGAAAACAGATATTTACATTACGATTCATAACAGTAGCAAAATTATAGTTATGAAATAGCAACGAAAATAATTTTATGGTTGGGGGTCACCACAACATGAGGAATTAAAGGGTCGCAGCATTAAAAAGGTTGAGAACCACTGATCAAAATAGACCAATCAACAGTAAGAAAATGGAAACAATCATTAAAAAAACTCCCCAAAAGTAAAAGTCCAGGACCAGATGGCTTTAGTAGTGAATTCTACCAAACATTCAAAGAAGATACGTATCCTTCTTAAGCTCTTCCAAAAAATTGGAAAAGAGGCAATACTTCCTAACTACTTTTATGAAACCTACATTACCTTGATACCAAAACCTGGCAAAGATAACACACAAAAAAGAAAACTACAGACTAATATCTCTGATGAATACAGATGCAAAAATCCTAAACAAAATACTAGCAAATCAAATACAAAACACATTGAAAAGATAATATATTACAGTAGCCGAAACCGGTTTGGCTCAGTGGATAGAGTATTGGACTGCGGACTGCAGGGTCCTGGGTTTGATTCCAGTCAAGGGCATGTGCCTTGGCTGCAGGCACATCCCCAGTAGGGGGTGTGCAAGAGGCAGCTGATCGATGTTTCTCTCTCATCAATGTTTCTGACTTTCTATCCCTCTCCCTTCTGCTCTGTAAAAAGTCAATAAAATAATATTTAAAAATATGTATATATCACAGTAAAGTGGGGTTCATTCCAGAGCCACAAGGATGGGTTAGCATACAAAAATTGATCTGTATATGATTGTGATATGCCACAGTAATGAAATAAAGGATAAAAATAATATGATCATATCAATAGTTGCAGAAAAAGCATTTGACAAAATCCAACATCCACTTTTGATTAAAACACTCAAATAAAATAGGTGTAGAAAGAAAGTAACTTAGTATAATAAAGGCCATATATGACAAACTCTCAAGTAATATATTCAGTGGTGAAAAGCTGAAAGCTTTTTCTGTAAGATCAGAAACAAGACAAGAATGCCCACTCTTTTACTGTTACTCAGCATAGAACTAGAAGTTCTTGTCAAAGCAATCAGGCAAGAGAAATAATTGAAAGGCATTCAAATTGGGAATGAAGAGATAAAATTGTCACATTTTGCAGATGACATGATTCTTTATATAGAGAACCCTGAAGACTCCACTAAAAAAACTACTAGAAACAACAAATACAGTAAAATTGCAGGATACAAAATTAACACACATTACAATATACAGATGACATATTCTAGAATTGTATATTTGAAACCTATATAAATTTACTAACCAATGTCACCAATAAATTTAATAAAATAAAAAATCACTTGTCATCCCACTCTCTGGAAATTACTACCATTAATTTCTGATATGTGAATATGAATGCATTCTTTCTTAAAATAAGGTCCTAGTATACATACTTTTTGGTAACCTGCTTTTCTCATTTTACTGTATTCAGTATTTTCCATGTTATTAAGTCTTTTTTTATACCATTATTAACAGTTTACAATTAAGGTTTTATTTCTGGAATAGATTAAATATTTACCTGATACCAAAATACAAATGGTGGAGGGTTATATAGTGGAAAGTCTCACTCTTATTTCTGTTTCCTTGTCTTATGGTTCCCTTTTATTAGACAACCATTTCACTAAATTCTAGTGTATCTTTGTAGGGGTACTATATGTATATAGAAACAAGTGTGCATGAGCGTGTAAGTTCCCTTTGCCCCCTTTCTTGCATACACAATTTTGATTTAATTCTTTAATATAATTTTTAATTGATTTCAGAGAGGAAGGGAGAGGGAAAGACAGAAACACCAATGATAAGAGAGAATCATTGACATTGGCTACCTCTTGCATGCCTCACCCTGGGGATCAAGCCTGCAGCCCAGGCATGTGCCCCTGACTGGAATCGAACTTGTGACCTCCTGATTCATAAGTTGATGCTCACCCACTGAGCCACGCCAGCCTGGGCCATACACTGTCTTGTAGCTCGCCTGTTTCTGTTCAGTCGTTCTTGGTAACTATTCCGTGTCGTATCATGAAGAGCTTCCTTGTCTTTTTTATGATACTGTAGTTTTTCATAGAATAGGTATATCATAATTTATTTAATCTACCCCCTTTTAATTGACATTTAGGATGTCCCAGTCTCTTTTTAGCATTTTCAGTGGTTGTGTGATATTTCAGTCTTGAGGTTTTACTGCAGTTTATTTAATAGTAGTAACGATATCCTGTCTTGGACCATTTAAAATGATTTCTAACCTGGCCTGGTAGCTCAGTTGGTTAGAGCATCCTCCCAATGTACCAAGTTTCAGGTTCGATCCTAGTCAGGGTGCATATTAAGAAGCAACCAATGAATGCATAAATAAGTGGAACAACAAATCAAAGTTTCTTTCTTTCTCTCTCTCCCTCCCCCTCTAAAATAAAAAAAATTATGTCTAAATTCTAGTTATTGTAAAAGTCTATATCATAAGCAAGACTATAGATGAATATTTGTGCATATATGTGATCATTTCCTTGAGGTTTTAAGATATCAAGAGAATTCTTGAAGGAAAATTTACTAGATAAAATAGATGTAGTGTATTTATTGAAAAGGAGGTTCTGAACCTTACTGTTTTCCTTGAAGACTCCTGGAGAGCCTGTACCTTCAGATGTTGCCATGATATAGGTGGCCATGTTACTTGGGAAAGGTAGTCAAATGTGTATTCAACTTGGGTCACTGTTTTTCTGGATTTTCTAGGCACTTAGGATCTTTTATTATTATTTTATTTTTCTCCATTTTTATTGATTTCAGAGAAGAAGGGAGAGGGAGAGAGAGAGATAGAAACTTCAATATGAGAATTATTGATTGGCTGCTTCCTGCATGCTCTACACTAGGGAACGAGCCTGCAACCTAGGCATGTGTTCTGACCAGAAATCGAACCATAACCTCCTGGTTCATAGGTCAACACTCAGTCCCTGAGCCAGACCATTCAGGATGTTTTAAACTTTTTGAAGTTGTGGAACCTTTCTATGAAGAGGAAATCATGGCTCTTTCTTCATTTGGTACACTTTTTTTTTTTTTAGTTTAACAGACATTTATTCCTTTAGTTGAACAACCTCTATACACAAAATAGATGGTTTGAGATTTGAATGGAAAGGAATTTAGGTCTTACGAGGGTTTATGTGTTTGCTACATGTTTTCTGGAAATCATTTAACCAAGCCTTCTAAGACCCATGAAGAAAATAAAAATTGGTTAAAAAAGGAAACCAGCCGTTAGGATTTTAGAAGCAAACTACCTATTAAGTCAGCAAACCCAGAACTGGAAAGTGGAGCCAGTTCCTCTTCTGTATTTCCTGCATGCTCAGATTCACTCTGGGAAACAGAAGCCTGGTCCATTGTAAAATAAAAGGCAAAAGAATATGTGGTATGATTTAACATTAAGGTGGACACAATTGAAGGCCTGGAAAGTTTGTGGAATGGTAAGGATTTTGAGGGTAGTTTGTACAGGGATGAGAAAAATAATTGTAGACAATGCCCAAGGTTAGACTGAAAATCTTCAACTTGCATTGACACCAATACATAACTATTCTCAGAAACATGAGAATGGATATAGTAGGTTGGCCCAAGATGACTTATAAGACTAAATGGACTAAGCAAAGTACCCTTCAAGTCAATTGTATTTCTCCCCTTAAGGTGGCGAACGGGTTCATAATGGTTATAACACAACATGCCTTAGTTAACTCTCATTTGTTCAATTTCCATCAGTTCGATATACACTAATGTAATTACTATTACTATTTTGCATGGAATTCAGTTATCGGATTGAATTAGGACTTCTGGCTTTTGACGTGCAAGTGAGTGGTACTATGGAGACCAAGCCAGTTTTGTTTAGGTAAACTAGGATGTTTTATTTAAGAGAACCCTCTTTCAACAGGATCATTCAATTCTCCAAAAGGATGGTGGCATTCTTTTAAACTTTTCCTCTTTCAGAAGCAGTGGTTTATTGGGTTAATTTAAAAAATGTGAACCCCCTACTTAACTTTTATTTTTCTGCACAGGACCATGAGAATGGATTAGGTTGTCTTTCACATTTCCAAGCAAAATTCAAACTTCAAAAAACAGCCCCTTGAGAGTAAACAAGCAGAGAGCATTGCATTACCCTGATAAAGCTGTAGGTTTCATCACATGCACCAACAAATCTACTGGCTAGTTTTGCACTCTCACAGATTTTACACCTACCCCAAACACTGACCTAGGAAACTCCCTAATAAGATAAAGCAGCGATTTTCAATCAGTATACTGTGGCACACTGGTGGGACACAATTTTTAAAACATGCAGTACCTGACTAGTCAGGGGCACTGACCTCTAGCCCCCTTAGACTGTCAAGTTAAAGAATGGATCACAATACCTATTTTTGGTCAGATTGGCAAAACATTACCTTTTGGTGTGCTGCAGAATTTTAGTAATTAGCTCATGTGTGCCCTGAGATGAAGAAGGTTGAAAATCGCTGACATAAAGCCAAGACAACAGCATCTATGAGTAACGTGACACACCACCAGTCTTCAAACATGATTGCACTTTAACTTCATAATGTGACAATGCATTCATAAGACAACCCGCAGGCTAGTTTTAGCGAATTAAAGAACACCTTTAAGCAGACAGGACTGTCCTAAATTGTGTATTAGGTAAGAATTTTACAAACATTACTTCTATTAGCGGGAACGGTGGAGCTGGAGAGCATGGCGCCTTCTCCAGGCTGCACGGCGAGAACCGCCAATAGTGTGGTGGAACTTGTGGCCCTTCCCAAGGCCATGGCTCCTGCGGCCCGCAGATGTCAGCCCTCGCATCTCCCTGTGCTTGTGGACTGTTTGGTGACCCACTGGGTGTCAGGATGTCTTCTGATGGCTTTATGGAATGGGTCAATGAGGATAACCTCAAAGAATCTGTACGTGGAATCCTCACCAACCCAGTAAGAATGCAGGACTCTCAGAGCCCCACAGTGGCGCCCAGCTCGCTCTTGGGCACCGGACTGAAGACTGCGAGCAAACTTCAGCTGGTTAACACCGGATGGACAGGCTTGCCGTAGGTCGCACCCTTAGGGACAGGGCGTTTGCGGCCACCGCGGCGCACGCGAATCCGATATATGACATAACCTTGCTTGGCCTTGTAGCCCAGCCTGCGCGCTGTGTCGGGCCGGGTGGGGCGGGGGCCTGTGGAGCGCAGAGAGCTGGCGGTATTGCCAGCAGCGCACCCTCAGAAGGAAGCGCATGACGTGGGACTGCTGCTTCCTCCACAGCTCCTGGATGGACTTGTAAGCGCCCTTCTTGGCTTCCCTGATGGCTGCGGCCAGACGGGAAGGAAGCTTCATTTGGTACACTTTTAAAGATCTGTGTCTAACAGTATAAAGGAAATATTGCTTCCTTAATTGTGTAGCCCTAGCCATATTGAATTGCTTGGCTATTACTTGGTCATTTCTTTACTCTCCTATCACTGTATTATGTAAAGGAAGTGCACATATATTCTGTGTGTTTTTTCTACATTCTATGTTTAGATAATTTTTTATATTTGCAGAGGAATAATATTGAAAAATCATAATGTGGTATTATATTGTGTTGCAACCCCACAATTCCCATGCTGCATGTATTAAAATTTTAATTTGTTTTTCTATATAGGCGACTCTACCTCTGGGCAGAGGGCTATCTATCACAGTTTGGGGCTGACTGGAATTCCTATAATCAACGTTAATAATAACTGTTCTACTGGTTCCACTGCTTTGTTTATGGCCCGGCAGCTGATTCAAGGGGGTGAGTAGTGCTTATTAGTTTAGTGCACTGAAATGGACGTGTGCTTTTTGATCCGCTTGTATCATGTCTTCATTCGATCATCTGAGGGATGGCTTTATAATCCATTATAAAGGGATATGTGATTTATAGACTATAAAATTCACCCTGTTAAAGTATACAGTTCAGTGTTTTTTAATATATTCACAGATTTATGCAACTATCCCCACTACCTAATTTTAGAACATTTTCATTACACCAAAAAGAAACCCTGTACCCATTAGCAGTCACTCACCAGTTCCCTCTTCCCCCAGCTCCTTCCTACCACTAACCTACTTTCTGTCTCCGAGGATTTACCTAGTCTGAACATTATATAAATGGATTCATATGATACATGTCCTTTTCTGGCTTTCACTTAGCATTATGTTTTCATAGTTCATCTATGCTTTGGAATGTTACTTGTACTTCATTCCATTTTTTTGTCCAAGTAAGATTCCATTGTATGGATGCACCACAATTTTTTTATCCATTTATCAGCTGTTTTCACTTTTTGGCTATTATGAATAATGCTACTATAAACATTTGTGTACACATTTTTTGTGTGACTTTTAGTTATCTTAGGTATATATCATATTTTATAATTCTAAATATATTAGAGTCTTTTATTATATCCTTTATTCTGTTTTACTAATTGATTGTTGACTATTGTTCCATACTCAGTATTTTAGTTGTTGGAGCTTTATAATGTCACTAGGCGCCTGGTGTATGAAATTAGTGCACTTGGGGTGGTGGGTCCCTCAGCCCAACCTGCCCCCTCTCAGGGGATGTCCTACTGATGGCTTAGGCCCACTTCCCTTTGTGGGAGGGGACTGGGCTGATCAGGGAAAGGCATCAGCCCCATCACCCCACTGCTGCAGCCACTGCCAGTCACCATAGCCACCAAGGTGTTTTCATCAACCCAGACTCCAGTTCTTTCACCATGAAAAAATGACAACTTTTTTTAGGCATTTTTAGGATGCGTCTTTCATAGGATATGACATTTCTTTCTTTACTATTTTATTTTTTACCCTCACTTGAGGATATGTTTCCATTGACTTTTAGAGAATGTGGAAGAGAAAGGGAAAGACAGAGAGAAACATCAAAGTGAGAGGAACACTTTGATTGGTTGCCTCCGGCATGAGCCCTGACCTGGACCCTGGCCAGGGAGGAGCCTGCAACCTAGGTACATGGCCTTGATCAGAATCGAACCCAGACCCTGCGGTTGGCAGGCCGAGGCATTATCCACTGAGCCAAACTGGTTAGGTCAGGATATGACATTTCTTAGCCCTCCAGCAGCGGACCTTCGTTTTTTTCTCCAGAAGTGTGGTGGAAAAACCCTAGATCACCTTTTTGGATTCTTATTACCAAAGTTACTAAGAATATTACCAGTGGCATACAGGAAGCTTAGCAATGAGCAGTCACAAAAGGTGTTTTCTCTGTATTTCACACCAATCGCTGACTGGGCCCTTTAGGCCTGGGCAGGGCCCAGTTCGTGATTGGTGTGAAATACAGAGGAAATACCTCGGCCAGAGGCTTTCGGCCTGGGCAGGGGACCCCAGCTCCCTCTGATCGCCGGCTCCGCCCCTGCCCCTTTGGCTCGGATTGCAGGCTTGACCCTGCCCAGGAACCTCGTGGCTCAGGCCCTTCCCTGGCTGCTCAGGGCCCATTTGGGGCTTACCTCAGAGTGACCTGGGTGCCAGGATGTTCCCGGGACTCAGGCACTGGGCCCTATGTATGCAAATTAACCACTATCTTTGATGGTGGTTAATTTGCATGCTCACTCTGATTGGCTATGGGTGTAGTGGAGGAACGGTCAGTTTACATGTTTGTCTATTATTAGGTAAGATACTGCTTGATGATGTTAATGTCCCCTGTCCCCCCTGCCTTGTTATTTTTATTTCTTTTTAAAATACAACTTTTATCAATTCTGTCTTGTTTTGCTGTTCTGTTGAACTTTAACATCATTTTTTTTAAGTGCCCCACCCTCCAAAAATTATTCTGTTGATATTTTAATTAGGATTCCTTTTAAAATAAATGTATTTAATGTAATGTTTTAAAATTCAAAATTATTTATATTTACTGTTCACTGAAACATATTTCACATTAATCAAGTCTAATTAACATTGAGGATAAAAAAAGAATGAAACACTTTTTTGATTTTTTTCCCTCTTACCTAGTAGCATTTAAGAATTTTCCCTAATTTTTCACTTATTAAAAAATTTATAGGATTATAGTATGTTTTTAAATTTTATATAATTGACATATTTTTAAAAATTGGAGTATTTAATGTATTTTTTTGAGTGTCTGGAAATTAAAAATTTCAATAATTACATTTTCTTTCCAGGTATGGCAGATTGTGTCTTGGCTCTTGGGTTTGAGAAGATGGAGAAGGGAGCTATTTCAGTAACAGTGGGTCTCATTTACTATTATTTTGGTGTTGTTATGATAGGATCAGAAAAGCTTTGCCCATCAATCTACCATAAATAGCACCTGTTAATAAGCAACAGCCTATATAATAAAAGCCTATTTGCTAAGTGTCCAGTCATAAGATTGTATGTTCAACCAATCAAAGTGTAATATGCTAATGACATGCTAAGGCTGCTCAACCGCTTGCTATGATGTGCACTGACCAACAGGGGGCAGACATTCCAACTGGTAGGTCAGCTTGCTGCTTGAATCTGGCAGATCAGGACTGAGTGAGATGGGTCAGACACACCCTGGTACCCTCCCATGGTCCCTCCTTAGCCAGCCAACCTTCCATATCCCTCCCCAGCCACATTGCATACTGGTAGGTCTCTCGGCCTGGCCTGCGCCCTCTCACAATCTGGGCTGATGGAACTCCTCGCCCATATGCATGAATTTTGTGCACTGGGCTTCTAGTAAAACATAATTTGGCACAGTTGTTAAATGAGTGGATGTAACCCAAAAACTAAAAGGTAATACTGTATATGTACACATATATCCTGGTATTTTAGAACAGTAAAGAGTGACCAAGATAATTTAGTTCAGCCTCTTTATTTTGTGAATGATGAAATTGATGTTCAGAAAGGTCAGATTATTTAATTTGAGATGGACTTATCTAATTAAATTGAAAGTCATTTATTCACTCAAAAATTAATTTTATTCAACTAATTGAAGATAATAATATGTGGGAACTTCTCTGTTTCTGGTAAGCCAGGTTATTTGAACCAATTCTCCTACTAAATACTTGAACAAAATATAAACTAGAATATATTTTTTAATCTTTATTGTTCAGTGTATTAATTACATTGTTCCCCTTTTTTTCCCCCTATAGCTCTCCTCCACCTGGTACCCATCCCACTCTCTGCCCTCACTCCCCTCCACTGTCCTCTTCCATAGTTGCATGATTGTTGTCCAGTCTCTTGCTGCACTTCCCACACCCCTTTTCTCCCCAAGAATTGTCAGTCCATTCCCTCTCTATGTTCGTGATTCTGTTACATTCACCAGTTTATTCTGTTCATCAGCTTATTAATTCACTTGATTTTTAGATTCATTTGTTGATAGATGTGTATTTGTTGTTCCTAATTTACACTTTTATCTTTTTCTTCTTCCTCTTCTTAAAGAATATCTTTCAGCATTTCATATAATATTGGTTTGGCAGTGATGAACTCCTTCAGCTTTTTCTTATTTGCGAAGCACTTTATCTTACCTTCAATTCTGAATGATAGCTTTGCTGGACAGAGTAATCTTGGTTGTAGATTCTTGCTATTCATCACTTTGAATATTTCTTGCCACTCCCGTCTGGCCTGCATCATTTCTGTTGAGAAATCCGCTAACAATCGTATGGGTGCTCCCTTATAGGTAACTAACTGTTTTTCTCTTGCTGCTTTTAGTATTCTCTCTTTGTCTTTTGCTCTTGGCATTTTAATTATTATGTGCCTTGGTGTGGTCCTCTTAGGGTTCCTATATATTGGGGTTCGTTGCGCTTCTTGGACTACTAAGTCAATTTCTTTTACCAGGTGTGGGAAGTTTTCAGTCACTATTTCTTCAAATAGGTTTTCATTGTCTTGGTCTCTCTCTTTTTCTGGCACCCCTATAATTCGGATGTTGGTATGCTTGAGGTTGTCCCAGAGGCCCCTTACACTATCTTCATTTTTTTGGATTCTTTTGGTTTCTTGCTTTTTCAGCTGAGTGGATTTTACCTCTTTGTATTTCAAATCTTTAACTTGGTTCTTGGGATGCTCTAGAGTGCTTTTAGGTCTTTGTATAATATTTTTTATTTCAGTCAGTGTATGCTTAATTTCTGGTTGGTCCTTTTTCATATCCTTGAGAGTCCTGTTCATATCCTTGTAGGTCTTGTTCATTTCCTTGTAGGACTCATTCATTTCCACATTGGTCTTGTTCATTTCCTTGCAAGTCTCGTTCATATCCTTGAGGGTCTCATTCATTTCCTTGTAGGTCTTACTTATTTCCTTAAAAGTCTTGACCTTTTCTAGGAGCCTCTTGAGAAGCCCTATAACCGTGGTTTTGAATTCCATGTCCAGTCGTTTTTTTCTCTCCATTTCTTTCACATCTGATTTCTTTCCATGTCTCTGCATGGTGGCTGCTTCCCTGAATTGGTCAATTAGCTTTGTGTGGTAGATGTCCTACAAGGGACAGTGGCTCAGCCTCCCTAGTTACCTGAGGTGGATATGAGTTGCACAGTCTTGCTGAGGTTAAGCTCAGGTTAATCGTTGTTAGCACTTGGAGGGGTTGACCTTCAGGCCAATTGTCTGTGATGTTCAGCTGTGCTCAGGTTGGATGGGCGGAGTCTCCTGGCCAAACAGACAGTGTTAGCTTCGCCCCATGCGGCCCCAGGGACTCTGTGCTGGGGGCAATGGCTGCCAGAACCTCTGAGAGAGAGCCGCTGCCGAGCTCCACCGGCTGCCAGAGAATTCAGACTCTCCCCAAATGAGTCTGCACACCCAAGGTCTCACCCAGGGTCGTAAAACAATGCAGTCTATGGTTTCCCGAATGAAAGAGCGAGTCACGAGTGCTCTCTGCACGGTCAGGCAGCTGCGCTGTTCCTAAGTTCACGCTCACTTGCACATTCTCTCCTTCTCCATAAGCTGGCAGACCCCTGCAGCACCTGAGCTTCTGCATGCCCTCCCACTGTCCAGATTTTACCCCGTATGATAGTGGGTTCCCTGGACTTCGCCCAGAGCTGGAGAATCAGTCTAGTGGGATGTCTTTGTCTCCCCCGTTCGAGAAAACTGGCCGGTTTTCAGCCGCCGCCCTATCCGCTGGCGCGCGCTCCAAACCTCTCTCCATGCGAATCTTCAATGCTGTCCACCGCCACTCCTCCGAGTCACAGTGTCTTATCTTAACTTTTATTTGTGGAATTTTCACTCAGCCAGCTTTCTGGTGATTCTGGATGGTGTTTGTTCTTTCTTTAAGTTGTAGTTTTAAAATTGCTGTGTATGACGGCAAGATAGGTGTTTTACCTATGCCGCCATCTTGGTTCTCTCTCTCCTGTTTCTAAACTAGAATATTTGAATAAAACATAAAAAAAATATTCTACAGCATCAAAGAGCTAACAATAGAGAGGAAAGTTCGCAAGTGAATGCCAGAAAATAAAGATCAGAGTTTGAAGGTGCTTTTGCTTTAAAGGCCTTTGCTGATTGGGAAGCTGTGAGCTTCAATTTTGATGGCCTCTAGAAGGAAGAGGAAAGTAGTTAAAGTACAGAACCTCTCCAATATCAGAAGTTTAATATCCACTCCCCACATTAAAGTGGGACTCTGTAGGGGTAAACTCTTTGGGTAAGGGTTAACCCAAAGTAAAACTGTCCCCCTTCCCTACTTCCTCTTTTCCTCACTTTCATGAGATTACAGGGAGAATTGCTTGGCACTGAGCAGAACAAAGGGGGGAAAAAGAGAAAGGGGGAAAAATTCCAGAAGAACCTTTTTCAGAGAATTAATAAACCATCGACTATCCTTCATGTAGGATTGCTGCCAAAAGTCTAGTTACCTGGGTGATCAAAGAAACCTCAAACCATGAATTGAGTCTAAATTGGTTCCAGAATGGTAGTAACCTAGGCACTTGACAGAAGCAAATACATTCTAGGCTTTGAGAACTCTTCAAGTAAATTTCCAAGGACATGCAGTCAGAGAAAGCCAAGCATTAGGAAAACAAGGCACCATACTTGAGAACCAGGAGAACGAGGCACAGTAAACACTGATGTTTGAAGACTCATAAACTGGATCTATTAGACTCAGTCAGGCATGCTTACTGTGCTTAAAGAAATAAAAGACAAGCTTGGAAATACCTTAAGGGTATAGGAAATTTCAAAAAGAGACACTACTGGCCTGAAAAGAAAAATAATAGAATTTATAGTAAAGTGAAATAATTAAAAATTTCAAAGATATGTTTTTAAAGAAATTATTATTTTTTAAAATAGATTTTTATTGATTTTAGAGAGAAAGGAGGAGGGAGAGAGAAAGATAGAAACATCAATGATAAGAGAGAATCATTGATTGGCTGCCTCCTGCACATTCCACATTGGGGATCAATCCTGCAGCCCAGGCATGTGCCCTGACTGGGAATCAAACTGTGATGCTCAACCACTGAGCCATGCTGGCTTGACGTATAGTTTCTTATGACCTTTTGTATTTCTGTTGTATCTTCTTTTTCATTTTTTATTTCATCTGAGCCCTTACCTGTCTTAGTGAGTCTTAGATTTATTATTTATAGCATTATCATTTACATTACTAGGGGCTCAGTGGACGAAAGGAACTGTTGTTGGCTGGGAGGCTGCAGTGGAGACAGGGTTGGTCTCAGCCCATCCTCCATGTCCCCAATTCCCTGTCTGCTGGCAGCCCTGCTTCCACCGCCACTGCTTCCACGTGCTGATGGTGCTGACCCCTCTTGCAACTGCTGATGGCCCAGAGCAATTGGGGCTGGTGCCAGCAGCAGGTGCATGTGGGGCCGGCACCATCAGCGGGTGTGAGTGGTGGTTGATGCCCCGATCACCCCTCAGGAGCTTAGAGAGAAGGAGAAGCCCTCAGGGGCAATTGGGACGGGCGCTGGGCACTGGCAGCAGGTGCGAGTGGCAGCTCCAGCTCCGGCTGCGGTTGTGAGCCGGGCCAGCACTGGCACTGGGTGCAAGCAGTGCCGCCAGTGGCAGTGGGTGTGAGAGGTGGCTGTCTGCTCCAATCGCCCCCCAGGAGTAGAAAGAGGTGGAGAAGCCCTGAGGGGCAATAGGGGCTGGCAGCGGCCGGCTCCTGGCAGCTGGTATGAGGGGTGGCAGTGGATGCTGGGTGGACCGTGGCATGCAGGAGCAAAGAATTTTCAGTAACCACTAGAGGGTTGCCCCAATGACAGTGACCAGTGCCACGGCTTTGTCTGGCTCCCCCGCTCACCTGCTCCACCATCCCACTACAACTGATGCCCGCCATGTTCCGCGCTCTGCTGCCTGCTGCTGACACCCGCCGTGTTCTGTGTGTGCCCCCTGTTGGTCAGCACATGTCATAGTGACCAGTTGTTAGGTTGTTTCACTGTTCGGTCTATTTGCATATTAGGGTTTTATATATTTCGACTAGTAGTCCTGCACATGAATCTGTGTACCGGTAGCTCACCAGTAGCTCGCTGCAGCCCTCCAGTAGCTCTCTGCCTGCTGCCCCACACTCCTGTAGCTCCCGCTGCTCTCCCTCCCCCGTGTCCTCCTCAAAGCTTCCTGTCCTGACCCCTCCTGTAGCTCGCTGCCCCAGCCTCCTGCTGATCTGTGATCTGGTCGTTAAGTAGTCAGTTGTTAGGCTTCATGGAGTAACAACCATTTGCATACTACATCTTTATTATATAGGATTATTTACTTTTGTCCTGGCCACCTTTCAACCCTTCTCCCTCTCAAATGTAAATGCCAGATGATCAGGGACTTTATCTGTTTTATTTACCTTGAGTGGCACATATGGGATTCTTTAAAAAAATATATTTTTATTGATTTTAGAGAGGAAGGGAGAGAGAGAGAAAAACAAGAGAGAGATAGAAACATCAATGATGGCCCTTACTGGTTTGGCTCAGTGGATAGAGCGTCAGCCTGCAGATTGAAGGGTCCCAGGTTCGATTCCTGTCAAGGGCATGTGCCTTGATTGTGGGCACATCCCCGGTAGGGGGTGTGCAGGAGGCAGCTGATTGATATTTCCCTCTCATCGACGTTTCTAACTCTCTCTCCCTCTCCCTTCCTCTGTGTAAATAAATCAATAAAATATATTTAATAAAAAACAAACATCAATGATGAAAGAGAGTAATTGATTAGTTGCCTCCTGCACGTCCTATACTGCGGATTGAGCTGCAACCCAGGCATGTGCCCTGATCTAGAATCGAACCTGTGGCCTCCTGATTCATAGGTCAATGCTCAACCACTAAGCCATACAAACTAAGCTGAGATTCTTTATAAATGTTTCTTGAAAGAATTATACCTCTCTGGTCATTTGATTATTTTCTATGCCATGTTTTTGTTCAAAGTATTTCCTGACTGATATTATTCACATTGTCCATTTCTTGTTTATATTGCACTTAGATTAAGCAAATGTCTTGGTAACACTGTCATAGCTGAAAGAGACATTATCATGTCAAGTGCTTATTAAATTTTGTTTTTTCCTCTCTCTTAGTCCTCTGCAAACAGGACTAATCCAATTGATAAACATATGGAGGTCCTGATAAATAAGTATGAATTGTCTCCTGCACCATTTGCTCCTCAGATGTTTGGGGGTGCTGGAAAAGAGCACATGGAAAAATATGGTATGTTAAAAAAACTTTATGGCTTATTGGTTAGTACATGTTGTATATATGTTATATATATGTCTGAGAAACAGCAGGTGTTTACTAAGGAACTGTGGAGTGTGCCAGGATATACAACATGTAAAACTGTTTTTACATTAAGTTGAAAAAATAGTCTGTATAGAACTTAGTTGTAGAGAACATATTTATATATAGGACATCATAGTGGAAGTACCTAGAAATTGGAATCAGAAATTGAAATAGGAAAACTAATATAAATCTTATCTGCTTTAATTATGGACTATAAATTAGTTTGAAAATTGCTCTTGGTAATAAGTTTATATAGTGAAATTTTGTTTCTAGTACAAATTTTATTCTTAGTAACAGGTTTTTAATGTCAAATTTTATTTATTTATTCATTTTAAAATATATTTTATTGATTTTTTACAGAGAGGAAGGGAGAGAGATAGAGAGTTAGAAACATCGGTAAGAGAGAAACAATGATCAGCTGCCTCCTGCACACCCCCCACTGGCGATGTGCCTGCAACCAAGGTACTTGTCCTCGACTGGAATCAAACCTGGGACCATTCAGTCCACAGACTGACGCTCTATCCACTGAGCCAATTAGCCAGGGATGTCAAATTGTACTTAATCTGTCATTCCATAGTATTTTATGAGATTTAGCTTTCATGGTTGATTTTCTTTTGTAGGTAAACATATTAATTTTTTGACGGATGGTCAATAATGGGCCTGTCTTAGCCAGTTAAAGCATGTAATAATACAGATAAGATTTTTATTTTTTACTGTATGACTCTGAACCAGTGCCTTGTTGTGTATTATGAGATAAGAAGGAAAATTTTCATGCTTGAAAGTCCAACACTCCTATTCTTATTTTATTTTTAAATTGATTTTAAAGAAGGAGAGAGAGAGATCAAGGATGAGAGAGAATCATTGATCATCTGCCTCCTGCATGCCCCACACTGGGGATTGAGCCTGCAACTGGACGTATGTCCCTAATGGGAATTGAACTATGACCTCCTGGTTATTGGGTAGATGCTCAAACACTGAGCTATGCCAACCAGACCAGTATTCCTATTCTTTGTAGGAAAAATATGCTAAGTTTGATAGCCAAAATAAGGAATCAATAAGGAAAAAAAAATCTTCAAGGAGGAATGGTAGGATTGGATAAAGAAGCACTGTTAGTCTTTGACTATAGAAATTTTCTTTTTTGTGCCAATTTCTTACTATTTGGAAAGTCTGTTTCAATCTTGTTTCCCTCCTTTCTCAAGGCTACCATTGACCACCATGTTGCCACATCTAGTAAATACTTTTCAAACCTGATTGAATAGACCTCAGAAGCATTAAACCCTTTGATCACTTCAAAAAAAATTCTCTTATCTTGGCTTCTATGATATCTCATTCTCCTGGTTTTTCTTACCTCTTTGGCTATTCCCTGTCCACTTCTTTTTCTTTTTCCCCCCCAAAGCATTGTTTTTATTTATATAGAGCCCTAACCACTTCAGTGGCAGGAGGAGTGGGAGAGGTTCCTTTTTCAATCCAAAGGCCTTCATAATGTTCATCTGTTGTTATCAAACACACAGGCAAGCGTCATAATGAATTTGGTAAACTGACTACAAAGTTTAGTCTCTCTCTGCTAGAGCAACAAGATGAGTGTCAATCTCTGCTTCTAAAAGAATCCTGAATTTAGGATTTTCAACTGTAACTACTGCAACATGTATTTCTGAAAGTCTGAAATCAATTGATAGAACAGTAGACAGGCAGGTAATTGCAGTTTCCACTGTCTGTTCAAATATCCAATCAAATTTCTTCTTCACTTTTTTTTCAAGAAAGCTGGTTCACTCAGTTTGTTTAACGCCTGCTGCAGTGGCTTTAAACCACAGCAGTAACCTGCAGGATCAACTTGTAAACCAATTAAAATCATATAAAAAGCAAGGGGCCTCATTCAGCATTCTGTGTGTAGACCTGAGAAATATCAGCAATTATTTTACATAGCGTGTCCACAGGAATCTCATAGCCATACTTGTATTTCCAATTAGCTGCCTCATAGCGTGCCCTTTGTACCTGGGACCTGCTGTCAGTTGTCATTCCTGTTATCGAACAGCCAGTGTTTTCAGTTATCTTGAATAAGTGAGTCATTGTGCTGGAATCCAATAATTTGTCAGGTACTTTCTTTTGTGTGACAATTACTGCAGTCTTTCCCTCAATGGCTACTGATGTAAGGCCAACCTGGTTAATAGCCTTAAAAGCATATTCTACTTGGTAAAGCCGGCCCTTGGCATTCAAAACCAGCGCCGGAACCACAGGACATGTTGGAGCTGCCACTACTTCAAGAACGTTCTCTGGGCTCGGTAACTCCCAGACCAGGCGTCCAGGCCCCTCCGGAAGCCGCAGCCTGTCCATTTCTTTTTCAATTAAATAATTCACTTAAAACATTATTGAGCTCTCATATTTCGGGGACTGTTATAGGCACTAGAATATAGCAGTATGTCAGTCAGATTTTGCTGTGTAATAGGCCACCCCAAAACTCAGTGATTTTAAACAACAGTTATTTATTATATAGTTTACAAGTGTGTAGATTAGCTGGGAGCCATCTCTTCTTGTCTGGGTTAATCATATGACTGGAGGTTGGTTACAGGATCTGTTCTAGTCTTATTTGACTGGTTCATATGTCTCATCTCCACCTGGGACTAGAGGACCAGCTCTGGCACATTCTTTTCATGGTGAAAGCAGAAGGACCAATCTGCAACACGCAAGTCCTTTTGAGACTTAAATTGTTATCTAAAGCAAGTCACATGGCAAACTTGCAATCAAGGGCTAGGGAAACATACTCTATTTCTTTTGTGGTAGAAATTGCAAAACCAGACCGCCATGGACATTGAGGAGGAAAAAAGAATTAGGTACATGAATGCATTCATCCTCAGGCAATAAACAAACAGATGAGATTTGAGGTTTTTGCTTAAATTTCTAGTAGGGGAGAGACAATAATACATGAAAAAACTAAGATAGTTTCAGATAATTACTAGTTCTGTAAAGAAAATAAAACAAGGTGATATGCTTGTGGGTAGTGGGGAACAAACAGGATAGTCAGTGATGGCCTCTGTTTTGGAGGTCAAGAGTAGAGTTGGGTATTTAGTTATATTCTGGTTTATCCCATTGATGAACTTTGTTGAAGAATTTGGATTTAGCATTATAGTGTTCCCTCCTATCTTCAGGTTTGGTGAGAGTGCCTTTTTAATTTTCTAATCCAGTTTTTGGTAGAAATATTAATTGGAGCAGTTCTTGGCTTTCCTGAGAATCAAAGCTTCCAAGTCTTTCTCTTATTTAACTCGGTGTCTCACCAGGTGCTCATTTATGCACTTATCACATTAGGTTAGTTAGCACTAGATATTTTTCTCTAGGATTATAGTCCTTAATCAATGTCTGTCATTTCCCAGTGTGTGTTCCCTGGGATATCAAGCTAATAAAATGCTCACAAGTCAGTCAGCCAGGGAACTGCTTCATATTTTAACCCCCTGTTGAGCAGTCTTAATACATAATTTGGAGCAATAGTAAAGGCTCCCAATATCTTGCTGTAAAGAAATCCATTTAATTCTGTTTAAGCCAGTATTATCTATACTTGACAGAGAAACCCTTATATTTTTAGCAACACCAGAAAGGAAAGCCCCCTCAAAAACAAAAGAAAAAAAACCCCCAAATCCACACTACAGCATTTCCTTGTCTTATCCCAAAAGATGTCCTAAAAATTAGTTGTCTTGCTGATATACAGACACCATGTTTCCTTTTATCTTCCCTCCAGTCCAATGAAAACATGGTAATATGCTCTGGCTTGTTCTTTGTGGCTGCCTCCTGATCACCGCTCTTATTGGTATGAAGTCACCAGTGTGGAATGGAATCTGCCTTATTCCCTTTTTAAAACTAGAATTGAGACAAGATTGGCTCAATTATATTTATGTTATTTCTGCTCTGAAGATCATTCTCCTTGACAAAGAAGATAGAGATAAAACAGAATTGAGGACTTTCCATATTACTGTGATATTTTAAAAAATATGTTTGTTTGTTTGTTTGTTTTATTTCAGGGAGAGAAAGGGAGAGGGAAAAAGAGATGGAAACATCAATAATGAGACTCATCAATTGACTGCCTCCTACCCCCCCCCCCATGATTGAGCCCTAAACCTGGGCAGGTGCCCTGCCTGGGAATTGAACCATGACTTCCAGGTTCATGGGTCAGTGCACAACCATTGAGCCCCCTGGCTTAGCTGCTGTGACATTTTTTTCCTTTTTTTAAAAATCTTTATTGTTCAGTTTATTAATTACATTGGTTCCCCTTTTTTTTATCCCTCTATAACTCCCCTCCACCCTGTACCCATCCCACCCTCCACCCTCACCTCCCCCTCCCCACTGTCCTCTCCCATTGTTGCAAGATTTTTGTCCAGTCTCTGGCTATACTTCCCACACCCCTTTTCTCCCCAAGAATTGTCAGTCCATTCCCTCTCTATGTCCATGATTCTGTTATATTCACCAGTTTATCCTGTTCATCAGCTTATCAATTCACTTGATTTTTATGTTCATTTGTTGATAGATGTGTATTTGTTGTTCATAATGTATATTTTTACCTTTTTCTTCCTCCTCTTCTTAAAGAATATCTTTCAGCATTTCATATAATACTGGTTTGGTGGTGGTGAACTTCTTTAGCTTTTTCTTATTTGCGAAGCACTTTATCTGACCTTCAATTCTGCATGATAGCTTTGCTGGATAGAGTAATCTTGGTTGTAGATTCTTGCTATTCATCACTTTGAATATTCCTTGCCACTCCCGTCTGGCCTGCATTGTTTCTGTTGAGAAATCCGCGGACAATCATATGGGTGCTTCCTTATAGGTAACCAACTGTTTTTCTCTTGCTGCTTTTAATATTCTCTCTTTATCTTTTGCTCTTGGCATTTTAATTATGATGTGTCTTGGTGTGGTCCTCTTTAGATTCCTATATTTTGGGGTTCTGTGTACTTCTTGGGCTTTTAAGTCAGTTTCTTTCACCAGGTGGGGAAGTTTTCAGTCACTGTTTCTTCAAGTAGATTTTCATTAACTTGCTCTCTCTCTTTTTCTGGCACCCCAATAATTCGGATGTTGGCATGCTTGAGGTTGTCCCAGAGGCCCCTTACACTGTCTTCAATTATCTGGATTCTTTTTGTTTCTTGCTTTTCCAGCCGAGTGGATTTTGCTTCTTTGTATTTCAAATCTTTGACTTGGTTCTTTTGGCCCTCTGGACTGCTTTTAGGACTTTGTGTAATATTTTTTATTTCAGTCAGTGTATGCTTGATTTCTAGTTGGTCCTTTTTCATATCCTTGAGGGTCTGGTTCATATCCTCAGAGGTCTCATTCATTTCCTTGTAGGTCTCATTCATTTCCTGGTTGGTCTTGTTCATTTCCTCATTGGTCTTGTTTATTTCCTCATAGTTCTCATTAAGTTCATCGGCCTTTTCTAGGAGCCTCTTGAAAAGCCTTATAACCGTGGTTTTGAACTCTATGTCTAGTCATCTTTTTTTCTCCATTCTTTCACACCTGATTTCCTTCCATATCTCTGCATGGTGGCTGCTTTATGTGGTAGATGTCCTCTAAGGGTCAGTGGCACAGCCTCCCCAGTTACCTGAGGTGGGTACTCTTACTGTAATCCTTTATGGGTTGTACAGTATTTTTGAATTTAAGCCCAGCTTGTTGTTGTTAGCCCTAGGAGGGTTTGACCTCCAGGCCAATTGGCTGTGAAGGGAGACTGTGTTCAGGTTGGATGGGAGGAGTCTCTGAGCTGCACAGGCAGCCTCAGTGTCAGCTGTGTCCTATGCGGTGCTCGCGCGCGCGAGTCTCTGTTGGATGGGGATGGCTGCAGTCATCTCCAAGAGAAAGCCGCTAGTCTCTTCCCCTTGCCAGACAACTCTGCCTCTCCCCAAATGAGTCTGCACACCCAAAGTCTCACCCAGGGTTGTAAAACAAAGCAGTTTGGTGGTTTCCAGGACCAGGAGACAAATTTCCAGGGAGCAAGTCGCGCGTCTGTGCTGTCACACAGTTTACTTGCGCGCAAACTTCTTTTCCCAGCAACCGGGTTTCTCTGCAGACTAGGAGACCTCTGTCGTGCCCGGCTTCCAGGGTGCGTCCCCCGGACCTCGGACCTCGCCTGGTGCTGGGGAATCTGTGCAGTGGGATGTCTCCATGTACCCCGGATCTCGGACCTCACCTAGCGCTGGGGAATCCGTGCAGTGGGATATCTCCACCCTCCCCGTTGGCAAAATCCAGCCGGAGTTGCTGCTTCAGCCCTACAGCCTGCGCACGAGACCAGGGAGGCTCCTAACCTGTTTCCGTGCTATCTTCAAGGCTGTGCTCCCGCCGCTCTTCTGAGTCTCAGTGTCCCACCTTCACTCTTATTTGTGGAGTTTTCACTCAGCCAGCTTTCTGGTGATTCTGGGTGATGTTTGTTTTGTTGTTATGTTGTAGTTCTTGAACTGTTGCGCGGGGCAGAACAATAGGTGTTTACCTATGCCGCCATCTTGGTTCTCCAGGCTACTGTGACATTTTTAACATAACATTATTAACTCTAGTCAGTCGACTTTTTCTCTTCCTTGGTGTTTCTAGCTTCATAAGAAAATTTAATTCATTTTACAAATTTTGCCTCATTAATGTGCCTGCTTTTACTTTCTTGACACTATTCTTTAAACTTTCTGTTAAGGAATTTGAAAAGCATACCCATTTCTTGTTAGGACGTAACTCCTCGGAAGACCCTCTGTCTTATCATAGGGAAGAAGAAGAGCAGGCCCTGGAGCATAGTGAGCTAGCTGTAAAAGTCACTTCATTGGGGGCATTGGGATGTTTTGGCAGACTTCCTGAAAAATTGCTAGCAGTGCTTTTTTTTCTTTCTTTCTTTCTTTCTTTCTTTCTTTTTTAAATATATTTTTATTGATTTTTTTTTTTTTTTTTTTTTTACAGAGCGGAAGGGAGAGGGATAGAAAGTCAGAAACATCGATGAGAGAGAAACATTGATCAGCTGCCTCTTGCACACCCTCTACTGGGGATGTGCCCGCAGCCAAGGTACATGCCCTTGACCGGAATTGAACCCGGGACCCTTCAGTCTGCAGTCCGACGCTCTATCCACTGAGCCAGACCGGTCTCGGCGGTGCTTTTTTTTCTTAAAACCAATGTGGTCCCAGGCTACATTTTCTAGTTTTTGAACTTGGACCCTAGTTAGAGTAGATAGAATAGGCCAGTTTGAATTATTTTCATATCATACAGGATGGGTTTACAGTTCTGAGTACATGAAACAGTTTATTCTTGTATTATTTATTAATTATTGTATTATTTTCCATAAGGACGACTATATACCTATTTTTGCCCCCTTGCATGCCTATTATTTGACTCAACTCATTAAATATACCCACGTTTAATGATTAAGAAATATTTATTGAGGGAGTAATGTTGACATCTTCAATCCTGATATCTGTGCAAGGGAAAATATAGAAATATTTAGCAGGACACTGAGTATCCATTGTAACATGTGCTCACAAGTAGAAAAACATTAAATCACTAATAGATATTTGCTTTCTCTACAGGAACTAAAGTTGAACACTTTGCAAAAATTGGATGGAAAAATCATAAACACTCAGTTAATAACCCGTAAGTATCCTATCTGATAAAAGAGTAATATGCAGATTGACCATCACTCGAACACACAACATGGCTGCCCCCATGTGGTTGGTCAAAGATCCTGCCCCCGTGTGACACAAGATGGCCACCACAAGATGGCCAGCAGGGTAGGGCAGATGGGAGGGACCCAGACCTGCAGGGAAGAGCAATTGAGGGCAATCAAGCCTTCAGGGGAGGGCAGTTAGGGGTGACCAGGCCGGCAGAGGAGGGAAGTTGGGGGCAAACAGGCTGGCAGAGGAGCAGTTAGGTATCAATCAGGCTGGCAGGGGAGTGGTTAGGGGTGATCAGGCTGGCAGGCAGAAGTGGTTAAGGGCAATCAGGAAGGCAGGCAGATGAGCAGTTGGGAGCGAGCAGTCCTGGATTGTGAGAGGAATGTCCAACTGCCCGTTTAGGCCTGTTCCCAGTTGGGCCTAAACAAGGAGTTGGACATCCCTCGAAGGGTCCAGGCTGGGCTGAGGGACATCTCTGCCTCCTGTGCACGAATTTCGTGCACCGGGTCTCTAGTTTCAGATATATTAAATACAGAGAAAATCTGGGTTATCCTGCTATATAACATGCAACTTTAATAATGTATTTTAATTATGCTTCTGTCATTAACTCTTGCTCTGGTAAAATAATATGGTTATTCATATCCTAAAAAATAATTTGAAGTAAAATTACATCATGTGTATTACACAATTCATTAATCTTTGAATCCTCTAGTGCCTAACACAATGCCTGACACATAGCATGTACTTAATGGTTGCTCAATAAAACTGGCTCACTGACAATTGAATTAGTGCCACATAACTAGAATCTATAAAAAAGCAATACGACCAGGCAATAAAATAATAATGCCAACTCTGTGTCACTGTGTTAGATACTTTTATGTACATATTCATTTAATCTTTTCAAGGACCCCGTAAGGTAGACCTTTTTGTTCCCATTGTATAGATGAGGAAAATGAACTTACAGAAATTAGGTAACTTACTTAGAATCATTCTAGGTAGTAGCAAAATAATGTTTGTATTTTTCTTCTAAATTTTAAATTCTTTGAGGGGAAGAGTCATCTGTTATCTTTAGCACAGAGTTTGGAACATAATAACTGCTCAGTAAATTGTTTTTGAATTATTAAACAAATTTTGCCATATTTAATACACATAAAACTACAATAAGGAACATTTTATTTTTTTAAAATATATTTTATTGATTTTTTTTACAGAGAGGAAGGGAGAAAGATAGTTAGAAACATCGATGAGAGAGAAGAAATATCGATCAGCTGCCTCCTGCATCCCCCCCCCCCCCCCACTGGGGATGTGCCCATAACCAAGGCACATGCTCTTGACCAGAATCGAACCTGGGACCCTTGAGTCCACAGGCCAATCCTCCATCTACTGAGCCAAACTGGTTAGGGCACATTTTATACCATAAATATATTATTCTCACGTATTCCTAGTACTTCATTGCTGCTGCTAGTTCTTCTCATTCAGCTATTTTAAAATTGATGCTTGAATTTAGATAATATCTAACTAACGAATATTGAATTCAATGCTCTAGATTGAAAGGTATTTTGTAAAATATCTAAGAGTATTGTGACAGCTTTAGAGAATCCACGTTCCTTATGATAAAATCCAAATTCCTTCATGTGATAATAAGCCTGTTATAATTTGGCCCCATTCTACTTTGCTAGTCTTATTTCTTACTACTTTCCTGGATATTCCCAATCTCTAGCTTCACCAGATTTCTTGATTTTTTCCTAAATGTACTATTTAGGACTTGCTTCAGTGTTTTTACTTATGCTGTTAGCTCTACCCAGTATATGCTTCTTCCATTCTTTTGTTTGGTGAAGTAGACAAATCTACTTACCCGTCAAATCACAACCCAGATACCATTGCTTCTCTTAATGCCTTATTAATTATTTTTTTCTCATGAGCTTCATTGCCTCACAATACCTCACATTGTATCATACTTAGTTATTTACGAGTCTTTCTTCTCCTCTGATGATGATTTTTGAGCAGGGCATTGGAGCATAATATACACTCAATAAAACTTTGCCTTTACTGAATAGTAGAATTAGGATGAGTAGTCTTAAGTCAACAAAGATAGTCTAGAGTTAAATTCCTTAGAACTTGGAGAACCATTAAAAAGCCTTGGGATTTCCTGAAACTTGCAAGGAACTAACTGTGCCAACATAGTGAGGCCTTCACAGCAGTGCCGTTTCTTGGTTTTGAGGCTCCAAAGAGCAGCTCTTGATTTCCCCAGGGAATCAAAGCTTCCCAGTCTTTCTCATTTAACCCAGAGTCTGAGCAGGCTTTCACTTCTCCACTCATTACAGCATTCTCCTAAGGGCATTTTATTCACTCGACAGTTTGTATTCAGAAGCCTACCGTGTGAAGCCATTGCTCTAGCGGCTGGTGACGCAGCACTGAATAAGACAGTTAAGTACCTTGTTTGCGTGGATCTTCCATTACATTTTATAAGTTCTCAGTTTTGTTGAGTAGGCAAATGTTATTTCTGGATCAGAGTCCTACTATTTAAAACTCTTTGAAACAGCCAAGAATGTCTAGGTTTGGCTCAGAAATTCCAGGTACTAACTTCTTGCTTTGTTTGGCTAGTCAAGAAAGAGAATTCTGTGTTTGCTGACCAGTCAATAGAGATACCCTGTTACATATTTCTAAGAAGGTTGAACTAAGAAACTGTTCCCAATGGCTTCCCACAAGTAATAAGAATAATGAAAGGCAGAGGGAATATGTGATCAGTAGTATAGTATTAGAGATAACCCATGTCACTTGAGCCTTCAGACTTGTGTCTGTAACTTTCTCCTACTTGTCCCACATACTTCAGAGTCAACATGTTCATAGAGAATTTATCATTTCCCCTCAACCCTGTTTCCTTTCAGTACTCTTCATCTATGCGAGTGACATAACATATACCTAATTATTCAAGATAGTCAAGTTGTCCTTGACTTTGCCAACTCCCTCAGTGTCCCATGTGAGTTGCAGATGATTTGGGGATTAACAGAATCCCGCCTCTATATTATCTTTTGAATTTACCCCTCCTCCCATCATTTACTTCTAATTTTGTACATTAGCTCCTTATTTTTTCTTGCTGTACTTAATGCCCCAGTTTCTTAGTTGGTTAACTTGCCTTTTTACTATCCCTTTTCAAAAATAAAAGTCTGATTATGTCATTTCCCAGCTCAATATCCTTTAGTCGTTTCTCATTGTTTTCAGTATAAAATGTAAACACCATATATTGCTCTCTCATATTCTGATCCTCATTCATTTCTTCTTTTCCATCTTATTTTATTTTTATTGTGTAAGAGTATATTTGAGCCGAACGAATGACATGTGCGGGGGAGCAAGATCTCGATGCTCATGCTCCCCATCTCTCACCTTGCCCCCACATTGCCTCCCAAGCGTCCTGCCCTAGATTCAGTGAATTTTTCACCTCAAGAGGTTTTGCATGTGCTGATCCTTTTGCCAGGAATTCTCTCTTACTTCCTCTACTTACTTAATTTTATAAAGGAAGCTCCTTCTTATATCTGGGTTTGATGCACATCTTGTGTATGCCCAAGACACCCTGTGTAATATTTCTATTGTGGCTTTTATTGCATTGCATTAAAATGGTATATTTGTTTTCATGGATTCAGACTGAGTTCCTTAGTAGTGACTATGTCTATGTCCCCAGTGCTTAGCACAGGATCTGGCACAAATAAGATATTTTTTGAAAGTTGGTGATAATTAAAGTTAACCTTAGAAGCAAAGGTACAGACACTTATGTAGATGTTGGTTACAGGAGCTCTATTTCTAAACATTTGAATTGCTTATTCCACACAATTTGAAGTTTACTTTTAGAAACTCCCTTATAGTGTTTATTGCTACTGTTTTCACCAGAGCAATATCGGAAACCATTTGATTATATTATTGGAAGAGCCCGAGGGGATAAAAGTAAATTTTTTATTTGCAGTGTTCAGAAAGGAAATGTGTGTTTTAAAAAATCAATATTTTTTTTTATTGATTTCAGAGGGAAAGGGAGAAGGAGAGAGATAGAAAATCTATGATGAGAGAAGAATCGTTGATTAGCTGCCTCCTGCATGCCTCACACTGGGAGTGGAGCCTGAAACCCAGGCAGAGAATTGAACTGTGACCTCTTGGTTCATAGGTCAATGCTTAACCACTGAGACACGGGCAGAAAGGAAATGTGTTTTGAAGAATGCAGATAATTTATTATAGGTTTTGTCTATTTGCTTAAGAATATCATTAAACAGCCAAAACTGGTTTGGCTCAGTGGATAGAGGGTTGGCCTGCGGACTGAAAGGTCCCAGGTTTGATTCCGGTCAAGGGCATGTACCTTGGTTGCGGGCACATCCCCAGTAGGAGTGTGCAGGAGGCAGCTGATGGATGTTTCTCTCTCATTGATGTTTCTAACTCTCTATCCCTCTCAAATTCCTCTCTGTAGAAAATCAATAAAATATATTTAAAATAAAAGAATATCATTAAACAGAATTGCATAATATCATCACTACAAAAGTTAGCTGAATGCAAGTCATTTAATTTTGCTTTTAAGGAACTAGTGTTTCATAATTCTCCAGGAAAAATAAATAGTATTCTATTTTAACCTCCAACTTGTCTGACACCATATGGGTGTACTGTAGTTCAGTTGTGGCACTAACACCTGGAGTTAATGCAGACACCATAGATTAAGGACTCAGTCCTCCACAACACTGCCCTCTCAGGTCAGAAACCAGCCGCAAGTAGGGTTCACAGGCCATCTGTACTTTTGATCAACCAGCTATAAATTAGGGGTTCCCATGGCCCTATCAGGTTCAATAATTCACTAGAATGACTCACAGAACTCAGGAAAATGCTGTGTTTATGATTACAGATGGTTCCCAACTCTGACTTACGATTTTTTAACTTTACGGTGGTATGAAAGTAATACACATTCAGTAGAAACTGGCTAGGTTAAACTATTATGTTCAGTGGTTAAATGCATGTTTGATGTATGATATTTTCAACTTACAATGGGTTTATTGGGATGTGATGCCATTATAAGTTTAGGAGCATCTCTATTATTATAAAAGATACAACTCATGCCTGACCAGCATGGCTCAGTGGTTGAATGCCAACCTATGAATCAGGAGTTCATGGTTCCATTCCTGGTCAGGGGACATACCCAGGTTACAGGCCCCATCCCCAGTGTGGGGTGTGTCAGGAGGCAGCTGATCAGAGATTCTCTCTCATCATTTTGTTTCTCGCTCTCCCACTGTCTCTCTGAAATTAATAAAAAGATCCTATCTAATAAAAGAGTAATATGCAAATTGACCATATCTCAACCATGCCCCAAAGCCACACCCACAAGCCAATCAGGAACAAGTATGCAAATTAACCCAAAACCAAGATGGCTACAGCCCCAGAGAGAGCAGGAAGCAGGCTTGGGTTTCCCTGGTGATAGAGGAAGCCAAGTTTTCTGCACACCCTGGCTGGCCCAGGTCTCCACTCAAGGCTATAAAGTTTCAATTATAGAAGATAAATAAATCCTGACAAAAAAGGCAGTGGTCATGGAGCTGAAGAGAGCAGGAGGCTGGGGTTGCCCCAGGTGATGGAGGAAGCTAAGTTTTCTGCAGCCCTGGCCTGCCTTGGCCTCTGCTTAAGGCTACAAAGTTTCAATTATAGATGATAAATAAATTCCAACAGAAATGGCTGTGGCCATGGAGCAAGCAGGAGGCAAGGCTCCACTCCAGGCTGCAAAGTTTCAATTATAGAAGATAAGTAAATCCCAGATACCAGGGTCTCCACTTGGGTTGCTTGGGGGCATGGCCATCCTGCAGACCACCATAGGCCCCTTGCCCCCCCCCCCCCCCCCATGCCCCAAGGGAACCTCTACCCTGATCCGGGACATCCTTCAGGGCAAACCAGCTGCGCCCCCCCCCCCCCTTGATGCACCAGCCCTCTATCCTATCTAATAAGAGTAATATGCAGATTGACCATCACTCCAACACACGAGATGGCTGCCCCCATGTGGTCAAAGATCCTGCCTCCATGTGGACACAAGATGGCCACCCTAAAATGGCCAGCAGGAGAGAGCAGTTGGGAGGGAGCAGGCCTGCAAAGGGGGGCAGTTGTGGGTGATCAGGCCAGCAGGGGAGGGCAGTTGGGAGGGACTAGTCCTGCAAGGGAGGGCATTTGGGGGCAATCAGGGGAGGGCAGCTAGGGGTGACCAGGCTGGCAGAGGAGGGAAGGTGGGGGTGATTGGGCCTGTAGGGAAGGGCAGTTGGGGGTGGACCCAGGCCTGCAGGAGAGAGCAGTTGGGGATGACAAGGCCTGCAGGGGAAGGCAGTTAGGGGCAAACAGGCTGGCAGGGGAGCAGTTAGGCATCAATCAGGCTGGCAGGGGAGTGGTTAGGGGGTGATCAGGCTGGCAGGTAGAAGCGATTAGGGGCCAAGAGGAAGGCAGGCAGGCGAGCAGTTTGGAGCTAGCAGTCCTGGATTGTGAGAGGAATGTCCGGACATCCCTTGAGGGGTCCCAGATTGGAAGAGGATGCAGGCTGGGCTGAGATGCACGAATTTCATACACTGGGCCTCTAGTATTTAAAATAAAAAATAAAGGATACAACTCAGGAATAGCCAGGTAAAGAGGCACATAGGGTGAGGTCTAGGAGGGTTCTTAATGCAGACTTTCCATGCCCTCTCCCCCATGGAGGGCATATCACCATCCTACTATATCTTGGTGCTCACCAACCAGGAAACTCCACCAAGTTCAGTGGCCATAGTTTTTATTGGGGCTTCATAATGCAGACTTACTCAATTCAATCATTGGCCACATGATTGAATTCAAACTCCTGCCTCCCTCTTCTCCCTGGGGTCAAACTGGCTGAAAAATCCCAACCCTGTATTCACAAGATTAGTCTTTCTCTTTCTGGTGAGCAGACCCCTGTGGCCACCTGTCTCCCCCCCCCCCCCCCCAAAAAAAAAGAGGCCCACAAGAATCACCTTATTAGCATAATGAAGACACTTTTATCACTCAGGAAATTCAAAAGGTTTTAGAAGCTCCATGAGGGTAACCCAAGACAAAAATTAGTCAATTTTTGTTGTTGTTGTACAGCATATGGTATTTTGAAGTTAGGATTTTTTAAAAATTCAATTCAAATGACTTGTTTATCAAAGGTGAAAACTTTATAAAAAGCCCATCTTTTGCCGAAACCGGTTTGGCTCAGTGGAGAGAGCGTCAGCCTTCGGACTGAGGGGTCCCAGGTTCGATTCCAGTCAAGGGCGTGTACATTGGTTGTGGGCACATCCCCAGTCGGGGGTGTGCAGGAGGCAGCTGATCGATGTTTCTCTCTCATCGATGTTTCTGACTTTCTGTCCCTCTCCCTTCCTCTCTGTGAAAAATCAATAAAATATATATTTTTTAAAATCAATAAAATTTTTTAAAAGCCCATCTTTTGGTTGTGAAAAGAATACTTACATATTATTCTCTCTTTAACTTGTAGACCAAAACGTCTTCAATAAAAAAATTGTAATTGCTCCCTAACATTCTATAACTGTTTGTTTTGCATTTAGGTATTCCCAGTTCCAAAAGGAATACAGTTTAGATGAAGTGATGAATTCTCGAAAAGTTTTTGATTTTCTGACTATCTTACAATGTTGGTAAGAAAAACATTTAATATTTAATTGAAGTTATTGCTTCTCCCTCTCCCACTTGGGTAAACCTTAGGCTCTGTATCTGGATTTATCTTTACTGTATCTCTTCCTATAGAACTACCAATGCATTATCAGAACTACCAATGCATTCTCTGTGTCCCCACCTGTTGCTGGTGGAAGTGAGCTTCTTGCAATGTCACAAGAAAAGGAATTTTCTGAGACTCGCGTGGGAGAATGAGGGATATTTATTTGCATGGGATTAGACCCCTGAGTTTCCAAGGTCTCATCTCTCTGCGCCCCACCAAGGAAAACGTCCAGCTATGTCTTCAGCAGGGCTAGGATTAAAGTCACTGCCGGAGCCTCTGTTCCATATTTACACATCCAGTCTAGCACCAGGCCAGCTTAGCTTGTGTTCCCTGCTGCGGTTCATTGCGTGTGGGGTTCGAGTGGCCTTGGGCCATGTGGCTTCTAGGGCCACATGGTGATGGAGGGAACATGGAGAAATGCAAGGAAGTAGGAGCAAAGCAAGGGGAGCAGGAGATAGAATTCCTTTGTCTGCGGATTTAAACCTTCTTAGATCTCCCATGCTTGCAGTGGCTCCACTTCCTCTAGTCCTTTTCTTTGTTCCAGGCAAGATTGACAGGTAAGCACCTTTCCGAACTGTTAGGGCTGTGGGACAATGCAAGCAGCAGTGCGCCCTCTGAGACGGCTGCTCAGCCCATCTTACACCACAGTGTTAGTCTTCCTTCTGTGTCACCCCACCCCCTTACTGTGCATTGCCCAGTCCCTCCCCGCAATGATCTACGGGGAATGGACTGGTGGTTCGCTGGGAATGTGAAACTGCAGCTTCCTGGTGAGGCTGCCCCGATGGACATGCGTTTAATGTCTGGCCTTCTTTTCACTCCTCTCTGTTATCGTAACTAGCTAATTTCAGGGTAACACATGTAGTCCTCACTCTGGAGTGAGTACCCTTACTGCCTTCTCCTGCTTAGAGAAGACTGTCTCTTCTCTTGAAAAGTTATGTATTTTACTTTCTTCTCTCATGACTTCTACCTCCATTATTTTAAGTGCACTTATTCATTTAAGTTTGACTTAGGAGGCCACGGAAGTTCCAACATTTTCCCTTTGTTTTCCCTGCTGTATGCTTCGACTGTCGGAAATTTTACTCTACCGTAGTAGCTAAGAGTAAGCAGAAACCAAGAGAAAAAAAAGTCATGGCTCTAATAATGGTAACAGTTACATCTTAAAAATTGCCTGGCGATTTTTATTTCCTCGAATACTGAGTTAGTGCTGCACAGGTCCTGCCTGTGCCGAGGTATCACCTGGTTGCGGCCTGGAGACGCTGGCTGGGGCGCAAGTGAACAGGCAGGGCCGGCTTTTATCTGTTACAATGTGACGGTCTGTCCGCGTAAAGTCCAGCTGAACTCTCAGAAGGCTCAGGCACGTGTCACCTTCCTTCATCGCTTACTCTAAAGGAAAGTCTATTTGAGGAGATCTCAAGGGCCTTAACCAAAGCCTGGACTTTCTGGCATCCTCTGTTCCATCCTTTTCCAGTTTTCGAAAGGATTCCAAGACTGAGTTGTTGGGAGATGGCAGAGTTGGAGCTAGTTAGCCCTACGGCGGAATCGGTAGTTTACTGGGATAGGAATGACCTTATACACTTCTCAGAAGTCACCAGAAGATGCTTCATGTACCTACGAAAAAGCAAGTCCAGGCTTCTTTGGACTAAAAACTTTTTGAGAGAGAGTCTCAGAGACTAAGCAGTGACTGACAGCATTTAACTTCTTGATAGAGATTCAGCCCCCAGGAGGGAAGCAGAGAAGGCCAGCCAGTGGCCATCAAGCACACTCAGCCGCCTCTTGTCCCAGAAAGAACCCCTAGTCTGAAATCTTAGGGTTAAGGTGGACCAGGTGTAAATAATTACTTTCGCCTCTTCTTAGTCCCACTTCCGATGGTGCTGCGGCAGCAATTTTGGCGAGTGAAGAATTTGTACAGAAGCACGGCCTTCAGCCCAAAGCTGTGGAGATTCTGGCACAGGAGATGATGACTGATTTGCCAAGCTCATTTGAAGAAAATAGCGTTATTAAAATGGTACATCTAAAGTTCTGTTTTATTGATTAATGAAGGATTTTTTTTTAAGTTGAGGGTTTTTGTTTAAGGATTTCAATGTTGCTATAGGCCCTGGGTATAATGTACTTGAAAAACTGTCTAGGAAATCCAGTATTATAACCCATCCTTAACAGTCTGTTAGGGCGTGGTCGGCAAACTGCGGCTCGCGAGCCACATAGGGCTCTACGGCCCCTGGAGTGTGGCTCTTCCACAAAATACCACGGCCTGGTGAGTCGATTTTGAAGAAGTGGCGTTAGAAGTAGTTTAAGTTTAAAATATTTGGCTCTCAAAAGAAATTTCAATCGATGTACTGTTGATATTTGGCTCTGTTGACTAATGAGTTTGCCGACCACTGTGTTAGGGGAAAATAACTGATGAGAACATACGCTTCCTGGAATAGAGTCATACATCATTATGTGATAACTTTTAATTAGCTAGATGTGCTTTTTATTTTTATTTTGAATTGGCTAAATATGCTCAGTACTCCAATCTTACAATGTTAAGGGGAAAACAAAGATGTTTTCAGGGAACTTTATTGACACTTCAAAAAATTATTTTTAAATATATTTTTATAGATTTCAGAGAGGAAGGGAGAGGGAGAGAGAGATAGAAACATCAATGATGAGATAGAATCATTGATAGGCTGCCTCCTGCACACCCCACAATGGGAATTGAGCCCACAAGGCAGGCATGTGCTCTGACCAGAAATTGAACCATGACTTATTCATAGGTTGGCACTCACCCACACTGTTGGGTGGCTCTTCAAAAATCTTGATTGAAGGTTAAGTACAAAATGGAGGAAGTAAAAAAGATGAGAATTCAGACCTAAAGTTAGTTGAATATGTGAATATATATATAGTAGAGGCCCAGTACATGAAATTCATACACAGGTAGGGTCCCTAGCGGCTGCCATCTGCTGGCTGCCAGCCGGGGCCTGCCTTCATTCTGTGCTGCCCCCTGTTGGTCAGCACACGTCATAGGGAGCGATGGAACTCCTGCTTGGTCGAACTCCCAAGGGGGAACTTTGCATATTAGGCATATAGATATAGATATAGATATAGATATAGGTATAGATATAGGTATAGATATAGATAGATATGTACTAGAGGGCTGGTGCTTGAAATTTGTGCACAGGTAGGGGCCCTAGGTCTGGCTGGCGATCAGGGCCGATCAGGGCTTTCTGGCTGCCAGCTGGGCCTTCCTTCATTCTGCACTGCCCCCTGGTGGTCAGCACACATCATAGCAAGCGATCAAACTCCTGGTCTCCAGGTCAAACTCCCAAGGGGACACTTTGCAAATTAGCCTTTTATATATATAGATATAATAAGGCACATAGACATACATATATAAACAATCATAAATACTACACTACAATTTACAAATTTTACAACAGTGCTCAGAATTTGAAAATGTTCCTATACTTGCCCAAGATCACAAAGCTAAGGTGCTAGGGTGTGGTAGTGGTGAAACTTATATTTAGGTTTTCTAATTATAGTACATTTGCCATTATGCCATAGTTTTTTAAAAAATATATATTTTTATTTATTTTAGAGAGGAAGGAAGAGGGAGAGAGAGAGAAACATCCACAATGAGAGAAAATCATGGATTGGCTGCCTCCTGCAAGTCCCCCACTGGGGATCGAGCCCACAGCCCTGGGCATGTGCCCTTGAAAGGAATCGAACCCGGGACCTTTCAGCTCTCAGGCCAGCGCTGTATCCACTGAGCCAAACCAGCTAGGGCTCTGTCATAGTTTTATTCTATGGGGAAAAGCTCAGTTTCCATGTTATTATCTGAGATCAAAGAGGTGTTAAGAGCATGGATTTTGGAGAAATGTTTTTGAATCCCTAAAAGAATATTATTTATTTTCTTTTTTTTTAAGTGTATATTTTTATTGATTTCAGAGATGAAGGGAGAGGGGGAGAGAGAGAGAAACATCAATGATTAGAGAGAATCATTAATTGGCTGCTTCCTGTATGCCCCACACTTGGGATGGAGCCCCGCAACCTGGGCATGTTCCCTGACTGGGAATCAAACTGTGAATCCCTGGTTCATAGGTCAATGCTCAACCACAGAGACAGGTCAGCTGGGTGAAGATTGTTTATTTTCATACTAGAGGCTCAGCTTGCGAAATTGCGTGGTCCTGCTTGCTTGCTCCGCTCTGCTTGTAGCCCCACTTTCCCACCCTCCACATTCCTGAGTTTGCTGCCCTGCCTGCCTGCTGCCCACCTTGCTTTGATCAGAGCCTGTGGCCCACAGGGGAGGGACTGAGAGGTGCTCCATACACCACCTGGTGACTTGTCTTTTGGTTGTTCCAGGGTTATGGCCACTGGCCTTTTATAATACAGACTAGGTGCCCAGTGCACAAAATTCGTGCACTGGAGGTGGGTGGTCTCTCAGCCCAACCTGCCTCCTCTCACATACTGGGAATCCTCAGGGATGGCCTACTGATAGCTCACCCCTGGCCGAGGCTTTCTGGCCTGCCCAAGGCTTTCTGGCCTTGGGCAGCAGCCATCTTGGTTGGTGGTTAATTTACATACTGCTCCTGATTGGCTGGTGGGCGTGGCTTGTGGGTATAGCAGAGATATGGTCAATTTGCATATTACACTTTTAGATAGGATAAGAATTCTCTCATTTTTAAGTGTATCTGAATCATAATGATCTGTTGATAAATCTCTTCAGCCTATTACAACTATTCATTGTAAATTAATAGAGTTTTTATAACTTAACATAAGATATGTTCTATAGAATTATAAATCCTTTTATATATTTGATTTTATCTATTTGATTTGAAATTCTGTCTTTTATAGCACCAGACTAAATATGTATATTTTCCCTCCTGAATATTTTTTTATTTGAACTCTCTGTAAAAAATAGAATCAATGGATATTTCAATATGTGTGGTCAATTCTCAGCTGTTAAATTTATGCCTATTAATCTCATCTAATCTATATTTATAAAAGACTAAGCGACTGGCTGACCAGCTGACTGTTCCTCCAGCTGACCATTCCATAACAGCTCACATAACTGGTAGCTATGATGTCCACTGACCACCAGGGGGAAGATCCTCAATGCAGGAGCTGCTGAGCTGTGGTGACTTGGCAGCTGCGGTTCTTGGGTGACGCACCTGAAACTAGAGAAGAGGGAGCCCGATTCTGGGGTGCGTCACCCAAGAACTGCCCTCTTGCAATCTGGGACCCCTCAGGGGATGTCAGAGATCTAGTTTCAGCCCGATCTCCACAGGCCAAGCCAAAGGACCCCACTGGTGCAGGAATCTCTGCATCAGGCCTCTAGTCCTTATATAAAAGTCTCAGTTTTTATGCCTTTTCTTTATTTATATGTGATTTTGGTTTTAGGTCGGCTATGATATGAGTAAAGAAGCTGCCAGAAAGTGCTATGAGAAATCTGGCCTGAGACCAAGTGATATTGATGTAATAGAACTTCATGACTGCTTTTCTGTTAATGAACTCATTACTTATGAAGCATTGGGACTCTGTCCAGAAGGTACTATCTTTCATGAGATGCATATTAACTTAGTTTCTCTGATAAATTTTCATTTTCACAATTAAAGAATTCATAATTGCTCTTCCCTCCACATTGCCTCTGCCACACTGCAAAGTGAAGGTAAGCTACCTCGATACTAGACTTTTAGAACCTGTAGTCTTGGACAATACCAGCACTGAAATAACCGGTATACAAATAATTTGTATTATGTAAGTCAGGGATATTTTTAATGTTCTGTTAAGTGGGAAAGGATATAAAGTTACATTTGTACTTTGATATTTCAAGTTGTGTTCGAAGATTTGCAGAAAGAAAAGTGAAAAAACTAGTTTGTGGGATCTGGAGGATTTTTTCTTTTCAGGTTTAAGGTGGTTGTACCATTTTCCATTACTACCAGCAATATATGAAAGTTTTAGCTGGTTTAAATCCTTACCAATACTTGATGGGGTCAGTTTTTAAAAGTTTGGCCATTCTAAAGAGTATGTAGTATGTCTTATTTTCAGATCACTGATGACTAATGATGTTAGTATTTTTTCATGTGCATATTGCTCATACATGTATTTTTTGTGTAAAGTATCTGTTCAGAACTTTTGCCCTTTAATTATTGGGTTGTTTGCTTTCTTTAAGAGTTGTAAGAATGTATATATAAATTCTGGATAAAGTTATTGGTCTGATATGTCTATATTGTAAACATTTTCTCCCAGGGTGTGGCTTGTCTTTTTTATTTTATTAATAGTGTTGCTTGAAAAACAGCTTTTAAAAATTTTGATGAAATGCAAATTATCAATATTTTTAATGGTTTATGTTTTTTTGTACTCTAAGAAACTTCTGCTTATCTCAAGGTGAAAAAGATTTTCTTCTGCTTTTATTTCTAATTCTGTAGATTTAGATGTTATATTTAATTATATAATCCACTTTGAGTAAATTTATGTGTATGTTATAAAATAAAGTCAATATAAATCTTTTTTATTTTATACACATATCCAGCACTACTTGCTGAAAAGACTTTTCTCTCCACATTGAACTGCATTGGAACCTTTGTTCAAAGTCAATTGCATATATATATATATATATATATATATATATACATATATATATATACATACATATATATATATGAGTATCCATTTTTGGACTCTTTCTTCTGTTCCATTAATCTACATTCTTTTAAAAAAATATGTTTTTATTAATTTTTTAGAGAGAGATGAAGGGAGAGAGACAGAGAGATGTGAGAGAGAAACATTAATCAGTTGCCTCCCATATGTACCCCAATTGGGACCGAACCTGCAACCTGGGCATTTGCCTGACTGGGAATTGAACTGAACCAACTCATGCACACTGGCCTGGGCTGATCTACATTTTTATCTTTTTACCAATACCAAATTATTTTGGCTACTGTAATTACATTATATAGAACTGTAGTATATAGCAAGTCTTGAAATCAATTAGGGTAAGTTCTCCAACTTTAGTCTTTTTTAAAAAACTTATTTTCTCATCTGAAGATATGCTTTTTTATTGATTTTAGAGAGAGAGGAAGAGACAGAGAGACACAGAGAAAGAGAGAGAGAAATAGGGAGAGGGGGAGAGAGAAACATTGATGCGAGAGAGAAACACTGATTAGTCACCTTCCGCATGTGCCCCAACCAGGGATTGAACCTGCAGCCCAAGTATGTTCCCTGACTGGAAATCGAACCCACCACCTTTTGGTGTATGGCAGTGGTTGGCAAATTCATTAGTTAACAGAGCCAACTATCAACAGTACAATGATTGAAATTTCTTTTGAGAGCCAAATTTTTTAAACTTAAATTTCTTTTAACGCCACTTCTTCAAAACAGACTTGCCCAGGCCGTGGTGTTTTGTGGAAGAGCCACACTCGAGGGGCCAAAGAGCCGCATGTGGCTCGCGAGCCGCAGTTTGCCGACCACTGGAGTATGGATGCTCCAACCAGCGGAGCCGCACTGGCCAGGCCCAACTTTGTCCTTTTCAAGAATAATTTTAGTTACTTTAGGTCCTGTGTATCTCTAAGCACATGTTAGAATCAGTTCGTCGATTTCCATAAAAACACAGCAACAAAAACTTGCTGGAATTTTCATCGGGACTTCTTTGACTCTCTAGATCCATTTAGAGCCAATTGTCACCTTAACAATATTGAATCTTCTAATCCATTAGATGATATGCATTTCCATTTATTTAGCTTTCCTTTGGAGAATTTCCTAATGGGATATTATTTAACCATAAAAAATAATGAATATCTTGCCATTTGCAACAACCTGGCTGGACCTTGAGGGCATCATGCTATGTGAAATAAATCAGAGAAAGACAAATACCATAGGATCTCATTTACTTGCGATCTCAGTTTATGGAACCTGAAAACAAAACAAAACAAAAAACCAAGCTCATATATACACAGAACATATTATTTTGGGGGTTGCTAGAGGTGAGGCTTGGGGTGTTGGGCAGTTGGGCAAAATGGATGAAGGTAAGTAAAATGGTACAAACTTCTAGTTATAAAATAAACGAGAGGCCCGGTGCATGAAATTTGTGTATGGGGGGCAAGGGATGTCCCTTAGCCCAGCCTGCACCCTCTCCAATCTGGGACCCCTTGAGGGATGTTTAACTGCCTGTTTAGGCCTGATCCTGGTAGGATCGGGCTTAAACGGGCAGTCGGACATCCTTCTCATGTGGTGGCCCCACATGGGGGCAGGATCTTTGACCACATGGGGGCAGCCCTCGTGTGTTGGAGTGATGGTCAATTTGGGTATTACTCTTTTATTAGATAGGATAGAGGCCTGGTGCATAGATGGGGGCCGGCTGGTTTGCCCTGAAGAGTGTCCTAGATCAGGGTGGGGGTTCCCTTGGGGTGAGAGGCGGCCTGGGCAAGGGGCCTGTGGAGGTTTGCAGGCCAGCCATGCCCCCGACAACCCAAGGGGAGGCCCTGGTATCTGGGATTAATCTATGTCTACAATTGAAACTTTGTAGCCTGGAGCAGAGCCAAGCCTTCTGCTCACTCCATGGTGGCAGCCATTTCTGTTTGAAACATTCTAGCCTAGAGTGGAGGCCTTGGATAGCAACGGCAGGTTGCCAGGGAAACCCAAGCTTCTGTTCTCTCCAGCTCAGTGGCTGCCACCATTTCTGTATCTTTTATAATTGAAACTTTGTAACATTGAGTGGAGGCCTGGCAGGGGGAAAGCTTGGCTTCCTCTGTTGCCAGGGAAACCCAAGCCTTCCTCCTGCTCTCAGTGGCAGCAGCCATCTTGGTTGGGGTTTATTTGCATAATATGCTTCTGATTGGCTGGTGGGCGTGGCTGTGGGTGTAGCAAATGTACGGTTAAATTTGCATATTACTCTTTTATTAGATAGGATAAGTCATGGGGTATGTAATGTACAACTACATTACATGGAGACTATCCTATGTAATAAAAGGCTAACATGCAAGTTAAATAAAAGGCGAAATGACTGGTCACTATGACGCGGCTCTGACTACCAGAGGGCAGATGCTCAATGCAGGAGCTGCCCCCTGTGTCCCACAGGGGAGCGCCGCTCAGCCAGAAGCTGGGCTGACTGCTGGCAAGGGAAGCGGCAGTGGCAGAAGCCTCCCTGCCTCCGTGGCAGTGCCAAGGATGACTGACAGCCAGCTTCTGGACATGCCCTGAGGGCTCCTGGACTGCAAGAGGGAGCAAATTCCAAGACCCCACCCTGAGTGCACAAATTTCATGCACTGGACCTCTAGTAGTTAATAATACTGTATTGTATATTTGAAAGTTCCTAAGAATATAAATTTTCCAAATTAGCATCATAAGAAAAGTAAATTTTGTAACTACATTTGGGGATGGATGTTAACTAGACTTATTGTGGTCATTTCACAATATAGACAAATATGGACTCATGATATATACTTGAAACTAACATATGTTATATGTTAATTATATCTTGTAGATTTGATTATTAAATTATGCAAATACATGTGAAGTAATTAGAATTAAGGCTTGACAGAATGAGTGCTTAAAAGCTATTAGCTGCCTCTGACAACCACCATTTTCCTCATTACCTCAAGAGTTCACCTCTTATTACTTTATCAGAAATATCATCTGGGGGAATAATTGATACAATGCATGCTTCTTATTTACCTTTTTACCATTTGGAAGAATGTCATGGGAATTTTATAGGCACGTTGAAGTTGCTACGCATGTAATGTAATTTTTTTCTTTTAAGTTTACATTTATGGCTCAACAGTATTTTCAGCCATTTCCCTTTACTTCATAAAGTGCTCTTTTTTCTGTCCCTCTTCCTCCCTCTTTCCTGTTTATTAAGAATATTTGTATAATATATGAGTACAGTTAAAAATGTAGGGGAATGAATATAGTCTGGCAAAGTTATAAATTTTTAAAGTGGATATAATTTAGTTATAGTATTATATCCATTTCAATTCTTTTAGTTCTCTGAATTTCTATTATACTTGTAGCAATTTTGGAAGCCAAGCACTCTTAGGAATTAATAGGTGCTTTTTTCATATAGGAAATGTTCTGAAAATATATGCCTTTATTACTCAATATTTATTACCTAAATTTTAAATATGCTTATATCAATTTGATGTTAGTTTGAGCTGTTAAGAAATGTTTGCTGTAAGAAATTCTTGGCTCTATGGAAGTTTAAAAAACATATCATTTGTTCCAATGTTATTTTTAACATCTGTGAATGTATTTTCCCTTCTATAGGACAAGGGGGAAGACTGGTTGATACAGGAGATAATACTTATGGAGGAAAGTGGGTCATAAATCCTAGTGGTGGATTGATTTCAAAGGGACACCCACTAGGAGCTACAGGTAATGCTGCACAGAGTTCACATGCTTTTTGTTATTATTTGCCACAGGTGTGAATGATTGGTCATTGATTTGAAAGATTGTGTATTCTCTAAACTTGGTGGCCAGTGCTTTAAATGATTGTTTAGCCACAGTATTTTTTATTTTTCTTTAAGTACAGGATACTTCAGTGATCTTGATTAATTGATGAGAATTTGAATTAGTTGATATTCTAAATTTAACAATTTGTATTTTTTAAAGTTTGAGTATTTTCAAATAAGTGTACAACTTAATTAACAAGATGTTTCCAAGTAGAGATCTGGATAGACCTGCTAGATATGAATCATTTGAAAGAACACCTTAATTATATATAGTTATATATGTGGTTGGTGTTGCAAGGAAATTATTTTCTTTTGAGAGAACTGAACTAGAACTTATGAAATATGAATTTTATTATGGCTGTCCTGCTGACTGGCCATGTGACTCTTTTGATTAATTACTAGTTACTCCATCACTTTGATTCTTAGTTTCCTTAATTATAAAATGAAGGAATTATACAAAGAAATTTCTAAAATAACTTAGTACTCAAATTCTGGGACTTATTTTTATATAGATAGGTGAATTTTATATTTTTCCATTTTGTCTTATATGTGAATTAGTTAATTTAGCAAAATTTTACAAATTCCAAGATCCCAAAATACATATGTTAGAATTAATAATGTACTAGTATTCATTACAGCAGTTAATTCTGGTTTATTGCTGTTTATCACTGACATTTAGTGAGCTTATAATTTAGTAGAGAAATAGGTGTACATAGATAGATGAAGAGTAAGAGAGAGAGAGTAAGATATCGACAAACAGGCAGTTGCAGTATGATGTGCCACCTTGCTTTCTGTTTTCTGTCTTGTCTGTTCTTTGGTTCTTTTGTCTTTTTCATGCTATCTTTTTATTAATTGGATAATTTTTAGTATTTCATTTTCTTTCTTTTATTGGATTATTTCTTTTTCTTATTCCTTAGTGTTTGCTCTAGAATTTACAACATGATCTTTAAATTTATCACAGTCTATCTTCAAATAATGTTAAAAAACTTCATGTAAAATGTCAGGGATTTTTACAGCAGAATATTTGCATTTACTCCTATCTTATCCTTTGTGCTGTTGTACTTCTAAATATATTATAAACTCCACAACATATTGTTATTTTTATTGCTTTAAGTAATTTAATATTTTTCAGAGAAATCTGAAAGTGAGAATGACAGTGGTGTCATTGGGGTGGGAAAATAACATCTGAAAATACTGTCCTTTATAAAGTACCAAGAACACTGGCAAAAATTGTCAAAATTACCTTTTTTTCAGAAAGTTGGAAATTAACCAGTGGCTTACAACAATATAGGATAATATTTATTAAAAATAAATAGCTGAAGAAAAAAAATCAAAACAACAGCAACAAGAGAAATAATTTAATTTCTGTATGAACAGCAAGCTTTGTGGCATTTTGACTTGTACCCTCCTTTCCCCAGCTCCCTGGTAGCCTTGTAACCAACAGCCTGTGGTCATGGTGAAAATAGTTTAGTTGGCACTGGAGGAGTCAGAATGGAGTTAGAATTCTTTCAAAACCTCATTCTCAGAGAATTGTCATTATGTGTCTTGTCATTCCCTGGTGAACCCTATTCCAAAGTCTTGTTTTTATATAACCTATCTGAGAACTTGTCATGTGCAAACAGTATTTTCCCAGGACATTTGTTAAGAACAATCAGCAACAAGATGCCAATAACAATTGGGGGGGGGGGGGGAAGCAAACCAACAAAGAAATGTAAAAAGAAAAATCTGGATTATGAGCTGTTTGTAGCAGGTTTTGAAAATGTGTCACAGGTTCCTGGGACTCTAGGACAGCAATTTTCAACCAGTATGCCAAGGCACACTGGTGTGCTGCAAGAATTTTCAAAACACACAATTCCTGATTATTTAGTCCAGCACACTAACCTCTTTTCCCTTAGATCAAGCATGTCAAACTCAAAGGTTTAAGTTTATATGGGCCGCAAAAAAACCCAAAAGGTTCAATTTTCATAGAAATGTAGGTTTATTTCAATAGAGACATGCTGAATACAAAGTGCTGAAATAAATGAGTAATCTTTAACATAAAATAATAGAACATTTTAATAAAAATTAATATTTTTTCTTGAACCTTAACTTACCAGACACTGAATAACTGCATAAATTAATAAGCGTAATGCAAATAAACCTATTTTTCTTGTTCTCTGAAAGCGAAATATTTCTTGTTGCACAAACCAAACAAGTCAGTACAAGACTAATGACGTGGCAATTGGCTGCTAAAATATTCGCTGCTGGTATTAGTGGAGAGAATTGGTGAGCCTGCATATAAGTCACGTGAGGGAAATGAATGCAATGCGATTATAGTAATCAGTCATTAGCAATGTTGTAGTTATTAATAATTATGTATAACAGGATTTGTAAAAATAAGTTACCAAAATTTAAAAAAAATATATTTTATTGATTTTTTACAGAGCGGAAGGGAGAGGGATAGAAAGTCAGAAACATCCATGAGAGAGAAACATCGATCAGCTGCCTCTTGCACGCCCCCTACTGGGGATGCGCCCGCAGCCAAGGTACATGTCCTTGACCGGAATCGAACCCGGGACCCTTCAGTCCGCAGTCCGATGCTCTATCCACTGAGCCAAACCGGTCTTGGCAAGTTACCAAATTTTTATTAAAACGTTTCTTACATACTGTTATATTGGCTGGGCTGCAAAAATATTTGTTGTGGGCTGCATGTGGCCCACAGGCCACGAGTTTGACATGCTTGCTTTAGATTGTCAAGTTAAAAAATGACAATCTCAACACAACATAGCCACCCAGTATGAATGAATCAAAATTATACCTATTTTTTCTGGTTTGCCACAAAATTTTAGTAATCAGTTGTTGTATGCCATGAGATGAAAACAGTGAAAATCCTTGGTGTAGGACACCATACTACAAGGCTGCGTGTGTGCCCCAGACTCTGTATGCTCAGGAAGGACAATGGTAGGTCCTAAGGGCTTACCTCTGGCTAAAGTTGGGGCTCTGCATAAGCAGGAAGTAAGTGCTGAAGTGGAGTTGTAAACTGCCTGCGTGAGTGCTTTGACTTAAGACACAGAGCCTCTGCAAAGATTGGGATACTTACTAGTTCCAGGCATATTCGCAAGTCTCTGTCCAGCCATTAGCTGGCCACTAAGCTAACCAAGAAGAAAATCCAGTGGCCGATTGTGACAAAGAATACATACTTTATAGAATTAGTTTGGAAAAGTCACTAGATAAAAAATAACAACAAATTCTGGAAAGAGGAGAGAATCTGACTTCTAAAATTGCCACATTATATTATTTAATTTGTACAATTTCTAACAAAAGACGATACAATGTACAATAAATCAAGAAAGTGTAGCCCATACACGGGGGCGGGGGGAGGGGGGAGGAAGCAGTCAATAGAAACGGAAGTAACTCAAACATTGGATTTACTAGATAAAGACTTTAAATACAGAAGATGTATACCTGAAACCTATATAATTTTATTAACCAATGTCACCCTAATAAATTCAATAATTTTTTTAAAAAAAGATTTTAATTAGTTATTTAACTATGTGCAAATAACTAAAGGAAACTATAAAGAACTAAAGGAAAGTATAACAATGTTTCACCAAGTAGAAAATAACTTAAAAAAATATATTTTTATTGATTTCGGGGAGGAAGAGAGAGATAGAAACATAAATGATGAGAATCATTGATCAGCTCCCCTGTACTGGGGGATCAAGCCCGCAACCCACACCCACAACCTGGGCCTGTGCCCTAAGTGGGAATCAAACCGGGACCACCTGGTTCATAGATTGATGTTCAACCACTGAGCTGCGCCAGCCAGGCATCCTGTTTGAGGATATCATAATAAGGTTGCTGTGAACATTTTTGTACAAGTCTTTTTGTGGACATACCTTTTGTATTTCTCTTGGGTTAATCACTCAGTGCAATTGCTGGGTCATAGGGTAGATGTATGTTTAACTTTATAAGGATCTGCCAAATCATTCTCCAAAGTGTTATCATATGTTTTTTAATATTGTTGCTCGATGACAAATTTTAACATTTAATATGTTTTTCTCTTCCTCCTTACCCTTAGTTCTAATCCTCAAAGTCAACCTCTTTTAGTATTTCTTTTGTATTTTTCCAAAATTGTTATGCTTATTGCAAATACATATGTATATGTGTGTTTATACAGTCTTTCTGTATTATGTGTGTATATGAGTATATTTATCACATTGTAGGCTACTTTCTTTACTTACATCTTAAAAATCTTATTATGGCTTATAAATATTCTTTATTCTCTTTAATTCCTGTGTAGTATTCTCATAGTAAGAAATTTACTTAGTTATTCACTTATAGGTAGACATATAGATTTTGTGAAATTTGTCATTACAAAGAAAGCTGCAGTGAGCATCCTTGTGTCATTGCATACTTTTGCAAGTATTACCCATGGGGTAAATTCCAAATAGTCAAAGGTTAGTTTGTATTTAAAAATAGGTGGAGCCCCACCACGTGGCTCAGTGGTTAAGTGTCAACCTATGACCCAGATCATGGTTTGATCCCCAAAATGTGGTGTGCAGGAGGCAGCCAATTAGTGAGTCTCATCATTGATGTTTCTATATCTCTTCCCCTCTCCCTTCCTCTCTGACATAAACATTTTTTAAATTATTATTTTTTAAAATATATTTATTTTATTGATTTTTTTACAGAGAGGAAGGGGATAGAGAATTAGAAACATCAATGAGAGAGAAACATCTATCAGCTGCCTCCTGCATACTCCCCATTGGGGATGTGCCTGCAACCAAGGTACATGCTCTTGACCGGAACCAAACCTGGGACCCTTCAGTCCACAGGCCGACACTCTATCCACTGAGCCAAACCGGTTAGGGCATTTATTTTTTACTTTTTAAATTATTTTTAAAAATAGGTAGATATTGCAAAATTTTCTTCAAAAGAGATTAAACCAGTATATATTCCCAGCAACAGAGTATGAGACTACTTCTTCTTCTATAATCTTGTCAACATTGGATTTTATTTTTATCAAATGTAAATAATTTGCCAATCTTGGCAGCTTATCCAGTTTCCACCCCTGCAGGGTACTAACAAGATAACTTAAAACACCCCAGGAAGATAACATTTACCCATTTCTTAAACACTTAAAGAGAGACTCACACCTTTTTCAGATATCTTTTGAAAACACTATCCAATATTTATTTGAATCTGCACTATTGGTCAAATTTTCCACTTATTATCCATTTTTGAGGGATAGTGTTTAGTGGTAGTATTTTAGAGGAAAAACTTATAAATCTTGACATGACTGATAGTCTAAATAAAGATGAGCAATTATTGAAGAGTAAATGTTTACTTGCTACATATGGTGACTTGGATATATTTCAAATGAATCTGACACATGGTTATTAGCTATATCCCAAGAAAGAATTCAGACTCCTGGAAAAATATATTTCAGAATGACAGTTCTGAGTAGTTTAAATATTTTCCCCTGGTTACTTGGACAACCAACAGCGATGGGATTTTAAGAGAATCAAGTGAGTGTTCCAAAACATGATGAGTTAAGATGGGATGGTGAGAGTATCAAGTTCTCTTCTATAAATGGCATCAGTTTACTAGTAACTGTAATATATTGCTACTTTGGGAGAAGTCGGCTTTGAAGAATTAGCTTTCCATTTAAAGCTCTAGTGTATTAGTTTCCTATTTTAACTTGTTCAGATCTGCATGACAAAAAGCTTCTTAGCTGCTATCACAATACCCATGATATAAGATAGATTTAAGCATTTGAATGGAATAGTCTTTTGTTCCCTGTCAGTTTGAAAATATGGAAGTCCTTTTAGATTTTGCAATGAGAAAGATAACCTCAGGAAGCATATAAGAGCAGATAATGTAATAACACAAATAATTATAATGCAAGGCAGAATGTTACTGCCTTAGGCAAAGTACAAACCAGACTATGAAGAAAAGCAAAAGCAAAAGAGGAATGGCAGTTGAAGATTTATTAAATACCCATCACAGGCTGAGTTCTGTGCTAAGGTTTGCACCCACTTGGGCTTTGGGGGAGGAGAAGCACAAAGAAGAAGCGTTGAAATTGGGCTGGACTGTTTGCTTTTACCAAGACAGGTTTAATGCCTTCTCACCTTTACAAACTCTGTCTTTTCTATTTTCTCAATAATAACAACAGCAAACACTTATAAAATGCCAAGTGTTGTATACTGTTCTCAGTATTTTTCATGTATAAATCTCATATCTATTTTTATATTTTATAAAAAAGGAAAATAGAGGCACAGAGTAACTTGCACAAAGTCACCAAATTAGAGTAGCAAAGCTAGGATTCAAATCGGGCAGTGTATTTCTAGAGTCCAGACACTTACCCACTGGACTCTATTTCAGTGTCCTTTCCTCAGTGGAAAAACCCATTTTCAAGGTCCATCTCAGGTGTCAGATAACAGTTATGAAGCTTTTCCTGACTTCTGGATCCCTTCCATAGGTTGAATTAATCTTTCCCTTTTCTGAACTCTTGCTCTACTTTCTCTGCATTTCTCTTCTGACGTTTGTAGTACATACATTATTTATGGCTTAAAAAAAATCTCTCCTATTTGACTAAGAGCCTGTGAGGGCAGGATCCATATTTCATTGTCTCTGTACCCCAGACAGTGCCCAATACAAGATTTTAAACATGTAAAGGGGATGGTTGAATGAATTAATGATCCTTTAACATCTGAAAGGTTGTATGGGGCAGAAGGAATAAACTTATGTAGTGTGGGAAGAATTAGGATCATTGGGAATAAATCATGGGAAGGAATATTTTTGGTTGATACTGGGAAAAAAATAACATGGTTTCTCAAAAGTGGAATAGGTTGCTTCTTGAGAGCATATCTTTCTCAGAGGCTGTGCATGGGAAGTACAAGTAACAACTTGATGAGAATGTTGTAAGGGGATTCGCCCATCTGTTCGCGACTGAGATTTTGAAAAACACTTAGATCCTTTCTTTTTCTTTTTCTTTTTTTTAATTTTTTAAAAAATATATATATTTTATTGATTTTCTACAGAGCGGAAGGGAGAGGGATAGAAAGTCAGAAACATCGATCAGCTGCGTCCTGCACACCCCCCACTGGGGATGTGCCCGCAGCCAAGGTACATGCCCTTGATCGGAATCGAACCCGGGACCCTTCAGTCCTCAGTCCGACGCTCCATCCACTGAGCCAAACCGGTCTCGGCCTTAGATCCTTTCTAATTCTAAGATGCTTTGACCCTCAGCGGGATGTGATTATTTCTCCTCCTCAATTCACATAGCTTTTAATGGTACATATATTATTCTATCATGTGATTTTTGTTTGCATGTTTTAATGCTCTTAAGGATCTTAATTTAGGTTTTAAGAATTTGGATGAAAATGAAATGTGAGTAAGTGGAATTTTAGCCAGCGGACCTCACATACTCAAACCATGGCTTGGCTCGTCTTCTGCTCCACAAGAGGTTACCAAAAAAACTAACAATGACTTTTTGGGAAAATGGATGACGAGACCTAAATCCAATACTGACTCCAAAAGTCAGTAACCCCAATAGCTTTTTAGCAAAGCATCTATGTCACCTATCATTATATCCTACAGGCCACATTCCTATTAGAATTTTGCATTTTTGCCACTGAGATGTGAGGGGAGGAAAATTTTATCATTAGTCTCTAATGCACATTCTCCAGTGCCAGGAGAGATGCACAAGAGAGAGTGCTTACTCTGAATACCTGTTGCAGGTAGCGCTCCTAGGAGCAGGTCCTGGCTCTTATTGCTCTTGTCAAGAAAAAGGAAGAGAGAGAAGGATGTTGTGCCTGTATATCCCACACGATCTTTTGGCCAGTGGAGGCAGCCTGGGCTGGGGCCGTGTACCCCACCGCATGATCACCTGGCCAGGGCGGCAGCCGGGTATGGGGTCTCATCCTGGCTGGGGTGCGCACCTCGGCAGCGAGATGTCTGGCCGGGCTGAAATGGCAGCCCGGGCTGGGGTCTCAGCCTGGCTGGGGCGAGCACCCCCCATGGCAGCGCTATCTCTGGCCAGGCTGAGATTGAGCATGGGCTGGGGTCTCAGCCTGGCCGGGGAGGGCAGCCTGAGCTGGGGTTTCATCCTGGCTGGGGTGTGATACCCTCCAGTGGTGGCAGCCTGGGGACTCAACCACTGAGTCATACCAGCCAGGCAGATATGGGGGAATCTTAAATGTTCCTTTTAAAAAATATATATATATATTATTGATTTTTTTTACAGAGAGGAAGGAAAAGGGATAGAGAGCTATAAACATTTATGAGAGAGAAACATTGAACAGGTGCCTCCTGCACACTCCCCACTGGTTATGTGCCCCCAACCAAGATACATGCCCTTGATGGTAATCGAACCTGGGACCCTTGAGTCTGCAGGCCAATGCTCAGTGCACTGAGCCAAACAGTTAAGGCTGTCCAATATGCTAAAGAAAAAGACCCTATCTAATAAAGAAGGAATTTGCAGGGGAGGACATTTGGGGGTGACCAGGTTGTCAGGGGAGGGCAGTTGGGGACAATCGGGCTGGCAGGGGAGCAGTTACGTGTCGATCAGGCTGGCAGGGGAATGTTTAGGGATGATGAGAGTGGCAGCAGAAGCAGTTAGGGGCAATGAGGCACGCAGACGAGCAATTGGGAGCCAACAGTCCTAGATTGTGAAAGGGATGCCTGACTGCCTAGACAGTTGGACATCCCCCGAGGGGTCCCAGATTGGAGAGGGTGCAGGTTGGGCTGAGGGACACCCCCCCTCCCCCAGTGCACGGATTTCATGCACCAGGCCTCTAGTATATATATAAAGAGCTAGGTGGAGTCACGACCGAATGGGCGACTGGTCATCATGAAGTGCATGGAGCACCTCTCGGTCTCCCTTCTTCCTCAGACCCAAGCTACTAACCATGATGGGAGGGGGTCGGGGGGGCTGGTGATGGGGCGGGACTGGGGACTGTTGAGCGGCGGTGGTGGGCTGCTTCGTAGGTTGGCCATGAGCTCAGAGAAACAGTCGCCCAGGCAGCATGATTTTCGCGAAGCAGTCGCAGGGCGGGGTAGCTTCATGGAGCAGTTGCAGGGTCAGGGAGCCTGGTGGAGTGACAGGGCAGGAGCAGTTTCATGGAGCATCCAGCGGCGAGCTTCATGGGGCGGCAGCAAGCTTCACAGAACGGTTGAGGGGCAGGGAGAGCCTTGTGGAGCTGTTGAGGGGCCGCGAGCATCACGGAATGTCCCAGGGTGGGGAGCTTCACATAGCATTGGAGGGCAGCAGAGGCCATGCGACGGAGGCCAGGTGAGGCCTAGAGACCCTAACTATGCACAATTTCATGTGCACAGGGCCTCTAGTCTATCTATATAAGAGAGGAATATGCAAATTAGCCAGGACTCCATAACTGTCATGAGCGAACAGCAGGGATCTGAAGTGGCACTGCACCTGGCCGTGGCGAGGGACTTCAGGACGTGCACTATGGGGCTTGACAGGGGACCTTAGACTGTACCCCCAACCCAGCAGGGCTTGATGGGGGACTTTAGGCCATGCCCCTGCCCTGCTGGGCTTGACAGGGGACCTCAGGCTGTACCCCTCGCCAGGTAGGGCTTGATGGGAGACCTCAGGCCATGCCTCCCACCCCTCTGGGCTTGAGCAGGACCTCAGGCTGCGCTCCCTGCTTAGCGGGGTGTAATAGGGGACCTCAGGCCATGCCCTCCACCCCACTGGGCTTGACAGGGGACCTGAGGCTGCAACTCCCGCCCAGAGGGTCTTGATAGAGGTGTGACTGGCTGGGTCTGAGTCTCACTCAGTGGGGGTGGGGCTGGCCAGGTCTGGATCTCCTGAGTGTTTGAAGCGCATGCGGGTGGTGAGTGAGGGCTTGACTCTAGGTCCATGGCATGCCCAGACTCTGACAGGAGGGAGGTTTTTTTATGTACATTTTACTAATTTTCTTTCCTCTCTGACGCTTCTTTTATAGAGAAAGGGCAAATAGCTATATTAAAATATTTTCTCTAATTCCCTTTTAACATGCATGAATTTCATGCATCGGACCACTAGCCCTATATAATAAAAGCCTAACATGCAAACTATCCCCTAGACTGGGAGTTTGACCACTTGCTATGACATGCGCTGACCACCAGGGGCAGTGCGGACCATGGCGGGCATTGCAATGTGGTGCTGGCAGCGGGGGTCAGTGGAGGCACTGGGACCAGGCCTAGAGACCACACCCATGCATGTATTTCATGCACCCGGCCTCTAGTTATTTGTTTTGTTTTTTTTTACAAGAAGATCTATTTATTTATTTTTCAATATGTGTGTGTGTGTCTGTGTGTGTGTGTATATATTCTTTAAAGTATTACAAATAGTAGTACATATATTCCCCCCCCCCCCCATTAATCGGCCTCTAGCTTTTATTTTCATTTATTTATTTATTTATTTTTTAAAGTAAGTCTTTTTAAAAAAATATATATTTTATTGATTTTTTTACAGAGTGGAAGGGAGAGGGAAAGTCAGAAACATCAATGAGAGAGAAACATCGATCAGCTGCCTCTTGCATGCCCCCTACTGAGGATGTGCCTGCAGCCAAGGTACATGCCCTTGACCAGAATCGAACCCGGGACCCCTCAGTCCGCTCTATCCACTGAGCCAAACCAGTCCCGGCTGGCCTCTAGCTTTTATATAAAAAGATTGGCCATCTTGTTAGAAAATTTATGCAGCAAGATGATAGTAAAATGAAGCAATCAGGTTAAAAAATATTTTTCCCTTTATACAAGACTGTGAGAAGGCATTGCTATTTAAATATACTACTTTGACAGGATGTCTATTCTTATGCCCATCCACAATGTATAAATATATTCATGTTTGATAGATTATTTATTTTCCAAGCAGAAGAAAATTGTGGTTTTCAGTTTAGTGCCAGAGGTTATCCAAGGAAGGAAAAAAATGTAAAAATATGCTCAAATAGTTTATGCTCTTATAACTGACTACCATGCCTTCTTAGCAAGTGGAGTTCTGAGGCCAATTGTGGTCTCCCACCCTTCATAGATTCATGTTTTAGAGACACAAGACACACTAGTTTATTCTGAAGGTAGACAACCAGAAAGCTCAAATAATCAGTATGTTTTCCCATAGACAGTCATCTTTTGTCAAAAGCAAATAAATTCCCTCCCTTAAAAAAAAAATTCCTCCTTTCTTTTTTGCCGTACATGAGTTAGGCCAGTGGTCGGCAGTCGAGCCACATGCAGCTCTTCGGCCCCTTGCGTGTGGCTGCTCCACAAAATACACGTGCGGGTGCGCATGTACAGTGTGACTGAACCTGTGGCCCACGGGCAGAAGTCGGGTTTTGGCCTGGGCGAGTCTATTTTGTGACGTTAGAACACTCAAGGGGCCAAAGAGCCACATGAGGCTTAGGAGCCGCGGTTTGCTGACCACCGAGTTGGGCAAACCATGAGTAGAGATTTGTCTCAGCGTATCACAACTACAATATTGGTTGTATGGTACGATGAAAATTATTGCAATTTGTAAATGCTTCTAATAGTTATTCATGTTCTTTTCCTTTTTCCCTCCTTCCCTGTCTCCCTCTTCCCTTCTCTGCCCCTTCTTCCCACCATTATTCTCCCTCTCTCCCTCCCCGTCCCCTGCCTCTTAATCTCATATTGGCTGTCTTGAACATTCTCTAGTCTCTCTTACTTAACTTTCTATTCCTTCAGCAGGCCATGTTCCTTCTTGCTCATGCTCAAATCTCTTCATGAAGCATTTTTTCTTTTTGCCTAGCCAGCTCTTCTTTATTCATAGGATCTCGTTTAGACGTCCATCCCTCTGGTCCTCAGTCCCTGACCTGCCAAGCTATGAGAGAGATTCTTCTTCTGTGTGCTTGCAGCACCTGCGAATGCCCATCACAGCGTTATCAGACTGTATTATAAATGCCTGCATTTTTACATCTCAAGACTATCATCTTCAGGAGGGAAATGACCATGCCAATCTTGCTTTTGTCGTATCTTCCGAGCCTTGTGCAGTGTCTGGCACAAAATAGACATTCAGTAAATTTGTTGGATGGATGGTTAGGTGAATATCTAATTGGTTCGTTACATTCCTAAGGTGATATCATAAACATTTTCCTAAACTGTTAAAAAAAAACTTTATAAACACCATTTTATTTTTATTTTTATTTTTTTAAAATTAAGTTTTGTTTTTTTTAAAAAATATATTTTTATTGATTTTTCACAGAGAGGAAGAGAGAGGGATAGAAAGTCAGAAACATCATTGAGAGAGAAACACGGATCAGCTGCCTCTTGGCACTCCCCCTGCTGGAGATGTGCCCGCAGCCACGGTACATGCCCTTGACCGGAATCGAACCTGGGACCTTTCAGTCCGCAGGCTGATGCTCTATCCACTGAGCTAAACCAGCTTTGGCTATAAACACCATTTTAAATAGAAACATAGTACTTTGTCATATAGCTCATAATTTATACAATCATTTCCCAGTTATTTCATTTCCAGATTATCTAGTTTTTTACTCTTGTAACAATGTGATGAACCAGGTAGCTTTGTTACACTTTGCCTATGTTTATGTGAGTGAGGAAAAACTTCCTTTTACCCTCAAGGTTCTTTTGGCTGGTCTAATAATTACTAGATAAGTCTGCATGAGACAGATTAACATGAGAAAATGACCACATTTAATTACATACGTACGCATGGGAATCCCACATACATGAGAGACTCACAGACACCCACACGTATGAAAAGTTCAGAGACAAAAAGGGGGAAATAAGGTATCTATGACATTATGAGCTAAAGAATGAGGTAAGGTGTCTTGGGGCTTCAGAGGGGAGGAAGGTCATTGCAGGGCAATAAAAAGAGCAGATGTTCCGTAATTAGTAGTTTGCCCTGCCATATAGAAAGGTAAAAAAGTTACTTCTCCTGCCCTGGCCAGTATGGCTCAGTTGATTGAGCATTCTTCCATGTACAAGAGGTCACAGGGCACATGCCCAGGTTGCCAGCTGGATCCCCAGTAGGGGTGTGCAGAAGGCAGCCAATAGATCTCTCAATCTCTCTCTCTCTCTCTCTCTCTTTTCATCCCTCTCTCTCTCAAATCAGTAAAACATACTCTTAAAAAGAAAAGTTGTTTCTCATGGTAACTCTTATTATGGGAAAGGCCCCTAATTTAAATTCTTTAAGGGAGAGGTAAATGTTTCTCATGAGCCTATAGGGTTTTGATTGCCTTCAGCTCAAAATAATTCACATGCCGACGTGGCACACTTGGGGTGGCCTATTCTGAATCCCTGCACTTGATTATACCCATATAATGGTTTTCAAGGCATTTTAAAGGCTCTTTATAATTTTGTACATTGCTTTCCAAAAAGGCTGTACTTATTTGGATATTCATCAGTACTTTCCCCACAGGCTCCCCAAAATGATTAGCCTCATTTCTAAACATCCTTACCAGTTGAAACTGGTTTGGCTCAATGGATAGAGTGTTGGTCTGCTGACTGAAAGGTCCTGGGTTCGATTCCTGTCAAGGGCATATCCCTTGACTGCGGGCACATCCCCAGTAGGAGGTGTGCAGGAGGCAGCTGATCAATGTTTCTCTCTCATCAATGTTTCTGACTTTCTATCTCTCTCCCTTTCTCTCTGTAAAAAAGCAATTAAGATATATTTTAAAAAATAAAATAAAAAAGAAACATTCTTACCAGTTTGATTGGTTTAAAATGGTATTGTTCTGTTTGATTTGATCAAGATGAGATTGAATATTTTCTCAAATATTTGTGAACTTTGTATATTCTTTTGTGAAGAAAACTGGCAGTATTTTGTATAAGATGAATTTGTTTTTTTCATTTTACATATTTATTAACTGTTTGAGCTTTTTGTATGGCAGATTTCTAGTAAAACTGATTGCCTCGAAGTTTGGATATATTAGTAAAATCATTCATTTGACTTTCCTGACTAATATTAAAAATGTTCACAGTTGAAAAAGTATTACAGGCTATGGCATTCCCTATTTTAAAAGAGTGTTTAAGATACATGTCCTGTAAATATACAGACACTGCTTGGAAATGAGAAGTGGCATTTAAATTTCTTGAGGAGGTTGGGGTTTATACAGGACACTGTCTCAGGGACTCAGGAATCACAAGTTGTGACCGGGGGTGTGGGTGGAAGAATAGACATTGTAAGTAGACCTGTGAAGCTGTGTCTCTAGGAGGAGAAAACCAGTTTATCTTGGTAGAAAATTCTTAACTCAAGATCTTCTAATGGCTGGTCTGGTAGAAAGATATACAAAGGCAAATCAGGAGACTTGGGTTCGAATCTCATGTTTGGAATTAGCCTGCTTTGTGACCATTCACAAATTCCTTAATCTTATCTTTTCTCAGTGTTTACATGATTAAGTTCTTTTCAGCTCTAAAAATCTTTGACTTTATTACTCAGGGGACAAAACTATTTTTGTGGATCCAGAGCTATTCTTGCAATATATATATATATATACACATATATATATACACACACACGTTTGGAAAACAGTTCATTCTTGTTGTGAACTAATTGGGACAAATAATAGGAAAATTCTCCATATCAGCTAAATTTTTTAGGGAAAAAGAACCCCCAAATCCTAGATTATTTTCTTCTGATACATAAAAATGGTAAAATTATTTTTATGCCGTTTTGCGTGGGCCAGAGAACTTTATATTCATTGTTTTCTCTTTCAGCCTGGCCAGAAAAACGACAAGTTGGATAAATGTGAAGAGTGCAGAGAGTTTCTTAAGCCTGCATATTGTGCAAATAGATTACTTAAGAAAAGAAAAATGGGTGCAAAACCATTAGTGTTTTTAAGAGAAGTTATTGAAGTAAAGCTGCCCCGGCTTAATTAAATGCCTCAATTAAAAGTCACAATTTAAACGTTAGTTAGCCCTTGTCTGACTTAAGGAAGGCTGGCTGGCTGGGCAGTTTTTCTAAAGCAACAGAATCTGACTGCTCGGTGTTCGACTCGCTAGGTCTGGCTCAGTGCGCGGAGCTCTGCTGGCAGCTGCGCGGGGAAGCCGGGAAGAGACAAGTTCCTGGTGCAAAGGTTGCTCTGCAGCACAATTTAGGCTTAGGAGGAGCCGTAGTTGTCACGGTCTACAAGATGGGTTTTCCCGAAGCTGCCAGGTAAGTGTCATTCTGGGTTTTGTCTGGCAATGAATCCTTCCGACCTTTCACAGCTAATTTCGGTTCACATGCATAAAGTCCTAATTTTATTGTCTTAGTACTCAAAGAATAAGTGCCTCATTACCTTGCTTTAAAGCACAGCTTTAAAACTGGCCATTAGCTTTATACTTAACCAGCCTGGGAAAATTGTGGTCACAAAGGAGGCAGGGTGGTGAGCTGGAGCCGGCGCTGGCTGGCGCTTGTGTCAGCCCTGCCATCGGAGTAATTAATTTAGGCACAAGGCACTTTTTGGTTTCCTTTCCCACAGTGTGCTTTCTCCCCGCACCTTCCCCGGCTTCTGAGGTTGTTTGGAGAAAGACATCAAACATTCTGTGTGGACCTCTGCAAATTTCCTTCCTAACCCAGCTCAGCCCTCACTGCGGCTAGAATCCTTTATCTACCTTTTGCTGGTTTTCTTCCTGCCCTCGTCAAATGCCTGTGCGCCTCAAGTCTCTAAGCACCCCCCCGCCCCCCCCCCCAAGCCTTTCAGGATCCCTCCACTAACTTGCTCTTCTCTCTGAGAAGTGCTCTTTCCTGGAGGAAAAAAGTCCCTCTTCAGTTCCAAGGCCCAGCTTTCCTCTTTCATGCTTTTCTTTCCAACAACTTTCTGTAACTTTGTTGCAAAAACTAAGTACCGCATATCCTCTCCCTCCCTTTTGAATCCTCCATCTTTGCCTTTCCACCGACTCCTTTCCCTCTTAGAGCAGGCAGGCTCAGGTCTGAATTCTCAAACAGTCTGTTTTTCTCCTTCCCTTAATTCTTGTTCGTGATGAGCCTTCGGTAGTGAGCCACCTTTGTTTTTCCGTGCTGAAATACTAGAATCTCGCAGTCCAGTTTCTGACCTCATCCCCGAGGTCAGGCAAGGCCACCGGTGATGTGATTATGAAATTTTGTGACATGTCCTTGTCTTTAGTTTTCATACTTATTCTTGCTAATCCTGCTGTAGCTTTCAACACTAATTGGTTCCTTTTTAGTTTCCTGAAATTCTTGGTAGTTATTTATTCACACTTTGGTTCTACAAGGCATGTAACACCGCGAACAGGAAATTCCTCACGGCCTGATGTTCTGCATGCTCCCGAGTATATCCTCTCTGTCCTTTCACTCTTCTTTCTCTGCCTGGAATTCCATTTCTGTTGTGAGAATTCTTTCCTTTAGGGCCAGCTCAGGAGTACCCTCTGCCCTTAAATATCCACAGCACTTTGTACCTCTTGGGCCCCTGTCCAGTTTTGGTTTAGTTGCAGAATATCTAGTTTGTTTTTATCCCCTTTATTATATGAAGTCCTTGAGGCCTAACTGTGACTGACTGCTCCCCACCTTCTCTGAGGATTTCTCTCATAGTGGTTAAGTGTTTATTGAATCAAATCAAATAAAAAGATGTTAAGTTGAATTTTAAATTTCCTTCCAAATCTGATTCTCTGGCTCTGCACTGTCCTCGGGAATTCCATCTGCTTCAGATTTGGAGTTGAAAGCCCGCAGCAAAAGCCAAACAATAAAGAACTACCACAGTCAGAATATTAATGTAGCCATCAAATTTGCTCAAAATATAAGGTTATGATTTGGAGGCAATGAATTATATTTTAAATATGGAATTTTCATTTTTATTTTCAGGAGACAAAATATTGAGATATAGAATTGTTCACTGTAACTACAGATAATAATTCTAGGAAGGCAGAAGTATAAAAAACAAATCTAGATAACATATTAATGACAAGAAAAAAAGAAAAATATATATTAATGACAAAAATTTGGTTTGAAATACTTAAAGATACTGGTAGTTTTAGTGATAAAAACATAACTCACTCCAGAGGCCAAAGATGGAAAAACAATTCTAATTTTGATGGTGCAAATATAGTGTTTTAAAAAATATATATTTTTATTGATTTCAGAGAGGAAGGAAGAAGGTGAGAGAAATAGAAACATAAATGATGAGGGAGAATCATTGATCAGCTGCCTCTTCCACGCCCCCTACTGTAGATGGACCCTTCAGTACACAGGCGACACTATCCACTGAGCCAGTACCAGCTAAGGGCCAAATATAGTTTAAAATGAGGTTGTAGTTTGGTTTTAAACAAGGTCATTTTAAGGTACCCATTACACATGATCTAATTGGCTTAGTTTCTCATTTAGCTAACGTTGATAGAGCAACTGCTACATGCTTAGGCTCCTCAGAGAGGTGAGGAGAGAAGGCAGACATACTTTTTTTCCAACATGTTGTAGAAGCCCAGAGGAAGGAAATTTTTGTTTTATTGTTTTGTTAATTAACCCTTGCCCAAATTTCCCTTTTCCAGGGCTGTTTTTCCATTGATTTTTTTTTTTTCCCACCAGAGAGAGAGAGTGGAAGGGAGCCAGAGAAAAGCATCAATTAGCTACCCCCTGTACATGCCCAACCTGGTTGGGGATTGAACATGCAACCTAAGCACATGCTCTTGACTGGGAATTGACCCCAAGACCCTTCAGTGTATGGGCCCAGGGCCAATGCTCTGGCCAACACTCTGTACCCACTGAACCACACCAGCCAGGGCGTTGTGTTGAAAACCTAAATTTGAGTTGGAATTACTAGGATTGCCCAGAAAAAGGATAAAGAAAGGGCATTGCAGGCCTGTACAGAGATTTGAAAATGCAAGGAGGGTTAGTGAGCGGCTGTGCTGTGTGGCGGGGAGTAGATTCTTTTGTTTGTGTTTGGGCAGAGGGCAGAGATCAGTGTGTGTAGGTAACAGTAGATTGGATCGTGATTTTGAGACAATTCAAATGCTATGCTCAGGAGTTTGGGACTTACCCTACAGAATATAAGTTTTAGCAAAAGTTTATGTGATTATATTATGCTTTAGATAAATCAGTCTGGCATTATTTTGAGTTGAATGCTGGAGACCAAAAGCCAGGGATCTTTAGGAGGCAATTATAGTAGTATGGATAATAAATGTTTAGTGCTGTTCTGGCCAGTGTGTCTTAAGTGTTTACAGTGTTAGCCCATACACAATGGGGTCAAGGGCACATACTTGGGTTGCAGGTTGGATTCCTAGCCCAAACTGGGCATGTGCAGGAGGCAACTAATCGGTGTGGCTCTTTCACATCAATGTGTTTGTTTTTTCTCTCTCCCCGCCCCCATTTTTGGTCTCTCCAAAAATCAATGGGTGAATTTTATCAAAAGAAAAAAAAATGTTTAGTGCTGCAACAGGGACTGTGAAAATGAAGAGGAGAGAGAGGTCATATTTAAGAACTGTGATCAGTTGCATTTAACTTACAATTAACTTTTCTTCCCTTTAATTTTGACTAATTTTGAATGTGCATATCGACTTTGTATTATAATATTCTATTTGTTTTATGTAAATGGGGAGCTTTCATGATACAGAGGATAGACTTGATTCTATAATCTGTTAAATGAAACTTACTTTAAAAATCCAACTTTGGTTTTTTTTCCATTTTTAAATTAAGGTACAATTTACATACAGTATAAGTCACCCTTTTTTAGTGCATAGTTCTGCAAATTTTGACCAACACATACAGTCATGTCACTGCCACCATAATCAAGACAGAGAGAGTTTCATCACCCCCTAAAAGTCCTTGTTCACCTTAATAGCTGATCTTTCTCCCTACACTCCAGCCCCTGGCAACAACTGATCTGTTTTCTGCCCAGATAGTTTTTTCTTTCCAGAATATAAATAATTACACTTGAGATTCATTCGTGTCACTGTGTGTGTAAGTAAATTGTTTCTTTTATTGCTGAGTGGTATTTCATTTGTATGGATGGACCACGTTCATTCCTGGGTTGAGGAATATTTGGATTGCTCTGTGTGTTTTTTGTGTGGAAAATTATCTAATTAGCTCAGAAGTTTAACTCAACAGGTAAAAAGCCTAAGTGTTACAAGAAGTTAAAAGTTAGAAGTAAAAATTGTTTCCACAAAATGATTGCAACTGTATGTGTGTGCTCATAAACAAGGACTTGAAGATCAATGTAAAAAAAATGAATATAAGGAAACTTGTTGGAATGATGTGAATATAGGTGATTGGCTTTTTCATTTTCTAACTTTCTATTTTACCTAGATCCCTTTTTTTAAAACATAATTTCATACAGGGAGAATGACAAGAATGACACAAGGAACTCCTATATATCTTGTATTCAGATTCACCAGTTGTTTATATTTTGCCCCATTTGCTTTATCATTTTGTCTCTGCATATATTTATAGATATATGCATATTTTTCTGAAGTATTTAAGAAGGTTGGAGACATATAAGGCCATTCTCTTATTTAAGCAAAGTATAGTTAATAAAATCAGGAAATTTGACATTTATACATAATCCAAAGAACATATTCACAGTTCACAGTTTGACAACTGCCCTAGTAATATCTTTATGAAAGATACTATAAGCTTTCTTTTTATCCTCCTTGACCAGAATCCATTCCAGGATCCTGAATGCATTTATCTTCATGTCTCTCTAGTTTTTTTTAATCTGACATAATCTTTTTAAAAATATATATATTTTATTGGTTTTTTACAGAGTGGAAGGGAGAGGGATAGAAGAAAGTCAGAAACATCGATGAAGAGAGACATTGATCAGCTGCCTCTTGCACGCCCCCTACTGGGGATGTGCCCACAGCCAAGGTACATGCCCTTGACTGGAATCGAACCCGGGACCCTTCAGTTCGCAGTCCGACGCTCTATCCACTGAGCCAAACCGGACTCAGCTAATTGGACATAATCTTTCAGCCTTTCTTTCTTTGTATTTCTTTCTTCTTTTTTTAAAAATTAATTAATTAATTAATTTAAAAACATTTTTTAAAAATCCTCACCAGAGGAGATTTTTTCCATTACTTTTCAGAGTGAAAGAAAGCCAAGTTGGGGGAGAAAGAAACATCGATATGAGAGAGACACATCAATTGGTTGTCCCTGGCACTCCGTGACCAGGGATGGGGAGTGAACCCCCAATCCAGGTACATGCCCTTGACAGGGAATCGATCCCAAGACCCTTTGGTGCATAGGCTGATGCTCTAACTATTGAGCTACCAGCCAGGGCACTTTATTGTTTTAATTAATTTTTTTTATGTCTTTTATTTACAGTATAACTTATATTTAATAGTAGTGCATATGTTTTCCTTTTTCCTCCCCAATATCCTCCCCCCAGCCTCCCTTACCCCTCAGCACATGTTCCCTCCTGCCCCCCTCCCCGCCCCAGTCTTTGTATTTCTTGACCTTGATTTTTTTAAATAAAAAATTTTTTGAAAGTATAACATTAACCTTGATTTTTTTTTGAAGACTATAAGGACATTCTTTTTAAAAATATATTTTAAAAATTGATTTCAGAGAGTAAGGGAGAGAGAGAGAAACATCAGTAACGAGAGGGAATCATAGATCGGCTGCCTCCTGCATGCCCTCTACTGGGGATTGAGTCCACAACCCGGGCATGTGCCCTTGATTAGAATTGAACCATGACCTCCTGGTTCATAGGTTGACGCTCAACCACTGAGCCATGCTGGCCAGGCTAAAATAGAATGTCCTCCATGTACCTTGGTTGTGGGCAGTAGGGGGTGTGCAAGAGGCAGCTGATTAATGTTTATGACTTTCTATCTGTCTCCTTTCCTCTCTGTGAAAAAATCAATAAAATATATATTTAAAAAAAATAGAATGTCCCTCAATTTGCATTTATCTTGATATCTCCGCATAATTAGGTCCAGGTTATACATTTTTATTTTGCAGGGATACCACTGAGGTTGTGTCCTTAGCATATCATGTCTGGAGGCACATGATGTTAGTTGTCCTATATCAGTGATTTTAACTTTTTCACATGGTTAAGGTGCTATCTACCATGTTTTCCTCTGAAAAGTGACTGTTTTTCTTTTGTAGTTTTTAAGTAATTTGTGTTGAGATGCTTGAGGTTATATATTCTATTCCTTCTCAAACTTTTACAAATTACCCGTTCATTATAGCATCCTTTGATGATTTTTTTCTAATGTCATCACTCTTTATATTTATTAACTGGCATTCTGCTGTAAAGAAGAGTTTCTCTTCTCTCCCGTTTTAAAATTTATTCCTATCTATTTCTGTCTGTTTATAAACATATCAGTGTGAACTCATGAATTCTATTTTGTTTAGTGGGTTATAATTCATTATTATCATTTCTTTTGTTATTTGAAATGTCCTGCTTTGACCAGTGGCAGCTCCTTCTAGCTGACTCATGTTGTCTCCTGATTCCTTTTAGTTCTTATTTTCTAGCTCAAGAAGGTATTCCAAGCTTATCCTGTACTTTCCATGCACCAGTACTACCATCAGCCATTTCTCCAAGGAACCCTGGTCCTTTCAGTGGAGAATGGTATTTCATAACTACAGTGTAGCTGCTAGCTGAGTGCTTGTTTTTATTATTTGTTTTTAGGCCTTCTCAGTGGACACACACACATACACAAATTTTAGGTTCATTTTAAAAGAGATATTTAAGGACTACATGCAAAAATCTTATATCTGTCTCCATAGTAATGGAGCCGTTCCTCCTCTCTCTCCCCGCCCCCCCCCCCCCCAGTTAGTTAGCAGGTAGAATGAAGAAATTATATAAAAACTACTTAATTGTCACCTTTCTACAGTATCTTTTTACAATTTTATTGACTGGAATGACCAGAAAGGCAGTGTTGATCAGTGGACAGAGCACCCTGTCAACCTTTCCTTCACACTGCCTGCTTTGGGCATGTTAGCTTAACCTTTTCTTGGTTAGAAAGGAGTGATAATATTCAGGAATTAGAAAACTAACATACACATTGTAGTTGCTCAATTAACTATTGATTTCTGATCTCCCTGTGCATTTTTCTTTCTTATTTCCTATTTGGTTTTTGTGCTGGTCAAAAGGTTGAAAATGGTTGTATTATTAAATTATAAATATTATCTAGGGGTTTGAAAAAAGTGAACTTTGATTTAGTTCAGAATGGGGAGCATACCTAACTCATTGAAACCCACAGTTCGGCTCTTTGGGTTGGATTTCTGTTTGTGATAGGACCACGTGCCTGCTCTGAGGTCAAGGGGAGTTGCTGATTGCAGATGAACCTTACTCTGTAGATCTCATGTGCATTGCCCAATCATATGTAATTAGAACAAATTGATTACTGGTTAAATGTGAGATTTAGAGATGGATCTATGATCAAAGTGTAGGGTTTTGTATTCTTCCTAAACACTAAGAAAAATAACAACCACTTAAAATTTTTAACAGCTTTATTGAGACATAATTCATATGCCACACAGTTCATCCACTTTAAGTGTACATTCAGTGGTTTTTAGTGTATCAGAGTTATGCAATCATCACCACAATCAATTTTAGAACATTTTCATTTTCCCAGAAAGAAACCATGTACCCATTAGCAGCTACTCCCTAGCCTCTGTCCTTGCAGGCACTGGCAAACACTAATCTACTTTCTGTCTCTATGGATTTGCCTATTCTGGACATTTCATCACGTAAATGAAATAATAAAAAGTGTGGCCTTTTGTGACTGCTGCTTTCATTTAGCATAATGTATTTGAGATCCATCCATGTTATACTAATAAATGTAGTTCAGGCATACCCCAGAGATATTGCAAGTTCAATTCCAGACCTCAAAGTGATTATCATTAAAATTAAAATAAGACAGAAATGAAGCTTGTACATAGATTGACTTTACTTCTTACAAACTATTTCTCTGTAGTATGCGATGCTGTTTGCTAGCATTTTGCCCACAGCAGAACTTTCAAAATTGGAGTCAGTTTTCCTAAACCCTGCCACTGCTTTATAAAGTTTATGAAATATTCTAAATCCTTTCTTGTATTTCAACAGTCTCTACAGAATTTTTACCAGGAGTAGATTCCATTGCAAGAAACCACTTTATTTGCTCGTTCATAAGAAACGACTCCTCATTGATTAGTTTTATCATGAGATTGCAGTAATTCCATTGGAAGCTTCAGGCTCCATTTCTCATTCTATGTCTCTTGTCATTTCTACCACATCTGCTGTTATTTCTTCCACTGAAGTCTTGAACCCTTCAAAGTCATCTGTAAAGGTTCCAATCAGCTTCTTTCAAACTCCTGTTAAGATAGATATTTTGACCTGTTCCCATGAATCACGAATGTTCTTGATGGCATCTAGAATGGTGAATTCTTTCCAGAGGGTTTTCTATTTCCTTTGCCCAGATCCATCAAAGTAATTTCTTATCTCTGGCAGATATAGTCTTACATAATCTATTTCGACTTGAAAGTTGAAATTGCTTCTTTATCCAAGGGTGACAGAATGGATGTGGTGTTAGAAGGCATGAAAACATTAATTTTACTGTACATTTCTATCAGAGCTCCTGGTGACCAGGTGTATTGTTAATGAGCAGTAATATTTTGAAAGGAATTTTTATCTGCGCAGTATGTCTCAATAGCAGGCTTAAAATATTCAGTAAACATTGTTGTATAAAGATGTGCTGTCATCCAGGCTTTGTAAAGGACAATCAAAGTAGATGTAGCTTAATTCTTTTAAATATATTTTATTGGTTTTTACAGAGAGTTAGAAACATTGATGAGAAAGAAACGTCGACCAGCTGCCTCCTGCATGCTCCATACTGGTGATTGAGCCTTAACCGGAATTGAACCCAGGACCCTTCAGTCCGCAGGCTGATGCTCTATTCACTGAGCCAAACCGGCTAGGGCTATAGCATGATTCTTAAGGGCTCTAGGATTTTTGGAATGATAAAGGAGCATTGGCTTCAGCAGAGTCACCCAGCTACGTTGGTTCCTAACGAGAGTGAGCCTGTGGGCGTTGACTTCCCTCTAGTTAAGGAAAGCCCTAGATGGCATCTTTTTCCAATATAAGGCTGTTTTGTCTACATTGAAATTTGTTGTTTAGTAAGCCACCTTCGCTAGTTAGTTTAGCTTCTGGATTACTTGCTACAGCTTCTACATCAGCACTTGCTGCTTCATCTTGTACTTTTATATTATGGAGATAGCTTCTTTCTTTAAACCTCATGAACCAACTCCTGCTAACTTCCATTGTTCAATTTTTTAAATTGAATTTATTGGGGTGACATTGGTTAATACAATTATATAGGTTTCAGGTATATACAATTTGATGATACATCATCTGTATATTGTATTATGTACACCACTCCAAGTCAAGTCTCCTTCCATCACCATTTATCCCCCTTATCCCCTCTTATACCTCCTCCTAATCTCCCTTTAACTTCCAAGTTTTCTTCTGCAGCTTCCTCACTTCTCTCAGCTTTCATAGAGTTGAAGAGTTGGGGCCTGGATCTGGATTAGGCTTTGGCTTAAAGGAATGTTGTGACTAGTTTGATCTTCTAGCCAGACCATTAAAACTTTCTCCATATCAGCAATAAGACTATTTGGCTTTCTTATAATTCGTGTGTTCTCTGGAGTAGCACTTTTAATTTCCTTCAAGAACTTTTCCTTTGCATTCACAAGTTGGCTGTATGGCTGGAGAGACCCAACTTGGCTTTCAGCATGCCTTCCTCACTAAGCTTAATCATATGAGAGATTGTGACTCTTCCTTTCACTTGAACCCTTAGAGGCCATTGTAGGGTTATTAATTGGCTAATTTCAATCTTGTTGTGTCTCTAGGACTTGGGAGGTCCAAAGAGAGGAAGAGGGGGTTATGGCTGGTCGGTAGGAATTCATGGTGTCCCAAAACAAGTACAAAAGTAACATCAAAGATCACTGCTAACAAATCATCATAACCAATCTATATATATAATCTATATATATAAAAGGCTAATATACAAAGAGTCCCCTCAGGAGTTCAACCAGGAGATTGGGAGTTCAGTCGCTTGCTATGACATGCACTGACCACCATGGGGGCGGCACAGAATGGAGGAAGGCCTGACTGGCAGCTGGCAGGCTCTGATCGCCAGTAGGCCTAGGGACCCTGCCTGTGCAGGAATTTCATGCATCGGGCCTCTAGTATAATAATAGTAATAATGAAAAAGTTTGAAATATTATTACCGAAATGTGATATAGAAACACATGTGAACAAATGCTGTTGGGAAAATGGTGCTGGTAGACTTGCTCTGCCTTTTTTATTTTAGCTCTCAGTGGGTGCAAAGTGGTATTTCATTGTGGCTTTGATTTGCATTCTCCTAATGGCTACTGATAGTGAGCATCTTTTTATGTGTTTACTGCCTATTTGTATATCTTTGGAGAAATACCTATTCAGATATCAGTTATTTTATTTCTTATTATTCCTCACCTGAGGATACTTTTTTCATTGATTTTTAGAGAGAGTGGAGGAAGTGGGGGGAGAGAAACATCAAAATGAGAGATCTCACATTGATTGGTTCCCTGCCTCCCTCACATGCCCAGACCGGGGGCTGGAGATCAAACCTGCAACCCAGGTACATGCCCTTGATCACGAATCGAAGAACCTGTGACCCTTTGTTCTGAGGGCCAATGCTCTAACCACTGAGAACACTGGCCAGAGCCCTTGGCCATTTTAAAATTGGATTATCTTTTTATTACTCAGTCCTAATTGTTCTTTTAACTTTGTGAGAGCCTAGTGTGTGCCAGGACCTTGTTAGGTGCTTCACATGCACTTATTTGTTTAATCCTCATAAAAGCCCCAAATGGTAGGTTTATATCTTATTTACAGAGGGGAAAATTCATGATCAGAGTTAAAACAACTTATCTAAAGAGAGTTTTAAGTGGTAGCAATCTAGATTCTAACCTTTATATGAGTTTAAAGTTCCTGTTTTGTTGGCTATTCTGTGCTTTTGATCTTTGACCTTGTTGAAACAGTGCCTGTTTTCTAGGCCTTGGAATGAAAATTTTCAGAAAGCATAGAGGGAATTCATATACCAAATGGTCTTCAAAGTCCCTTCCAAAATTTTATGTACTGTATTTATTTCAGGAAACTTGTGTATAAACCAAATTAAAAGACAACCAGAATTTAGTTACTGCTAAATGAACTTTGTATAGAATGAAATCGTGAGGAGCATCCTTCTGTAATATGAGTAATCTCTTTCCTGAGTTTGCTTAAATTATTATATTCAGTTTCAGGGCACATATCAATAAATGTAAGGTATAAGGGATTTTCAAAAAATATTGATAAAACATTTTATATATTAACTCTTTTTCTAATCTGGTTGAAAAGATGGTTAATTATTAGCTTGATGTGCTTTTCAAAACATGATAAAGAGATATCTGTGACCTGTCAGAACTTGTCTGGACTCTGCCCCACAAAGAATCAAGATATTTTTTAGATACAGCTTTGGCCCAGCAACCGCTCTGACCTCTCTTCCTTTCACTGTGTTGCTAGTGAGTGATAGGGGAAAGTCAAGGCACCGTTCTGACTCAGATGAGAAATCGGAAACAAGAGAAAATGGTGTTGCAGATGACCTGGATGCTCCCAAGTCCCCCCCCCCCCCCCCCCCAAAAAAAAAAACAAAGCTAAAATGAAAGAGAAGCTAAATGGAGACTTTCAAATGAATTTTCTGAGTCTCATAAGTCAAGAAGAAAAGATCTGTCAAGTGGAGATATTGATGAATATGAAAAAAAATCAAAGCAAAAAAAAAATCAAAGCAAGTGTCATCCTTAGATAGTTCTACTCCTAAGTCAAGTGATAATAAACTAGAGGAGAACGTCCAGTGTTTACATGGGGACATAGCACAGTGACAAAGAGAAATGATCCGAAAAGGCTTCAGAGAAGGTAGTTTTAAAGTTTTGGTCGTAACCAGTGTGGCTGCCCGTGGTTTAGACGTTCCTGAGGTTGACTTGGTGATCCAGAGTTCTCCTCCACAGGATGTTGAGTCCTATAGTTACCGCTCTTGACACACAGGTAGAGCTGGCCAGACAGGGATTTGCATGTGTTTTTATCAACCAAGAGAAAGAGGTCAGCTAAGATATGTGGAACAAAAAGTAGGAATGACTTTTAAACATGTAAGTGTTCTTTCTTCAATGGATTTAGTTAAGTCTGAAAGCGTGGATGCCCTCAGGTCTCTGGCTTCCATTTCTTACGCGGTTGTTGACTTTTTCCGACCATCAGCTCAGAGACTGATAGGAGAGAAAGGGGCGGCGGATGCACTGGCTGCAGCATTAGTCCGTATCTCCAGGGCCTCGAGTTTTGAATCACCATCTTTGGTTACCTCTGACAAGGGGTTTGTGACCATGACTCTGGAAAGCCCAGAAGAGATATAGGATGTCAGCTGTGCTTGGAAAGAACTTAACAAAAAGCTGAGTAGTAATTCTTTGTCCCAAATTACCAGAATGTGCCTTCTAAAAGGAAATATGGGTGTTTGCTTTGAGGTTCCCACAACTGAGTCAGAAAGGTTACAGGCAGAGTGGCATGATTCAGACTGGATAATCTCAGTGCCCGCCAAATCATCCAAAATTGAAAAGTATGATGTATGGAAATACATCTTTTAATTTTAGACAGAGGAATGGCTGGCCAAGTGGCCTGATAAGTCGGTCACGTAGGCAGAGTCGACAGGGGAGTCGGTCAGGAAGTCAACAAGATGGTAGAAGACGAAGTGGGGATAGAAATCAGTCAAGAAGCAGGGGCCACAAAGAGAGTTTTGACTGAGAATTTAATGGTTAATCTACAAGTGTAAGCTTACCTATTTCTGCCTAATCATGTACATTATCCACCAAAAACTAGGTCATCATAGTTGCGGTATGTGCCTACTATTTGCAAAGAAGTTGGTTGTATTAAAACAAAACAAAACATATTTCACAAGAATGGATATAAACAAATCAACTTGTCCAATTAACCTTTGAATAATAAAACCTTTTTTTAAATACATATTTATATTTATTTCAGAGAGGAAGGGAGAGGAAGCGAGAGACAGAAACATCAGCGATGAGAGAGAATCATTCGTCAGCTGCCTCCTGCATGCCCTGCACTGGGGATGGAGCCCACAACCCGGCATGTGCCCTGACCGGGAATCGGGCTGTGACCTGGGTCATAGGTCAGTGGTCAACCAGAGTCATGCTGGCTGGTCAATGAAACCTTTTACTGTCTATTTTTTTAAAAAAGAATTTTGTACACTGAAAAGTGCTACTAATAACGGTTATTACTTTGTTATGTACAATTAGGAAGTAGCAAGCTAGAGGAAGGTACAATGATAATTAAAATTCCCCGGGCCTAAGCTGGCAGGTGGACATCCCCCAAGGAGTCCCAGACTGCGAGAAGGCACAGGCTGGGCTGAAGGACCTTCCCTGAGTGCACAAATTTTCATGCCCTGGGCCTGTAGTCCAGTGGTGGTCTGTGGACCAGTGATGGTCCGTGAGGTCCAAAAGATTGGTGACCGCTGCTCTAGTTTATAATAATAAAAGCATAAAATGCTCATTAGATTGGGCATCCTTCCGGACGACCTTCCGGACGAAGCTGGGGATGCCTGGGAAGCCCAGGTCCTGGGTGCCAGAGGGAAGCCGGGGCTGGCAGCCGGGGGAAGGAAGGCCGACTCTTGTATGAATTTGTGCATCAGGCCTCTAATATATAAATTTAAAAAGCTGAAGAGTTGAATTAATTAAATGAAATTGGCCTGTGGAGGTCTAGTCATGGCCATTTGATTTTAGGTCGCTCATTCAGACTTTTGACAGAGAAGATGGAGACCATAGACAGTTCTGCTCCAAACGGAACAGGAAAAAATTAGGATTTAGGTAAAGGAGAATTCAGTGTAATTTCTGTTTCATTTAGTCACTATTCACTGAGTACTATTGTGTGCCAAGAACAGGGGATATAAAATTTTTTTTAAAGATGTAATATCTTCTCTTGAGAAGCTGACATTTAGTAGGGATTCATAGCAAAGTAGTTTCTCAGCTTAGGTCTTGAAGGGTGAAAAGGTGTTTGCCAAGATAGAAGCATTCCAGACATGGGGAGCAGTGCTGGCAAAGGCCTGGAGGTAGCATTCCGTGCTCTGAGAACGGCACTCGTTTCAGCAGGGCAGGAGCTTAGGTTCCATGCCTCGTTCATGCCTTTAATAAGATCCTCTGGTAGGCTGGCTTTCAACTCTTAGACTTCCCATACCCACTCTTTCATCCTCATTCTCAGCTGATTACTTTGTTGCGAAATCCTGAAGCATTCACCCAAATTGCCTCATCTCTCATCTCCAGATCTGTAACCCTGTGGAGAGCCACACCCACCTGATCCTCTTTCCCTTAAGTCTCCTCCTTTTCCTGTATCTCACTCCCCTGTCACAAGATTTCTCTCCTTGTAGCTCCTTTCCCCTGCTGCATTACCATCATCAGCTAACATGCTCAGCACGTTAATCTTAAAAACAAACTTTTTTTGATACTACACTCTTCTCCAAAGACCACTCATGTCATTGTTCCCCTAAAGGTCATGTCTCACAAGAGCACACTGTCTCTTTCCCTCTTCTGTTCACTCTAATCTGCCTTCTACCTTCCACCACTGACTTAAAATTGCATTTGTTCAAGTCATCTGTACTCTCCATGTTGCCAACAGTTTACTCCTCCCTTCAGGTTCTTCCTGCCCCGTCAGCTTGCGTGACACCAGGCTCTACTGGTTTTCTTCTTGCATCACTGGCTCTGCTTCCCTTCTCTCCCAGACTTCTAAATAAAGGAGTTCTGGTGTTGTCCTGGGCTCTCTTCTTTCTCCCTTGTTCTCTCAAGGCCAGCTTATCAGTTTCCATGGACTTAAATATGTTCATTATGCTGACGATTATCTCCATTTTATCTCCAGCCTGGACCTCTCTCCTCTGAGCACCTGACTCTCATGTCCAACTGCCTTGTCTCAGAAACATCTCATACTTAATGCGCCTAAAATGGAACTCGATCCCCTCTACTCGCACTGCATGTTTCATTTTGTCAATAACTGACATTGCTATTCTAAACCATCCTTGCCCTTTTCCCCACCACGTAGGTTTCCCTCATTCTATCTGGACTCTATCTCCAAAATTTATTTTGAGTCCACTTTCTTCTCTCCACCTCTGTTGGCCGACTGCCCCCACTGTAGTCCAGACCACCACTTCTTACTTGGATTATTCTAGCAGCCTCTTGACCAGCTCTCCACCTCTGTTCTTACACTCTTCGCCCCAATTCATTCTGCATACTGTTGTAAGAATAATCACAAATTAAACGATTTCACTTCCCTGTTTAATTATTTCCCTGGCTTCCCAGATTTCCTTCTTTGTTGTGCATGATCTGGGCCCTGCCTGCTTCTCCAATTTCATGTCACTATCCCCCCAGTTACTGTGCTGTAGTGACACTGGTGCTGTTTTTACTTTCTTTTAACATGCCCAAAACTATTTTCTCAAGGACTTGGCAATTTCTCTTTTGAATGGCTAACTCCTTTTCTTCCTTTAATTGGGTCTTAGCTTAAATCCATCTGCTCAAAGATATCACTACTTGATTGCCCTAAAAGTAGGTTCTTCCTCTTTTTGTTTGTTTCCTAACATTTCAATTATTTTGTCTGTTTACTTCCTTTTCCTCTCCACTGAAGAATTATAAACTCAGTGAGGAGAGGGCCTGGGTCTGACTGTTTGCTGTTATACTCCTAGTACCTGGAACAATACTTGCGATGTACAAGCACTCATTAAATATTTATAAAATGATAGAAAGAAGGGAAGGGGAAGGCAAAAAGAAACAGGTGGGTAGGGAGAGAGAAAAAGAAAAGGAAGGGAATAGGGAAGAGAAAGAAAGGAAAGGAAAGGCAGGAAAGAAAAAGAAAGAAATGCTGGGATAAACCAAGATGGCGGCATAGGTAAACACCTGAAATGCTGCCTCGCACAACCACTTCAAAACTACAACTAAAGGACAAAACGGACTTCATCCAGAACCACAGGAAGCCTGGCTGAGTGGAAATTCTACAACTAGAAGAAAAGAGAAAAGCACACGGAGACTCAGAGGAGCTGTTGAAGTAAAGTGTGGAGGTATGGAGGTGTGCATGTGAAAGGGCTGGCAACTGAGTACACAATTGTCTTTCTCAATCGGGAGGGAAACAAAAGCTCCCGACTGCTCTGAACTCCAGTTCCAGGTGAGACTCTGGGGACCCAGACTCATATGGGAAGAAACTGGACTGTCTGGCATCAGGCGGAACTTGAGGACGGCTTTCTCTCAGAGGTGCTTGCAGCAATTACCTTGGGACACTGAGACCTGGGCCTCTTAGGGCAGGGCTGAGGATTAGCCATAGCTGTTTGCTTCACCCTTTTGATACTCTGAAACCCTGTGCCACCTAAGCTGTGCTCAGAGGCCTTTGCATATGAATGGCCTGGCCCTTTGCCATCTAAAATTACCTAACAAACTGTAGCTGAGTCAGAGGGACCCAGAACATCCAAAAGAAGGCCCTCAGCAGCTTGCATTGCTTCACACCTGGGCCTCATCTGGGCACTTCCACACCCCAAACAAAGAAGAGGAATCTGCAGATCTCTCCATAGTTCCTGCTTGGTGACCTCAGGCAGAGGCTAAATTAGCATCTCCTTAGAGATCCAAGGGCCAGTGTAACCAGTGGTCAGAATGGGACCATCTAAATTACAACTCCTCAGATCCCTGAGGGACACACTCAGGGGGCAGACTCAGTGAGCACCAAAGCCCCACTGAAGCAATCTCCAGCACAGAAGTTCTCCCATCGTGTAGACAGCTGATTCTCACAGCCAATTGGACTGGAGGTTAATTCTTCCCAGTAATACCAACAACAATCAAGCCTTAACTGCAATAAGATTGTGCACACAGCCCACAAAGGGGTGCACCAAGAGTGTTCACCTCAGGTAACTGGGGACGCTGAGCCACTGGGTCCTATAGGACACCTAGCACACAAAGCCACTCTATCAAATTAGGGAAGCAGCCAAAATGCATAGACAAAGAAACAGGTCACAAACGACAGAAATGGAGGAAAGCAAACTACTGAATATAGAATTCAAAACCATGGTTATAAGGTTTTTCAAGAGGTTTCTAGAAAAGGCCGATAAATTTAGTGAGACCCTTGAGGATATGAAAAAGGACCAACTAGAAATTAAGCATACACTGACTAAAATAAAGGGAACCAACAGCAGATTAGAGGATCGCAGGAATCAAGTCAAAGTTTTCAAATACAAAGGAGCAAAAAACACCCAACTGGAAAAGAAAAAAGAATCCAAAAGTATGAAGATAGTGTAAAGAGCCTGTGGGACAACTTCAAGCTTACCAACATCCGAATTATGGGGGTGCCAGAAGAAGAGAAAGAGCAAGATATTAAAACCTTATTTGAAGAAATAATAACAGAAAACTTCCCCCACCTGGTGAAAGAAATAGACTTACCAGTCCAGGAAGCTCATAGAATCCCAAACAAAAGGAATCTAAAGAGGACCACACCAAGAAACATCATAATTAAAATGCCAAGAGCAAAAGACAGAATATTAAAAGCAGCAAGAGAAAAACAGTTACTTACAAGGGAGTACTCATACAATTGTCAGCAGAGGAAGAAAGGTAAAGATAAAAATTATGAACAACAAATGTATATCTATCAACAAGTGAATCTAAAAATCAAGTTAAGAAATCTGATGAACAGAATAAACTGGTGAATGTAATAGAATCAGGGGCATAGAAAGGGAATGGACTGACAATTCTTTGGGGGGAAAAGGGTGTTGGGGTGTGGGAAGAGACTGGACAAAAATCATACACCTATGGATGAGGATGGGAGGAGAGGGGTTAAGAGCAGAGGGTGGGGTGGGAACCGGGTGGAGGGGAACTCTGGGGGAAAAAAGAGGAACAAATATAATAATCTGAACAATAGCCGAGACCGGTTTGGCTCAGTGGATAGAGCGTCGGACTGCGGACTGAAAGGTCCCGGGTTCGATTCCGGCAAGAGCATGTACCTTGGCTGCGGGCACATCCCCAGTAGGGGGCTGATCGATGTTTCTCTCTCATTGATGTTTCTGACTTTCTATCCCTCTTCCTTCTGCTCTGTAAAAAATCAATAAAATATATTAAAAAATAATAATCTGAACAATAAAGATTTATTTTTAAAAAGGCAGGAGAAAAAAAGAAAAGGAAGGAGAGAGGGGAGAGAAAGGAAAAGAAAGGCCGGGAAAGATAAAGAAATGCTTGTGGAGCAGCTGTTACACTCTTGACTCTTTCTAGTATATCCTTCCCGTGTTGTTCCAGTTGTGGCCCCAGCCACCACCAGCATGCTTGCAGTATGGCAGAGGACTTACCTGACATCGCAGGTGCCCTCATCTTCCTCAGACCCCTCAAGCTTCTGTCCATCTAACACTTGAGGCTCTGGAGCCCATAACTGTCATGTCTATCATTTTTCATACTTTGGACTCACTTTAATTCTGCAAGTCATTGACACTCCACCTTCCTTCCTACCTCCTCACCAGAGGCGCACAGAGAGGATGTACCTGGCTCATAATCATATAGGTCGTGTGTGGAGAAAGCCCTTAACAATTCAACTGAGGCCTTTTGTCAATAAAAACAGCTCCTTCTGCCACATGAGGCCATTTATCTATAGTGGTTCCTTCAGAATCAAACAACCAATACTCAGACAGATGGTTGTTAATTTGTCAATGTAGGAACTGTCCAAACCTGTGGAGAATTTTTATAAGAGTTTGAGTCAACACTAGTGACATATGCCAGGAAGCAAGATCTCAAATGCTTCAGAGAACGACAGTTTCACAGTTTCTTTTATGCATGTAAATTAAGGAGGGAATATAAGGATGACTGCATGATAGTAGGAGAAAGCGAGGCAATTATTAACCTAGGTGTACAGAAACAATGGACGGAGTGCTACCGTAAAGATAAACCTTTTAGTAAAAAGTTATGTGCCTGGGGCATGAATGCCTACCATGACCTTACCAGTAAGGAATTTATGATCAGATCACCCTATGAGGTTACTTTTCATAGAACCCCTTTTTCCATCCACAGATTCATATATTGAGTCACATGTAAACAGTGAACCTCAAGTCCATCCTCTGCTTATTCCCTACTTCCTTATGAAACCTGTTCCAATCACCATCATCTCTTGCCTGGACTTTTGCAGTAGCCTCTTAACCAGTCTCCCTGCCTCCCCGTTTGCCCCTTACAGTCCATTTTCTAACTGGCAGCCAGGCTTATTTAAAAAACAAACAAACATGTAAATTGGATTATTTCCAGTTTATATCTACAGTTTCCGTTATAGTTGAAATAAAACCCAGACTCCTGCTCACAATTATAAAGCCCCTCAATGCCTTATCTTGCCCTGCTTGTTTCTGTGCCCTTAGATCCTTCTACTCTGCTCCACGCCAGCCATGCTGGTTTTCATAGTTCCTTTAGGTGCCAAGCTAGTTTCTACCTCAAGTTCTTTGTAGAACTGGCTTCCCCACCTAAATAATTGACATAATTTAAGTATCACCTTCTAAGAGAGGCCTATCTGACTAGACTATCTAAAATAGAAAACCCAGCCCTGGCTAGTTTGCTCAGTGGATAGAGCGTCGGCCTGTGGACTGAAGGCTCCCAGGTTTGATTCTGGTTAGGGGCATGTGCCTGGGTTGTGCGGGGGTGTGCGGGAGGCAGCTAATCGATGTTTCTCTCTGTCCTTCTCCCTTCCTTTCTCTGAAAAATCAGTAAAATATTTTTAAAAAATAATAAAATAAAACAGAAAACCCAATACAAATATACTTTCTCTATAAATAAAATAGAAAACCCAATACAAATATACTTTCTCTATAACCCCTTAACCTACCTTATTTTCTTCATAGTAACTATGTTCATTATTCTTTTGCTTGTTCATTGCCTCTCTCCTCCACTAGCATATAAGCTTCATGAGGGTAGGTTTTTTGGTTTACCATATTTTCAAGGATAATGCTTAGCACTTAGTGAGTACTCATATTTTAAAAAAAAGAGGGGGAGTAAAACTTGTTTTATGGGTTTAATAACAGTTTTATTTGGGTAAGAGTCATAACATTTCTGTTTTTAGGGTTTTGGAAAATTAAACTGTATAAATGTTGAAAAACCTAGTACCTGTATGACTCCATGGACTGAAATTAATTTCCCTCAATTCTTTTAGAACTCATCAAATTAAAGCTGCTCCAACCAGTGCTGCAGTTGAAGGATTTAAAGCAAATCTTGTCTTTAAGGAGATTGAGAAGAAGCTTGAAGAGGTAAGTAATATTTACCTAAAATACTACCAGGAGGACCCAGAGGCTAGAGGAGGTGCATGTGGATTTCAGGTGCTGCATGAAGTGCTACAGTTGAACATTTATATCATGCTAGAGGCCTGGTGCACAAATTTTGTGCTCGGGGGTTGGGGGAGCGGGTGTGTCCCTCAGCCCAGCCTGCACCCTCTCCAATCTGGGGCCCTCTTGAGGGTTGTTCAGCTGCCCAGGATTGAGCCTAAACGGGCAGTCGGACATCCCCCTCACAATCCAGGACTGCTGGCTCCCAACTGCTCACCTGCCTACCTGCCTGATTGCCCCTAACTGCTTCTGCCTTCCAGCCTGATCACCCCCTAACCACTCCCCTGCCAAACTGATTAACAACTAATTGCTCCCCTGCTGGCCTGATTGCCCCTAACTGCCCTCCCCTTCTGGCCTGGTCACCCCTAACTGTCCTCCCCTGCTGTCCTGGTAACCCCTCGCTGTCCTCCCTTGCCAGCATGGTTACCCCTAACTGCCCTCCCCTGCCTGTTTGGTTGCTTCTAACTGCCCTCCCTGCAGGCCTGTCACCCCTAACTGCCCACCCCTGCAGGCCTGTTCACCCCTAACTTCTCTTCCTGCTGGCCTGGTTCCCCCCAACTGCCCTCCCTTGCAGGCCTGGTTGCCCCCAACTGCCCTCTCCTGCAGGCCTGGGCCTCCCCCCTCCCAACTGTCCTCCCCTGCTGCCTGGTCACCCCTAACTGTCCTCCCCTGCTGGCCTGATCAGTCATAACTTCCTTCCCCTGCTGGCCATCTTGTGGTGGCCATCTTGTGTCCACATGGGAGCAGCCATCTTTGACCACATGGGGGTGGCCATCTTGTATGTGGGAGTGATGGTCAATTTGCATATTACTCTTTTATTAGATAGGATTGTTAGTATTGAGTGTATTTTTGATATCTGAGTATCTATTACAGTTTCCTTCTAATTCTGGTAAAAGTGTGTTTCAGAGATATATAAATCTCCCAGTGTGAGTTACATAAAGAACTGTAGTAAATTGCTATTAAGATTGTAACTCTTTACTCCATCTCTTTGTCAGGGAGATAATTATAGATAGAATTTATATGTAAAGGGGTTATCATTTATTTTGGTTTAATTTTATTCTGGGTTAAAAATATTTTACATAAAACCATTCAAGAAATATTTAAAGTGAATCTTTAAAGCTATCTAATATCAAAACTCTCAAAAAGAAATCTTTTATGCTTGAATTTTTCCAAGCAGTTTAAAATTTGTTTTTTGTTTTTTTTTAAATGATCCTAATTTCTGAAACAAAATAAAAATTTAAATTTTAGTTTACTAAAATTTTAACTATGGTTGGCATTATTTCAGACATCTCTTTGTATATATGAACATACAGTTTTATGTAACTAGGATCATACAATACATGTTGAGTTTTTAAAACTATACTATATATGCAGATTTATTTTTATGTACAATAATTAATTTTTGATAGATAATAATCATACTAAGATAATCTAACTGTAACTCTTTCTCCAAAAAGAGTTACTTTCTTCAGGAGAAATAAAATACTTACTTAATTGTTTCAAACCTAAAGGCACTTGGGATTTTATTATTGACTAGTAGCCTGGTGCACAGATTTGTGCACACTGAAAGGGAATTAATTAGAAGAAATATTTTAATAGTAGAGGCCCGGTGCAATCACCGGTGGGGTCCCTCAGCCTGTCCTGTAGGGATTGGGCTGAAACCGGCTCTCCGACATTCCTGAGGGGTCCAGATTGCGAGAGGGCACAGGCCAGGCTGAGGGACCCCACCAGTGCACAATGGGGGTATGGGTGGGACTGAGGGCAAGCTCCAGGCTATATCTGGCCCATCTAGCCTCAGCAGCAAGCTAACCTACCGGTCAGAGAATCTGCCCCCTGGTGGTCAGGGCACGTCATAGTGACTAGTCAAACGATAAGACACTTATCATATTAGGTTTTTATTATATAGGATTGCTGTTCACCCTTTCTCTATAATAGAAGTGTCAACCAAATTCACGATTGACAATGACAAATTAAAACACACATGTGCGATTGGTACCAGCGAGAACTTTATATGTATCGTGCATATGCGAGTCAACATTTATTTTTAAATTGCCAGTGTACGTCATGTGTACTGGTTGGTCAGATGGTCAGACGGACATATGGTCAGTTACTCGCAAGACACAGATACAGGCAGAGTCACACAATTCCAATTGCATTTTTACTAAGCTGATCAAAGTGGGCTGAAATAAAGATAATGATTCAAAACATTTGAGCTCTGTATTTCACTCGTGTTAAAGCCGTAGTGTGGGTGACAAACATTTTGCTTATCTCATAACTCTTTTATTATAGGACAAAGGACTTCTTAACATCTAAGGTGATTGCATTGTGTGTGTATGTGTGAGGGGGAGAAACAGCTAATGTGACGAATGTGTCTTGACAAAGCACTTTGCATTTCTAGGATTTCCATAATGCTCAGTAACCTTTCTGAGGATTAGGGCCAGGCTGACAGTTCTGGGCAAGCAGGCAGTGGTCCACTTGTCCCACCACCATCTTGCGGGAATACGCCTGCGTGAGATTACCTTTTATTTTATAACCTGCTTTTTCCTCTTGACATTGTTTTATGCCATAAATATAAATCTTTACCATCAGCTTTTGAATTATTTTTATTTTATTTTTTCCAACATCATTTATCTCTTCCTCCACCTTCAACTATGCTCCTTCCTTCCTCCCCAACAGCTATCACACTGTTGTTCATGTCCAGGCTCAATACTCCATCCTCTTCCCCCCAAAAACCCTCCCACCAGAGCTACTTGCCTGCTCTCTGTCTGTGAGTCTGTCCCTCTTTTGTTTGTTAATTCAGTCTGTTCATTAAATTCCACCATATGAGTGAAATTATATGGTACTTGTCTTTCTCTGAGTGACCGTCAGTTTTAATGACCACAGAGTTCATGTTGGAATCTAACCAGTCTCCAGGATGGATGTCAGGTTGTATTTAAATTTTGTAAGTAAAACATTGATTTAATAAATTTCCTTTGGCGCTCATCTTTAAGTACTTAATGCCATGATTACCTTAGCATAAATAATTAAAGGAGGAAATTGCAGGTAGTTGGATATGTGTGTTTTGCATTTTGACACATATTGCCAAATTACATAACAAGAAGGGTACTAATTTACAAGTTTAATAATTCATGAGAGTGACTTTTTCTTCTTCTTCAGATCTTCAGTACTAAGTTGGCTGGTTTATTTATTTATTTTTTTTAAAAAAATATTTTTTATTGATTTTTCATAGAGAGGAAGGGAGAGGGATAGAGAGTCAGAAGCATCGATGAGAGAGAAACATCGATCAGCTGCCTCTTGCACACCCTATACTGGGGATGTGCCTGCAACCAAGGTACGTGCCCTTGACCGGAATTGAACCCGGGACCCTTCAGTCCGCAGGCTGACACTCTACCACTGAGCCAAACCGGTTTCAGCCTTGGTTGTTTTTTTTTTGAAAAAAATCTTTGCTAATCTAGTAGCAAAAAACCCCCAAAAACTCATTTTTAAAAATTTCTTTCAAATGTTCACAAAAAAAATAAATAATTTGGGCTATAAAAGGCTCAGCTTGAAAAAAATTTTTTTCATGCCACCAACAGGGTAACCCGTAGTATAGTTTCTCCTGACAAGTTGTCCTTTTATTATTTTTTTTAAACTTTATTCTGTTTAAAAATACCAGGTAAAAATAATTAGTTTACAGAGTATCTGGTATGGCTAGATGTCAACCATTGGATACTTCATTATTGGGATTAACAAAGCAGGGCTGTTTTTATTTCAGTCTTCTTTTAGCCTTGCAAATGTATGCTACTTGCTCCCATTTTAATTCTTTTCTCTTCCTTCCATAACTTCACTTGCGTGGACCTTGTCCCCTTGTTTCTTTTCTCCTTCCCACGATTGTCAGTTTCCTAAATGTTTGCAAGGCTAGAAAGTGAAAGAAAGTCTTGGAATCATTTGTCAATTCATGCATTTTCTGCCTTCGCAAAGGAAACCCGGCAAGATATTTTATTTCCACTTTTGTCTTTGTTAGCAATACCCCGTTGCCCTTCTTTGAGTTCTCTTAATTTTTTTGTTCTGAGTATGTTTACGACAGGACCTACTCCTTGACCCTTTACCTACTCAGAAAGAAGTACTTTTCTTTACAAGGAAGCACTTAGAACTTTGTTAGTATTAATGGTCTCCGGTTTTGCAACAAATGTGTATTTGCTTTCCCGTTTTAACTCTCTCCCTCCCTCTTTAGTTGAAATGTTTTATTGACCAAGGGATGTAAGACGATCAGATGGTTCTGAAAATTAATCTACATCTGTTTTAAGGAGGTGGAAGGATTTTCTCTCCAAGTGTATAGGTAGATTTCTAAATGTTTGCTGATGTTATCCTGCTCTAACTTGTTGGTGTCTGTCAAAGCACTCTCTATTCTGGAGGCATTGTGCAAGCAGATGGCTTGGTTGCACCTAGAAATAGCCATTTAGAAGACGTTGGCCCCAAAGGAAGCTTGACTCTTGGATGGCCCAACGCACCAGCATTATTAAGCTGCTTGTCTAGATTGTCTCCACAGAACCTTGAGGGAGAAAATATTTCAAGGAATATTTATTTAATTCATTTATGGTGACAAACTGCTTTCATAGTCTAAAGTTTGGAAGTATTGATGAAGTATTGAGTAGTCTACTTTGTAGTATGGCATAGTCAAATGGAGAAAGCATTGAATTTGGTGTTAAACCAACCTAGGATTGAATTCTGGTTATTCTACTTACTAACCTGGCCCCGAGGGAACATCGAGTTTCGTGGGAAGAGAGACATGGAAAAATTTCCCTGGAGAAAAATAACTGCTTTCGCAAGAGACCTGGTGTATATGCAAAGAGCTACCAAAGTATCCAGCAGAGACAGGAAAGCCCCCCCAGAATGGTGAGCATGTGAGCTGAGACTTGAATTGGTGAGAGTGGAGTAGGAATGGACAACAGGAGGGCGTGAGTGACCCAGGAAAGGACATGAGCAAGGGCATGGGGATACCTATGTTCCTGGAATTTAGAATGATCAGTATTCTTAGAACCGGAAGCCTGAGGGACATTAAAAAGTGTCTGAAAATAACAGGTGAATATCCTTCAGATCATGGAGAATCTTGAACGATATGTAAAGACACGCTTCATTCCGTAGTCTGTGGGGAGCCATTTAAGAAATCCAAACCCGAAAGTGTTAGGTGGATTGTGTAAGGATTAGATGGATTGTTAGATGAATTACTTGGCGGCTGGATAGAGAATAGTCTGAAGGATTTTTAATCTTTATGAGGCTCACTTCTTTTTTTCTGCTCACTGAGCTAATACTCATACTTGTCCAGCTACTTACAGGGTTTTATGAAGATTAAAGAAAAAAGTGTATAAAAGCATTTAAAAACTCTATAGCCCTCCAAAGACTATTATTGTTGTTAATATTTTTCCCAAAGTTAACTTAAAATAATTTGAGTGAGACCTTTTAAGGGAGGCCAAAATAAGAGAATTTCTCTTTCACTTAAAAAAAAATCTGACAGTCATTTTGGTTTTCTGATATAAGGGAAGTATTGGTAGTTGATTTCAGGACACCACATGTAAGAAATGCCTCCATGACTGTTGAGATAGATAGGCCTAGACTAAATATTTTTAGAATAGCTTCTTGGGGTCCTAAGAACTATGGTTGATTCTAGATAGGTTCAAGTGTGTTATCTATACACCTGCAAGGATAGCTAAAATTAAAAAAGACAGATAAAAATGTTGTTGAGGATGTGGAGAAATGGAAACCTTCATTCTTTGGCTTGTAACATGGTGCAGCCACTTTAGAAAAAGTGTGGGCGCTCTCAAGAAGTTAGACATCTTATGAGCCAGCAGTTTCCCTTGTAAATACATCGGTGCCTACGAGAAACTAGAGCCTCTGACCATACAACTTTTACACTACTTCTCCTTTTTAGCTAGTGTTGCTGATAGTGATCGCTGCGCAGGAGAAACGGTAGTCAGCTGATGAACCACTGAACAAAGTGTGCTGCGTCCGTACAGTGGACTATTACTAAGCCGCAGGAAAGAAGGGATTACTGTTGCATGTGCCAACCTGGATGGACCTTAGAAACATGATGCTGAGTGAAAGAAGCCAGTCACAAAAGACCGTATACTGCATGATTCCATTCACGTGGAATGTCCTGAACAAGCAAATCCACAGAGACAGAAGTAGATTAGTGGTTGCCAGGGACTAGCAAGAGGGAAGAATCAGTGTGGAGGGGTGATGCTAATGGGTATGGGTTTCTTTCTGAGGTGATGAGAACATTCTAAAATTAGATAGTGGTGTTGGTTGTACAACTCTGAATATATTAAAATACCACTAAATTATACTTTAAAAGGGTAAAGTGTATGGTATGTAAATGATATCTTGATAAAGCTGTTATAAAAACAAACAAAACACAACAAGAAGGAATAACTTAGATCAGGCTCTCTGCATGCATAGAAATAGAAGTTAGCATCTGATGTTAGCTTATGTAAATTCCTCAGGGATAATAATTACTTGAATACTTCAGCATTTGTCACAGTGTCTGAACATAGTAAACACTTAAATTTTGTTAAAAGAATGAAATGATACCAAAAGGAAGAATCTTAGAAGTAAATTACTATAGGGATATAAGGATAAAATAAAGAAGGTGGGAAATAAAAACTATTAGAAATGATAAGAGAACTAAAAAAGTAGCCAGTTCCGAAATAAATAAAGATTAATATATTTTCTATACATTTGTAGTAACCCAGTCATAAAATATAATGGAAAATAACTATACTTATAAAAGGGTAATATGCTAATTAGACCAGACATCTTCTGGACATCCTTCTGGAAAAAGCTATAGTGGCAGGGGCCGATGCAGAGGCAATTAGGGGTGACCAAGCTGGCCGGGAGGTCAGTTAGAGGTGACCAGGCCTGCAGGGGAGGGCAGTTAGAGGCGACCAGGCAGGCAGGCAGGTGAGTGGTTAGGAGCCAGTGGTCCCAGATTATGAGAGGGATCCCAGAATGAAGAGGTTGCAGGCTGGGCTGAGTGACCCCCCTCCCCCATCCCCCCGGGCACAAATTCCGGGCACCGGGTTTCTAGTATTATTAATAAGAGCAATATGAAATACTTAAGAATCTACCTGGCAAGAAATGTACAAAAGCCAATGTGAGGAAGAAAAAGGCAAAATATTGCCAAGGAACATCAGTAAACACTTGAAGATATACCATATTCATGGATGGAAGGACTTAATATTATAGAAATGCTACTTCTCTAAATTTTATGTAATCCCATCTAAATTTAATCTAATGTTATCAGGGCGGAAGTCGGGGTAGGATAGAATTAACTAAATGATTAAAATGTATATCTAAGAGGAGGAAAAAGGCCAAAACAAAGGCAAGAATAGCCAAGAATATTTGGAAGAGAGTAATTGTGATGGGGATTTACTATACTAAAGAGTAAAGAACATTATAAAAGCATAATAATGACACAGAAATAGCAGACAGATCATAGAGGAAAATAACAAAAAAAATGCTAGTATTTATTGAGCAGCTACTCTGTGCTTTATAGGTATTTACAAAATTTAAATTTCATACAACTCTGAGTTATGTAACACTACTGTAATTATCTTCATCTCACATCTAAAACTGAGATTCAGAGAGGTTTAGTAACTTGCTCAGGGTAATGTAAGTATGTGGTAGAGCAGGAATTTAAACCTATGCTGATTCCAGATGCAGTGTTCTTAATTAGCAAAGATTAATTCTTGCAACTTAAGCTATGTAAAAATATTTAGATAAACAAATGTTACTCACAGCATTGTTATAGGAGCCAGAAGTTAGAACTAATCTAAATATCAAGCATTAGAGTATCGGTTAAATATAATACACTTCTACAGTTAAATTCTATATGTGGTATTTAAAGTTATGTAGAAGAATTAAATGATATAGTAATAAGGATATGGTATTAAATAGAAAAGTGGATTATAAAACACTTCATATAATATGATCCCATATGCTAAAATACTTTCTCTGAGTGATGAAGTTATGAATTATTTATATTTTCTTTTTTGCTTATTGATATTTTCTAATTTTTCCACAATAAAATGTGTTTTCTCTCTGAAGAAAAATAATGGTAATAAAATAATTATTTTATTTCTAAGTTGTGTGAGGTTGTTATTCCTTCACCCTGCTAGTTTGCTTAGCTGTTCCTCTGTTTTCCTCTAGTCCCCTGTGTTTCCCTTTATCCCAGTATCTTGTCATAATCATCATAGTGTATTATCACTTATTCCTCTAACTTCTGTATTCTTGGTGCCCAGAATAATGTCTGGTGCCAATCATTGTTTCAGTCAGTAAATATTGCAGTATCGGAAGACGAAATAGCGTGGGAATGAAGGGAGAGGTTGGAACCAAACTACAGAGATATGTGTCTGAGGTTATTTTTTCAGCTTCGCACTTCATGATCCAAAAGTAAGTTGTAGATGGTATATTATTTGCATAATTCTTTATACTAACCCAGAAAATGGGTTGACCAAAAAAAAAAAAAAAAACAGACTTTGATCTCAGAACCATGTATCTTTAATTGTGAGAAACAAACAAAAATGTATGTAAAAGAATTTAACTGCAAAAAAAAAAAAAAAAAAAAAGAGGGAGAGAGAGTGGGGATTTATATATTAATAGAGATGCCAGAGTGAATCTTTCAGAAGTTATTGAGACAAGTGAAGGCTGTTTCAGTTGAAAATGCCGTCCTGCCTCCCCCATCCTCCTTTTCCTTTCACCAGTTGTATTCAGAAAGCCATTTTTAATGAAAAGCTTGGCAGCTGAGGGAGTTGTTGCCTGGTTGCTTTTCAGACTTTTCTGGGTAAAAGATCTTAAGGAGCTTGGGGACTGCCCCTGCTGGCCCAGCTGTTCACGTCATATATCTATTTAAACATTTAATTTGGGAAAAAGCCAGAGAAATGAGCTTATATAACTCCTAATGTTATTCTTCTTTCCAGGAAGGGGAACAGTTTGTGAAGAAAATCGGTGGTATTTTTGCCTTCAAGGTGAAGGACGGCCCTGGGGGTAAAGAAGCCACCTGGGTGGTGGATGTGAAGAATGGCAAGGGATCAGTGCTTCCTAACTCAGGTCAGTGCAGTAATGACTTCCTTTACAGGAACAAGCCAAGTTCACAAAGGAAAATGGAAGTCTGCTTTGGTGTTCCCCAAAAAGGGCTGGCATTAGGACCTTGTTAAACTAGTGAATCCTTGGGAATCACAGCCGCCTCCTTCCAAAGGTTGGGAAACTCTATCACAGAGTTGCCAATCTTAGGCTTTGGAATTAGACAAACTTGGGTTCAGGTCCTAGCCTTGCCACTCACAGATTTTTGACTTTGAATAAATTATTTGACTTATTTGAGCCTCAGTTTTCTGATCTGAATAATAAGTGGTACCTATTTCACAGGTTTGCTGGGAGGAGTAAGAGAATATCTCTTAAGTAATTTGTAAAGTACATGGTCCAGTGTATGGCTATGTGGCTTGAAAAACCTGTCTTTACTCACTGTCTCCACTTCCTCCCATCCCAGTCTTTGTTTTTTTATTTACTGTCAACCATTTATTCCATAGCTTTCCATTTCTTTCATCCCAGTCTTTCTTGAACCCATTCTAGTCAGCTTTTGTCTTCGTCACTATCCCACATTCTGGTCAAGCTGACTGGTGACCGCCCTGTTGCTGAATTCCCAGCTCTCCGGATACTCTTCTTACTCCAGGCTCTCCTCTTTCCTACTGGCTACTCCTTCTTGGCCTCTCTCTGTTTTCCCCTCGTCTCCAAATTCCTAACCATTGGAGTGCTGCATGGCTCAGTTCTATCTACTGGGGATCTCATTTAGTCTCATTCTTTAAAAATTATTTCTACACGGATGATTCCCAGGTATCATCAGCATGGACTCAGCCACTGAACTTTAAGGTGTGTATCCAGTTACTTAATTGACAAGTTTACTCTGGATATTTAGTAGGTATCCCAAAACAACATGTAGAAAAATGATCTCCTGATCTTCCTCCCACTCCCTTTTAATTATGTACTCCTCCACTGTCTTCCCCATCTCCATAAATTATTGCTCTGTCTTACCAGTTCCTCAGTCCAAAAACCTTGAGGCCATCATTGGCTCCTCTTTTCTCAGACTCCACAGTCTACTCCATCAGCAAATTCTGTCCTCTCCCGCTGCCACCGTGGCCTAAGCTTCTGTCACTTTTTTGCCTGGTCGCCCTGTTTCTAACCTTGCCCCTGCAGATTTCTTCTCCACACATCAGCTTCAACGATCATTTAAAAACTTAAGTCAGATTGTGACCCTCCTCGGCTCAGAATCGTACAATGGCACCACATGACCTGGCCCAGCACTCTCTGTCTTAGTACACTCACCCCCACTTTGCTCCAGTCACACTGGCCTCCTTGCTGTTGCTTATACATGGGGTCCCACATCAGGGGCTTTCTACTTTGTCCCCTCTGCCTGGAATTGTCTTCTCTCAGATGCCCTCATAGCATGTCCCCTCATTTCCTTTGGAACTTTTCTCAGGAAGACTTCCCCTAACCACACTTTTAAAATCACACCCCTATTACCATTCTTTATTTTTCTTTATGGTTCTTGTCACAATCTGATATACCATATAGTATTTTACTTACTATTACTGACTTGCTTATTGCTCATCCTCCCCCCATTTGAATTGCCTAGAATAGTACCTGACACGTGGTAGACCTTCAGTAAAATAAATAATTTAAAAACGGACAGCAGAATGAATGAATGATGCTTAGTAAGCATTCAGTAAGTGGTCGCTGTATTGTATGTTAGGTTTCTCCTGTTGGAGAGAGCCGTTATAAGAAATATGATGAATGTGAACCAGCTTTTTGGAGGGTTTAAAATACCATGCTTTGAACTTTGAAAGTGATTTGACGAATAATCAAGCAATTAGGACTTTGAAAAAGCTTTTTTAAAGTAGAGAAGTGAAAGTCAGATCTGTGTTTTAGAGGGTCGAGCTAGTGCAATAGACTAGATGAGTTGGGAAGGGAGAAATCAGAACAACTAGGAGGATGCATGTTGCCATTGTCTGAGCAGAAAGGGTCGCCTGAGTGTGGGCAGTGAGAAAATGGGATGCTGTTACAGGCCCACTGCCCTGAGTATTGGGGTGAAGTTGATGGGACCCTGTAGTTGTGTAGGAGAAGGAGGTCTATCAAAGATGGTAGAGTTCATTACTGATACAGTTTTGAGGGTGCTCCTGGAGGACAGGCTGACACCAGGAGCACGGGCAGAAGGAGGTTAGCCTTAGCAGGGAGGGATGGATCCTCCTTTCTCTGAGAGGGTAGATAAATATTCGGGGGCATTTTGAAATAGGAGGTTGGTGAGCTTCTGGAATAGAGTGTAGAGCTTGGAGACAGGAGAAAACGTTAAGAGCAATGCTATATGTACTGTTAAATAAGGAGTCAACTAAAGATTGACTGAAGGAAAAGAGGAGCAGTAGTAAGGCCATCCATCTGGTGTGCAATGGATGGCATTGTTGTGAAAAGTTCCAGAATTATATGTGCAGTCTCTTTTCTCAAAATGAGTGGACAAAAAATGACTCTAGGGATTTTACCCTGGAGCAAGGTAATTTCTGCTGAAACGGACACATGTTGGCAGCCAGGACTTACTCAGTAAAAGCCCCCACTGGAAATCGCCAGCTCCTTTTACATCAGCCCACAAGTGCCCGTTTGTTAGCGATCAGCTACGTTAAAGCATTAATAACCTGTCCCAGTTTGAACTGGCATCTTAGAGAATTGCTCGTACGTTTGGCATGCACATAGTGTTGAGGGATTTACTTACCGCTAACAAAGAATTACTTAAATGCATTTCATTTGCTTATTTTCTAAGAGTTTGGTAATGATTATACTTTAGACTTAGTGCATTTTCCGTAATTTTTTTCCTGCCTGTGTGCCCCTGAATTCTGCTCTTTTTCTCCTTTGAAGCAACTCACGTAGCGTATCTTTAGGAAGCCAACGTTGATTAATCTGACATGACACGTTATTCTTTCATTCCTTTAGTCTGCCCTCCCAGCACTGACTTGTCAGTTCTCCCCTTTTGTGGGGAACATGATATAGAAAACCACCTCCCATCCCCATGGTACAGTTGAAAGGGCGTAGCCTTTAGAGACACCCAAACCTGGGTCACACCTTGGCTCTGTCATTTATTAGGTGTATATCTTCCCTGAGTCCAGTAGTCTTATCTAGAAAATGGTGAGAAAACACAGTAGCTGGTAAGTGCTCAGGAAATCATTGCTTCCTTCCCAACCCAGACGTTAAACATCAATTTTCATCGAACTCATTAGACTTCCCTAAGACTCTATGCGGAACTGAGAATGCATGGGATCCATCAGATGCTGATGATCTGGTGACGTTCCCAGTTAAAACTGGGCTGTTGAATGGGTTTGTATCCTTCCAGTCACAGGAGGGAGCCATGAAGCCTAAGAGATGGGATATGGGCTTGAGCTGCAGGAATCTGCTTTCATCCCTAGCCCAGCTGCTTATAACTTGAGCAAGTTATGTGACCTCTTTGGCCCTCATAGAATTGTAATGATCAACTGAGTTATGGACATGAAATACTTGGCATAGCAAGAGCTCAATGAATGCTGATACTACATCAGTAGCAATAGCAGCAGCAGCAGACTTCACTTCCTAAAGCCACCTTTCACTGACTAAGAGTCCTGTCTTGGAATATTACCATAGGATCAAGTTCGACTATCGCAATTTGCTAGCTTTCCCCCTCCCTTTTCTTTGATGTTATATAGCTACAAGAGAATTGCATTTTCAAGATTGTCAATTCTTTCATTTTCAAGGCTTCCTACCTTTTCCCAGTAATAAGGGAAACTTTTGTAGAGGCAGAGATGGAATGGCTATTGAATCTCATTCTTGTTTGGGGCTATCTCTGAGTTGTAAGATATACAATAAAACCTTTTTATCTTCAATCTTATTTTAGTTATTTAATAATACAGGCATGCTGTAATTTAACAGTTTATCCCTGTCTTCATCTGTTCGGGCTGCTATAACTAACATACCCACGGACCGGTTGGCTTATAAACAACAGAAATTTATTTCTCACAGTTCTAGAGGTTGGAAGTACAAGATCAAGGTGCCTAGTCATGTTTGGTGAGGGCCCTCTTCCTGGGTCATAGCCAGCGCCCTCTGGCTGTGGGCTCACATGGGGAAGGGGGTTTGGGGCCTCTTTGAAGCCTCTTTTATAAGAACTAATTCCATTCATTAGGGCTCCACCCTCATAACCCCCAAAGGCCCTGCCTGCTAATAGCAACGGGCATTAGGATTCCTACCATATGAGGTTTTCTTTTTTTGGTGGGGGGCAGGGGGCAAAAACATTTAGAATATAGGAACCCCTCTCTCTGTTATTAAGGCATAGGTTATCTGATTAGTTTTGGGCCATAATTTGATAGTAATTTGGATTCTAAATTATTTATTCAACAAGAAATTTGTTGATTGCCTTTTATGTATTAAGTACTCTTAAAGGGCCTAGAATTTTTGCAGTGAACAAACTGACAAGGGCTCTGCCCCCACGGAGTTTTATTCCAGTGGACAAGTATAGACAGAAAACACATATACAAATACATAAGGTAGTTTCAGATAAGTGCTATGAAGAAAAATAAAACAGAATTGTGAGACAGAAAATGACTTGGTTTCTAGGAGAGGCCAACTTTAATTTGAGGAGGAGTTACTGTTATTATATTGATTGCTTAAAATACTGCCGATAAGTTTGCTTTCTTGAGGAATTTTTCCTTTTGTACCTGAAACCTCTCATTTATCTAAGGTAGACCTGGCTGATTTAACAAAAGAGATATTAGAGCCTTTTTTCATGAAACCTTGATGATGTTAAAATTAATATTTTTAAAACTTTGTATGACATAAGTAATATTTACTCAGTGTAAAAAAATTCAGAAAAAATAGAGAAAATGAAAAATTACTCTCCTGTAATTCCATCATCTACTTTGGGAGTTGCAAAGCTGTGGCCTATGGGCCAAGTCCAGCCTGAAGTACACAACTTGATAAATATTAAAAATTGAATGTATGTCCCAGATCAAGATGCAGAATGGTGCCAGCATCCAGAAACCTCCCTCACAGCTCCTTCCATCACAACGCACTACCAAAAGGAGCCACCATCCCTAATTCTGTCACTGTAGATTGATTTATTTTGGAAATTTGTAAGGCCCCCAAATGGAAGCATTGTCAAGATACATCAATCATGGAATGAATAAGTAAATTCTGGTGCATTCACATAGTAAAAATGAACTATTGCTATATGCACAAATAATTTAGAATTCAAAATATTATCTAATTATGGCCCAATATTAATGAATTTTACAATGCTGAGCAAAAAAAAAAGCTACATCCTTTTACCTAAAAGAGTAAATATTGTGTGGTTCCATTTAAAATATTTTATTACAAATAAAGCTCTTACATGTTTACTAGTTTATAGGAAACTAGGAAAAATCTAAGAGATGAAGCCATCAACAATATATTAGCAGAAAACAATTTTCTGCATTTAGTATTGAGAATGTCAATACACTATCCATTAAAAATCATAAAAAAACTCATAAAAAACTTAGCATATTTAGATGCTTTTAGAATACCTCTTTAACCTCTTTAACAAATTGTTTACACTATACAATCATTTACTTAGTCAGTTCTCTCTTGTTAAATGTTGAGGTTGCTTGTGACTTAGGCCACATTTACCAGGCTGCCACGAAGTGCCCATTTCCCCACACTGCTCTGGTCTGGATGTGATTCTGTTGTAGTCAGTGGCCTTTGACTAAAATGTGGACATAAAATTGAACCCTACTTTCTTCTCTTTCCTCCCCCTAAATATCCATTTTAGATAAGAAGGCTGACTGCACAATCACAATGGCTGACTCGGACTTGCTGGCTTTAATGACGGGTAAAATGAATCCTCAGTCGGTAAGTCTGACGGCACTTACATCCTTCCAGTAGGTGGGTCTTTTAGCCCACTCCATTTTATCTCTTGTTTTGGTATGAAGTGCAAAGTGGTCGCACTCACAAAACTCAGTGTTCACTTAATAAATGACAAACGTGTGGGACAGACTACAAGCCAGACGCTGTCCTGTGTGCTGCAAGTGCCCAGATGAATAAGAAATAGTACCCATGCTCAGGGCATCCACAGTTGGGTATAAGACAGATCTGCAGCCAAATATCAGAGGTGCCGTGCCAGGTTTGTGGTCAGGGCGGGTGGGGGAAGGAGCAGCTTGATTGACTTCCTGGTCTGTCAGAGAAAGGCTCACCGGAAGTGACAAGGGAGCTGAGTCCTCGGGGTTCGGAAGTGAGCGGTGCACACCTGGAGAACCGGGGTGATCCAGGTGGAAGGAGGGAGAGTGTGAACAAAGGAGTGGCCTTTTACATTTTGTATCTTTGCCTAATCAGTCCTTCCCTGGTCTCTCAAATTAAGCTCAGACATTATCTCCAAAGACCTTCTTCCAAGTGGTTGGGAGCCGTAGCCAGTTCCACTTCTGTTCCACTTCCTGGGATGCTAGCTTAGCACTTGCCACATTATATGTTTTTTTAAAAATATATATTTGTATTGATTACAGAGAAGAAGGGAGAGGGAGAGAAAGAAAAACATCAATGATGAGAGATCAGCTGCCTCCTTCATGCCCCCTACTGGGGATCGAGCCCACAACCTGGGCATGTGCCCTTGACTGGAATTGAACCCGGGTCCCTTCAGTCTGCAGGTTGACGCTCTATCCACTGAGCCAAACCAGCGAGGGTTATATGAGTCAATGTGCCTCTCTTCCCTGTTAGATTGTGCTTGTCTTAAAGGAACAAACCTCATGTTATCTTCTTGTCTCCAGAATTTAGCCTAACCTTTTATGTGTTGTGTAGGTTTCCCTGGGCGCCCCCCCCCCAATCATCCAGGATCATCTTGTATTCTTTAGTTGCTAGTGGTGAATAGAGCACTGTACACAGAGCTTTCCATTAGCCATCTATCCATATAAAAGCTTAAGTGACTGTCGAAACTGAACAGATGGCTGAACAGGCCGTGTGGGGCGACCGGGCCAGCAGGGGGGGCAGTGAGGGGCAACCAGGCTAGTGGTGGGGGGCAGTTGGGGGTGATCAGGCTGGCAGGCAGTGGCTGTTAAGGGTGATCAGGCTGGTGGGGAGGGCAGTTAGGGGCGATCAGGCAGGCAGGCAAGTAAGTGGTTAGGAGCTAGCGGTCCAGGATTATGAGAGAGATGTCCTGGATTGGAAAGGGTGCAGGGTGGGCTGAGGAGACCCTCACCCCGTACATAAATTTCATGCACTGGGCCTCTAGTAGATAATAAAAAAGAAACTCAGATGTTTCTTTCCATTATAACCTTTTTTGTTGTTGCCTCAGCCTGATTTGTTTTAGGTCTTCTTCCTATGGTCCCCTAGAAATTATAAAAATTGGATAAAACAACTAAATCTGACTCCCACTTGTATTCCTTTAAAAAAAATTTTTTTCTAAGCAACTAAGCATATTTCAGTTAATGCGTTGACAAAGGAGAGATGTACATTTGTGATGTTTCAACTGAATAGACACCATTGGCACTGACATTTCCACCCACTGAGCCTGCCCCCAAAATCTGGACAGAACAGAGGCCACCAGTATAGGAGCTGGCTGTCACCCTCCTTCCCACCCATTGCTCCTCATTCCTGCGCACTCACTCCATGCATTTCCTTGGCAGGGTGATCAGACTTCGCTCATGCCGTTTATCTGTTTTCTACCCATTTTGGAGAGTGAAGTGTCGGCTTGTTTTTCTTGAGCACCTGTTAGCACCCAAAGGAATTAAAGATAAAAAAGACAGGCCTTTCTATTAATGTGCTAATGGCCTTCCCTTATGCTCTGTAGAGGATTTGACTGGAAACCATTAGCTGCAGTGGAAATTACAGTTTCAGTGTTTGGCTACAGTTGAAACAGAGCAGTGTGCTCTCCAGTGGCAAGCACGTATGAAGAACATCTATGGCCAGATTAAAATGATTCTTACGTTTGGATTCCCTGAAGGGCAAAGATTCATGTGTTCTCTATAATAAATCACAAATAAAAAGTCATTTTCTCTTTTAATTTCAAAAAGGGAAAGATGGTGAGTTTCTCTTCGAGGTACCACTGGTTCATATTTTTAAAGGACATATGTTAAATATATTGTGTTCTGAGACACCTGACCTTTAAGTCATCAGACAGAAAGCTGAGTGCCATATAGGAAGGAAATATTTAGTTTGTCCAGACAGAGGAGGGGGAAAGGAGGAATTACTCACCGTTACTAGAAGGTGTAGAAAAAGCAGGGCTCTCTACTCCCCTGGGATAATGGACTTGTTAAAAAGCTAAGAAGACCAGGAACTTTTTTCATCTAGCCCTTACTTTAAGAATCCAGTGAAGACAGATCATAGCAAGGAAATCAGGCTGTGTCTCCGATTTTGCAATTTCTCCCAAGTTTTCCCAGGATTTTGTTATGTGATAAATTCAGCAAGCATCATGTGATCTAATCCTAGGCAGCTGTTAAATGGAACAAATTGTGGCTCTGCAGTACGGATTGGTTTGACTCCTCTTATTGAGCCAAAGATTAACACAAGCTCCTCAGTCTCAGCAGGCTGCCGGCCTCCCTCCGTAGGGATAAGGCCTTTATCATGAAGACCAAAAAGGGGGAAAAATTGGTGACATTTCATCCATATCGTATTCCAGGAGTTTCTGAGTGTGTTAAGCATGTGCTTTTTCCTCTCGGCAGACTTCTGAAATTTTCGGGTCATATTCCTTATCCACATGTAGTTCTCTAGACAAAGCCGATCTAGTGTGAACCCATCTAGCCTGGTGTTTGGAAAAGGCACTACCATTGAAGGCAGGTAAAAACAGACTCAATTTCTAAGAGAAGATACTTGGGAAAGCTGTGTCTTTTGACTGCACTAAGTAAAGCACATGGCTTTTATAGTTCCTTCCTGTTGAAGAATCTGGTTTTAAATTTATTCCAGGAAGCCAAGTTTCATCTTTTGAAGAGAGTATAAGAGACCTGATAAATAAGTGATCTCGGGGCTGGCTAGTCTAGAAATATCAGCACTCTCAAAGCAAGTAACACTGATAACTTTTCTTCGTTCTTACTCACAGGCCTTCTTTCAAGGCAAATTGAAAATCGCTGGCAACATGGGTATGGCTATGAAGTTACAGAATCTTCAGCTCCAGCCGGGCAAAGCTAAGCTGTGAAGAACTTCCTGTGCCTACCTTGGAAAATCAAGATGAGACTTACAGATATATATCCATGTATTTCGTTGTCAGAACTTAGACTGAAATCAAGCATTGGCAAATAGCATGAGATTTGTTTTTAAGTGGGTGTGACCAATCCTGTTTTCCCTGAGCTCTGGGTGAATAGAGCCTGATGGTATACCACTGCTTTGCTGAATCGCATACAACTGTGCATTACAAAGTTAATATGGTAATTATGGCTTTGGGTAAAATTGAGTTCCAGAATAAAATTAGGAACAGCAAAATCCAAAAACTATGTAAACAAAAGCTCTCATTTTGCTTATGAAGTATATTTGAGGACTATTCTGCTGAAGATTCAATTTAAGTTTTCCTTGGGAGAACTAGGGGAGAAACAAAATACCAGAAGCTGGCCAGAAATTAGTGTTGTGCACTTAAGGACATTGATCTGTTTTCCATTAATAGTTTTTAAAATTCTGTGCTGGGATTAAAACAATTAAAATTTTTGCATTTTGTGCCATCAGAATGGTATTTTCTTCCCAGATCTAAATGAAAGAAATATCAGAGCTTGCAGGGAAATTTTTATAGCTGAACATAAGCCTATTTTTAAAATAAAAATATTTTTAAATTAGTTTCCTTCTTGAAAAATCAGTGTTAAATTATTTTAATAAAATTTGCTTTGATATGCACAGTTTAAAAATTATCTAATTTTAAGTTTATAAAGTTCAATCCTATTATAATTTTTCTTTTCATATGTTTAGTTGAATAATTACCCACATTTATCTTCCTAGTTTTTCTAACGCTACTGTTATTTCTTATAATTCAGTAAGATAGGAGGTAAAATAATGGAAGAATGTTTAATAGAAAATTAAAATTGCTCTTCCTGATCGTCTTTGTTTTTTTATTGTGTTTGTCCTTTTTGTCCAGGGTTGTCTAAGTGAAGGAGATGAAGAGAGAGAAACACTGAGGGATTTCCAATCTGTGCCATCGAGATGCTGCCTCCTGGTTACTTAGACACAATCAGCAGTTCTTCATTAGGGAGCCATGGGTTATTGGAGCACTGGAGTAGGAACCAGGACTCTTGCTTCTCTCAGGCACATAGCACCTGCCTGCTTGCTCAGCTGTTAAAAGAGGGAATTTAAGTAGGTGGTCTGTGAGGTTTCTGATGCTCTGATCATCCTGTGAGTCTGTTCAGAGCCCAGAACACTGTTGGAGAGTTATTCAGGCTCCACCTTTCTGTTGTTAACACGTGACTTCACCTGAAGATAGGTCAGAGGCAAAAAGGCAATTCAAGTTTTAAATATATTTTATTGATTTTTTACAGAGAGGAAGGGAGAGGGATAGAAAGTCAGAAACATCGATGAGAGAGAATCATCGATCAGCTGCCTCCTGCACACCCCCTACTGGGGATGTACCTGCAACCAAGGTACATGCCCTTGACCGGAATCGAACCTGGGACCTTTCAGTTCGCAGGCTGACACTCTATTCACTGAGCCAAACTGGTTTCAGTCAATTTAAGTTTTAGATGCTTGTTGGAGCTTGTGCTGATCAGGACTGTGGATCAGATCCCCTTAGAACTTTTAAGTTTTCTGTGATCAAGCGGAAGAGCATTGGGTGATGGGGCAAGATAGCAAATTAAGCCAAATATAAGCTTATCTCAAGTCCCATAAAATGCATTCGGAACACAGACCTACTTCCTAATCATAGTAGCTTCTGACTCTGAGATGGAAGACTTCAAGAAAATAGTGTCCACAAAAATGTCTGATTTATCTGTAGTTTGGATTTACTACATTATTCTGCCTTCTCTTATCCCCAATAACAAGTGATACCTGAATAGGCTTTAAAATGAGCCTAAAAAAAAAAAACCCAAAAACTGATTCTTGTAGTAGAAATGTATTCACATAAAAGTGCAATTTATATGTATAATAGAGAATTATTTAGTAACTAGAGGCCTGGTGCATGAAATTTGTGTGGGGGGTGGAAAGGTTGTGTGTCCCTCAGCCCAACCTGTACCCTCTCCAATCTGGGACCCCTTGAGGGATGTCTGACTGCCCGTTTAGGCCCTCCCCTGCAGGCTTGACTGCTCCCAACTGCGCTTCCTTGCAAGTCTGTTCCCTCCCAATTACCCTCCCTGCTGGCCATCTTGGGGCAGCCATCTTTGACCATATGGGGGCAGCCATCTTGTGTGTTGGAGTGATGGTCAATTTGCATATTACTCTTTTATTACGTAGGATAGAGGCCTACTGCACGGGTGGGGCCAGCTGGTTTGCCCTGAGGAGTGTCCTGGATCAGGATGGGGGTCCCCTTGGGGCATGGGGCGGCCTGGGAGAGGGGCCTGTGGTGGTTTGCAGGTTGGCCACACCCCTTGGTAACCTAAGTGGAGGCCCTGGTATCTGGGGTTTATCTTCTATAATTGAAACTTTGTAGCAGAGGTCAAGGCAGGCCAGGGCTGCAGGAGCTTGGCTTCCTCTATCGCTGGGGCAACCCAAGTGTCCTGCTCTCTCCAGCTGCTGTCATTTTTGTTAGGATTTATTTATCTTCTATAATTGAAACTTTGTAGCTTTGAGGCCTGGGCCAACCAGGGTGTGTGGAAAGCTTGACTTCCTCCATTACTGGGGAAACCAAAGCCTCCTGCTTGCTCTGTGGACACAGCCATCTTGGTTGGGTTAATTTGCATATTCATTCCTGATTGGTTGGTGAGCGTGGCTTGTGGGTATAGCAGAGTGATGGTCAGTTTGCATATTACCCTTTTATTAGGATTAAAACAGCTGCTGGTATTGGTTTTGCTACTTGAGCCTCAGTTGCCTGACTTATAAAGATATTAATATAGACTTCCTAGGATTATTGAGAATCTAGAGAGATTACATAGTAAAGTACCTAAATTAGGTGAATCAGAGTCATTCTTAGTTCCCTTACTGTATTGTGAATTCCCTTCCTGTCCCCTCCACAATCTCTACCCCTTGCCTCTGTGATATGTGGTTTCTGATGTCCCATTTTTTGAGTCTTTGTTTTATTTGTTCACTTATTGAATGAATATTTATCAGATGCTTACCTTATGTAGGGTGCTATGTGGAGAGTACAGTGCTAGCTAGGTACTGGTGATAATGGTGAGTTCCTTTTCTAACAGTACTTATAGTCTTAGTGGGAGAGACAGTCAATGTAAGAGATGAATGATAATTAGACTGTGGTGAGCCACGCAGGAAATTGCTGAGATGGAGAATCCCAGTGAGGGGTCTCCTTTGATAAAGTGGTAAGGGAGACATTTCTGAAGAGGTAATATTTAAGTTGAGATCTAAAGGTTGCGGAGCGAACCACACAAAGAACATTGCCTGAAAGGGTAGAAAGAGAAGTCGAATTGGCAGGACAGACACTGTTCCAAAATTTGGCATGTTCCAAAAATTGCAAGGAGGCCCATGCGAGTGGAATATAGTGAATAGGAAGGACATCCCCAAGATGAGGTTGGATAGGCACATAGGAGCTGGTTATGGAATGTGTTCATATGGTAAGGAGTTTGTATGTCATTCTTAGTGCAGTTGGGAGCTGTTGAAGGTGGAGCTTCATGTATGTTTATTTCTCCCTCATGCTGCATATCCACTCTGCCATCACATCCTAAGTGAGGAGTCCAGCTAATGGAGTAGCTGCTCTCTGGAGCATGGTGACCATCATGTCAGGGGAAGAGAAAAAGGTCAAGTACACATTGGCTCTTAAAGTTTCCACCCAGAAGTGATCCAAGTCACTCTTGCTCCCACTTCATTATCCAAAGAAAGTCACACACACACACCCCTCCCCGCCACCTAACTTCACAATCTTACCATGTACCAGAAGTAGAGAATGGAGTTGGAATATTTGTGAAAGAACTTGTGGACATCACAGAAGGGCTGTAAGCATGGTAATGAAATGATTTGAACTCACGGTAGCTGCTCTGTGGAGAATGTACTGAGGGTAGGGGGCAGGAGTACAAGAAGGTGGTGTCCTGGACTAGGGTGCCAGTGGTGGAAATAGAAGTGGAAAAGTAAGTGGAGGTAGAACTGACAGATTTGGTGAATAGATGTAGGGGCAAGAACGACTTCCAGTGACAGGCTGGGTGAATAGCGGGTCATGACTGGAATGATGAGGGGACAAGCAGGTTTTAGGGAGAGTGGTTGAAATAATAGGCTCCACTATGAACTTGTTAACTTTGAGGTGCCTGAGAGATTTTCCAGTGGAGATAGCAAAGAGGCAGTTGGATTTACAGGATGAGCTCAGAGGTAAGGCCAACTTGGAGATATATATATATATATTTAAAATATATATGTTTATTGACTTCAGAGAGGAGGGAGAGGGAAAGAGAAACATCAGAGAGAATCAATGATCAGCTTCCTCCTGCACGCCCCATGCTGGGGACTGAGCCCACAACCAGGGCATGTGCCCTGACTGGGAACCGAACAGTGACCTCCTGGTTCATAGGTTGGCGCCCCGTCACTGAGCCATGCTGGCTGGGCTGGAGATGCATTCTGAAGTCATGAGCGTACGGGTGGTCTTTAAATCTGCAGGAATGGCTGATATCACCTATGGAGTGGAAGGGGTTGAGTAAGCCTTGAGGAACTTTACAGATCAGGTAGAGGAGGGAGAATCTGGCAGTGGGGACGAGGCAGAGGGGCTAGAAAGGTGGAGGAAATTTCCAGAGAAGAGAGCACAGAATAACCAAAAAGTGGGAGTGATCAACTGTGTCCTGTGCTATTGTGAGGTTGAGTAGGATGATGTCTCAAAATCACCTGCTGGATTAAAGTTGGCAAAGTAGAAGTCACTGGTGATCACTACAAAATCTGTTTCAGTAGAGTAGTAGGGATAAAAGCTAGATTGGACTGGTTATATAAAGAGCTATGAATAAGAACAGGAGCATTCCATTTGGTAGTGAGCAAGCACTTCAGTTAATACTTTCAGTTCTAAATTAGGCCATGTGGCACGTGCTGGTCTCAGTGCCCACCCTCTCGCTTCTCCCTGTCCCCGCCCCTCACCTTATCCATTTGGCAAATTCCCTTTCCTACCTTTAGCTGTCAGGAAACTGTCCCTGTTCATCACTAATGGAACTCACCATTCCTTTGTTGCAGTTTGTTTCTGTTTCCACCGAACCGAGAGCTCCCTAAGGGCAGGGAGAACTGCATCAGTTTGATAACCTCCAGACAAAGCCTTGGCTTACCGTCATTGAGTGAGTAAATAAGATGAGCTGAATAACAATCTCTGAGGATAGGAACCTTGCCACAGAAATGCAATCTCTGTTACAGTGGCCTTCTGGTGCCCTGGTGATGAAAGAGAACATTAAAAATTCTCCATTAGCCTGACCCGTCCTGCTCTCTCTTTGAAAATGTTTGTAGCTTCTCAGAACAGAGTTCAACTGACAACTGAAGCAGCTCGAAGTAATAAATATGAAAAGTCACTTTGTTGTGGTTTTATTACATGTTTTTTACAAGGTGGTCTAGTGGGTTCTATATGCATTAGAGTCAGTGGTCTTGTTGCTGTACTTGTCTAGATAATTCCAACTCTCAGGCTTCCACAGTCTTTGTTGCATATATAGAAAAGCAATGGAGAGCATGATTAGGAAGCGGAGGGTGGAAGTGGGGGTGCAGAGGGAGGGGTATGAGTAGAAGAATCTGGTCTCAGGTCAAGTTTGCTTCCTGGAAGCTAAGTTAGGACAAGGCATTTAACCCTCACCAGCCTTCAGTTTCTCCCTCTCCCCAGGGGGGATGCTAAGTTTTTTTTTAATGGTCTCATTAGACTGAACACCTTAAGGAAAGAAACTCTATGCCCTTTATCTTAATGTGTCTAGCCTTAATACAATGTCTGCCAGAATACACATGAATAAAAGTTTCTTAAAGAAATGAGGATTAGACAGTGATCACTAGAGTTCTTTTTAAATTGTAAAATATCTTCAGAGGTTCAATCGTATATAAATGTAAACTTCTATTTTCCTCATATAGATTACCTTAGGAAAAAAGAACTATGACACTAAATCCTAGAATTAACAGCTTTGTCATGTGAAGCTTAGGCTGTGTCAGGAAATAGTACATTTAGAGCAGGCTGCTACACTGGGAGAACCTGGAGCCCCCCAGATGAGAGTCTGGGTTCTTGCCTGGGCAATCACACGGCTTGGGGACTTTGAGGTAATGACTCTGAGCCTGTTTCTCCCTCTGTAAAAAGGAATTAATAATCATCATGCCTTGTTGGTTGTGAAGATTAGCAATTCTCGTCAAATGTCCAAACACATAGTAGGTACTCAATAGATAGGTGGTGCCTAATGTTATTTGAGAGAAAGAATTTTTTTGACCTGAAGCAATTTATTTACTGGAACATTTTGTGGCATTCCTTGAGCTTAGATAATCAGCTGGCTTCAGGATTAGAGACAAGTTGCATTTTTTTTTTTTTATTGACTGTCTACATTCTTATATTTTCCTTAAGAATCATTAACATTTCATCGTATCTGTAACTCAGTGAATGCATTTAGAATGATCTGATGTCCCGAGTTTTGCATTTCAGCCCCGAATCACAGTGCTAGCTGCCCATGGGATGGTTGCTTTTTGAGCACAAAGAAGTTGCTTGATGTTACTGACTAAAAATAAAGGGGGGTGCGGGTCGGGGGAGAGGTAATCAGCCAGATTGTACCTCTGGGTAAATTACTCTGTGGGATTGAGTTTGTTTAGAGACTCCACTGATATGAATTGGGCATTTGGGTTATAGTACTAACCAGCTAATGAGGGCCCTGAAAGATTTATGTGCTATCAGGAACTATAGCCACGTCTGGCCAAATTTTAGAGTTTTTCTCAATAGAGAGTTAACAAAATCTACTGGAAAGGCCCAGTATTAATATCTGTCTGGAGACTGCTGCAGACAAACAGCTCTTTAGTTCTTGGTAAGAGCAGAGAATATTGGGCCGGATTTCTGGCCCTTAAGATTCCATTTGGCAGAGAGTTTAATTTGGTGTGGAGTTTTAGCCAGACTTCTTGGAGAAGTATACTTTTTAAATGCGCCATATCCAAAACTTATTGCAAAAAGTGATGTCTATTTAGTCTGTCTGTTCTATTAATAGTCATTTAAATACTTTGTAAATATTCACAGTGCTGTTTTCAGCAGCATCTAGTAAATACTTGACCTTTTAGTTCCTGGATTTGTGGCCAAAAACTTTTATGTAAAATTGGGGGAAATTCATTGTAGTCTGTGTTTATTTAAATTGCAGGCAGAGAAGCAAGCGGTAAGTGTTATCCTTCTAACCAGCTACCCAGTTGGTTATTGTATAATTCACCTTTTAGAATATGGCCCCTTCTGTAGTGTACAGAATTCTTGGTTCAAGATTAAACACCTCATTACTTCTCACATAAGTGGGAGAGAAGTTCAGACATGACGACACAGCAGTATAAGAAAGGCTGATTTAGGAGACGTCAGCTTGGCAAAGTGATACCCAGGGGGAGGGTCTGATAACGGTTCACAAAGATTTAGGAAATGGGAAGACCAAAGAGGGGAAGGATTTCTTTCTCTTTGTTATTAGAAGGAAAGGGAAGAAATATAAAAAGGGAGCTTTCAGACTGAAAATCAGGCGGACTCCCTGACAATAAAAATTGGTCACGAGTGGGCTGAACTCTCCAACCACAGAGATGTGCTGAAACCCAGCTGCGTTTCGTTGTGAAAGAGGTCCCTCAGCAATGGCCGAGAGCATCTCCATGGGAGGAAATAGTTCCCTGACAGCCTCTCTTTTGAGGATTTCTAAACCTTTTTTTCTTCTATGGGACAGGAAGAAGACATGAATCTTATGTTTGTCTATACTCTGATTTGTTCCCTGACTTGAAATCTTTGGAAGAAACAGAAAGGAGAATTCAAAAGCTTTTACATTTCCACAGTTTGAAAGCAGCCTGATTTTCTTTTATATTTTAGTCCATTATTTTTTAGTCCTTTATTTTTAGTCCATTATTTAGTCCATTTATGTCCTTTATTTTTTAGTCCATTTTTTATTTATCGTAAGGCACGTTTTTCAGGCCACAGACGGTAGCTGCAGTGTGTGACCCAGCCCTCTTCGGAGTTGGGACCCGAAGACCAAAGTTTGATCTGTGGCTCAAATACTTGTTAGCCGGTCACCTGAGCAAATTGCTTATCCTTCCCTGAGCATCAATTTCCTAAAATAAGGAGACAAGAACACTATCATGCTTATTGTGAGGATTTAGTGAAACGATGTGTGGGAAAATGCAGTTTTAATTATTAACGTTTGTATTAGTTTTCTATTGCTGCTGTAACAAATTACCATAAACGTAGTGGCTTAAACTCAAATTTATGTAGTTCCGAAGTCTGGATAGTTTTGGCTGGTTTCTCAGTTCCAGATCTCATGGGGCCAAAGTCAAGGTGTCGGCTGCCCTGGACTTATTTGGAGGCCCTGGAGGAGAACCTGCTCCCTGCTCTTCAGGATGTTGGCAGAATGAGGTTCCTGCTGCCGCCGGCAGCCTGGGCTGTTCTCAGCTCCTAGAGGCTGCCTGCATGTCCTTCATCTTCAAAGCTAGTTGAGTCCTCACATTTCAAATCTCTCTGATGCCCCTGATGCCTCATCTCTCCTCCTGCCAGCCAGATAAAGTTCTGTTTGTAAGAGCTGGTGTGATTAGGTTAGACACACCTGGACAATTTAGGATAATCTCTCATTTGAGGTTCCTTTACCAGGTAGTGTAACATACTCACAGGCTCTACAGATTAGGGTATGGACATCTTTGGAGGTTCCTTCTGCATATGGCAATGATGGTGTTTGGGGGCTAGGAAGGAACCTTACAGAACATAAGATTTAGAAGCCAAAAAAGATTCTTAAAATTAAATTCTGGTTTATATGTACTAGCTTAAATATACAGAACATAAGGTAAGGGTCTTGCCCTGGAGGGTGTACAATCCAGTGGGGGAGAGAGATGAAAACAGTATATGGCGGAACAGTCCAACAGTAGTTTATATGGGAGCCCAGACTTTTTCTGTCCCTGACTTGGCCTGTGGTGTTTCCTTCATACCCTGCTTGTTATATAATGTCTTTTTATCAAGATCCTTCACTTGGAATCCATATACACAAAACAACACCACGCGATTTGATTTCTAAATGTCCAAAAATCAAGCTGCTGCCATAGCTCGGTATTTGGGACTCTGCTGCTCTACTTAATAAGGAAAGGTTTTGAGTTCTCAGAGTAATTTTCTTCTCTGATGATGCAGTCTAGCCACACCTCATCTCCCTCATCTTATTTTGTCCCCTTTTCCTCATCAGATCCTCAGGACAGTCTTCCTTTACTCCTAGCTCTCTGGCCATATGTATGTCATTACTCCTTCCCTCTCGCGTGTTCTTGTTTCGTGTTGTTCTGAATTAGAAGGCACCAACTTGGGCAATGCAGAGGTTTCTGTATAATCCTTGCCACTTGTCATTTCTATTTTAATACCTGTTTCCTGCATGTTTAGTCAGGTCTTGGTGATGGTTTATAATAATAGCAGCTACCATGTGCCAGGTGCTGTGTAGAGTCCTCTGCTTCCGTGTTCTCATTAATTTAGACATTCGGTGAGGTATGGGTACTATTTTTATCTTCCTTGGGACCCTGCTGGGATTTGAACACAAGTCTAAGTCCGAAGCTGGTACTTGACACTGTGCACTTAAACAGGAGCTGAGACGAGGGGCAGCACCAAGGATCCAAAGCAGCACAGGTAGATTCAGGAGACCTGCAATTCAAGTCAGTTCTGTCTTTACAGCCCTTCTGAAAGCTAGAGGATTTGCTTTGAGAGCACCACCGTCACTCCCATTTTCCACCAGAGATACTCCAAGTGGTTCCTCCATATTATACTTCAATCAGGTGATTTTAGCTTGTGTCTACAGCACTGGGCAGCCACAGAGCAGGTGTGGGCATGCACCAGCGTGGCATCCCACAGAAGAGCCTATTTCTTGGGGTCCAGGAGAGGGGCCGGATATGTGGTGTGCCCTCTGGCTGGCGTCCGCAGTTACAGGAAACAGAACACCTTCTTCGCAGTGTTGAGATGATTCCGATATTTAAGGATTTAAGCACTGTGCCTGGCACTTGGTAGGAACTCAGTATGTGCTATTTCTCATTGTTCTTCTAGAGGTTTTCTTTAATTCATGGGTATTCAAGCCAGTAGCACCTTGTTCTAGCTCCACTTGTCTCTAAGCTCAGTGTTGAGAAGACACGGGATGCAGCTCTATGTTGGCCCCTGTCCAGTCTGTGAATCATACCAATGCTCATAAATTTGAGCTCAGAATTAGGAGACCAAAGAAGGCAAAATGTTTCCCATTCTTGTTAAATTCTTGAGTTTTTGAGATAATGGGAACCAACAGTCCGGGGTTCAAACCCAGCCTCTGCACTTGCCTGCTTCGATTACCTACCTGTTTGCATGACGGAGAGACCGTGAGCTGTGGGGAAGGATAAACCGGCCATTTTACTCAGTCGCTCAGCCGCATCCTGTCTAAGGCTCCTTATCAGCAGACGGAGGCCACAGCGGTCTCTTGCGGGGCTGTGGAAAGTACGGAGTACTGCATGTGGAACCGTCAGGATGTGGCAGCAGAAGCCAGCGAAAGGCCTGGAGCCTTTACACGAGCCATTCATTCATTCTCTAGGCCTTGGCAATTTAGGTTGAGCAAGTGATCCCAAGTTTGAGTTACTTCTCCCTCTGCAGTAGGAGGGCAGCTCGGTAAGGTAGTTTGTGGGTGCCCTGCCCACAAGGCCAGAGCAGGTATGGGGGGAGAGCCTTGTTAGGCAGTGGAGGTGCCAAGTACCACCGAAAACCAGCCCTACCCCGTTCAACTGCCAAAGCCCCTGGCGCCCAACAGTGTTGCTTCAGCTGCTAGTAGTTAATGCTCCTTGACTTGGAAACTTTTTCAGCTCCTGGGAGCAACATGGGGAGGGCTCACCCTCACCCCCATTGTCTCCCTGCGACGGGGATCCATACGCACCCGACTCCCTGCCCAATGTACCGCCCTTCGGGGCTGACCAGGCTGTGAGCCCAGGGCCGAGGAGGGGGTAAGGAGTGTGGGGAGGGCCGGGAACTTTTCCGGGAAGCGACTCAACCGGGTCTTGGCTGGCGGCCCTGTTAGCCACGGCCCAGGACCCCAGGGTGGGAGAGTGAGCAGAAAGGTACTCGCTCCTGGAGCGGTTGCAAAATCCGTCATGAGGAAGACAGCGCAAAGGGACTGGGTGGAAGGGGCCCTCTCCCCGACCCCCATTCGGGTGCTGCGGCCTAAACGGGGTCCAGTTCCCCTGCGGAAGGATGGGAACTAGAAAGCAGTGTGGGCTACACCCCCCGCCTTTCCAGTCTCGGGGCGGGGGTGGGAGAGGGTGGAGGGGAGTGGTTCGGCGGTCCCGCCAGGGCCGAGACGGGGAGAGGGGTCTGTGCGGCGGCTCTGCCTCCCCTGAAAGTGGGGCCCGGCCAGGTGCAATGTGGGGAAGGGGCAGGCCTCCCCTCCTCGCGCCCATGGGGACCCTCTGCCCGTGTCCGGAGAAAGCCGGAGTCCAGCAGATGCACGCGGGGCGGGGGGGCGGGCGGGGGAGAGGCGGGGAGGGGAAAACCCACAACAAAACTTGCGTCGCCGAGCGCACGGCTGGACTTGAATGGAAGGAGCCCGCGGAGCGCGGCCGAGAGTCTGCAGAGCGCGTTTGGCCGGTGGGGCGCGGCGTCGCGCGGGGGCGCAGCAGGTAGGGGGCGCAGGGGGGGCCGGGGCGGTGTGTGGGGCGGCGTGGGACTGGGGGCGAGGTGCGGGGCCGAGCCCGGGCAGCGGACGCAGACTTCCCGCCTGGCGCGGACCGCCGGGTTGGCGCCGCCGCACCTCGCCCCACGGGGCGCTGCATGGCGGGCAGGGCGGGCGGACCCCCTCGGGGTTGCGACCCCTCCGCGATCGGCTCCGGCCGGGCCTGCTCTCCTCTCCGGCCAGAGGCTGGTCCCGGCCCGGCCCCTCCCGCTGCGCGCATCTGGAAAGAATCTGCGGGCGGCTGGGCGTGGGGAACGGAGGGACGCGGCGGGCGACAGAGAATGCGAGGGGCAGGTGGACCCGGGAGGGGAGGGGACCCCTGACCCAAAGCCGGGCGCAGCGATCGCGTGTCTTTTCACGCCACTCCGCCCAGCCAGTCCGCCCTCCGACCTCTTCACTGACAGAGAAACTGAGGCCCAACGAGGGGCAGCGACCTGCCTCCCGGAGCGCGGACAGGGGAGGGAGCCCGCGCCTCCGCCTCCGGACCCGCCGGGGGCTCGGCTCCCCAGCCCGGCGCCGTGCGCTCGCCGAGCCAGAGCGCTCAGCGGGGGCCAGGGGTCCGTCTGTCGGTCTAGCGGCTGCCACCGCTGGGGCAGCTGGACTGAGGAGGGGGGACTCGGAGGACGGGCAGAGGGAGCGGCGCCTCTCCCTAAGGCGGCGAGACCCCTGGGTGTAGGTCCCGGAACCGCCTGTCTGGTCTGGGGCGGGGACGGAGCGGCCGGTGGGAGAGGAGGTGGCCCCGGAGCGGCCGGTGGGAGAGGAGGTGGCCCCGGAGCGGCCGGTGGGAGAGGAGGTGGCCGGGGCCGCGGTGGGAGAGGAGGTGGCCGGGGCCGCGGTGGGAGAGGAGGTGGCCGGGGCGGCCGGTGGGAGAGGAGGTGGCCGGGGCGGCCGGTGGGAGAGGAGGTGGCCGGGGCGGCCGGTGGGAGAGGAGGTGGCCGGGGCGGCCGGTGGGAGAGGAGGTGGCCGGGGCGGCCGGTGGGAGAGGAGGTGGCCGGGGCCGCGGTGGGAGAGGAAGTGGCCCGGAGCGGCCGGTGGGAGAGGGAGGTGGCCGGGGCGGCCGGTGGGCGAGGAGGTGGCCCGGAGCGGCCGGTGGGAGAGGAGGTGGCCCGGAGCGGCCGGTGGAAGAGGGAGGTGGCCGGGGCCGCGGTGGGAGAGGAAGTGGCCGGGGCCGCGGTGGGAGAGGAGGTGGCCCGGAGCCGCCGGTGGGAGAGGAGGTGGCCGGAGCGGCCGGTGGGAGAGGAGGTGGCCGGGGCCGCGGTGGGAGAGGAGGTGGCCGGGGCCGCGGTGGGAGAGGAGGTGGCCCGGAGCGGCCGGTGGGAGAGGAGGTGGCCGGAGCGGCCGGTGGGAGAGGAGGTGGCCGGAGCGGCCGGTGGAAGAGGGAGGTGGCCGGAGCGGCCGGTGGGAGAGGGAGGTGGCCGGGGCCGCGGTGGGAGAGGAGGTGGCCGGGGCCGCGGTGGGAGCAGCTGCAGCCTGAACTTCAGGAGCGGAGCGGACGGGTGTGCGTGCGGCGCTGATGGTCCGAAGCTCCGGGTCTGGGAGGCCAGAGGGATGCGCACCGGCGCTGCCTGTGCATCTCCAACTACAGGGGCCTGGCAACCTGAGCGATGGCCTTGGCCTTGGCGGCCAGGGACAGCAAGGCTGGGCGGACTTGTCCCCTTAGAAGGTCCAGCGCCCGTGTTCTCTAGCCTAGAACGCAAGTTAAGATTCCCGTGACTTCGTGAGAGCTTGTGGGAGTGCACTCTGTCCTTTCACCTGACTTAGGGGTAGGGGTGACTGATGGTGGCACCCCTGGGAGAGTCATACATGACCTCTCACCATGACCTGCCTGGCATCTTGATGGCGCCCTATCTCCCACGCCTTAGGAAAGTGGCTGATGCCCTGGGAGACAGGGATCTTCATCCTGTTGACCCTCCTGAAGCATCCCTCCCCCCTCCCATCCCCACACTGAGCCTTTGCGCAGCCCCTCCGCCCTGTCTGGAGTGCCTTTCCCCGCCTTTTCCACCTGGGCAACTTCTACTCAGCTTCAAGACCAGCTCAAGGCTCTTGCAGGAGTCAGAAGACCCAAATTCTAGTCCCGGTCTTGCCTGTAAACAGAGGGAATCTGACCAGACAATGTTGCAGATCTTTTCCCACTCTGCCTTTCACAAATTCATTTCTTTATTCAGCAAACATTTCCTGAGCCCCACTTCATGGGGGCCCGGGGTGCTGTGGGAGCCCAAAGGAACTCTTTAACCAGCCAAGCGAGCAGGAGCGGCTTCCCAGATCAGGGGCGTTTGAGTAGGAACCTGCTGGGGTTCGGCAGCAATGGGCACCCCTTGCACCTCAGTTTCTTAGTCTTGGGATTTCTGTTGGAGTCTATAAGATGTAGCTAGTTGCTCAGGGCCCAGCACAGAGCAGTTGATCAGCGAGTCTTTATTGAATCTGAGTGGAGGAGGAAGGTGGTGTTGGGGGTGTTGAGGCTCTGCCTGCTGACTTGCGATCTACCCTCCCCTTCCATCTTCTTCCTGCTTTAATCCCATACTTAGCCCTTTGGAGCATTGAGAATTGGGGTGGCAGGGCAGCAGGTCCCAGGTACAGTGACAATAACCCCGGGTGTGGATGTCACAGTTGCTAGTGCCAGCACCAGCTGGGATGTCATTTCATTTCATCCTCAGGAGAAGTTCCCGTCTCCGTTGCCCAGACAGAGCTCAGAGCTGTCCCAAAGGTGCAAGCTGTTCCTCACCCAGGGAACTCTTCACTCGGGGGACTTCCAGAGACAAGGGGTCTGCTCTCTCTTCTTCCACACACAGCTCCAACATGGCGGGGCGCATAGAAGGGGCCTTGGGACTTACATTGCTGAACATTCTTAGAACAACAGTAACACCAAAAGTTGAGACTCTGATGGATCTGTGATGTAGCCAAGGTCACCCAGCAAACCAGACAGTGGAGCTGGAGTTGCTCAGGATTCCAAGGTCCTCAGGTGGCTGGTCAGGCTGGGGGGAGGGGCAGTGGCACTTGGGTCACCACTCTTCAAGCCCTGTCTATTCTTTTTTTTTTTTTAATTTTAATTTTAATTGATTTTTTTACAGAGAGGAAGGGAGAGAGATAAAGAAACATCGATGAGAAAGAAACATCAATCAGCTGCCTCCTGCACACCCTACTGGGGATGTGCCTGCAACCAAGGCACATGCCCTTGACCAGAATCGAACCTGGGACCCTTGAGTCTGTAGGCTGATGCTCTATCCACTGAGCCAAACCAGTCAGGGCAAGCACTGTCTATTCTGTTCCCTCAAATCCATCTCCCTCTCTGTCCCTGCAGCCCAGCACCTCCCTGTCTGCCCAGAACAGGCTTAGTAGCCCTTGCCTGCACCACTGCACTGCCTCTGAAAGCTCCACACTGGTCCATCCTTAGCCTGCCCACACCACACTGTTCAACAGTTCCTTGTCTCCCCAAAGATAAGGGTCCTCTTCCTAACCTGGTTTTCAAGTCCCTTCTTCGCCTGGACTGTGGCCACTGTCCACTTGCATCACTCCCAGCCTCTACCAGTCCATTGGCTTTATAAAGGTCATAACATGGGCTCTCTTGTCCCTGGGCCTGTGCACGCCTTGCTTATATTACCCATTGCCTTTTACCTAATACTCTCATCCCTCACGTCTAGACAAGGCGTCACTTCTTCTGGGAAGTCTTCTCGGTCCCAGGCAGGGCTAGGCCTCCTCTGGGTTCCCATGGACTTTAGCTTCCCTTTACCACACAATTTACACATAATGTCTAAAAGAAACAGAGTGTGAGCCACAAATGCAAGCTACACATGTAATGTAAAACTTTCTAGAAGCCACAGTAAAAAAGTAAAATGGAACAGGTAAAATTAACTTTAATAACTTAACAGATCCAAAATATTATCATGTTATCAATAAAAAAAATAGATGAGTGCCTTGGCTGGATGGCTGGAGCATCATCTCATATACCAGAAGGTCACGGTTTGATTCCTAGTCAGGGCACATACCTAGGTTTTGAATTTGATTCCCAATCAGGGCATGTACGGGAGGCAACAGAGCAGTCTCTCTCTCTCTCTCTCTCTCTCTCTCTCTCTCCACCCCCAACTCTAAAAATAAATTTTAAAATATCCTCAAGTGAGGGAAAAAAAACCCCAAACAACAAAAAAGGAGGAAGAAAGAGAAATCATTAATAAGATATTTCACATTTTTTGTACTGTCTCCGAAACCCATGTACACTACATTTCACACATGCAGCACCTCTCAGTTTAGACTAGTCACATTTTAAGTGCTCCGTAGCCATGTGTGGCAACCACACTGGATGCGTGCAAGGGCGAGCTTCTTCCGGGCAGAGCCATCCCGGAGCGGTCTGTCTTGGTCCTCGGTGCCCAGCTGTATTTTGCATTAACCATAGCATCTGGTTAAAACCTGGGCTGGGAGCGCAACGTTGCCATTTAACAGCTGAGTTACATGGACCAATCCCACTGGGCCTCAGCTCCCTCCTCTGTAAAGTGGTGGTGATAACATTTTCAGTGTGGCTCATGTGTTAATATAAATTAAATATCTTTACAGATACAGATTGCAGACCCATACAGACACAAACGGAAGGAGGAAAACAGCTGGTCCATGAGTGCACAGGATGTGTGGAGAGGCTCCTTTTCCCTGGCCCTTTGTCCTGATTGAATTTGGGGCCTGAGCCTGTGCCCCCCTCCCCCTCCCAGAGTCCTGTTCCGAGCAGTCGGACAGAGTAATGCTGGTGGATCCAGGGACTGAAGGCTGTTGAGCTTGCTGGGGGTTATAATGTGCCATGGGAATGATCGTCTGTAGACTGGCTGAGGATTTATCGTCCATTTGGTCAGGGACCGGGCCAGCAAGTATGTGGTAGGGAGGGCATAGGGCCAGGCTGCAGCCCAGCACTCTGTGGGCTGGGCTTCCTGGTTCTCCACCAGGCCAGGGCTGGGGCCCAAGTCTGCTTAGGCCTTGGGGACCTATAGGGTCAAGGAAACCCGACTGCCGTCCCTCTTCTCCCTCCTCACACCTTTCAAAACTTCTGGGAGGAGGTGGGCCTGAAACTGGACCACAGAGAACAACAAGGAAGGGTAAGAAGCAGGGGGTTCTGGAGTGGGCAGTGGTGTGGCGGAAATGTGGACAAGACCCAGAGATCAGATATTAATGGTGGGAAGAGCTAACATTTACTGAGCACTTACAGAGCAGCATGCGCGTCCCGCTGGATCTCACACTCTTCCCATTAGGGCATCCCCACTCTCAGCTCAGGGACAGGTAAGTAAGCTGGAGTTTAGAGGGTGACAACACTTGCCCCAGGTCCCACAGCTGCTCAGAGCCAGGGCTGAGTTCCAGAGCCCAACTTCTTAACCCCACGTCTGTGTCCTCAGCAAGCTTCCAGTTTACCCCATGGCCTACCCTCTCGTCAGACCCTTCTCAGGGCTCAGACTGAGCAGCAGTGCCCAGACCCAGATACTTGCCTGTGTTGTATTCGCTGCAGCACCTGATAGGTGCCAGGTGCTCGTGCTGTGACTTAGGACCCCTCACGGAAGCTGTGACCTCACATGGGTTAACTGTAAGATGAGGAAGCTGGTGTTCAGCAAGGTCAGAGCTGTTAAGGGGAGGATGGGGACTCGAACTGGGGTTGGTGGGACTCACCTACCCCAGAGAGGTTTTCTGAGTGAGTCTCTGAAAAGAACTCCTGGGACCAGCCCTGCCTATGGGCTGTTGGGACAACGGAACCAGCATCTTCCTCAATTGCCTGGAACAGTGGTCAGCAAACTCATTAGTCAATGGAGCCAAATACCAACAGTACAGTGATTGAAATTTCTTTTGAGAGCCACATTTTTTTAAACTTAAACTTCTAACACCACTTCTTCAAAATAGACTCACCCAGACTGTGGTATTTTGTGGAAGAGCCACACTCAAGGGGCCAAAGAGCTGCATGTGGCTTGCTGACCACTGGCCTGGAGCTATCCTCTGTGTCCTCCCCTCCCCCCTCCCCACTGCTCCAGGGGACCGGGAGTGGTCTCCTGCAGGTGTTAGTGGTCATGTGAGCACAGGTCATGTGAGCACTGCTCCTGGTGAGGGCAGCTGAGGGTCAAACACCAGGAATGGGACTTGGGAGCTTCTAGAAGCAGCAGCAGCTGCCTCCAGTCACTGGTGCCTACTCTGCACCCGGCTCTGCCTGGCTTTCCACCCAGACTCACCCTGTATTCATAACCCAACCCAATTCATGCCAAGCGGGAGGGGGGCACAGTAATGGAGAGCCCTGGGGCATTTCAGAGTCTTCCCAGGGGACACAGTGCTGGAATTGGCTCTTGGAGAACTTGCTGATTGCACAAGAGAGGGGAGGGCATTCCAGGAAAAGGGAACGAGGCCCGGAGAGAGGAACTATTAAACAGACTTGTATAATTGGGGCAGGTGGGTGTGAGAGTTGAAAGACTGGCAGGGCCAAGATCCGAGGGTCCTAGAATGGCCAGCTGAAGAGCTGAGTGGCACCTGCGGGCCGGGCCCACCACGCCTGTGGCAGCTGGAGGGGGAGCTCAGCAAAGCCCAGGCCAAGCCCTGCACAGCGCAGTGCTTCCTGGGCCTTCTGTAAAGGAGGGTACAGATTCCTTTGGGCCAGGCCTGGTGAGGATTATGGGAGGTTTTGCAGACCTTCATTTCACCCCATCCCTCCTGAGGGCAGCCCTGATGGGGTGTGTGTGGGGGTGAGGGTGGGGGAGCAGCAGTGACCAGATCAGTTGTGTGACGAGGCCCGGATCCAGCGTGGGCTCTGCCCGGTGCCCCAAGGGCCCCCTCAGGACGTTTGGGGCCTAGCCCTGTGCCTACTGTACCAGGTGAAGTCAGCCCTGGTTTCCAGGTGGGTCTGACTCAACCCCTCCTGCAGGCACCATGGCCCAGAGCAGGGCGCTGCTGCTCCTGCTGCTGTTGCCTCCACAGCTGCAGCTAGGACTGGTGCTTGCGGTGAGGGCCCCTGTGTTTGGCCGGAATGGCGCCCACAGCCTGAGCCCTGAGGAGAACGAGTTTGTGGAGGAGGAGCCGGTGCTGGTCCTGAGGCCTGAGGAGCCGGGGCCTGGCCCAGCCACCATTAACTGCCCCCGAGACTGTGCCTGCTCCCAGGAGGGCGTCGTGGACTGTGGCGGGATCGACCTGCGCGAGTTCCCAGGGGACCTGCCTGAGCACACCAACCACCTGTCCCTGCAGGTGAGGTGGGCACTGCATCAGTGGTCCCCAGGGGCTGCCCCCCACTCAGGGATCCTGTCCCAGAACCCCACACTCACGGCTCCCTGCTTGAACAGAGCCCCCAGGGCTCCTGGCTCCCCACCCCTAGATCTGGGGTGCTGGAGCAGGTCAGACACGAGGATCTAGCTCCATGTTGAGGTGTCCCCCTCTGATTATTGTCTGGGTCACCGAGCACATGATATAACCTGCTTTGTTTCCCTGGGAGGACTTGGCTGAGACCCGTACATAGAGTCAGGCCCGGTCTGAAAACGGACACAGAGCTGCCCAGCAGCTGACCCTCAGACACCACTACAGGTCAGGAGAACAAGAGCAAAGTGGACCCCGATAGAGGGCTCTGGGGGTTCAGAGGACAGAGTGCTCTCTCCAGCTGAGGTATAGGAAGTGGGACAAGGAGTTCCAGATGGGGACTGGGAGTGTTGGTGCGCCCCATCACACTGTGCTGGCCAGTGTCCCTGGGCGAGGACAGGGCTGACATCCATTTCCAGAGGAGATCAGGTCCAGTGAAGGAAAGGGACCCGCTCACCAGCACACAGCCCTGAGGGTCTGGGCTGGCAGAGGTGGGAGCACAAGGCCAGGGCAGCCTCTGAGGGAAAGAGACAAGCTGATGACAGCACTTATTTTTGGCTCATTCACTTGCTCTCTATTCATAAAATATCTCCTGGAAACCTGCCCTCCACCTCTGGTCCTGTGTGGGGTGCTGGGCACCTGGAGAGGACTCGGACATACTCTGCCTGAGGCCTCCCAGGTGTGGGGGAGGCAGTGAACGGAACAAGTAGAGAGGACGATAGAAGGAGGTAGAAGGACTAGTTGTGAGCCTAGAGCAGCTCCTACTCTAACTCCCAATCCAACCCAGGAAGGCTTCTGGAGGAGGTGGCACTATACCCAGGTTTTAAAGTGTTGCCAGGGGAGTGGGGAACGCAGCCCAGAAAGGGAACTAAAAGTGGGCCTGTGGGAGAATGGGCTGTCACCCAGTGGGACACCATATGTGGTGGTCTAGAATGTGGGACCCCCTGTTCGTTGTGGGCGCTGCTGTGCCTCTAGCACCCAGAGCCTGTCCACCATGAGGGAGAATCCCAAGAGAGATGCCCGACCGAGAGACTGGGGCTGAGGATGGGTTGGGCCCACCCCCATGCTGCCTCCTCACCACTCCCACCCTGACTCCCAGAACAACCAGCTGGAGAAGATCTACCCTGAGGAGCTCTCCCGGCTGCATCGCCTGGAGACGCTGAACCTTCAGAACAACCGCCTGACTTCCCGAGGTGAGGGGTCACCCAGAGCCGGGGCGGGGCAGCAGGCAGGGAGCGCCCACCCTGCAGACCCCGGGTGTGGGAAAGAGCAGGTCGGGGCTGGGTGGCAGTGGGTCCCGGATGTAGCCTACAGGCGCCCCCGCCCCCGGGAGTCTCTGGGACCTGGGGGTTGACTCAGGAGGGGATTCAGAGGCCTTTGTGGGGGCCTCTTCAGGTCTCAGAAGGACTTTAGAGTCAAAGAGCTGTACAGCCTCGAGTTTTAAAAAGTGATTCGTTTGCTGCTGCTGAAAATAATTTTTATGTATAACAGAAAAATTGGAAATAAAGAAAATGAAACAGAAAATAAAAAACCCAGTCAATTCTGCCACTGGGAATTCATCACTATGGACATTTTGGTATTTTTCTTTCCGTTTTTAAACAGCTGCTTTACTGAGATGTCATTTGTGTACGTAAGATTTACCCAATTAAAAGGTACAGTTTGATGAGTCTCAGTCATTCATCCAGTTGCACAACCATCATCACCATCCAATCTAGTCTCTTTTCTTTGCATTTTCTCATTCCTGGCTGAATGTGCAGAGCAGGCGGTGTAGCTATCGTAAGTGCTTTGTTTCACTCAGCAGTTAGCTCGGCAGCATTCCTCCTGCTGCTAAAACCCTCCGAGGCCATCTCTACACGGCGGCTCTTCCATGGAGGATGCTGCACAGTTTACGTAACTGTTCCCTCTCGTTCGATAATTGGGCGAGGCCCAGCATCCTCGGGTCTGGGAGCCTCGGGACTGGAGAAGGGCCAGCCTGGCTGGGATCCCAGTGACAGCAAGTCCTGGCGACACTCCATGGGACAGGGGCGGGCCAGGTGGTGGGGAGGCTCCATGGTTGAAACCGTGCTCTGCTTTTGATCCTGTGGGGCTGCCCCCAGGGGAGCACGCCTTACTGACTTGGAAAATGTTAGTGTGGGTCCTCCATCCCATGGCCTGACCTTACGGGGGGCACCCAATCCCACCCAGGTGGCTCACCCCTCAGTGGACACGTTCCCACCTGCTTCTCTGAGCTTGGGCCCCTGTGGGCAAGGGCCTGTTGGGACTGGCTGGGAGTGCCCTTCCCAGGCCTGGGAAGTGGGGTGGGCTTGGGGGTTGGTGCTGGTGTGCTCCCCTGCAGCGTCTCCTTCATCCAGGGCTCTGACCGATGCCTGTCCTTTGAAGGGCTCCCTGAGGAGGCGTTTGAGCATCTGACCAACCTCAATTACCTGTACCTGGCCAATAACAAGGTGAGGGGCCTGCAGCAGGGTGTCAGAGGCTGAGCTCAGGGAACTTTCACCAGGACTTCTTCAGGTCCCTGTCGCTGCTCAGACATGGCCCATACCCCACGCCTTAACCTGGGGCGTCAGTGAATAAAGACAGAGGCCAAGCGGGTGGGGAGATAGTGGGGCGGGTACACTTTCAGGGCTTTGTGGTGGGGATAGCATTTAAAGGGCCATGACGGGTTACAGGATTTCAGGCAGGGGTCCTGAAGTAGAAGGGACAGCATGAAATCAGGCACAAAGACACTCAAGCTCTGTCCTGGCCCTTCTCTTTGAACTCTCTCCATAATCGCCTGGTCTAGCCGCAACCTCCAGCTCCTCCCCCTCCTCCCATTTGAGCCTCAAAGTTCCTTCGGCCCCTGGATGTCTCCCCAGGGGTCTAATGGAAGTAGGACTGCTTCCTGTCCACAGCCCACAGTCCTGCAGGCTCTCCTTCTCTGTGAAGGGCGTCTCCAACCACCCACAGTACCGCTGGTCTGAGTGCAAAGCCCGATGGCTTGGCTCACCGCACCCAGCAGCACTGCAGGGCCACCCCCCCACCCGCACCCCGATACTATCTCCCAACTGGCCAACCCTGCCTCCTCCTTCGCTGCCCCTTCTCCTCAGAGTGGCCATAGTGACCTTTAAAAATCGTGCCCTGCTTCTCCCCTCCCTGCTTAAAACCCTCCAGTGGCTTTGCCTTCCACCCAGAATGAAAGCCACGCTCCCCCGTGCTTCTCTTAACATAGCCCTAGTCATGCCCTCCTGCTCCTCTCCAGCCCCCAAGCCCTGCACCCCACCTCCACCCTGGTTTGCATGCTGCTCCCGCTGCCTTGGGAGCCCTCCTCTCAGCTGGCAGTTACGGTGTGTCATGCCGTAAGTGCCTGTCACCTGTTCCCTGAGCACCCAGCCCAGTCGTTCTGTCTTTAGCCTGATGGGATTCCCTGCATAGCAGTGATCATTATCATATACTTTTACCCCCTGTTTCTCCATGAGGATGAGGATGTGAGCTTGGGGTGGGGGGCAGAGGTGCTTCTCTGTCTTGTTGCCCAGGATGTGCCCAGTGAGCTGCTGGAAGCGTGCCTGGAAAGCAGACTCGGGTTCTGCTGTTGAATGAATGAAGGGTGGACATTGTGGGCTGTGTCTGGGAAAGCGTGGGGGCTCCCTGTGGCAGGACAGCCAGTGTCGGGGGGCCAGTGCGGGGAGAGAACAGGAGGACAGGCAGGGCAGGGGACAGGCTGGCGGGCTTTGAATGCCAAGCTCAGGGGAGCTGTAGAGGGTCTGTGTTTGTGTTATCAGAGGAAGGGGACAGGTTTCCACTTTAGAAAGGGAGTGTGGTTGCTGGGAGGAGACAAGTGAAGGGACCTGGATGGGCAGCAGGCAGTGGGGCCCAGAGCCGACCTCCTCCCCTCCATCGGTCTTTCTGCCCCAACTCTTCCCTTTCCAGCTGACCCTGGCACCCCGATTCCTGCCAAATACCCTGATCAGTGTGGACTTCGCTGCCAACTATCTCACCAAGATCTATGGGCTCACCTTTGGCCAGAAGCCAAACTTGAGGTCAGAGGTCAGAGGGGTCACTGGGCTCAGGCTGGGGAGAGGGAGGAGCTGAGCAGAGGCCGCCACCCTGACTGAGGCAGAGAGGACCCAGGTGGACCCTGGAGGAGGGCTGTGCTGGGCAGTGCGGGCACGAGGCCCCATGCTCAGGGCTGTGGTGAGAGACGGGGCTGCGGGGACACAGGCTCTGAAGGCTGAGACCTGAAGGATGAGTAGGCAAGAGGAGGAGGGTGATGTCTGTGGAGCGGTGGGAGCTGGAGAAGGATGCCTCCCTCCTTCCTCACCCCCGGGGGGCGGAGCCTTGGGAGGAGTGAGCAGGGCAGAGTGGTGCTGGTGGGACTGACTCTCCTGGTGTCGCTTCTGTGCCTGAATCTGTCACCTCACTCGATTCTCTCCATTTCCCTGAGGAGCCAGGGTCACTGTGTGTGCCCATCCTACAGAGAAGGCTGAGGCCCAAGAGAGGCACACAGCAAGAGTGAGCTATGTCTCTGTGTCTTCCTTTTGGTCCTGGTCTTCTGACCCTCCAGGATGGCACCTCCATGAGGGCAGGATCTTGTTGGTGGTGTCCACTGCTATACCTTCAGAGTCTAGAACATTCCTGGCATGTGGGGACACTCACCCCCTCTGAGCCAAGCCCTGTGCTGAGTATCAGGGACAAGAGGTGTTAGGGACACACACCCCATCTTCAGGAGGTCCCACAGAACTCAGAGCCAGCTGTGTGGGTGTGACAGGCGGGGGAATGACCGAGTCTTGAAGGCTATGGAGAAGCATAAATTGGGGGTCAGGGAAATCCTATTTCTGCCACTAACTTATGGGGTGACTGCTGGTGGTCCTTGGTCCTCTCAGTGGTACTTGGGGGAGGGACTACATTAAGTTGAGACTGAGGTTTCTCAGATGAAAGGAAGGTTTGGAGGCTCACCAGGTGAGTGGGCGCTGTGGCCAGGGGTGGAGTGGGGGGCCTGTGTGGGTGAGGACCTGCACCTCGCCCCCCAGGTCCGTGTACCTGCACAACAACAAGCTGGCAGATGCCGGGCTGCCAGACAACATGTTCAACGGTTCCAGCAACGTCGAGATCCTTATTCTGTCCAGCAACTTCCTGCGCCATGTGCCCAAGCACTTGCCGCCTGCTCTCTATAAGCTGCATCTCAAGGTAGGAGGTAGAGGCAGATGGGGGCCAGCGTGAGGGGCAGAGCTCATGTGGCAAGGCTGTGGGGTCTTTAGTACATGCCAGAGGGCACAGCATCCACTACAGAGAAGCAGGCAGAAGCCTGGGCACCTGGCTGGCAGTGGCTCCCTCAGAGCCCTCGGTGCCCCTTGCCCCTGGGCTGCCTCACGCTCCCCTCCCCCTGCCCCTTCTCTAGAACAACAAGCTGGAGAAGATCCCACCGGGTGCCTTCAGTGAGCTGAGTGACCTGCGGGAGCTGTACCTGCAGAACAACTACCTGACTGACGAGGGCCTGGACAACGAGACCTTCTGGTAAGCCCCGCCCAGCGCCCACCCATCCCGGCTCTTTCACACGCATCTCCCCCCACCCCACCCCCCCCCCCCCCCCCCCCCCCCCCGCCCTGGCCAGGCTCCCTGGAGAAGGAACTCTGAGGCTTGTGCCTCTGCTGACATTTCTGTCCCCAAGAGCAAATGATGTGTATGGGCGAGGCTGCCAAAATTCCAGTGAGGCAGGGAAGCATTGGCAGAGGCCGGCTTTTTGGTACGAAATAGAAACTCAGACATTCTTGTTGAAGGCAAATATGTTTTACTTTTTTTTTAGTCCAAAGTAGCCCCCCCTCCCCCTAAGATCTTAAACAACCGGTCTTCAAATAAACCTCCATGTATCAGAAACCATGCTGCAGCCTTCTACATCAAGGTCACGGCTAACCATTGGGCCTGGAGAGGACTGAGGTCCCCCAGTAAGAACTGGGGTGAATTAGAGGCAGTTTCCCGGACACCTCCCTTGGGAAAATGGTGGGAACAAGAGCGGGCTCCTGCTGTGTGGGCTCCTGCCAATCGCCCCATTCCCTCTCCCCCAGGAAGCTCTCCAGCCTGGAGTACCTGGATCTGTCCAGCAACAACCTGTCGCGGGTGCCGGCCGGTCTGCCGCGCAGCCTGGTGCTGCTGCACCTGGAGAAGAACGCCATCCGCAGCGTGGACGCCGACGTGCTGACCCCCATCCGCAGCCTCGAGTACCTGCTGCTGCACAGCAACCAGCTGCGCGCGCACGGCATCCACCCGCGGGCCTTCCAGGGCCTCAAGCGGCTGCACACGGTGCACCTGTACAACAACGCGCTGGAGCGCGTGCCCAGCGGCCTGCCCCGCCGCGTGCGCACCCTCATGATCCTGCACAACCAGATCACCGGCATCGGCCGCGACGACTTTGCCACCACCTACTTCCTGGAGGAGCTGAACCTCAGCTACAACCGCATCACCAGCCCGCAGGTGCACCGCGACGCCTTCCGCAAGCTGCGCCTGCTGCGCTCGCTGGACATGTCTGGCAACCGGCTGCACACCCTGCCACCGGGGCTGCCTCGCAACGTGCACGTGCTGAAGGTCAAGCGCAATGAGCTGGCTGCCTTGGCACGCGGGGCGCTGGCCGGCATGGCCCAGCTGCGTGAGCTCTACCTCACCGGCAACCGGCTGCGCAGCCGGGCTTTGGGCCCCAGTGCCTGGGCCGACCTGGCCCATCTGCAGGTAAAGGGGAGGCCAGGGGACTGGGCTACGAGGGAGGTACCTGCTGGGGAGGCCAGGCCTTAGGAATGGGGGTGGAGGGGTAGGGGTGGGCATGCAGAGAGTATGGCTGCCATGCCGGGTAAGGAGTGAAGAGCCGAATACGGTGGGCGAGGCCAGGCAGAGCTCACGAACTGGAGGTACAGGCGTGAGGGCTGTGGGAGTAAGGGGCGGTCATGGCTACAGGCAGAGGCCCATAGCTCAGGAGGCCTGGGGCAGGCAGTTCAGGTGGCAGGAGAGTCATGCTCACCCACCCACAGGAATAGGTGCCTAGAGAAGGCTGGACTTGGGGGAGCGCAGCAAGGGCGTGGGGTGGTCTCCGGAGGGCTGAGGAGTCTACATGAGGTGTTCTGAGCCGTGGGTATGGCTGTTGTGGCCATGGTCGGAGTCAGGCAGGATGTCTGGCCTTAAGAATTGAGCTTCTTACAATGAAATCCCCCCCCCCCCGCCCCACACCCCACCACCCCTCGACTTAATGAGGGGCGGAAAGGGAACCTCATTAGAGAAATCTGGGAGGAAAGGCCAAGGTTCTGCCAGGACCCCTAGGGGGGCTTCAGGGCCTGTCGTGCTGTCCTTTGTGCCCCCTATGTCCCGGGGCCTGCTCCTCCCTTTCTCTTAGGGATATGCTCAAATGTCACCTTGGGAGGTCTTTCACGCCTACCTCCTTCCTCTGCTGTATTTTTCTTCATAACCCTCATCCCGCCCAGGCATGAGGTCATCTGTTTGCTTTCTTGTTGCCTGTTCTTTTCTCTAGAATAAAGGCCGGCATTTTAGTCTCTTGTGTTCACTGCTGGACCCAAGGCCCCAACCTGCTAGGCTCCCAGTCCATGCTTGTGGGGGCAGCTGCCAGGGTAGGGATGTCTGAGTTGGGGGGGGGGGGGGGAGCAGGGAGGTGAGGCAGAGCCTGAGGATGGAGCAGGGTGGGAGTCAGGAGAGGCAGCTGGTCCTGCAGGAGCAGCCTTAGCGGCAAGGGGTGGGGTTCTCTCCTCACCCAGACTTCCCTATTGAGAGACAGCCCCCAGTGCCCATCAATCCCTTTTAGGTATACTCCAGAACCTGTTCTCAAGAGGTCCAGACCTCATTGTCCTCTCCCTCACACCGGCTCCTCCTGCATGTTCTAACTCACTAAAGGGGTGACACCACCCCTGGTGCCCACGTGACACCTGGAAGCTGCCCTTGACATCCCCTTTCCACACTCTCTGCCCCACAATGCCCCTTGTTACTGTCCCCTGCCAGTTCTTCCATCACATCTCACCCGATCCGCTTCACTCCATCTCTGTGGCTTATACTCCTGGCCAACCCACCTCCACTTCTTACCTGGACCCAACCGTCCTAGGGACGCTCTCCTCCTATAGTCTACCCACAATCAGAGGGTACCTTGAAAAACATGCTCAGCCTACACTCCTGTCCTTAGAACCCAGATCAGAGTCCTTGCCATGGCCTTCAAGGCCTGCTCTGCCCTGTCCCCAGCATGTCCTGGGCTTTGCTCATCCTGGCCCCTCTGCTGGAAGCACCACTTTCTCTCTGGTGATACTTATTCACTCCTTCCAGGAGTCTGTATGGAGATCCCACCATGAGCAGATGCAGTTCTAGAACTGAGGGCCCAGCAGGGAATAAGACAGATGGAGGGTCACACTCTCCTGGAACCTCTAATCTGCTTGGAACTCAGGTGTTACCTCCTCTAGAAGCCACCAATCATGGGGGGGGTGGCGTGCCTAAATACCTCTCGGGGCCTGGATGAGTTCAGTCAGGGGAGGGGAGTCTATTGGGGCGACTCTTGGCCAGGAGTATAAGCCTCTCACTGTTGGATCTTTCCACAAGCAGCAGCTGCTCCTGCTACTTCAGAGCCCCTACTGGCACTGGCTGCTGCCAGGGGCCCTGGCCCTGGCCTGGGGCTGAGTCAGGCTCCTCCTCCGGGCTCCCTGGTCTTGGCTGCATTCCACTGGCTGTCCTTGTCAGCTTCTGTGTCCATCTCCCCTGCCACCTGGCTTTCCGAGGGTGGAGGCAGTGTCTCAGTGGGTTCCATGTCCCCAGCAGCCATGGGCACAGAAGAGGTGTGGAATGAATGAGGAGGTGCTGGAGCTGTGCAAAGGGAACACGGTGGGGAGCAGGGAACCCTGTGTATAGAGGAGGAGACGGGGCTGTCTATGGTGTGCAAAGCTCATGCTCCCCTTAAATGTTGAATCTGGATTCTTGGCCCTCAGCTTCCTGACCCTGAGCCCCTGTCCATTGGGGTGACGAAGGGAGCTTGAGATGATGGAGTCCCACCTCGGGCTGCACAAGTGTGTGTTGGATGAAGGTGTACTGACAGCCGAGGGGCAGTGAGCTGGGTCATGTGCATCCAGGTCTCCTGCTCTCTAGGAAAACCACCCCATTTTCCTGGTTTCCAGCTTCCTGGAATGTAGGCGCATGGCGACTCTGAGCCTGACCCCTGCCCATATGGCCTCTGAGGTCCAGAAATGAGCAGCCTCCCCACTATGGCCCTTAACTCCACCTCCTCTGAAACAGTAGGGCAAGATTCAAAGACGAGGATCCCTGGCTCCTGCCCTCCGGCTCTTCAGTCTGATGGGGGTGGCATGTGTGTTAGTGAGGAAGGACATCCTGGCTGTGAATCCATGTGGGAAGGCAGAGGGGCCGGCGGAACACGGGTTTGGAGTCAGGAGCGCTGGGTTCTCGCCTTGTGCAGGCTGTGTGGCCTTGGACATATCTCTTAACCTTTGAGCCTTTATCTCCTTGTCTGGAGAATGTGGATAGTTTTAGATCCCATCTCCCAAGGTTACGGTGAGATTTAGATATGGTGGGGGGGGGGGCAGTGTTAGTGGGGGTCTTTGCAAGTTGTTAAGTGCCTTTACTTCCCTGGCCACCCCTATAGCTGCTGGACATCGCTGGGAATCAGCTCACAGAGATCCCCGGGGGGCTCCCTGAGTCCCTCGAGTACCTGTACCTGCAGAACAACAAGATTAGCACCGTGCCTGCCAATGCCTTCGACTCCACACCCAACCTCAAGGGGATCTTTCTCAGGTAGGAGGTCCCCTGAGGCCCGCCCTGGCTCTAGCGGGTAGTCCAGGCACTTGGGAACAGCGTGCAGGTAGAGGTCAGTGTTCAAATCCAAGTGGTGCACATGGGCATTATTGGTGTGACTGTGGCAAGAAGGGATCCCAGACAGCCTCTTCCCAATTTACAGCTGGAAAAACTGAGGCCCAGAGAGCATCGATATGCTGTGTCCACAACTGGCTGGGCTGTACCTGGGCTTCGGACCCAGGACAGCAGATGTTCAGGCCCTCACTGGGCTCTGGGGGTTCAGAATAGTTCAGGGAGCCCAGCTCCTCAAGGACACAGGGAGCTTCCATGCAGCAGAGCCAGGATGGTTCTTGCCAACATCCCCACCTTCCACCCCCTTACACAGAAAGAAGACACATTGGAGAAAGGCAGGTGTGCTCTCCCAGGGGCTCTGTGGCCCAGAGGGTCCCGGCTGGGCAACACTGAGGTGGAGTGCGACCTGTGCTTGGCTCCTGCAAGGGGCAGGGGCACAGAGAGTTGAGGGGGCTTGGGATCAGAGCCCAGCCTCTGCCTTCCCACATCTGTGTGTCCCCTGGCCAGCGTAGCTCTGGCCCTGCCTGTGCACACCAGGCACCAGGGTTACCCGGGCCCAGGAGTCTCAGGACTTGGAGTTAATCCCAGAGGGCAGGCGAGAGGAGGTTCCCAAATTATAGTGAGAGCTTATGCAGTGGCAGGCCTTCCCTCACTGTGTGGAGGAGTGGCCCGGGGTCAGTCCCTGGCCCCCACAAGCTATAGCCGCCCTGGACAGCCTGGGCTCCCCATGGTCCGGTGCCTCCCAGCCCCCCCTGCCTTTTGTGTCTGCTGTGCCTTCTTCCTGGAGGGCCCATTCCCTCCCCTTTCCCTTCAGGGGTGGGTTAGCATGGGGACTCGGGGGGTTGGGCTCCTAGCTCTGACCCCGCGTGGGTGGCCGTGCAGGTTTAACAAGCTGGCCGTGGGCTCTGTGGTGGAAAGCGCCTTCCGGAGGCTGAAGCACCTGCAGGTCTTGGACATTGAAGGCAACTTTGAGTTTGGTGACGTTTCCAAGGACCGGGATCGATTGAAAGAGAAAGAGGAAGAGGATGAGGAGGACGAAGAGGACGAGGATGAGGAGGAAGAGGAGAGGCGATAGTGACCAGGTGAATGGGATCTGACATAGGTGGGTGGTCTGTGTGGGGCACACGCACCTCTCCTTGCCAGTTTCTTCCCCCCTGACCCATCCAGGGCCTTTCTGTCCATTTTTCACCCTTGTCCCCAGGTGGAAACCTGTAAGAGCGTTTGGTGTGTGCCAGGCCGTGGGTGGGAGCCGGGTATAATGGCAAACCCACGGAGGCTGGCCTGTGCCGGGCACAGAGCTTCTCTGCAGGGAGCTGAGTGGCCTGACAGGTCCCACCCAGGGCCTGATGTGGAAGCAGGGAGTGGTGTGAGGAGGGCCCAGGCAGTGGTGCTGTAATCTAAGCCAGAGAGTATGCGGCAGGAAGTGGGGATACAGACAAGCAGATAGCCTGAAAGGAATTGGGGAGGCAGATGTCACATGGGGGCAGGGAGAGACAAGGCCCAGGTTCTAGCTGGGAGGTGAGGGTGGATGAGAAAAACAGGATTGTTTAGCGCAGTGGTCGGCAAACTCATTAGTCAACAGAGGCAAATATCAACAGTACAACGACTGAAATTTCTTTTGAGAGCCAATTTTTTTTAAACTTAAACTTCTTCTAACGCCACTTCTTCAAAATAGACTCGCCCAGGCCATGGTATTTTGTGGAATAGCCACACTCCAGGGGCCAAAGAGCCACAGTTTACTGACCACTGGTTTAGGGAGATGTTGAGTTGAGGGGCCTGAAAGTCGCTGGGAGAGGTGCCCAGGGATGGGTTGGGTATATGGGTCTGGGGTTTAGAAGTGAGCTCTGGGCTGGAGGTGGCATCCAGACGTCATCAGCCTGGACAGTCACTGGCTGCAGGAGGTGAGGGAGCTTGGGAGGGAGAAGGAGGCATGGCTAGAGGGAGGTGAGCCTGCAGAGGAGGCTGAGATGGAGCAGCTGGGGAAGGAGGTAGGAAAGCCACACACAGCCCAGATGAGAGGGTGTTTACACATGCGCATAACACAAGCACCCACACATACATGCAGTGCACAACACATGTACCCATGCATACATGTATAAACACGCCTGCACACCCACAAAGCACATATTCATGGAAGACACAAAGTACATATACACACACATTTACAGATGTGGAACATGTGTTCACATGCATCCCCATGCACACGGGCCCTCCCTTATGTGCACATACATTTATATACATGCATGTTATGCACACATGCACAGTGGGGAGAATCAGCTGTGTCAGTGCTGCTGAGAGGCTGCTGGAGCTGAGACTGCCAAGGGCCCACTGCGTGTACCCATGACCTTGTGGGGAGCAGCCTAGGGACAGGGGTGGAGAAAATAGCAGAAAGGAGTGGGTCCAGGGAGCGCAGACAAGTCTATGAAGAAGTCTGCTGTGAAGAGATGAGAGAAGAGGGAGTGGGAAGGAATGAGAAGTCCAGGCAGAACTCAGTTCATGGGGGGCCTTTTTTAAGGAATGGAGCTGGTTTGGATGCTGATGGGGAAGGGCTGTTGAGAAGGGAGGCATTAAAGACATAAGGGAGGAGAGCAGGGTGTCCTGGTGATCCTTGTGGAAACAGCAGGAGGGACTGGCTTTGTAGGAGGGTCAGTGCTCCTACTGTGGCAGATGGACAGGGACTGAGCAGCTGCAGTCACAGGCTAGTGGCCTGGTGGCTGGACATAAAGTCACGTCAACCAGGTGCCTTCAGCCTTGTGTTTTCTCGGCAGCAGCAGGTGCTCAGTAGACGGTGTGGAGGGCGGGGGGGGGGGGGGGGGGGGTAAGTGAAGATGGATAATTGGATCCATCTATGGCTGGGTTTTGACCAGGAGTGCAGGACAGGAGGGCAAGGAACAAGGAAATTGAGTGCATTGGCAAGGGACTGTCTGCAGTGGTAGATCCCGGGGTTAGGCTGGGAGGGAAGGAGGTGCAGACAGGAGGGGCTGGCAGGCAGGACTGCTGGAGGGTGATGTCGAAGCAGGTAGAGGGGTGTTGGGGAGGAGCCAGTGGAGAGGTTTGGTTAGAGCGATATCAGGGTGAGCCAAGCTGGGGGTCAGGGCCAGCGTGTGGTTCTGGAGGCCCTGGGGCCACCTTAGGAAGTTGAATTGAAGTAGGGCCTGGGGCAGAAAGGAACCTGAGAGGTGTGAGGACCCCAGGGGCGGATGACAGGTGGGGAGAAGAGCATGCGCAGGGGTGGTGGTGTGAGCGTGGAGGGCAGACCTAGGGGCAGTGCTCAGGGGTCTTCTTTCTACTCCAGGGGACCAGGGCTATGAAGGTGCAGACCCTTCTCTCCGGGCATTATCCTCAGGCAGAATGAGGGGTCAGCGACAGGGGTGACTGTTGCTGTGGACCTCACAAGGGGCTTGGGGAGTCCTGGGATGGGAGAGAATCTGTCCCTTCTTGGCCTTGGTCAGGTCAGTGGAGCAGAGCCCTGGGTGAGGCCCCAAGAGTCCAGTGGGACCCAAAGGCCCTCTAGTTCACAGCAAGCCTGGCCACAGCAACATGAGCACCTCCCAGTGGCGCCTACTGGCTCTGTACTCCCAGGGGCAGCCTCCCCTCCTGCCCACAGTCCCTTGGTCCCCCCAGAGCACGGTCAAGGGGGCTCCCCAGCTCTATCAAGGAGGCTCCCTCAGGCAGGTTGTGGCTGACGGGTCTGCTCTGGCCTCCCTGACTCTCCCACATGTTCTGCAGGACAATGGACGTCGGGCCCCTTTCTGCGGCACGTGCCTGTGCCTTGTGAGCCTCCACGCTGCCATCCTCGACACACCCAGCATTGCACCCCATACCCCCCAACACAGCTAAACACAGCCTCCCATCCCCACACCTTCCTGCAGTCTGTGCCACAGCCAGACACTTGCAGATACCATGAACCACCTACACACACCTCGTTGCCCATAGCCTTCCAAAGGGTCCCATTCTCCCCGACCCCCACCACCCCCCTCACCCCCTCTGAATCACACAGATTCAGGGAAGGGCCTGACCCCACCCTGGCGTGCACGGGCTCACACTTCCTACCCCCCCCCACATGCACACATGCACATACACACACACACACACACACACACACACACACACACACAGTCACGTGCAAACGTCCCTCCTTGGCCTATGCCACCAACAGCTCTTGCCCCAGCCAGAAGTGACCGGAACATCTTGCTGTCTGCCTGTCCGCCAGTCCGTCCATCCTCTGGAGAAGACACAGATTTATGTCCGAGCTCTCTGCGGCCAGGTGCCTGCTACCCTCTGGAATTCACAAAAGCTGGCTTTTGTTCCTTTTCCCTCCCTTTGGGGACAAGAACCTTCAGGACTGCTGCCCTGGCCCCACCCGCCTGGCCCCCAGCTGCTGGGGGAGTCACTTCCTGGCCAGCCACAGGCACGTCTTAGACGGGCAAGGCCAGAGGACAATTCTCCTGGGACTGCCAGGGGCTGTGGACAGGAGTGAGATGGAGGTCCTGGTGCTGGGCTGAGTGAGGAAGGCCCAGCCCCACCCAGGAGACACCATTTTTATTCTTTGGGCTTGCAGGGAGCGCTGGGTACTTTTTTTATTTTTTATTTTTTAAGAAAAGAGTGATGAAAACCTTAAAGCTGATTTTTTTTCTACAGAAAAACTAATATAAAAGCATTAGCCCTGTCTGGCTGCCTGTGGCTGTGTCTGTGTGTGCTTCCTGCCAGGTGCTGAGCTGGCACCCGGCCAGGGTGGGCAGGATGCAAGCACTCAGCACCTGTCCAGACCAGCAGGAGTCAGTGAAAATTTCAGTTCTTGGGGCCAATAAAGTAGCCCCATAGGCAGAAGTCTGGGGACAAAGGGTGTAGTCACAGGTAAGCCAGCCTGAAGGCATGTGCGACCCGTCAGCAGGGTGGGGGTCAGCAGGTCCGGTGGGACCACCACACTGGGTCTGTGGGCTCACTGTGTACCCCCAGAGGCTGAGCATCCAAGCCTGGCTTTGGGCTGCTCGGGGCTCCTGGAGGGTTGCTCGGGCACTGAGTGGGCATTCCCAATGGGGTTTGTCCCGTGGAGGATAGCTGAGGTGGGAAGGGGACCCGAGACAGGCCTGTGAGCTGGAGCAGAGCCCCGGGAGGAGGTGCAGACCTGCCCAGGGTGCCTATCACCCCAAAAGAGCCAGAGCTGGGATGGGGTGTGGTGGGGACAGCACCTGCTCAGAGCAGAGAAGCGCCTCTGAGAGGCAGCGCTGCCTGGGAATTAGTGACCCCGCTACTAGGGTGTGTAAGCACTCTCCTGCTGAGCCCAGGCAGGACCAGGCACCTGCCTGTGGTGGGATAGACTCCACTGCTCAGAGGGCCTTTGACCTGATGGTGGGAGTGACCAGAGCTTGACATCTGACCTCTCCTAGCTGCTTATCCTTAATGAAGCAAGGATGCTCCCATAGTGGGAGGGAGGTCCTGGGGTCAGGCCCCTTCCAGGACTCCTCGGACTATGGCCCTGGGAGGAGGGTGGGAAGTAGTTCAGGAACTGGGGTCCCGGAGGGAGGTGTCCTCTTGATTCTCCGAGTGACCTTGGGAGGCCTGTTCCTCTCCTGGCTTCAATGTCTTTATGGCTCCACAGTGCAAGCCCCCCACTCCCATCTCCACCCCCAGAGCTGTATCTTCTCCCCAAAGTGCATCCAGAACAGGCTGTGTGGCCAGAGTTCATCTCTGTCCCCCCTCCCCTCCCCTCCCCTGTGAGCCCCCGGGAGGCCGCCTGGGGCTGAGGAGAATAAAGGACACAGTCTGGACCTGTCCTCGGGCACGTCCCTTCCTTAAAGCACAGCGCTTGCCGAAGGGAGCCCAGCTGGCAGAAGAAACTGTTCCTTTTGTGGGGACTGGTCGCAGGGCCTTGCCTGCAGAGCAAAGCCCAGAGTGATCTGTTCACACCGGCTGTCGCGACAGCCCCCGCAGGCCGGTCTGCGCTCTGCCTCCTGCGTGTGACAGCTCCGCCCGGCCCGTCCTCACCGCCCGCCAGGCCGGCTCATCTGCACCCCGGCCTCGCAGGCGGGCCTGGGCGCACAGCGACAGCCCAGACAGGCCTGTCTGCATTCTAGCCACAAGGACAAGCCTGTTCATTGTCTGCCCAGCCTGGCCAGCCTGGTGACAGCCTGTGTTCGCGCAACGAGGAAATGCTGGCCAGAGTACGGTCGCTCAGCCCTCAGAACTTGAAAAACAAAATACCTTTATGGAGTTGTCTCTGAGTCGCCAACACAGAAAAGAATATAAAATCCTACAGGCTTTGGGGAGTCCTGACTCCAGAGCCACTTGGGCAGCTTGAGCGGAGCATCCCAGGTGAGCCTGGCTCTGGGTCCTGGCTGGCCCCTGTCAGTGGGAGGCTGGCCCGGCGTTTCCGAGCGCCCCATCTCCATCGCAGATGAGCTTTGGGAGGGGTCCTGGTGGGATGTGAGGCGAGATGGGCCGGGCACAGGGAAGGCAGCAGGCCGTGGGCCCGGGCTGGGCCCGCTTTGGGGAGGGCTGTTTGAGGCCACACGTGTGGGGCTGGGGGAGGGCTGGCCTGGGCCGGGACCCTGGGGCAGAGCCAGGGCACTGTTGTGTCTTCATAAACTGAAAGCAGTGGTGGGTGCAGGGCTCAGACAGAGCAGGGCCTAGAGCCTCTCCTGGCGTCTGGGCCTGCAGGTGCCCCGTCCCCAGGAGGGCGTTGGAGTCCAGCCCTGACTGGCTCTGAGACCCGGGATAAATGTGTTCAGCCTTAACCCTGTCACCCGGAAAAGATGGACCCTCGCCCCTGCCTGCTGTCCTCACGGGCCAACGTGATGGAAAGCCCCACCACTCCCCTGCTGGGTTTCCCTCCGAGACTCCATTTTTGGTCACATGGAGCTAATTCGGAGCTCTCGGGGCGGGAAGGGTGTGTGAGGCCGGCCCCTGTCCGCTCGGGAGAGCAGTGAGTGGAAATCCTTCCCTTCGCTCCATCCCCGAGGCCTCCCCCAGGCCGGGCTCGTCACCGGCTCTGTGGGCTCAGACGTTGGTCTCGAGCTCGCTGATTTCTATGGTGCAGCAGTCCAGGCTGGCGGCGGCCGGCTCCTCATCCTGCTCCACCTGGACGGGGACGTGGTGGGGACAGGTGGGGCCCAGGGTCAGCTCGGAGGCCTCCGCCACGCTTTTCACACAGCCGTTCTGCTGGGTCGCCATGATCTCCTGCAGGCTCACCGGCTTGGTCTCGCAGGGGGCCAGTTTCTGAGGAGGGGAGACAGGCCTCGGTAGCAGGTGGAGGGGCCGAGGGTAGACACCAGGGAAGGCCAGAAACCACGGGTCGCAGGGCTCGTCTCGGCTGCCCTGCCACCGCCTGCGGCGGTCGTGGTAGAGGAGGGGACCTGACCCATAGGGCTCGTGAGGGACCCAGGCCCCGGCCTGGGCCTCAGCATCCTCCTGGTGGAATGGGCAGCCTGCTGCTCGTGGTTAGCGAAGGACCCCTAAGGCCAGGAAGCCCCTGCGGACGTGCAAACATTCACATCGCTGCGGGCACAGCTCCCCGAGGGCAGGCCTCTGGCTCCTTCATTCCTGTGTCCAGAGCAGGGCCAGCCGTGGTGGGTGCTCAACACCTAGCTGTGAGAGGAGTTAGACCCCACCCCCCGGTACCAGGTGAGAAACTGAGGCACCAGATGAGAAACTGAGGCAGGGAGGCTGCAGGGATTGGCTGACGGCTGCCAAGCTGGTGAGCGGAAAATCGGTGCCCATCCCACCTGGGCTCCACCCTCCAGGGCCTCTGGGTGGCCAGGCTGGGGCGAGGCACTGCTCTCACCTCGGTGTCCGTGGCCTGAGCAAAGTCCTTCCGGCAGACGTGGGCCATGATCCCCGCGGCCAGCGCGTCGCCCAGCACGTTAATCATGGTGCGGAAGCGGTCCCTGGAGGGTGGGTACTTGTAAGGGGAGCCGGGAGAGGGCAGCGCCCCGCTCAGCAGCCCCTGTGGGCACCCGCTGCCAGGCCAGAGCTCACAGCGAGGCCCTTTCCCCGTGCTCTCGAGCCCCCCACTCCCTCAGGGATGTGGAAGAGGCTGATGCAGGGCGTCATAGGTGAGTGACCGGACAGTCGCTCGGGGCCTGTGCGAAGAAGGGCCCAGGCTTGGGTTCATGGTCTGCTCTCACCCTCTTGAAATCCCTTATAACTTGTAAACCAGGGACCCCACATTTTCGTCTTGGAAAACTGGGCTCTACAAATTAGGCAGCTAGGCCAGAGCCATTGCCGCGGTAGGTTTCCAGGAAGCTGTGTCAGAGTAGGGCACTTGCCCTGCCCACCCCAAAAGCCTGCTGCCTCGGGGGAGAGCAGGAGGGGCGAACCCCGCTCACAGAGCCCAGTCGACAGCGATGATGAGGGTGATGTCGTCAGTGGGCAGGCCCACGGAGGTGAGCACAATGACCATGGTGACGAGCCCGGCCTGGGGGATGCCCGCCGCCCCGATGCTGGCTGCTGTGGCTGTGATGCTGCAGAGGGGAGGGGAGGGGAGGAGGAGAGAGAAGCAGGAGGGGCAGGCTGCCTTGTTGGGACCCTCGCTCCAAAGAGGAGGCCAGAATGCCAGCGCCTCTGGGGCCAGCCAGACGGGCAGGGCTTGTTAGGAGTTCTTGGGGGGCCATGTTCCTGCTGGAGGTCCTGTAGCCCCATGGGCCCCATACCTGGCCTCAGCAGGACCCCCTGAGGGATTTGTGGGAAACCCTGTGCCTGGAGCCGTTGCCAGGAAGGTTTCCAGGAAGCCGCCCAGAAATTCCGATTGTCCACCTGAGCATCTCTGCCCAGCCTCCCTCGGGGGCCTGGGTCCCAGGGTCAGGCTGGTGTGTGAAGCCTTCCCCTCCGCCTCTGCCCCCACCTCAGCACCCTTCCCTCAGCTCCAACTGCACCAGCAGCCCCTCCAGTGTCCCGTCCCAGCCTCTGCCCCCCTCGGCCCTGCGTGTCCAGAATGCAGGCCGTCCTCTGGGTCTCAGCTCCCGCCCTGCAGGGCAGCGCTGGGGAGGGAGCCTGTGCCCCCGTCAGAGGTCAGGTCACGGCCCCGCCCCAGCGCTGACGTGCTGTGTGGCCTGAAAGGAGCCCTTCACCTTCTCTGGGCCTCAGGGACCCTATCAGATCCGGGAGCTTGAGCATCCTGCAGGCCCTCCCAGGAGTCACCCTTCCACCCCAAACCCCCTGAGGTGGGGGGCACCTGATGGTGACGATCTGGCCGAAGTCCAGCTCATAGTTGTTGACCTGGGCGATGAAGATGGCAGCCACAGCCTCGTAGAGCGCAGTGCCGTCCATGTTGATGGTGGCGCCCACGGGCAGCACAAAGCGGGCGATGCGCCGGTCGATGTGGTTGTTCTCCAGCAGGCACTTGAAGGTGATGGGCAGTGTGGCCGAGCTGTAGGCAGAGGGGCCAGTGTCTGCCCTCCATCCTCCTCCAGGATGGTCAGGGCCTCTGGGTTGTCTCCTGCCAGTGACGGGAAGCTTGCTTCACCCCAGGCAGCCGCCCATCGCGGGGAGAACAGACTGAAGGGCCCTTGAAGAAGATCCCTTTGGGAGTGTGGGACCGCGGCCGAGCCAGGCCTACCCGGGCCCTGGGCCTCAGAGACCCCCCGCCCCGTACACCCAGGTCAGGGAGGGACTTCCACCAGCAGAATCCTACTATGCACTGGGTACCATGCTTCACCCACACTCTCTTTTGATCCTCATAGTTTCCAGCAAAGGAGGGGGTTTGAGTCCATTTTACAGATGAAGACACAGAAGCCCAGAGGGAGGAGGGGCTGACTCGAAGTCATACTGCTGTGCCAAGCGTAGACACGGTTAACAGCAGGGCTCTGGGCCGGACCTGCTGGGTTCAGATTCAAGCCTCCTCCTAGCCTTGGGTTCCTCGCCCCAGGACGGGAGAATGCCTGGACTCAACTATTAGGATGATTTAACGAGGAAGCGCTTAGAATAGTATCCGCCTCATCACAAGGACTCAAGCAATGGTAGCTACTAGTGCTATTACTGTTTGTTACTAGAGTTCCTGGTAGCAGTGCTGGGGCCAGTACTTGGGTTTTGTGGCTGCAGAGCCCGTCTCATCCCACAAGCCACTGCCTGGGAACCCTACTTCCTCTTGCTGGGACCACGGTTGTGGTTCTTGTCAGGCAGGTGGTCAAGGGCTGCTATGTGTGGACGCCGACCCCCATGTGGGTTGAGTGGGGGAAGGGAAGGCCTCAAGAGGCGATAAAGGCTTTCTGCCATTCGGGCAAGTGGGGCCTCAAGCATTACATTACAAAAACGGGTCTTGCCGAAACCGGTTTGGCTCAGTGGATAGAGCGTCGGACTGCGGACTGAAGGGTCCCGGGTTTGATTCTGGCAAGGGCATGTACCTTGGCTGCGGGCACATCCCCAGTAGGGGGCGTGCAAGAGGCAGCTGATCGATGTCTCTCTCTCATCGATGTTTCTGGCTTTCTATCCCTCTCCCTTCCACTCTGTAAAAAATCAATAAAATATATTTAAAAAAAAAAACAAAAACAAAAACAAAAACGGGTCTTGTAACCATAGCTACCCCCCGGTGTGGGGAGCAGGCCTTACTGACACTTCTCTGAGTCGATGGCCACGGACAAATGATGGCTGAACAGGTGGGCGGAGTTGAGCAGCACCCTGCTCTGCCCGCCGCCCAGGGATACCTGGAGGAGGTGGCCAGTGCGATGAGCAGGGCCTGAAGGACGCCGCGGATGAAGACGATGGGGTTCTTCTTGGTGATGAAGAAGTAGAGCAGGGGCAGGATGACCAGGCCATGGATTACCAGCCCGCACACTACGGTGACGGCGTAGAAGCCCAGCTTTTTCCCCACGGCTGTGGGGTCATCCATCTCCAGGATCTTGCCGGCGATGAGGAACACGATGCCGAAGGGGAAGTACCTGTTGTGGGGGCAGGGCAGCCAGCTCAGTGCCAGGCAGGTGAGGGTCGCAGGCAGCCCTGGCACAGCATCACTGCCTGGCCTGTTCCCCCGGAGCCTGCCAGGGCCCCGTGAGGGTGAATGAGACTGAGTGCCAAGGTGCCCAGAACATGGCATTATTGATACCTCCACCCTCCACCAGCCCAGCCCTGCATAACCTCTCACACCCCTGCCTTCCTGTCCAAGCCTCTGAGGAGTACGCCTGCCCTCTGCAGGCCCGTGTTTGAACCCAGCAATGCCACTACCTCTGTGCATGAGCTGGGTCAGGCCTCTGCTCTTCCCCATCCAAACCATTTCTAAGGTCTGAACTCTGATCCGAGGGGTGGCAGCTGGTTCTCACTCCCAGAGTTCCCTTCCTCCCAAAGCTCGGCTGATGAGCTCCATGTGATGGGGAAACTAGGCCAGAAGAGCAGGCCAGGCTCAGCGCTGGGCTCTCCTGCAGCGGGCCTGACCGGGCCAGAAGTGGCAGGCCCAGGGCTGGAACTAGGCCTGGTCAGGGTGGGGAGCAGGGGAGCCCGTGTGACTCTGGAGGCCCCAGGCCAGGGCTCAGCCTCCTGAGCAGCTCACTCCTAGGAGAACAAAGGACGGGACCATGGGGTCTCTCTGTCTGCCCAGCACAGGAGTGGAAGGGGTGAGGTAGGAGAGGACAACCCCATCCCAGTGAGACTTACCACACAGCCACTGCCACGATCTTCATGACACACTCGTTGAGGCACTGGCAGAAGCTGACCAGGGGCGCCCCGCTCTCACCCATGCGGCCCAGCATGATGCCTGCGGGGGCAGGGATACATGAGCAGATCAGAGGTTGCATAGGACAAGGACAAGGCGTGTGTGATGCCTACACGTGCCGACAGGCTGGGGCAGGCAGGGCAGACCCCCATGCACACATGACTCTCGCCCTTGGCTGACTTCCCAGCAGCCTCCATGCACCAGTGTTCCCCTCCTTCTCCTTGACCTTCACCCCTGGACCAGGGCAGCAACCTTGCAACAGGGCTCTCATTTCTTCCTTCTCTCTAACCCATTTTCTACACAGCAGCAGTGTCATCTTCTTAAGATAAAAATACTCCTTGCCAAACACTGGCTTCCCTGATGACCTAGACCAGTGGTCGGCAAATTGCGGCTCGCGAGCCACTGTTTGCCGCTCTGTTGATTAATGAGTTTGCCGACCACTGGACTAGACGAATTGTTACCGTGTATTTGGAAGCTGTGAAGATTAGGCAATTGTGGCATATTGTGTGCAAAGAGGTAAAGGGTAGTATATGACAGGGGTCAGCAAACACATTAGTCAACAAAGTGGCACACAGCGGCTCGTGAGCCTCGGTTTGCCAACCACTGACCTAGACCATAACCTAGCTCCCCATGCTCTGGCCGCACTTGACCTGACCCCTGTCTGACCCAGATCTACACCTCTCACCTCCACCTGGCCCTGCTTGTGCCTCCCTCACTCTGCTCTGGCATCCCTGGCCTTCTTTCCATTTCTAGAATCCATCAAGCTCTTCGCTGCCTCAGGGCCTTTGCCATGCAGTTCCGATGCCTGACATGCTGCCCAGCTCTCCACACCCTCAGACACCCATCCCCACTTCCCTCCCCAAATTCCCAATTTGTTTTTATCTGTCTCATCTCTTTCTGATCCCGTCATATCATTTATTACAACTTATAACTGCTATTCTCCAGTTGTGCATTGTTTTTCCATTTCCTCCAATGAGCTGGCACGTGGTAGATGCTCAACAATAACCTTTGAATGAATGAATGAATGAATGAATGAATGAATGAAAAAGCCTTTCCCAAAACCCCACTGGGGTTCGGGACTCTCCTCTATTTGGGAAGCTTTCATATGTGTCCTAGTCCCCGGGGAAGCTCCATGAAAGTGAGCACATTTATTCTTGCAACAGTGACAGGTGACTGCTCTCCCTTCTGTTGACAGAAATGAAGAGCAGAACGCACTCTGTGCCGTCCTCAGGACGCTGTCCTCAGAGAGGCTCATTGACTGACTCAGCCAGGGCGGGAGTGCGGGGCCGGAATGTGAACCTGGCCTATGGGGCTCCAGAGAGGGCTCTTTCCCTACCCGAGGAAACCCTGAACCCACCTGTCCTTGACCAGCTACCACTGGGATGAAGTGGGGGCTCTGCTGGCATAGGAGAGGACCAAGTTGGAGGTAACACTGGCCTAGCCCTGCCCATCTGGCCTGTGGAAGCCTAAGTGAACTCAGACCCAGGTCCCCTGCTGGCTCTGTCCCTGCCCACGGCATTCCTGCCCCTCATCAGCCTTCACTTAGGTTTCCCCGGGGTCACCCAAGGGGTTTGGTTGGTTGGGTGTTAGTGTGCATAGGCCCCAGGGTGGGCCTGGGCTTCCTCCAACAGTAAAGGTCAATGAGACCTTAGCATCAGCCACATCCCAACACCAGGGAGAAGCTGGGGATGGAGGCTGGGTTGAGGGGATCAAAGAAAACCCCATTTGGAGCAGCTGTCTGAGTGTAAGCAGCTATCTGAGTGTGAGCAGATGTGGGCACACATTGACATGAGCAGTACAGATGTGGGCACACATGGGCATGGTTACACACAGTCTCGGGCACACACTGACTTGGGAACACATACACACATATACACTTATCCATGGACAATCACACATGGTTAGTAAACACTTTGTGAATTGAGTCAAAGGGTCTCAGGGATTTCTTTTGCTCTGCCAATAGATGTACTTTTTAAATATATTTTCACCCTTGAGGGAGGCAGTGCTGAGAAGAGGAAGAATATTCAGGATTGGGGACTAATTGTTAGATGTTCTAAACACACTTCCAAACACCATCTTGCCACACACTTAAGTTACTAAGGTCCTGGCCCTCTGCATGCCTGGTATTTTGGCCAAGATGATAAGAGCTCCATTACTTATGATTGCCCATTCATCCACCCATCCATCCACTCACCCATCCATCCATCTATCCATCCATCCATCCACCCATCTGTCCATCCGTCCATCCATCCATCCATCCACCCACCCACCCACCCATCCATCCACCCACCCATTCATCCACTAATCCACCCAACCATCCATCCATCCATCCATCCATCCACCCATTCATCCACTCATCCACCCACCCATCCATCCATCCACCCACCCATCCATCCACTCATCCATCCATCCATCCATCCATCCATCCATCCACCCACCCACCCGTCTGTCTGTCCATCTGTTCATCCATCCACCCACTCACCCACCCACCCAACCATCCACCCATCCACCCATCGATCCACTCATCCATCCATCCATCCATCCATCCATCCATCCATCCATCCACCCACCCATTCATCCACTCATCCATCCATCCATCCATCCATCCATCCATCCACCCGTCTGTCTGTCCGTCTGTCCATCCATCCATCCATCCATCCATCCATCCATCCTCCCAACCATCCATCCATCCATCCATCCATCCATCCATCATCCATCCATCTATCCATCCACCCACCTACCCACCCATTCATCCACTCATCCACCCAACCATCCATCCATTCACCAATCCATCCATCCATCCATCCATCCATCCATCCATCCATCCATCCATCCACCTGTCTGTCTGTCCCTCCATCCATCCATCCATCCATCCATCCATCCATCCACCCATCCATCCATCTATCCACCCACCCATCCTTCCACTCATTTACCCAACCATCCATCCATCCATCCATCCATCCATCCATCCATCCATCTATCCATCCACCCATTCATCCACTCATCCACCCACCCATCCATCCATCCACCCACCCATCCATCCACTCATCCATCCATCCATCCATCCATCCATCCACCCACCCACCCACCCGTCTGTCCGTCCATCTGTTCATCCATCCACCCACTCACCCACCCACCCAACCATCCACCCATCCACCCATCGATCCACTCATCCATCCATCCATCCATCCATCCATCCACCCACCCATTCATCCACTCATCCATCCATCCATCCATCCATCCATCCATCCATCCATCCTCCCAACCATCCATCCATCCATCCATCCATCCATCCATCATCCATCCATCTATCCATCCACCCACCTACCCACCCATTCATCCACTCATCCACCCAACCATCCATCCATTCACCAATCCATCCATCCATCCATCCATCCATCCATCCATCCATCCATCCACCTGTCTGTCTGTCCCTCCATCCATCCATCCATCCATCCACCCATCCATCCATCTATCCACCCACCCATCCTTCCACTCATTTACCCAACCATCCATCCATCCACCCACCCACCCACCCACCCAACCGTCCATCCATCCATCCATCCGTCCGTCCGTCCGTCCGTCTATCCGTCCATCCATCCATCCATTCATCCACCCACCCAACCATCCATCCATCCACCCACCCACCATCCACCCACCCATCCATTTATCCACCCATCCATCCATCCATCCATCCATCCACCCACCCACCCACCTGTCCGTCCATCCTTCCATCCGTCCATCTATCCATCCATCCATCCACCCACCCATTCATTCACCCACCCACCCACCCAAACAACCAACCATCCTTCCATCCATCCACCTATCCATCTCTCTACTAGGTTTTACTGAGCGCTGGCTCCTGCGGGTCACTGTGGTGGGCTGTGGGGATAAATGGAGGACAAGCCAGGGCTGTCTCCTCCTGTAAGGAGCTTACAATGGCTGCTGCACAGACATTAAACAATTACACTAGCAACTGCATACATGCAGCATGGTCAAAAGCTTAAGGAGTAACCCAGGGCACATGACTATCTGGGATGTTGGGAAGACTTTTCTGAGGATGTGAATCTTATAAAGAGATGCCCCTTCCCTTTACTACCACCTTCAAGGGTAAGAAAGGTGCAGGGGAGAGGAAGGGGCAGGAGCAGGCAGGGTGAGGCAGTGGGAAGATTTTCAGGGAGGGGTCTTCCTGCAGCATGGAGCAGGGAGTGAGCGGAACACAGAGGAGTCTGAGGAGCCCAAGGCAAGCTGGGCCAGATTGCTCGGCGCTCCCAGGCAGCAGTGTTGGGCCCCTTTCCTGTTGGAGTGGAGAGCCACTGGAGGCATTAATCGGGGACTTAGTGACGCCTTGAGGAGGGCATACCAGGACAGGGGACTCTTTAGGCAGCTTTTGCTGAAACAAGATGAGGGATAATGGTGGCCTTGGGCCAGGGTGGGCAGAGGGAAATGAGGGATTGGAGACAGATTTCAGAGGCTGCCTGATGGGCTGTGGGTGTAGGCTGAGGGAGATGTAGAAAGTGACCCCAGATTTCTCACTGTGAGCAACCAGAAGGATGGGGAGGCTGTTTACCTGAAAAGGAAACCATGTGGAGAAGTCAGGAAAGCAGCAGAGATTCCCAGGCCCGGGGCTGGGCTGATGGGGAAGGTTGATGCCCATTTTAGAACAAGACTCATAACGACCCCTGGCACAGCCTGGAAGGACAAACTAGATTGTTCTGGATGGGTTAGGAGGCGTCGCCCAAGAGGAAAGGGTGTGTGTGGTGGGGGTGGGTTGGGTCCCTGCAGGCAGACACAATCCTGGGTTTGTGGGATCTGAAGCTTACAGACTGGGACCCTCCTTAAGAAAAATTATATATATATATATATATATATATATATATATATATATATATATATACACACACACACACACACACACACACACACACACAGGCCTCAGAAGGGGCCTGTAAAAATTAAGCTTCACCAGCTTCAAGATAAGTAGCCTGTGGTTGGGGCCTTGGAGACCCAGAGAAGAGTAGCAAAGGGGAGGGTGTGGTCAGGGAGGCCAACTGTGGGACCGAGAAAAGGCACAGACATGTCTCAGGGGGGAGGCTACCCATGAGAAGCCTCTGAGGTTGGGGAGGGGAGGAGGAATAGGGTTTTAAATGCATAGTGATGGCTGAGAGTTTTTAGACTTTTTCTGTTTTTTATTTTTTATTTATTTTTATTATTTTATTTTAACTGCCTCCTCACCTCCCCAATATTTGCAGACCTCAGTAAAAAGTTCAGGAACAAGAGGGGCCAGAGGCATGGTCTTCTTTGAGGGAGGGCCCACACCCCTGAAGGCAAAATAGTATCCGATGGAGAATTCCTCCTGAGGAACACTGGCTCCAACTGGGGGGAGGACTGGAGCCACTCCACTGGATGGAAGAGGAAGGAACCTCCTGGAAGATGCGAGGTTCTAGGTTACTCAGGTTGCTGGATACAGCAGGAGTAGGTGCAGGGAGCGGTAGGTGCAGGGAGGGGTAGGTGTGAGGAGGGCCTGGCTCCGTGGCACTGCAGGGTGGGGTGGGCAGCACATACCCATGGTGGCAGAGAACATGACGATGCCCAGCACATTCATGCCATCGCTGGTGTCGGGCTCTGACTTGTAGATGACCTCGGGTGGTGGGGTCAGGTCCAGAGTAAATTGCTGAATGTGAGAACCATTCTCTTCCTGGACCTCATAGATGAGGATCCGCTGAGAAGGGGCCTCCTCCGATGCCACTTTGGGAGACTTGACCACAGGCGTGGTCTTGGTGCGGTACTGGTGGGCGACACCCCAACCAGGAAGGAGTCAGGGCCAATGTTGTTATTAATATCAACAACAACAATAATAATATCTTGGAAGTGCATTTGTATCCACTCATGAACTATTTGATTGACAATAACCCTGTGAGGTAGGCAGGACAGGGGTTATTATCAATATTTTACCAAAAAGAAAATTGATCCCTTCATTCATCTACACACTAACCAGCCACACCTCTATTCATCCCTTCTTCCCTCTTCTTCCTTCTCAGCATCGTTACACCCTTCTGGGTTCCTCTCTAACTGTCTGTCTGTCTATTTACCCACCCAGGTAATGGTTCACTCACCCATCTATCCTTCCAGCCAACCATCATCCGTCCACCTAGCGGCCAGCCAGCTTACCTTCCACAGATGGAAACCTGGACCTTCTCTAGGCAAGCCTCATTTTATTGAACCTTGCTTTATGTTTTGTTGTTGTTACAAATTGAAAGTAAGACCCTCCACCAGTAAACAGGCTACTTGTTTTATTGCAATACCCGTTTTATTGTGGGGCTCTGGAACCTCGCCTGCGGTAGCTCCAAGGTGTGCCCGTGTTTGAAAAGCTGAGCTTGCCCCAAGCCTTCTTGACCAGATGAGGTCCCAGCTGGGAAGAACTGAGCCACTGAACTGCCAACCTTTCCCCCAGGAAATTCAGGGCGAAAGCAAGATGCACACTGTATGTGCACTGTGATCCTAATTTTGTTTTTAAAAAATATGTTTATTTAGAGAAAAAAAGACTGCTACTAACTGCTTCCACTATTGCTAAGTGCTGGAATTAGAGATGATTTTTTATTTTCTGTTTTATATTTTAATTTTTTAAATTTTTTTTGGTTTTTCTTTCCTTTTTTAAAACTATATATTATTTATTTATTTATTTATTTATTTACAGAAAAAAAAAAAAGGGAGAGGGATAGAGAGTTAGAAACATCGATCAGCTGCCTCCTACACACCCCCTACTGGGGATCTGCCCACAACCAAGGTACATGCTCTTGACCAAAATTGAACCTGGGACCCTTGTGTCCACAGGCCGACGCTCTATTCACTGAGCCAAATTGTTAGGGCTGTTTTATATTTTTTAGTATTAGGAAACATTACTACTGTTCTTATTGGGTGGGAGGGGGTTATTATTTTAAAAAAGAAAGAGAAAACAGGCTTGGAAACCAACTGGCCTAGGTTTACCTATTAGGCTACCTTTCACTAGTGGTATAACCTTGGGCAAACCCTTTAAGCCTCTGAGCCTCACTTCCTCATCCAGAGAGGGGGAAACCCTCCCTGAGGGCAGGCTATTTTGAGGACCCCGTGAGGACCCAATGGAGCAGCACTCTGTACAGCGGGGCTACCCCCTCACAGGTTTCTTCATGCAAAGCTGGCACCCAGAGCAGGGGTACGGCTTCAGGAGGCTCTAAGATCTGGGCTCGCCCTCTTCCCCTCTAGCATCCTGCCCCCAGGCGATGGGGAGACTTGCTGGAAAACCTGTCACTACCCAGTGGGGCCCAGACTGGCCCTGCCTGCCATCCCTTCGTCCCCTGGGGACCCACTCACCTGTTTGAATGTGGCTTCTACCAGGTTGGCCGGGAACATGTTCCTGGGAAGAGAGTCAGGGATTAAGAATTCCAGAGCCTGGCTCAGGAAGGCCTTTGGGATCATCTGAGCGCCTCCCTCACAATCAAGGCCCCCATGACCCAGTCCCACCTCCCCTAAAGGCCCCCCTCCTCCCACGCCGGCTACCCAGGACTCAGCTCCAACACTACTGCTTCCCCTAAATGTGCCGCAACCTTTTCAGCTCCAGTCCTCTGTTCACATTGTTCCTTCTGCCTGAAACGCCCTTCCTGCTTCTCTGTCCCCGGAGGCCAAGCCTCAGCTCCCGATTCTGCGCCCCTTCCCCTGAGTCACCTGCTCTCGAGCACACAGCGTGGTACTGGCTCCCCCCAGACCGGCTTCCTTGAAGGTGGCCCTTGGTCGTTCATATCTTATCTGTGGTGCCTAACCCAGGACCGGGCACATAAGTGGGGGTCACTATTCTTGGCAATATTTTCATAAAGCCAGAGGAGGAGAGAGTCTTGTCCTACCAGATATGATAGCATACTATAAAGACATAACTTTCAAAATATCGAGAAACTGACACAGCGGTCAACAGAAAAATCGATGCAGCGGAACCTGTAGAAGCAGGCTCTGGGCCATCTAAGCATTTTATAGTCGACAAAAGTTGCTTCACAAATCAGGGAAGAAAGGAATTCATTATAGAAAGCTGTACAGACACCCAACTATTCAGAAAAATAAAAATCCAATTCTGATTTACACTTTGCAGATGGTTTAACGAAAGCAATAATTTAAAAAACGCAACCGTATCTCAGGATGTGGAAGGACTCCATAAAAACAAAATGAGCAATAAAAATTGACAGATGGTACTACATTAAAAGTAAGACTGTCATAAGAACAATACGGCATTCCTGGAAGGGGTCCTGGGACAGAAGGAAAGGGCATTAGTAAAAAGACCAGTCAGGTCCAAATAAGGTCTGTGATTCAGCTACTCACTGTACTGATTTAATCCCAGTCGTGACAAATGTGCCAGAGATGTGAGTGGCTAATGTCAGGGGAAGCTGGGTGAAGGGCACGTGAAGCAAACAACAAACTGGGGGAACTGTGTGACAAAGTGTGATCGTCCGACATCTATAAAGACTTTTTACAATCCCGTGGGCCCTTGTCTCAGCCCACTGTCTTCCCTTCCCAGAACGCCGGCTCCCTGCAGGGCAGAGGTCCGTGTCTGGTTCATCCGAGTGTCCCCAGATCCTGGGAGTCTGCCCCGCAGTGACCAGCACTCAGTCAGTATTTGCTGCTGCATAAATAAGTGGGCCACAAAAACATTAACCAGCAATTCACTTTGCCAAAGAAGAAACGCAAGCAGCTTCAAAAGCTTTTTAACAATGTCCCGCTTCATCAATAAATTAAAGCTGATACAGAGTTTTTGAAGTGACAATGAACAAGGCTGAGAGGTGTGGTGACGCAGTGCTGCTCCGGTTCTGTTGGCAGCCTTGCTGTGAAGCAATTAGCAATCCATCCCCAGGGGCTTAACGACATGACAGCTTTGTCTTTATAAACTACTTCCGGGATCTGTTCTAATCCAGAGATCCAACAAAGGTCCTTGTTCAGGTGCCTGCCCTTGCTGAAACAGGCCCGTGCCCACACTCACACTCACACAGCCTCCTCCACCTGGGTCGTCCTTCCCACTCAATCTTCTTTTCCTTTTTTAAATATATTTTTTATTGTTTCCAGAGAGGAAGAGAGAGAGGAAGGAAGAGGTAGAAACATCAATGATGAGCGAGAATCATGGCTTGGCTGCCTCTTGCATGTCCCCAACTGAGGATCGAGCCTGCAATCCTCACTCAATCTTCTCAGCAAATCTCTCCTCTTCCGGCTCAGCTCACGCATAAATGGAGTAATAGATGTAAATACGAGCGTGAATATTTGTTAACGTTACACCCCAGCAGCCACCGCTGGAAAGCAGAAACTACCTTTTTTTGTTTCCACTGCTCCTGAAACACAGGTTCAGCGTGAGCACATGGCCAGAGGGAAAGGGCTCAGGAGGAGCGACCGAGGCAGAAAACTGAGAGGATGGATATGGCCGTGGCTCTTCCCTCCGATTTCAGCTTCGTCACAAGGGAGACAAGAGGCAGAGGCAGGAACTGAGCTCTCCGAAGCTCAAGAGAGGCTTTTTGCCGATGAGTGATAAGCAGATTTCTGCCACCGGAATCGTAGCTGCCTGCAAGGGCTTGACAGCAAGCAGACCCGAGCACACGCCGGGCACACCGCCCCCCAGCCCCGGGCGCTCGCCACCAGATGGAGGATGCCCACCGTACGGACCGCTAATAGCCTGAGAGGCTCTCCCGGCTCCAGCTCCGGAGGCTCCAGTGACTTCTGGAGGGCGGCTTCTGCCTGTGCAGACACTAAGAACATCCGAAAGTTCATGAGAAACCTAGCATGTATGTTTCTTAACAACTTCCTTTAACATGAGAATCTTCAGCATGTGAGCTGTGGCAGGAATGGCTAGTTGCCTAACCAGTCTCCGCCTCTCTCCTCGCTTATTAGCAGAAGCCCTGGGATGGTGAGGGGACCAACGGGGCCCTGCCATCCAACCCCCTTTCCCAGCTTCTCTTGCTAAAGGCGTGGCCAAGGAGATGTACGTGGGAGTCATTGGGAGGTGTTTTCTGGAAAACTCTTGAAAAGGTGCCCACTCAGCCAGGACCTTTGGGTCCCTTCCTCCAACTTTCTTCTCTCTGCCTGGGACATGGACGTAACAGCTGGAGCTTCAGCAGCCTTCTTGGACCCTGAGACACACCGAGGATGAAAGGCACGTGCTAAGCACGGCAAAGCGCACAGCGGGAGGGACACCCGATGAGCGCGAGCTGCCCGCCTCTGGACGGCCTACTGGGGAGAAGTGCAGGCCTCTGCCTTACTCAAGCCTCTGCTGCTTTAAGGTTTTCTTAACTAGCAGCCAAAAGCAGCTCTCGACTAATGCATATATGTTCATACTGATTGTCAATGAACATGTCCTGCAGATTGTAATAAAGAATTCACTTTTGGTGATTAAATGGGAACATGCATGGCGTTTGTTTCTTGTCTGTCCCGGGAGGCGTGCTCCTGGAGGCAGGTCCATAAAATGCAGACATGACGGGCCGGGAGGCATCACCGGCCGTGGCCATCGAGGACACACACACTCTGTCGTGGGCCTGCCTGCACTTCTCTCAGGGCGAGTCCACCTCTTGCTCCTCTCCTCACGTATTGTTTAGAAATTCCCACTGTGTCGCCGAAACCCCTTTGGCTCAGTGGTAGAGCGTCGGCCTTTGGACTGAAAGGTCCCGGGTTCGATTCTAGTCAAGGGCATGTACTTTGGCTGCGGGCACATCTCCAGTAGAGGGTGTGCAGGAGGCAGCTGAGCAATGTTTCTCTCTCATCGATGTTTCTGACTTTCTATCCCTCTCTCTTCCTCTCTGTAAAAATCAATAAAATATATTTTAAAAAAAAGAAATACCCACTGTGTCAATTTCAAGGTCACCCTAACCCCACGTCCCCAGCCCAGCCCCAACGTTGGGAATTGTTCCTTTGCAAGCACAGGTCCCAAGCACCCTCCAGTCCCTGAGAGGGTAACGGGGAGACACAAATAGAGCCAAGTCATTACGTAATCTCTCTGGTGTTTTAATAAGATGGGGGTGGGGGGTGGAGGATGCTCTGATCGGCATACTGCTTGGGCTCCCTCTGTGAGCAGCGTCAGTCTCCGGAGCCCTGGGAAATGGATGCATGTCTTGGCGACTCACCCAAGAGCACAGCCTGCTGTGTTCCTCTGGAATCATCTCTGAGAGACAGACACGTACCTTCCCACCCCTGAGGTGGGCCCTGCCCCCACATCTGGACTTTTCATTTGTCACACCTGCCCCCAGTTCCCAGGTCCCTGCCCTGGTCATCGTGTTCTTGTTCAGTTTTCCACACATGGTGGGCGTCTGCTCTGGGCCAGTGTGAGAGTGGGGGGGTCACCAGGGGGTCACCCCTCACTGGCGTCCTCACTGCACACACAGCCTCTCTGGACGTTGGGGCTAGAAAGGGTCTCAGAGAGTGGCTGTCTAGTGTGCTCTTCCTGTCCGTCTGTCCTGAGAAGGTGATGGCCTGATGCAGGGGCTTGTAATTGTCCACCCCAACCCCAGCTCCCAGCACGGTGTCTTTCCCAGATCGGGTACTTAATATAGATGGACTGAATGGGACGGAATTGACTGTCCCCCCTCCCAGGGCATCCCCATGCCTTCAGCCTCTTCCTGTCCACTCCACCCTGTTCCAATCCGTCCTTCCCAAACTTTCCAGCTTCTTGTTTCTAAAGCAGAACAGCCAATTCCTCAGCCTACAGTCAAGATCTTCAAGGTGGGGCTGCACTGTCCTCCTGACCTCAGCCCCCAGGACTCGCCTCCAGAAGCCTCTGCTCCTGCTCTGGAGCCTCCACAGAACTAGAAGGAGCTTGAAGACCACCGGGGAAACTGAGGCCCAGAGAATGGGACTAGGCAGCCCAGAGCCACACAGTGACCTACTCACAGAGCATCTCCAGGCTCCGGCTGCTTGTCTGGGGGCACCCATCTCCCCCTGCAGCCTCATTCTCTGACTAAGAAACGGTGACAACCTCCCAGCTTTGAACGACTTGCCTGGGGGTTGAGAGTGACTGGGGGGAAGCCTCAAACCAGAGGGTCCGTTTTCACCCTGTGAAAGCAACTGAGAGCAGGAACGTTTGACCCTGACACATGCCAATCCAGAGCCCGCAGGCCCTGGGCAGGGGAGGCAGCAGCATCAACAACTTCTCCCACCATGAGGGAAGGCTGTTTCGAAACACGGAATCCAAGAAATGATGAATCAGAGTCACCAAATCTTAGACATAACAGATCTTAGAAATGAAGCTTCTCAAAATTCCTCTTCCCTTGGCTCCCAGGACGTCTGCTGTCCTGGTTCTCCTCTTGGCCCTGGGCTTGCTCCTGCCGCCAGCGACACCGCCTCCAGCGTGGCTAAGGGCCACGGCTCACACTGGCCTCGGCGCAATCCCCCCGGGCCGGTCCCTCTTCTCCTGGGTTCCAACCCCAGCTCCACTGTAGACCCCACAGCCGCATATGCATTCAGCAAACGCTCGGCTCCTCCTCCCTGCCAGCTGCTGCTCTAGGCTCCAGGCGGGCCTGCTGGAGGAGCATAGTTAAGTTATCCCACCAAGATCATCCTAGATCAGCCGCTCCCCGGTTGAGTGACCAGTTGCCTGCAGATACACAACCTTCCAGCTGATGTTTAGATTCAAAGTTGTTTTTTTAAGCCACTCAGTCTTGGGTTGGTTTGTTACACAGCAATTAATAACTGAGAGAGAGGAGGAGGAGGGAGGGAGAAGGAGAAGAGAGAGAGAGAGAGAGAGAGAGAGAGAGCTGTGTGTTGGGCATCTATCCTTATCGGGGAGGAGAGGAATGTCCCTTAGGATCCGAGGAGCGTCGGCTGGTGCCCGACTCAGGCCCAAAGGCCCTGGGAAAGGTCTGCACTTCCGGCAGAGATATGTATGCTTCCCATGGGCCCAATGTGGGCCCTGCTGAGGGGATCCTGACTAAGAGGGTCAGAGGTCAAGCCTGAAGAAGGCATTGTAAGTAGCCAGATGGAGCAGGGATCACCCAAGTCAAGGGAGTAACATGAGAGACACCCCCCCACCCCCCAGCTCTGCAATACAACTTGCCTGTTGTTTTGTGACAGGAGGGGCTCCAAAGAACCTACAAAAGCACCTCTGAAGAAATGCAGCTTGGGAGTGCCCATCCCAGCTTACTCCACCACCAGTGGAGGAGGACGTTCTAGCCCCCCTCTCTCCCCTCTCCACTGCTCCAACCCCAGTGCTAGCAACAGAGGGAGAGGTGGAGCAAGAAAGAGGGGAGCCTACTATGGTCTTCCAGTTCAGTTTCCAAGTTTGACTCAGATGCACAAGGCTAAGATAAGAATCATTTTCAATAGGATTTGTCAGGAGTTTTAATGTTATATTGGACTGGGTTTCTTATATCTGAGATTGGCAAGAAAATGAAAGGGACTAGGAGTCCACAGGGCAAGTTTGATGAGTATCCTGTTGAGCCTAATAAACACTTCCCCAAGCTCTGTCCCGGCTCTGCCCTTCTCACCCCCACGGGCCCATCCCTCTGCCATGGGGGTCCACCTAACACCTCTGTCTACCTGCTGGTTTCCCAGCCTCCTCCCATGAGATGCAGCTGCACTAGCCGGCCAGCAGCTGGCATCCCCCCAGATGTCCTGCTCTGGCACCATCCTCTGGCTTGGTGACCACACTGCCATTCGCCCGGTGCTCAGACCGGAACCTTCATAGCACCACCATCTCCTTCACCAGTAGCCCCTCCCCCGTCTGCCTGTCTCCTGTGGATCTTACCTTCTGAGCAGCCCTGTGGTCTGCCCGCTCCTCCTGCCCCTCCCCCCAATGCCCGCGGCCACCTCCCTGGCCCAGTCCCTGCCTCTGTCTTCCTCTCCTACCATGGCCCCCACTCCCGCCCCAGTCAGGCAGCCGGCCTCCCGAAGCGGAACACGCCACTCGTGTGTTTGAAAACCACTTTAGGATAAAACCCAATTTTGGCCTGGTTCGTGGTGGTCTTCAGGGCCCAGCCCCTCCGACTCCTCCAGCGATTGTTGCCCCTCCCCCCAACCCCGCCCCTACTTCTGAATGGGCTGTGACTTCTCCCCAGGACATTCTCTCTCCACTCAGGACCTGTGCACAGCTGTTGCCTTCCCCCCATCCCCGCCGCCTGCCCTGCCCCCCCAGGCATCCTGTCCTTTACAGCAGCAGCTTTGCCTCCTCTGACCCTCTCTTCACCCCCACTGTCTGCGTCTACCCATGGGCTTTTCTCTCCTCCAGAACTAGGTCAGCTCGGAAGGCCCTGGTGCAGGGGCCGCCTGGGTGAGGGGGGGGGGGGGGCGGGCATAGCGTGAGGGAGCCTGGGGAAGGGGAGTCGGATGCGGGTATATTGCAGGGCCTGCAGCACTTTTCTGAGAGGAGAACACGGTCCCTGAAACTAACGGTGAGCCGAGCCCCCGGCTCAGGCAGGGGCAGTGCAGGGAAGAGGCACAGCCCTTGGAGTCAGACAGGCCTGGGCTGAATCCTGGCTCTACAACCACCAGCTGCATGACCCTGGAAAGGTCACATCCTCTCTTTGAGCTTCATCCTCTCTTCGGTAAAAAGGGAACCAAATAAAAGTGTGGTGGAGGCGGGGTGGGGAGGGGCTACCTCGACTTTCACCTGAGAAGCTAGGCGTGCACAAGCGAGCCCCTCAGTTTGCAGACATCCCCTGACACCTGGACTGTGCCCAGCCGTGCCCTGGGGCTGGACTCTCAGAGGAGCAGCCCCCTCCTGCCCTGAGGGAGCCCAGGGGCTGGAGGAGCACAGGGTGGCCTCTGTGCTGCCCCCTGGTTACCAGGAGGAATTGAGAGCAGCCCTGAGCGTCCCCTCCCCGCCCTCTGGCAGATGTGGGGCTGGGCCTGTGGAGCCAGCGGCGCCAGCCGGGCATGGCGCCCCCAGGCAGGGTGTGGGTGGCAAGGTTACCGGATGAGGTCCAGTAGGGCGTCGGCCGAGCTCATGATGGGCTTCCCACTCTGCTCCGCCTCTTCCTTCTGGGCCGCCCCGCCCGGGTGGATGATGGAGACCATGATGATGCCCACGATGACTGCCACGAAGGTGGTCCACAGGTAGTATGCCACAGTGAGAATGCCCAAGCGGCTGGAGGTCTTGGCATCCAGAGAGGCGAGGCCAGATATCAAGCTGGGAGGGCAACGTGGGTCAGGGTGGGTGGTGGGGCAGGCCCTGAGCGTACCCGCCCTTGCCGTCCTCCTGGTTCTGCCCAGCACCCTCACCGCGCTGCCTGGGATGTGCAGGCATGGGGATCCCTCCGTCCCCAGCACTTCAGTTCTCCTGGCTCCTTTCCAGCCTCTCCCCTGGTCTGCTCTCTCCCCGAGGCCCAGGGTCAGCAGGTCAGCAGCCACGCCCTATCCCACTTCTGGGCTTTTCCCCGTGCTGTTCCCTGTGTTGATGTCTCTGATCAGCCCCCTTCACGTGCCTCACTCCTGCCCACTGGGTAAGACCCGGTGCAGTGGCACCTCTTTGGTCAAATCTCTCCGGACTCCTCGTGTCTCCCAGAGAGAGGAGCCATTTGGTTCCCAGAGCTCCTGGCCCCTTCTGTCCTGACCTGTTGTCACAGTCCGTGTACTCGTCTGTCTCCCTTCTCAGACCGAGGGCGTGTGAGAAGAGGGACAGATCAGACTCCTCTGTGGGTCCCCAGTGCCCGGTATGAGCTCTTGGTGCTGCCACCAAATAGGGGGTTACTGCAGGTTTGCTGCATAAACCAATGAATGAGTGAGTGAGTGAATGGGTTAGAGCTCTGGGCTGGGAGTTGGTGACTGCATCCTACTCCTCGCTCTGCCCATTGGCTGTGTGACCGCAGGCAAGCAAGGCACTCCCCCGTCTTTGGGCCTCAGGATCTCAATCGATAACAGGTGGCCATGGTTAGATTTTCCCTGAGAGGTTGCCCCCTGTGGCCCATCTTGGGTTAGTGCTCAGACCCCAGACGCCCCTAGTGGGAGGCTGTGTTAAGGGGGCTTGTGGTCTCTCTCCATTTGGGTCCACCCCACCCCTGCCCACCCTGACCTGGACTCCACCCACCAGTGCAGGCCGGGCTGGAGCTACTCTTCTCCTGGCTGTGGGAGGGGGGAGGGGGGAGGGAGATTGGGAAAGGAGAGATTAGTTAAGGAAATGCTCATGCTTTGTTTTGCTGCCAAAAGGATTTTCCTCCAAAGCCCTTTCATTCTTTCAGATAAAGGAAGTATTTGTCTGGTTTTAATCATGTAAACAAGAACAGATAATCCCTCCTCTTCTGTGCTCCTCTTATCTTTAGACTACGAGCAGGCAGCAACCAGCGTCAGGTTTAGGACAATTAGCCTCTCCCGACCCCAGGCTGTAACTGCTGCCTGTAATCATCCTGCTCTTCCCTGTTTGCTGGAGCAAGGCCCACTTTTCTGTGAAGACACCATAAGTGTCTCCTCCTTCAGGAAGTCTTCCCTGACTACCAGGCAGGTGAAGCCCCCTTCTCTGGGCTCCCACAGCCCCTGTGCTGCCCTCTGTCCCAGGTCCTCTTTACTAAGTTGCTGACTACTTCCTGGAAATGCCTCTGGGGGTGGGCTGAGGTCTGTTTCAATGCCGGGTCCATACAGCCAGGCACAGGGCCCTGCCAGAGTACAGCTTGCCAGCAGTCTTCCGAATTAAGGAGTGGATGAATGAATGAATGAGTGAGTGAATGAGTCAATGTTTGCAGTGGGCTTAGGGTGGGTCTCAGACACAAATCCTGAAGGGCTTATAGTGAGATTGTATGGCCAGCGGAATTGGGGGGCTGCTCTACAATCAGTATCCATTGAGAGAGATTACCCCCCAGACCAGGGCCAGCACATCAGCCCAGGGCCAAACTGTCCACCGGCCCCCCCAGCTACCATAGCATCCCCCACAGCAAGGTCCAGCTGCTTTGGGCCACAGGGAGGCTGTGCCCTGAGAGGAAACCTGCCCCAGGTCATACACCAGAGCTCAGGAATAAGGAAGGGGGGACAGAGTCCTGCCATCAGCTGATGGGGGCTCCTCAAGGTCTCGGACTTTCGGGCCAAACTGTTAAAGTGGCCGCTCCGAGAACCTAAAGCCGGGTGGGGTGGTTGGCAGGGAGTATCAGGTCACATGGTCATGCATAGGAAAAAAAAACTAGAAAGGAAGCTGTTTTGAGGTGATGGAATTATGGGTAATTTTTGGTTTGTTTTTAATGTTTTCCGCATTCTCTGTTATCTCTAGGACGAGCTTGTCTTGCTTGTAGGATGGAAAACACGGTCCGTGAGAACCCAGCAGCCACAAGCCGTCATTTGTCTGGAGCTTAGCTGTCCCCAAACCCCTGAGTAGCCACCTGATTGGATCTTAATGTTCTGAGCCAGTGCCGCCTTACACAATTAAAATGTGAGCCACGTTTGTAGTTTGAAATTTTCTAGTAGTCAAATTAAAAGAGCAAAAAGAAACTGGAAAAATTCCTTCTGGGTGATATTAATTATGATAATATTTTACCCCAGTATATCCAAAACATGTTAATGTGAAATCAACATAAAAATGTTTATTCAAATGTTTATAAAACTGCATCAGGCTTTCACATTTTAACTTAAATTATTTTTTTTAAAGAGTTCAGTTCCAGGTGTCCTAGCCACATTTCAAGGGAGCAGTGGTCATTTATGACCCCAGACTGCCTTTCTGGGCTGGGCCATTGGAGTTACAGAAAAGGAAAATAAAGCCCAGCTGGCAGAGATAATTTAAAAATTTTTTCTTCTTTTTAAATTTTTTTTATTCTTTAAAGTATTACAAATAGTAGTACATATGTTTCCTTTTTCCCCTCCCATTGACCTCTCCCCAGCCTCCCCCAACCCCCAGCACATGCCCTCACCTGCCCACCCCCCAACCCAGTGTCTTGTATCCATTGGTTATGCTTATATGCAGGCATACAAGCCCTTCGGTTGATCTCTTACAGCCCCCCGCCCCCCACCTCCCCTGCCTTCCCCCTGTAGTTTGACAGTCCTTGCAATGCTTCTTTGCCTCTGTATGGCAGCGATAATTGGCCAAGCCTCCCAGCTGGGAAGCTGTCAGGTAAAGGCTGTGGTCCCCAAGCCCCTGTCAGTTCCCCCCTCTCCCTCAGTGCCTCTCAGTGGGACAGACTTGGTGGAACTCCTGTGGAAGAAAAAGGTCTTCTGGTTTTGGCTGACCAGGGTTTTGACGTGACCTCCACCAGATGCCGCCTCTTTAGTTCAACTCTCAGAGTTCATGACCCGCCCCAGGCGACAGCCCTCCGATTTGGAGGTGGCACCTCCTGGGATGCTAGATCAGGGCTTCCGGATTGAGTGGGAGCGTCCGTTAGGATGATCCCAACTGTCCCGTCTGGCCCTGTGACTTACGGTGAGGAGAGGTTGCCTTGCCGCCCCACTCCCAGCACCGCCAAGTGCTCCTGTGAGCCCCGCATGCTCGAGGGCCCTGGGGAAGAGCCCAAGAAGCCCAGAGGCCCAGGCTCCCTCCTAAGCCACCTGGTACCGTCCTCCCCAGGGAGAGATTGTGGTGACTGGAGAGTAAGCGGGGCTCCCGGGTCCCAGGAGGGGAGGCATCTATTTCAATCTGGTAATTGCTCCGCTTGCCGGGTGGGGGAAGGGAGACACCAACTGCCAGGCTCCCCATGGGGGGAGAAAGGCCGCTTGCTGACTGGCAGCTGGTTCTCGCCCCCACCCCTGACGTGGGCATTGTGACCCACCTATCACCCGGAGGTGCCCACCGCTGCCCGTGCACCTCACTCCAGCGGGCGGGTGGCTGCTCAGGCTGGGGGGCCTCCCGTGCCAAGTCCTCAGGAGCTGTCCAGTCACTCCCATCCTCTCACTGTGCCGCTCCAGTGCCCCAGTTTCCCCCCTTCTTGCACCACCTTTGTCCTGGCTGCTCCTTCAGCCTGGAACTCTCTGTCTCCCCGTCCACCTCCTGTCCTTTCCACTTACCCTTTCCAAAATCAGTTTGGAGAGCACTTCTCCCAGGAAGCCTTCCCTGACACCATCTCACCTTCCTCCCCAGGGCACCCTGTGCTTCCCAGTTTGTTACGGGCAGGCGCACTGCCTGAGCCCCCAGCTCTGGTGCACCACAGGCTGGTAGGAACGGTGCTGAGTGAAGCTGGGGAGGAACCCAGTCCCCTGCCTTCCCGGTTCTCCTTTCTGCGCTTCTACTGCTGCTACTCATCTCTCAAGTCTCCACTCGGGCACCACCTCCCTCAGAGCCCTCCAGGCTACACTAGGCAGCTCCGTTGTGCTTCTGCCTGCACCTCTCACTACCTGAGAGGCCTTGGGCAAGTTCCTGAGCCTCTGTGAGCCTCAGTTTCCACTGGAGGATAGAATGGGGACAGTGATTTTTAAAAAGATTAATCTAGGTTTAGAATAATAAATATTCAACACATTCTGTTTATTAGCATTCACTGTTCTCTTCTCCTGCAGATTGGGGGCACCTCCAGAGAAGGGCTGAATCTGACTCAGTTCTGGGTCCACAGAGCCCAGGGCCTGGCCTAGTCTGGGTGCAGGTGTGTTGATGTGTGTGATGTTCAGCCAGGGTGGAAGTCTAGACAGATTGTTAAAACGTCAACTTGTGAGCTCGGATGGCCCTGAACGCCCACTGTGGGTTCCCTGAAAACAAGCCATCTGGGCCAGCTTTGGTTTCCTTGACAGGTTTAGGGAATGCCCCCGGCTCTGTGTGTCTCTGTGACACGGAGGCAGCTGGCAGCAGACTTTGGGGAGCACAAGGGGAACTTGGGGGGATGACTGTTGCGGACAGTGCTCTCTTCTGAGTGAAGAGAACCTGACAGGTCTCTGGAGGTGTACCCCAGGCTCTGCTTTCAGCCCTCTCCTTCCCGGTTGGTTGTTTTGGGTTTTTTTTATCAATGGCTTGGCCAAGGCCACTGACACCATGTGGACTGGATTTACAGAGGACAGGAAGCTGGGAGGAACAGCTAATGTCTTGGATGAGGGAGTTGGGACTAAGCAGACCCCGGCAGACTGGGACCACGGGCCAATTCTGACATGATGAAACCGAACATGGACATGTGCTGGGCCATACTTGGCTGTAATGGCTCGGGGAGCACAAACCCGGGTGGAAGAGGGAGGGGAAGGAGCCGCCTCAGTCGCAGCCTGTGGGAAGGGCCTCAGGGGGTGGGGTAGGGGTTGTTTGTTTCCACCTTGTTGAGTCTCCTGGGGAATCGAGCTGAAGAATAACTGGCCCTCGGTCGGTCCTGAGCCTGTGAGGCCAGAGGCCTGAGGAACTTGTCAAGGAAGACATGGACCTGCCCTGACGTCGGAGAGGGAGGGGTGTGTCGCACAGAGGGCAGCTGGGGTAGGTGGCAGGTGACAGTGAGGCAGGCCTGGAGGGGCAGGGCTGTGGAGCCTGGGCAGAGCAGACCTGGGGACGCTGGGATTGATGGGGAAAGCCACAGGGAAGCAGATCTCAGCTCAGCACCTGGCATAACTTTCTAACAAACAGAGCTGCCCGCCCTGGAAGGAACCACCTTGAGAAGCAGTGAACTTGCTCGAGTCTCACAGTGAGGAAGTGGATTTGAACGTGGTCTACTAGCATGACAACATTCATAATCACAACATGCTGGCACTGGGGTGTGAGAGACAGGAAGGAGCTCAGAGCCCCGGGGCCAAGTCCTGGGGCTCTGGCCTCGGCTGACCCCCGGGAGCTCTCCCAAGCCGGCTTCTGGGATGCAGCTGCAGGGAGTCCACCTGACAGGCAAGTGGAGGAGGCATCTGGGGTCCGTGGAGGCCCCTTCGCTCTGCTGCCAAGCATTGTGGCCTACTTTTCCCCTGAGCAGATGACAGGCCAGCAGCTGACAGCAAGTGCCACTTTTATGCAGAATTACGCTTCCCAGATGGCTCTGCCACACTCCCAGGCCCGAGCCAGCGCCTTCTGAGACCTGAGGCGAGATGCCCAGACTCCCACTTGGCTAAAGTCTGAGTTATTTGGTCCCAGAGCCCCCATGTCGGGGGCAGAAGCTCCTCTGCTGCCTCTGTTTGCACACCTCAGCAGATAGAGAACTCACTGCCTCCATGTATGCTTGTTAGAATCTTTCCTGGCGCCAGAAAGAACTCTGCCTCCAGAGAGTCCCCCATTCGAGGCCCAGCCCTGCCCTCTGGAGCCAGACATCCCCCACCTCTTCGGTTTCACTTTATTATGTATTCGTTTATTTATGTATAAAGCTTTATGGTTGAAAGTATTACATATGTCCACCCTTCTCCCCCATCAACCCCCTCTAGCCCGCCTCTGGCTTCACTTTAGATTCCATGGGGGAGATGGGGCGGGAGAGAGGAGAACAGGTCGTGCACAGATAGACATGGGCCTGGCAGGACATCACCCTGGCATCCTCAGCTAACTTCTGATGTCCCTCCTCCCATGGCCCTGGGCACTGGGACAGTGCTCGACTGGGACTTAAAAACAAGCTTGAACTGGATCGAAAGCAAAAGCTGGAGGAACCTGCACTGCCACCCTCAGAGAGCTCAGAGCGGCCTGACCGTCAACCATCGTCAGCCGCTTTCCACTGGGAAATAAGGGCCAAGGCAGGTTCCCAGCTCTACATGAGCTGAGCCCCTGCCCCTTTCTTCCCCCCAAAGCAAAGAATGCAGGTGTGAGGGAGCCAGCGTGTCCATTACTTAGCTCTACAGTTAACGACTGTCACCTCTGCCATTGGGAGCAACTTCCTTGGGATGCCTGCCACGGCTGGGTATGACAAGCGCCAACACGCGGCGGTTAGGAGCCCAGCCCCATCGGGAAGGAAAGGCCCCACCCGGAGCCGATGAGAACACAGGCCTCCTCGTCCTCCTCCACCAGCTGGGCTCCCGGTGCCTACCCCCCAAGGCTCTGGCCTACGTCAGATGAGACCTTCTCCAGTGTAGGGTCTTGCAGTTCTCCACAGAGAACAGAACAGGAGCTTTATCAAAACCTCCCCCCTCCCCAGACTGAGGTAAGTTCCCAGCCCACCCCGAGTTGGACATCTGCTCCGGGTGCTGTGGGGTTCCAGAACTGAATGAGGTGAGTTTGTGGTCCTCAAGGAGTTATGTCCAGTGGGTTAAGAGACAACACAAAACCCTGGGACTGAGAGAGGCCAGGGGTAGAGTGTAGCCCAGGTTGGGAATCAGGGTAGGCTTCTTAGAGGAGGTGACTGCTGGATGGGTCCTTGAAGGATGAGTAGGAAGTCTATCTGGAAGGGGGAAAGAGCATGGGAGTTTGTGAGAGGTGATAAAACCTGGGATTTTGTCAGTTACCAGGCTAATGGTCTGACCCCCCTTGCAGCCCACAGCTGGGCCATGTTTCTCCTCTTGATGAGTAAGGCAGTCAGCTGACTGGGCAAGAGGACCAAAGACAGATCCCAGGGCCCCATCGGAGAGATCAGCAGAGTTCTGCTAAGAACAGATGCCCAGGGCTTGAGGGGCAGAGTCCAGAAGCACAGGCTGCCCACCTCCTGCCTCTTTCCCACTCTCTGTTGATCCCAGGCAGCCTGGGGCAGCTCCCCCTGCACACTGGCTCCCAAACCAGACTTTGACGGCTGCTTGGCCCAGGACCATCTCCAATAAGTTAGGACGTGGGTGTTTGGGAGTTTTCTGCCAAACTAGAGTTCCTCAGGAAGGGGGAGAAGGGAGGGTTAGGTTTCTTTGGCCAAATATGATTTCCTGATTCTAAGAAAAATCAGTTTAACATTCTTATAAGAAATAGAAAGGAAAACAATATATACACACGAACACATATGCATACATAGACACACACACCATGTACACATGTAAGGACACATGCATTCACACATAAACCCACACACGCACTTGGATTTCTTTGTCGAGAGATAGAGCTTACAAAACACTCTGCCATGTTCAGTCTCAGTGAATCACAAACACATGGATTCAGTTTTCCTTGAATGATGCCTGGTTTGAGAAAGTGAAGAATGAGAGGAGAGGGGGGTTTGGCAAATAGCAAGTGGAGATTTGGAGGCCCTAGCTGGATCCAGATGCTGACTTGACCCACCCCTGGTTCCCTGTGTCGCCTTGGTCTGGAGATGCGTGAAAACAAGGCTCAGTTGACTTCCAAGGATTAGATGTGGGGCTATAATGGGTCATGAGTACACACACAAGCACACACACACACACACACACACACACACACACACACACACGAGCACCTGTTTGTAAGTTTGCAGATGGCGTTGTGTCTGTTTGGTAGCTGAGGTTAAGGCTATAGTAAATGACAGAGCTTGAGGTAAAATCTAAAATCCTGGGGCACGGTGACGCCCTAACAGTGTACCCGGCAGCATCCTAGATATCTAGTGAAGACCACGGGGCTTTGCGAACTCCGCCCCAGGCCTGAGAGGAAGAGTGAAACAGGATCATGGAGATGAGGGTGCAGCAGGACAATTCTTACATCATTTTAAATAAAAAAGACAAAAGAAGCAAAAAGCCTTATTTTTGCAGAAGTAACAGTAAGTATTCTCCAAGAACTTAAAGAAACAGAAAGTTAAAAAAGCTCTTTGGGATAAATTAAAAGGAAAAGGGACCTTAACCAGTTTGGCTCAGTGGATAGAGTGTCAACCCATGGATTGAAGGGTTCCGGGTTTGGTTCTGGTCAAGAGCATGTACCTTAGTTGCAAGTTAAACCCCAGCAGGGGGCATGCAGAAGGCAGCTGGCCAATGTTTCTCTTATTGCTGTTTCATGCTCTCTATCTTTCTCCCTTTCTCTATATAAAATCAATAAAAATTTATTTAAAAAATAAAAATAAAAGGAAAAGGGCTCCGAGTAGTGACAAGTGGTATTATTGGGAGAAAGTGGGAAAAGAAGGCTCCCAGGCCAAAAAGGCTTGACTTTTCAAAAGCAAGAAGGTGTTGTCAGCATGGGGTACAGAGAAGACAAATGAGAGTGGTGAGCCACTGAGCACCCATCCAGGCACCTCCCGTAGGAGAGGGACCCTAGGCCCAGGCAGATGGAACGAGAGGTGGAATTTTCTAAATTTTGTCTGAGGCTTCTATGTTTATAGGTAGAGACAGCACGTCTCCTTGCAGCTGATTTTGTTTTTAGAAGAATTTTACAAATGGCAACTGTAAGCTAAGAAGGCACTCATTGTCCAGGGACAGGGGGAGACTTTAGTGGTTTGATGCAAGTGCCCCTCCTGGAGCCCTTAAGACCTGCAGAGTTATGGGAAGGCGCACCGATTTGCAAGAGAGGCTCAGGGGGGCCTTTTGAGGGGAAAGAGATGAAGATCCCAACCCTTGCCCCCTCTGATTTGAAGTTAGGGTCCAGGTATACTTGGGCACTAAAGATCTCCAAGGCTGACCTATCAGGAGGAAGAAGGGACTTAGGGCTCACTACCAAGGAACTAAGCGCAGGGCATGACTAAGGATGCTTTGAAGAACAATGACTGAGCGCTTTGGTGGGATCTAGGAGCCAGATCAGGGCATCCCTGTGACTTGATTAGGATACGCACCAGCCCAAGCAGTTAGCATCCCCTTAGAGGCCATGATGGCATAAAATCCCAACAACCCTGTTTCGGGAGCCTAGAATCCCAATGGCTGCAGGGAAATACACCGGAAAGGCAGGAAGGGACTGGTGCTGGACTGGGGCCAAGCAGACCCACCTCCCATGGATAGGCTCACTTGGGGGCATAGTGCTGAATGGAAGAGCTCTTGCCACCTTTAAATTGTTTTTTTCTCTTTTCACAGCATTCATTGTAACTGAAGTCACTTGGGTGAAATGCACATATGATAGGACTCTACCAGGTGGGACCCCAGAAATTCACCAAAAATGGCAAACCTGGAGTCACGTCGGTTATACAATTAAATGAGTTTTCCTGCTGGCAAAGGGATTTAGCCACTGGTTCCCTGCAGTGTGACCCTGTGGGGATGCTCTGGCCTGAAGCTGTGCGCACCTGCGTTGTTAACCATTTACTCATCTCTGTGATCAGTTGGCACCCGGTTTCTAGGGTCTCCTGCCAGCATCAGAGGACAGGCATGACCAGCTCAGGGGCTCAGACATAGAGCTTCTGAACTGCTCAGCTGAGGACCCCACTGGGCCTGGCGCAGTCACTGCTAAGAGTGGTAAAAACTAACAGAGGGGAAAGATAACTGTGGCAGAATGAGGGTTGTGTGATAATAGGAGGATTTCCCAAAATGTTTGTAAGTTGCTTACAGAATGTTTTAAAGTACAAAACATCTTTAAAAGATAACTCCTAACATCCTCAGTTCCAATGCTAGTCATGAAACTTCCCTGAATTCCACGTCCACTGCCTCCGCTGCGCTTTAGTCGGGTAATAAGCATTTATTAGGCACCTACTATGTACGAGACCCCGGGATGTCCCTGTGAAAGAGAAAAATCAATGTTCTCCAGAGTTCTTTCATGTTAAGGGAGTTATCCTCATTCACAAGAAATTCCTTGATGAGCCATCTGGACAGACTTGAGGATCCCTCCCCCAGCCCCACTCCCAGGAATAGGGCATGAGTGGAGGTGACTTTTGAAAGGCAAGAAGGGCAGGATTTCTGGATTTTCTTGGAATAGCAGGAGAGAGAAGGAAGGTGCTGGGACAGAGAGCAAGGTGGACAAACCCTAAGGTGACCCCCAATGATCCACACTCTTGTATAATTCCCCTCCCTGAGTGTGAGTGCTTCTAATAGCCTATGGCAAAGGTGACAGTTGTCATTCCTGTTATATAAGACTTGGTCTTAGAAGACTGTTGAGGGATCGTCCTCCTGGCCCTGATGAAGCAGAGAGCCACACTGGGAACTACCTTCGGAGAGGGCAGAAGGCAGTGCTTTAAACATTTTCTCCTAAGCAGAGTTAAACCTTCGTGGGAGGGGGCGGGGAGAGGGATTGACATTCTGAGCCTCAGACCCCTGTGTCCCTGAACCCTGCTTCCTTTACCTTCAACTGGTCTATGATCCATCCATCCACCCATCACCCACAGTTCTCTGAGCTCCTGCTCCAGCCAGCCTAGGGCTGGACGTCATGGCCCTCCTTGGGCAACCGCCCTGGTGCGGGGACTGTCACTCATGGCTGAACAAAACCACCAAAGCTGCTTTGAAAATTCAGATGCCAGGCCCCATGTCGGGCTTCCTGAGCCAGCCTGCCAAGGGTCCCAAGCAGGTGTTGGGTTTAAAAGTTCCATAAGTAACAAAATAAACTGATGAATGGAGTAGATCCAGAGACATGGAAGCCTGGAACAGAGTGGGGAATCTTGGAGGCAAGGCAGGGGAGGGTGGGTGGGTAGGAAGGAATTAACCAAGAACCTTGTGTGCATACCAGTTATATGCCTGGTTCATGGTCACAGATAATGGGGAGATGAGAGCCTAGGGGAGGAGGAGTGAGGCAGGCTGGAGAGGGTCAATGAGGGAAAATGGGGGACATATGTAATACTTTCAACAACAAATATTTATTCATTTTTTTTCTTATTTTATTTTATTTTTTAAAATATATTTTTATTGATTTTTTTGCAGTATAACTTATAATTAATAGTAGTACATGTTTTCCTTCCCCCTTCCCCTTATCCTCCCCCCAGCCTCCCCTACCCCCCAGCACATATCCCTACCCTCCCCCCTCCCCGCCCCAGTGTCTTTCATTCATTGGTTATGCTCATATGCATGCATACAAGTCCTTCAGTTGATCTCCCCCCACATCTGCCTCCCATCCACCCAAGCCTTCCCCTGTAGCTTGACAGCCTGTTCAAGGCCATCCTGCCTCTATATCAATCACTCTCCCCTGTTTCTTTTCTTCAAAAATATCTTGCCTCTGCATACTAGAAATAAATGTATAAGAACAAAAAATGTTTCAGTCTCAGTTTGAATGTCCAACTGTTCTGAGTCAACAAAAAATTATTTAAAAACACACAGAGAGAGAAAGAGAGAGAAGTATAGATTGGTAGTTACAAAATAGTCACAGGGAGAACCAAGATGGCGGCATAGGTAAAACACCTATCTTGCTGCCATACACAGCAATTTCAAAACTATAACTTAACGAAAGAACAAACACCATCCAGAATCACCGGAAAGCTGGCTAAGTGAAAATTCCACAAATAAAAGTGAAGATAAGACACTGTGACTCGGAGGAGCGGTGGTGGACAGCTTTGAAGATATTCATGGAGTCAGAGGTTTGGAGGAGCGCGCACGCCAGCGGATAGGGCGGGCAGCTGAAAACCGGCCAGTTTTCTTGAACGGGGGAGACAAAGACGTCCCACTGGACTGATTCTCCAGCTCTAGGCAAAGTCCAGGGAACCCACTATCATTCGGGGTAAAAACTGGACAATGGGAGGGCACGCCGAAGCTCGGGTGCTGCAGGGGTCGGCAGGCTTGTGGAGAAGGCGAGCTTGTGCAGAGTGCGTGTGAGCTTAGGAACAGCGCAGAGAGCACTCATGACTTGCTCTTTCATTTGGGAAACTGTCAGACTGCATTGTTTTGCGACCTTGGGTGAGACATTGGGTGTGCAGACTCATTTGGGGAGAGGCTGAATTCTCTGGCAGCAGGTAGAGCTTGGCAGCGGCTCTCTCTCAGAGACCCTGGGGCATAGGGCAGAGCTGATGCTGTCTGCTTGGCCCGGAGACTCCGCCCATCCAACCTGAGCACAGCTGAACGTCACAGACAATTGGCCTGAAGGTCAACCCCTCCAAGTGCTAACAACGATTAACCTGAGCTTAACTTCAGCAAGACTGTGCAACCCATATCCACCTCAGGTAACTGGGGAGGCTGAGCCACTGTCCCTTGTAGGACATCTACCATACAAAGCTAATTGACCAACGCAGGGAAGCAGCCACCATGCAGAGACATGGAAAGAAATCAGATGTGAAAGAAATGGAGGAAAAAAAATGACTGGACATGGAATTCAAAACCACGGTTATAGGGCTTCTCAAGAGGCTCCTAGAAAAGGTCGAGACTTATAAGGAAATAAGCAAGACCTACAAGAAAATGAACGAGACCCTCAAAGATATGAACGAGACCTGCAAGGAAATGAAGAAGACCAATGTGGAAATGAATGAGTTCTACAAGGAAATGAACAACACCTACAAGGATATGAACGAGACTCTCAAGGATATGAAAAAGGACCAACCAGAAATTAAGCATACACTGACTGAAATAAAAAATATTATACAATACCTAAAAGTACTCTAGAGCACCCCAAGAACCAAGTTAAAGATTTGAAATACAAAGAAGTAAAATCCACTCAGCTGAAAAAGCAAGAAACCAAAAAAATCAAAAAAATTGAAGACAGTGTAAGGGGCCTCTGGGACAACCTCAAGCATACCAACATCCGGATTATAGGGGTGCCAGAAAAAGAGAGAGAGCAAGACAATGAAAACCTATTTGAAGAAATAGTGGCCGAAAACTTCCCACGCCTGGTGAAAGAAATTGACTTAGGAGTCCAAGAAGCGCACCGAACCCCAATATATAGGAACCCTAAGAGGACCACACCAAGGCACATCATAATTAAAATGCCAAGAGCAAAAGACAAAGAAAGAATATTAAAAGCAGCAAGAGAAAAACAGTTAGTTACCTATAAGGGAGCACCCATACGATTGTCAGTGGATTTCTCAACAGAAACGATGCAGGCCAGATGGGAGTGGCAAGAAATATTCAAAGTGATGAATAGCAAGAATCTACAACCAAGATTACTCTGTCCAGCAAAGCTATCATTCAGAATTGAAGGTCAGATAAAGTGCTTCGCAGATAAGAAAAAGCTAAAGGAGTTCATCACCACCAAACCAATATTATATGAAATGCTGAAAGATATTCTTTAAGAAGAGGAAGAAGAAAAAGATAAAAGTGTAAATTATGAACAACAAATACACATCTATCAACAAATGAATCTAAAAAGCAAGTGAATTAATAATCTGATGAACAGGATAAACTGGTGAATGTAACAGAATCACGGACATAGAGAGGGAATGGACTGACAATTCTTGGGGAGAAAAGGGGTGTGTGAAGTGCAGCAAGAGACTGGACAAAAATCATGCAACTATGGGAGAGGACAGTGGAGGGGGGTGAGGGTGGAGGGTCAGATGAGTACCAAGTGGAGGGGAGCTATAGGGGGGGAAAAAGGGAACAATGTGCCGAGACCGGTTTGGCTCAGTGGATAGAGCGTCGGACTGAGGACTGAAAGGTCCCGGGTTCGATTCCGGCAAGGGCATGTACCTTGGCTGCGGGCACATCCCCAGTAGGGGGTGTGCAAGAGGCAGCTGATCGATGTCTCTCTCTCATCGATGTTTCTGACTTTCTATCCCTCTCCCTTCCGCTCTGTAAAAAATCAATAAAAATATTTTTTAAAAAAGGGAACAATGCAATTAATAAACTGAACAATAAAGATTAAATTTTAAAAAACAAACAAAATAGTCACAGGACGTTAATTCCAGCATAGGGAATATAGTCAGTAAAGTTGTGATAACTATGTATGGTGCCAGGTAGAATTAGAAATATTAGGAAGAGCACTTCATAAAGTATATGGCTGTCTAATCATTATTCCGTACACCTGAAACTAATAAATACAAAATAATGCTGAATGTAAAAAGTAAATAAGTAATAAAGAAATGAAAGTTCCACACCTGTTCTAATGCTTAAGAAAAGAGCAAAAGCCTGCTATCTTCACTCAGGCCTTCTGGCTGGAGCGACAGGGCCTGGCGTGAGGCTGCTGCTCCGCAGTCCCCAGGCTCCCGGCCGGAGCCCAGGTGGCCAGGGCTGAGTGCGGTGTAATTGCTCCGAGGCAGTGGGAGGACACACAGTTTGCTTCTAGTTCCAATAACCTGCAAGCCTGGGGCCCAAATCCTGACACCGGGACACTAAATGCCCTACCCTCTTCCAGGAGGACCTGCCACCCCTTCCCTTTGCTAAGCCCCTAAAGCAGGCTGGCACCTCATTTGTCCCCACCCATGACACAGACTTTTCTACCTCCACACTTTTGGCCGTGCTGTTCCTCCTTCCATGAAGGCCCTCTTCTCCTCTTAGTCAAGGCCCACTCCATGTTCAAGACCTAGCTCACAGTTCTGTCTGTGAAATCCTTCCAGCTCTTCTTTACTGATACACTAGAGGCCTGGTGCACCAATTCTTGCAGGGGCAGGGTAAGGGGGTGCCAAAACCCAGTCTGTACCCTCTCAGAATCCGGGACCCCTTGGACATCCCTCTAGCAATCTGGGACTGCTGGCTCCTAACCACTCACCTGCTTGCCTGATCACCTCTAACTGCTTGCCTGCCTGCCTGATCACTCCTAACCACTTGCCTGTCTACCTAATCACCCCTAACCAGTCTGCCTGCCTGATCACCCCTAACTGCTTGCCTGCCTGATTGCCCCTGCCTGCCTGATCACCCCTAAACACTCACCTGCCTGGCTCATTGCCCCTAACCACTCACCTGCCTGCCCGATCACCCCTAACCGCCTCTGCCTTAGCTCCCGCCCCTGAGGCTTCATCCAGAAGGACGTCCAGAATGACGTCCAGAAGGTTGTTTGGCTGTCCCATCTAATTAACATATTATGCTTTTATTATAATAAATATCGATAATGACCTATCTCCACTGTAGATGCTGCATGTATCCTTGGATGTACTCAGTTATTGTTAACCGAATTTGCAGTCACACCCGGCATACCACCTTATGGAGAACTGACACTGTTTTTGGTACAGTAATGACATAGAGATAAACCAGTATTCCTGCCCGGACTAGCCACTTGTGGCACTAAAAACAGGATTGCCCCTGCCGAGGAGTAGTACCAGTCACCACCACCCTTCCATGTACATCCCTGTGTTTTTATGCAAGACACTGCGGGTCAGGTTCATATTCCCCTGTGTCCTTCCCGCTCACCTCTACCTGGTGGTCCGTGTAACGATTTTCGCAGGAGACAGAAGTCTAGTAGACAAGCAAAGAGAGATGAGAGGATGTAAAGAAGTATGGCAGTGATGGTAGTGGTTGAAGAGAAGGATGAAAGATCCTGTGCCTGCCTTGGAGGGTCTCACCATCTGGCAGGAGAGTCACAGAGACACTTTGTTCCAGAGAAAGGAGGCCCGGGGGAGGGAGGAGGGGCCAGCTGACCTCGGCTGGAGCCCAGTTCAGTCACTCTTCCCACAACCTGCCACATTCCGGCTCTTGGGCTTTATTTTCTCTCTACAATCTACTGCAAACCGGCACCTGGCCTGAGGCCCACCTCAGACAGGCACGCCACAGGCCAGCTGAGGGCAACCTTCCCAGCCAGCGGTGGCTCCGTCAGCCACCATGAGTGCAGGGCGCTGAGCACACAGCACAGGCGGGTGTGGCTGAGAGTCTGCAAGAGGCTCCAGGGGAAGAACAGGAGCTTTGGGGTCACTCGCCCCAAAGGTGAACCCAACCAAGGCTCTTTGCATCTGAGTCGCGGCCTGAGCTGTAAAATGGGAAGAGTCCTCCCTCCTTGCAGGGTTTTCCTGAGAATGAAATCAGAGCTGTACTCAAAACACTCGGCGTGGCTCCTGGTTCATCACGGTGTCACATGCTCCTCTAACTTATTAAAGCTTTCCCAGGCTTCTCCAAGGCCCAGATGAGATGTTTCAGGAAACCCCCTCCCTCTGCTTCTGCTCTCAGCAGGCAGTCCCTATGGATGACCTCCTCCTTCATTGTGCTTTGACTTCGCACTACAGATTGTCCCTTCCTCTGGAAAGTCTACCTTGACTCAGGCACACGTGGGTGCTCCCTCAAACCTGCATGAGTCCTGATCACTGCCTGCACACTCGTGTTCATGGCAGTCTTTGCAGGGCATGGACCAGGTCCCCTGCATCTCCACGTAACACACCACAGACAGCCCTGGTCTGCGGGGTTCCAGCCTGGAGCCCCTGGGACTGAAGAGCAGCAGCTGTCACGCCAGGCTCTTTGGCTTTAGCCAGAAGGCCTGACCCCAAGACATCAGGGTTTTGCTTTTTTCTTAACATTGACCACTTGTGGAACTTTTAAAACTCATCTGCTAGGGCCCCTTGGCAGGCTGGCTCAGTAAGCCCGGCAGGAGGCCTGGCATCTGAATTTTCAAAGCAGCTTTGGTGGTTTTGCTCAGCCCTGAGTGACAGTCCCCGCACCAGGGCGGTTGCTCCATGAGGACCATGATGCCCAGCCCTGGGCTGGCTGGAGCAGGAGGTCAGAGAACTGCGGGTGATGGGTGGATGGATGGACCATAGACTAGTTGGAGGTGAAGGAAGCAGGGTTCAGGGACACAGGGAACTGAGGCTCAGAAATGTGTCATTTTTTTCCCCAAGAAGGTTTCCTTAGGAGGAAAATGTTAAAGCACTGCTTTTTTTTCAATGACACGGTTGCTCTGCACCAGCCCAAACTGTATAATAAACAAATGGAATGTATGAACACACACTGGCTTTTCTCAAGCTAATGCCACATTTCATTTCCAGCCATGAGAAAGCACTTGGGTCCGGTGGAAAGAGAGACCAGGACTCTCAGAGCCCCACTCAAACAGCTGGATGGGCCCTTCGTCACTGGGTAAACGGGTTCACTGTGGCCCAGGGTGAGGGGTGTCTTAGCCAAGGTCACAGGATGATTTGTGGTGCAAGCAGCTGTAGGACCTAGACCCCGACTCACTCACTTCAGGATTCCTTTTTAGGTTCAATGACTTGTCCCGGGTCACACGGCTTGGAAATGGCAGGGCCAGGGTGGGGACCCAATTCTGTCTGACTGTAGGGTCCACACAGAGAGTAAGAGGCAGGAAGGATGGTCAACAGTGAAGGGTGATTAAGCTGCCTAACAAGAGTCCTGTGCTTTATTTTGAATAAAACTGTGCTTCCTCTATTAACTTATTTAGCTATCACGTAACTGACTATTTTCTCATCAGTCTCCCTCACAGCCTCTGAGCTCTTAGGGACCAAACCTCCTTCATCTCTGTAGCTGCAGTGCCCAGAAAGCACAATGCATGATTGTTGAATGCATTCATTAATTTACTTGACAAGTATTAATGAGTACCTACTGTGTGCCAGGCATTTGGGTAGGTCCAGAGTGAAGCCTCAACTGAATGTTGGCTCTGCCATTACAGAATTTACGGTCCAGTGAAAGATAAAAAAAATCAGTCAACAATCGAATATGTATAAATAACAATCTATACTAATAAAAGGGTAATATGCAAATTGGTCAGGACCCCCTCACAGTAACGACCGAACAGCAGGCTGCTGGGGTGACCAGGCCAGCAGGGGGTTAGTGAGGGATGACCAAACGACTAAACAGCAGGCTATGTGAGGTGACCAGGCTAGCAGGGGGCCAGTGAGAGGTGACTAGGCTGGCAGGGGGGTAGTTGGGGGCAACCAGACTGGAAGGGGGGTCAGTTAGGGGTGATCAGGCAGGCAGGCAGGTGAGAAGTTAGGAGCCAGCAGTCCAGGATTGTGAGAGGGATGTCCAACTCCTGGTTTAGGCCCGGTGTCTGGGACTGAGCCTAAACCAGCAGTCAGACATCCCCTGAAGGGATCCTGGATTGGAGAGGGTGCAGGCTGGGCTGAGGAGACCCCCTTGCATGAATTTTGTGCACTGGGCCTCTAATATCTAATAAGTGCTGTGTGGAAAATACTGGGAGGAAGATCTCTATAGGGGAGGGAGTGTTGGACTTGTAAGTGAGATATTAAAAAAAGCAACTGCAACATTTAGAGGTCGAGTAGAAGGAGAGAAACTGGAATGGAGGGGCAGAGAGCAAGCAAAGAGCCAGGAGAGTGTAAAGCCAAGGGAAGAGTATTTCAGGAGGAAAAGAGTGATTAGGGGCTGTATCAAGTGTATGGACCGCTGGAGAGAACTCATGGAAAGCAAGAACTAAGAGTGGCCTTTGGCCTCGCACCATGGAGGCCACTGGGACTTTGATAGACTCGCTGACTCAATGAATGAAAGAGGAGACAACAACCAGCATGGGCTGAGGAGTCTGGGAAAGGTTCTGGAGGGAGGTGGCATTTCAGCAGAGCCTGGAAGAATGAGTCTTGAGAGGCCTAAATGCTGCCTGCAAGAAGCTGAACAAGGCTCCCCTGGGGGTAACCGAAAGTACCATTAATTGGCCTCTGGGCCTGGGCAGCATTATGTCCATGACACTATAGGGAAAGGGAGAGGAGCTGTCTTATTCTTCAATAGCAGGGAGGCTGTGGGGCAGGAAGGCTGAGACCCGGCTCAGAGGATAGAGCCCATCACAACCCCAGGACTCAGAGGCTCATCGGCTTCCCTCCCTGCAGAGAAGTTCTGGGAAGTGAGGACTCCAAACACAGGGCCTCAGAGCAAAGGGCTCTTTGATACTAAATGGAGCAGCCAGATCACTACACATCTGGAAAAGAAAGGGGCAGGGTCTTACTCAAGGTCACCCAGCACATCAGTGATAGGGACCAGGTGGTCTCCAGTGATTCCTGTGTCCCTTGCTCTCGTGGGTGAAGTCTGAATTTCGTAGCTTGGCATTCAAGGTCTTTCATGATTGAATAAGAAGTTCCCTTCCAACTTCATCTCCCCGCTCCCTCCCTCACACTCTGTGACCAAGCCCCCTGAACATTAGCACGCACAAATATATAACCTCATATAGTCCTCACAATAAGGCTTGTGAGTAGGTGTTATTTTATGGACCAGGAAACTGAGGCTCAGAGAAGTTTAGTACCCTGGCCAAGGTTACACAGCCAGTACAGTACACAGCTGAGCCAGGATATCATCACCTTGGGAGAGTCTCCAGTGCCATCTTTCCCCCCACACCTTGCTGCTTTCACCAAAAAGATTTAATCCCTGAACCCCAAGCTACCTCGGAGTCAGGTCTCATCCTATAATTCCGAATCTTTTGTTAAGGTCCATTGGATGGGACTGAAATAACTGGTGCCACTGGCGACTTAGACATCACCAGCCTGTGCCACAGTCTCCTGCCGTAAAGGCCCCACCATCCCAGGGCTCCCAGGCCCACAGGGGCAGTCCAGTCGCTCACAGCAGGAGCAGGGAACCAACAGAACCGTACAGAATCCTCTCCCCTTCCCGCCCAGACCTCCCAGCCAAACGCCTTGCCCAACCTCACCTGGAGACCACCAGCGGTAGGATCAGCATCTTCAACATCCTCATCAGGAGCTCCCCAGGAAACTGGAAGTAACTAATTTCCTGAAAACACATCAAGAGTGAGGTTATAGCAGGCGCTGCAGACGTCACAGTGCTCAATTCTTTATCATCTTTAAAGTGCCATTTCATTCGCACTCTCCTGTCTACAAGGTGCACAGCAGAGTCCGTGGAGGAAGCAGGGACTTTTGAGCCAAACAGACTTGTCCCCTGCCCCCCTCATGACTAGCTGTGTGGCCTTAAGCAAGCTACTCGGAGTTTTCTCATCTGTGACACAAGAGTAATAACCACTTGATAGGGTCATTGGGAGGCTTCAATGAGAGGAAGCACATGAAGCATTGGGCAGAGTGCCTGATTGAGAGTAAATGTTCAGTAATCGCAGTAAATGACAGTTCTCCCCGCTTCTGCCCCATTCACTACCTATCGTGCTATAAACCTGTCTTATGCAGTAGGTGCTAGGAGGCACGAGGGCGGGGCTGCATGCTGCCCACACATTCATTCGACACCTGCTGTGCCAGGCAGCGCACTGGGTACCCATAAATGAAATAGGTACCGTTTTGCTCTGAAGTTCTCAGTCTCGTTTATGAGGAGACTGACTCATGAACAGACCATGGTATTCTTGAATCAGTTTCTCATTCAGTGTTGGGTCCACTGTCTGCCTCCCCACCCGGCCTCCCTCACAGCACGTTTCACGTTTAAAATGCTGAAAGAGAATTGGATTGGTTTGGTGAGACACCAAACAGTATAACGAGCCCTACTGGATAGAGTTCTTATACTGGGCTTCCTCATCGGCTGCTGGTTCCAGCCTATCTATGAGGCTGGCATTCGGGTCCTAAATTCTTGCCCAAACAGCTGTCTCCAGATCCTATGATCAGACTCTGACAACTGAGTGGGGAGGGATTGTTAAGCCCAGTAAAATGTGAATTTTAGGTAAACAACTAATATTTGTTTTTTACTTATACTATTGTTTATCTGAAATTCAAATGTAACTGGGTATGCTGTTTTCAAATTTAATTTAGTTCAGTTTTGCTATTTCTGGCAACCCGAGTTTGAGGCCACGTTCATCAAAGGGTGAGCTTGTGGTAAAGGCTGGTACATGGACTTTCAAACACCATCCAAATTAAAGTTTTGTACTTGAAACTCTTTTAAAGGCCAAACATCACACTTGGTTAATGGTCTGATGATTTGAAAATCTCCAAATCATAGAATTTCGGTGCCGAGAAGGGTTTTTTAAAGATCTTTTAGTCCAGCTGACAAATTCTGTAGTGGAGGAAGGAGAGCCAGGAGAGGGAGATAACTTGCTTCACAGAGTGAGTCAGCGTCAGCGAGGACCTGAAATCAGGCCTCCCAGTCCCGTTCTGCTCCCGTTTCCACTGCACAGAAATTCTGCTTTTAAAAATATACCCATCGTGGCTATGTATTTTTTATTAATTTTAACCAGTGTGTATATTCTTTCATTTAAGTAGCACTATAATGATAAAAGGCAGCCCCTTCCTCACCCATCTCTATCCCAACCCAACTTCCCAGGATTAAACACCCTCAACTCCTTTAGATGTTTTCCTTAGTATTATTTCTAAATAATACAGTTATAATACTATTTCTAGATATATCTTTTCGACATCTATTAACTTCCCTTTTTGACATCTGCCATGACTTATTCCCTTTTTCCTCCTGCCATGTCACCATTATATCAGTTTTTGGTTAAATTAATAGTCAAGGTTTAATTAACAGTCACTACTGAGCCAAGTAACATTCTACAACCTTTTTTTGTACAACCTTTCTGATCTGACCTAATTTTCCTGCAAGTTAATGATGGACTAATTCTTCATTTGTTTTCTGTGAACCACTCACGAATTTCTTCCAAATGCTTCAACATTTCTTTAAAAAGTCCGAACAACAACAACAACAAAAATAACAGTAAAAAGTAAAAAGGCCCAACAAGAGTATTTTCTATGGACTCAAGCACATCCGTTCCTTTTGTGCCCTTCAAGAGCTCTCCATCTTCCCATTCCCGTTTGGACAGATTGCTCTCCAGGCCCAATGCTTGTCCCAGGGCCACTTCTTTGCTGTCATCCTGGAACTTTCTCCTGTGTATTGTCCCCTCTTTCCTGGATACTTTGTCTTCTTCATTTACTTCCTTGTTTGGGGGAATATCTCCTTTGGTAGCTTTCTCAGTAAGAGTGAATAGGAGAGAAATTTCAGAGTCCTTATATAAGTAAAAATGCCTTTATTCTACCGTTACTTCTGATAGTAGTTTGGCCATATATAAGATCCTTAGTTTAAAAGAATTTTCCCACCAAGGAGACTTGGGATGATGCACACACAATATGATATCCAGCTGATGTATTAGAGAATTGTAATTAATATCACCCCAATAAATTCATTAAAAATAAATAAATAAAAGAATTCAAATTTCAAAGGCACTTACATTTTGCCTTTTCAATTCCAGTGTTGCTTCAGATGTTTGGAGCTACTCTTGCTTCCTATTCTTTACATGAGACTTGTTTTCTTCTCACAGAATCATTAAAAGATCACCTCTCTATCGCCAATTTTCTGTAATTTTCAAAGTGATAAACCATGGTATGAGGTTTTCTTCTTTCTTTTTTAAAAATTCATAGTGGGTTCATACCTATTGTTTTGTTTTCTTTTTCAACAGGTTTCTGTAATCTTGACAATGCCTTTTTATTTTAGGTACACTTTCTTCTTGTGAAATATTACCTTCCACTTTTTAGAAACTTTCCTGTGTTCTCCATGAATTTTGACTCCCCCTTTTCCTCTCAGTGCTCTCTAAAACTCTCAGAGAGTTGGATATTGGGCATTCTAATTTTCTTCATCTGTTTCCACCTCTTTTTGTTTTACGTTCTGGGAGATTTTTATAACTTTATCCCAGCTATTGATCTTCTAATCCTGGCTCATCTATTTTTAATTTTCAAAAGCTCTTTCTTGTTCTTGGATTATTTCTTCTTTTTGCAACCCATTCCATTTTATAGTCACTACATCTTCTCTCGTATCTTCAAAGAACAAAGAAAAGATTTAGCCCTAGCCAGGGTGAGGCTGGGGATTTCAGTTGGTTGGAACATGGCAGTCCCACACGTCGAAAGGTTGCAGGTTTTATTCCTAATCAGGGCACAAGCCTAGGCTGCAGGTTGGATACCTGGTCATGGCATGTATGGGAGGCAGACAACTGATCAGTGTTTCTCTTTCATATCGATGTTTCTCTCTCTCTCTCTCTCTCTCTCTCTCTCTCTCTCTCTCTCTCTCTCTCTCTCTCTTCTTTCCTCTTCCTCTAAAAAACCAATAAAAACATATCCTCAGGTGAATATTAAAAAATTCCATTGCAATGATTTTGGTAGACTCCAGGAAGGAAAGGAAAATGTGTGCAGTTGTGAATTCATCATGTTTAACTGGAACTATCCAAGTGATCTATATTTTTAAATGAGATACTTATTTCAATAATATTACACATTATAAATCTTGTAAATTATTTTTATGAAATAGGACATTCTATCATTTTACAAACTGTTTATGATTGTTTGCCTGTTGCCTAAGTTTACAAAATAAGAAGGGCGTGGTTTCTGAGTCACAGGCAGAGATCAAACAAACTCCTGGATTTCAAAGTAAGATGCTGAGAAAGCCAATTTCTGCCAAATAATTGTTCTAAGACTCCACATTCTTCAGTTTATCTGGCAGGTTGATTCAGATGGGAATATATTTGCATTTCCAAACAGACGGGGAAGGCAGCTTTGGCAAAGGAGGCCCCAGATGAGTTTGGCTTTTCATAATAAGCATTCCAACTTGTTTTCACAAAACAATCTTCCTGCAGGAAATATAGTTTTGTTGTTGAGGAAAATTAAAGAAAGTAGACAGCAGATGGTTTGTCTCATTGCCAGTTTAATTCAGCAAATAGTTGAGGGTTCTTTCTGTGATAAGCACTGACCTAGGTTCACATTTTGATTCAAGAAAGTCCATGTGATGTTCAGCAAATTGAAGTCTGCTGGGGAGATAGAGTCGTACACAAATGACTCTGAAGCAAGACAGCCAGCAGCAGGGTTACAGAGGAGGGACGAGCCGGGTGAGTGTGGGAGGAGAGAAGCACTTCAGATACAGGCAGATCTGGAGAATTTGTTCAGATCTGGAGCAGGAGGGGGTCTTGATGTAGGTAGCACTTAGGAGGGGGGAGGGAGGTAACATTCAGTAAGCACCCACTGTATGCAGGCACTGATGGATCCCTGTTTACTTCTCAACTATTCTAGTGGCACACGGTGCCCCACTCCATTTTACAGATGAGGAAACTGAGGGCCAAAAAGGAGGTAAGGTTTTGCCTAGGGGCCACACAGCCACTTCTTAGTAGAGTCAAAGTTCAGGGTTCCTCTGCCTCCAGAGTCCATGCTTCTTCCTAAATAACTGAGGTGTCACTACAGGAACAGTGGCCCAATCCCCAGGGATGGATGTTTTCCTTTTTTAAAAAAAATATTTTTTATTGATTTCAGAGAAGAAGGGAGAGAGAAATAGAAACATCAGTGATGAGAGAGAATCATTGATCCCACAGCTCTTAGCCCCATAGTTACACTAATGAGGCAGCCTTGCCTCCACTCCTCTCTCTGGCGATGCTAGTTTGTAACACTTGCTCAGCCATTTATTGGATGTCCCTCTAGTCCTGTAACTCATGCTACAGATGAGAAAACTGGGACCCAGGGAGGCAAAGTGACTCACCCATGGTGTTGTTATCACGGAGCCATGGAGAGGGAGTGTGACCCTCAGCCCCCTCAAGCCCACACATCCCTCCTAAAGGAGGACCCCGGATGCCTGGGTGGCTGACCTGTGGTGAGAGGTGCTGGGTCCTCAGGAAGAAGCCGAGGAGGCAGCCCACGGTGACAGATAGCACAGACAGGATGAGCAGTCCGTTCCGCTTACAAACATCCCTCCCGCGTGCCAGGATGGCACCCGGCACCATGGTGAGCCCGGCCTGCTGGCACCGGGCACAGCACCATTCCAAGCACGTGAGGCCAGCCGGGGGCACAGGGTCTCGCCTGGGGGCTTTTGGCTCCTCAGCAGGCAGGTGGCCAGGGTTGCTAAGCACCCGTTGCCAGCCACTCGGCCATGGCCTGAGTGGCTGCCCCAGAGGGAAGCCACAATCCTATTACCAGCTGCATCATTAGGAGCTGGGAGCAGATTAGGGCCTGAGAAATTAGAGCAGGCCACGTGGTCTGGGGGCTCAGACTCAAAGTCAAGTGCTCCTCTTAAACAGGGGAGGGGACCAGGGACTGGTGGGAGGAACGAGAAGAACATTTGCTTGGCTGCTTTGATTTTACCCCCATGTCATTCCAGAAAAAAACTGAAGGCAAGGCAATAGGATACTAGCTCATTTCCAAATTAACTGATAACATTAATTAAGCATTTATTGCGCACCAGGTATTATTCTAGAAGCACATTACTTATATGAGCACATCCATACTAATAAAAGGATAATATGCTAATTAGTTTGGACACTCATCTGGACAAAACCAGATTGGCAGGGGCTGAGGCAGAGGTGGTTAGAGGCTATCAGGGCAGCAGGGGAAAGCAGCTAGGGATGACCAGGCCTGCAGGGGAGGGCAGTTAGGGGCAACCAGGCCAGCAGGGAAGCAGTTAGGGGTGATCAGGCAGGCAGGAGAGCAGTTAGGGGCATCAGGCAGGCAGCGGTTAGGAACCAGCAGTCCCGAATTGCAAGAGGGATGTCCAACTGCCAGTTTAAGCCCAATACCACAGGCCTACACCGGCAGTTGGACATCCCCCGAGGGATCCTGGTTTGGAGAGGGTGCAGGCCAGGCTGAGGGGCCCCTCCCCCCATACACAAATTTTGTGCACTGGGTCTTTAGTTTAATATAAACACCAATCCCAAGAAGTAAGTAAAATACTTATCATTTCACAGATGAAACTGAGGCAGAGAGAGGTTGAGTCACGAGCATGTGCTGTGTGCTGACTTGCTCTGGTTCCTTTACCTGTGGGAATCCCAGGGAATCATCCCAACTGCCTAGGATTCCGACCTTCATTTTCCTGGAAGGGAGATGGAGACCCCGGGAGCCAGAATCCCGGGGCCAAGGTCCTACAGCTGGCGGGAAGCAAGCAGAGTGGAATTCAGGCCTATGTTGGTTTGGTTTTCACCACATGCGCAAGCAGATGGGTTCAAAGGTGCTTAGCCTTTGAAGTGTGGGGAAAGCAGGCTTTGCGTCCAGTGGACCTGAGTTCCAACCGGCTCTGCCCCTGGCTGCGATGCTTCCTCGAGGGCTGCGTTAAGCCCAAGCGAAGACCTCTGTGAGTTCTCGGGGCCCGTTATTTTTAAAAAGATGACAGAGCCGAGGCACCTACATTCCAGTCCCAGCTCTGCCACTTACTGTGTAACCCCGAACAAGCCATTTAAGCTCACATGCCTCAGTTTCCCCATCCATAAAAAGGGCATAGTAATACAGCATCTACTTTACTAGGGCTGGTGCCACATCCCCTCCAGAGAATATTCGTGAAAGCAGGGGTGAACTGTAACATGCTGAACCGGGGTTGTCATCTACATTTAGCGTTTTAGAGAAAGGTTTTCTTTTTGCTCTTTCTTGGGCCTGCCCTGCCCTTTAAAGCTAGAGGGAATTAACTCCTGTCTATTTTACCAGGAATCTGTAATCTCATTAGGGGCAGTCAGACACAGCAGGGAGCACAGTCTGTGGCGTGTAAGAGGGCTGCATCCTGACAAAGGGGGTGGACGGGTGATTGATGGGGAGGACAGGGTGGAAGGCACGAGGAGCTGCTGGGGGCTTAAGTGGAGGGAGTTAGGGTGCAGGCCCTGAAGCCCTGGGCAGAGCTCCCGACTGGGAGAGGGCCCTCAGATTCTAGCCTGATTGAACCAGCTCTGTGACGCTGCCCTCTCTGGGCCTCAGTCTTGCCATCCTTAGAATTGGAGAAATTGGCTCGGTGCTTTCTAAGAACCCCTCAGTTCAACAAGCCAACCTTCCAAAGCCTTTATTCCTTGCCAGTAGCTTTGGGGGTGTGAGGGTGGAGTAGCTATAAGTCTGAGAGTTTTATTTTCCCCCTCCAACTCCAACTCTTAAAACCAAGAATTTTCTAATATACCTTCAACTCCAACAAATGTCTCATTTTCCAATTAACCAAGTGGCTTAGTTACTGTCGAGAAGAGAACACATTCTGAGTAGATATTTGAATTAGTATTTAAGAACTAATGGCCTTTAGCCTTGCCATGAAGTTTTGCTTTCCACTTGAACTCCAAGACGATTCCCCCGGTGCCCCCACCACTGTTCCTGCCTTCCATCCCTCCCACATGGACTCTGCCACCACCTGCTTCCCAGAATACAGGCCTTTCTTTTTGTTGCCCCCACTGTCTTCAACCAAGGAAATGACTATTCATTCAAACACTGTCCTTATAGCAGCATCTCATATCACTCCTCTGGGTACTGGGACACAGCAATGAATGACAGAGCCCTTGCCCTTAGGGAGCTTAGAAGAAAGTGGAGATATTCTAAGAAAGGGGGAATGCACACTAATGAGCAAGTGACCGATAATGAGCTCACTAAGGATATTTGCAAATGAAATTGAAAGTGTCCAGAAAAAGAACGCTTCAATAGTTCCCCATTTCCCGCAGAATCAGTTGCCTTATCATGTTACAAGACATGTAGCTCCCCCTCCCCCATAATGAAAAGCAAGTTGAGGAATGCTAACTGAAAGAAAGTTAAGGAGATTCTTTATTCCAGGACAGCTCAGCCAGACTGCTCAAGTTCAAATCTTAGCTCTACCACTTACTAGCTGTGTGACCTTGGCCAAATTTCTTAACCTCTCAATGAAATAGGAATAACACCACAGTACTGCATTTGTGGGGTTGTGATGTGGATTAAATTGGTGAAGCGTGCTAAGGGCTAAGAGCATTGCCTGGTGCCTTTCATACATTCACATGTAGTTTCTATTTGTTTTAGCAGAGCCTTTAAAATCCTATATAATAAAAGCCTAATATGCAAATTGTCCCCTTGACCGGGAGTTTGACTGCTCACTATGATGTGCACTGACCACCAAGGGGAGCTGTGGAACATGGCAGGCATTGGTGACTCGGTGCTGGCAGCAGGCAGCAGTGGAGGCGCTGCTGGCTCCAATGGGCCCAGTGGCCCCAATGAGCCCCGACGAAAGTGGGACTGAGGCAGGATGGGGTAGCAGGTGAATGGTGACACCAGGCCAAGGAGGGTGCGAGCAGGGCAACCAGCAGCAGCAGTGGGGGGTGGTGGTGGGGGGGCACTGCCTAGCTCCCAGACCCTGAGGGAGTCAGATGGGGGCCCAATGAGTCAGGTGGAGGGGGATGTGTGGGAGTCTGGGGGCCCAGATGCTGCCCAGGGCCCAGAGGTCAGTTGGGACATGCCCTTCCATGCCAGACACTCGTGCTTTGATCTCTAGCCAGACCTAGGGACTGCACCTGTGCAGGAATTTTGTGACCGGGCCTCTAGCACTAACATATTTTAGAGAAGTCTCTAAGTGAGGGACACAGACTCCCAGCCCTCTTCTGGAGCAGAGAATTCCATGGGCCAGGTGTTTGGAGAACTCACTTTGGAATACTCCAGCCTCCAAGATGAAGTCCCTGCTCCTCAGGGAAGTATTTGAGGTCCTCTAGGACTTGCATTTGCTCACCTCTCCCACTTTCCACCCTCTCCCTCTCATCATACCTTGAGCTTCTGCAGCACCAAATGACTTCTAGTTGCTGGAGCCCTGCACCCTCTTGCAGGCCTCCGTACCTGTGCCCATGCTATTCCCTCTACCTGGAATATTCTTCCCTCTGTCTCTAAAGTCATAGGCCAAATGCCCCATCTTCCCTGCAGCCTTCCCGGACTACCACAGACACAACACCCCCTCTTCTCCTCCTCCCACTAACTCCGGCACTTTCACCATGGCCACTTGGGGATAAACCCCAGTTCTCTTGTAACTCACTCTGATACGGAAATAAAAATCTATGTGGCCCTAGCTGGTTTGGCTCAGTGGATAGAGCGTTGGCCTGCGGACTGAAGGGTCCCAGGTTTGATTCTGATCAAGGGCATATGCCTGGGTTGTGGGCTTGATCCCCAGTAGGGGCATGCAGAAGGCAGCCTATCAATGACTATCTCTTATCATTGACGTTCCTCTCTCTCTCTCTCTCTCTCTCTCTCTCTCTCTCTCTCTCTCCCCCCCCTCTTCCTCTCCCTTCCTCTCTGAAATCAATAAAAAAAATATTTTTAAAAAATCTATTTGAATAAAATGAATATCTGTCTGCTCCTGTGTCATCTGAAAACACCTTGATGAATCATCCTCAAAGTTGGAGAGTATAGTGGGAGGTTTGGGGGACACCCCAAGAATCAAGGAGTTGCCCTGCAGAGCAGCTTAAACTGATGGGTAGCAGGCCTGAAGACATTCCTCAGGAGACTTGTGCTGCATAGAGTAAGATGCTATGGGCGGAGAGGAGAAAGCGGGCCCAAATCACAGCTCACAAGCGCAGATGCCCCACTCCGAAGAAGTGTTTGCCTCGAGCTGTTTCTCACCAGGAAGCTCTGTGCAGGCTGCGCAGGCTGGAGAGAGCAGGGTCCATGTCTTTGCTGGTGATTAATGGTTCTCTAGGGCCAGCAGAGGGGCCAGCTCAGCCCGGAGGTGAGTGTAAGAAGGCTTCCCAGAGGAGGGGTCATTTCGTCAGAGCCCTGCATAAGCCAGGAGTTAATCCAGCACAGGGCGCGCTGCTCTGGGGGGAGGTGAGAGGAGAGCCTGTGCGGAAAAAGGGGCCCTGGCTGGAGGGCCCAGTGACCCCAGTGGGCCCCACGCATGTGGGTCCGTGGGCTGGAGTGGCGGCCGGCCTGGGGCCTTGCCCCTTCCGCCCTGGATCAAATGAGTTTAGGTGGACTGTCTGAGCTCCCAGCTGCGTTTATGGCGATGACAGCTCCGGGCTCGTTGGCTGCTTTCCAGGACATACCAGAGGCGCCTTGCTATCCTCCTGCACCCGTCTCCTGGGCGCACAGCGGCCGGGCCTTCCCGGAAGGTTCTCTGTGGACGCCGAGACCGGCAGGCGTGGATTCCTTCGAGTGTTAGTCACCCAGGGGCTGCGCTGCCGCCCCCCGAGGCCGCCCTCTCCCACGTTTGTCTCAGCGGATGGGGTGGAGGGACTCCCGTGGGGTGCGCTCTCGCGTGTCAGCTTCCGGCTTCCCTTTCCAGCCCCTCGTTCTGGATATATCTTCCATAGAAACTGGGCCTGAGCACCCATGTAACCACTGAGCTGCTGTTCCTTGAGGATCTACCAGGCGCCAGATGTCCAGGAGCCAGGGAGCGAGCGACTCGGCCCCTCCACAGGCACCCGCTGCAGCAGCCATGCGCCCAAGCTGCAGAGCAGAGGCCAGGTTCCCCATCTGTGCGGTCCAGTCCAGGAGCACCCGCCACGCTGCTTAAATGAGGATGAATGAAGATGAAATGGTTTTTGAAATGCAGGTCTTTTGCTGCCCTCGCCACATTCCAAGGACTCGGTAGTGACCGGTGGCTGATGGCTGCCGGATTGAACAGTGCAGTTCCAGGGCATTCAGCATGTCCCAGCAAGCGTCCTGGAGTCACGGTGAGCCAGAGTCACAGCTCTGATCCTTTCCTGGGAGTTTACGTGCCTTTGTCCAATAGAGTGACATTCTCCATCTATAAAAGCCCGTGTTCTTTACACTGAATTACACTTCTGCTCATCTACACTAATAAAAGAGAATATGCAAATTGACTGTCACTTCACAGTGCCCACCAGCCAACCAGGAGTGGGTATGCAAATTGACGTGACAAAGATGGTGGCAGCCCCACCTCCCAGCCACTCCAGGCCTCTGGGTAGCACGCATGCAGGAACGGAGCAGCCGGCAGGAACGGATGCCTGCTATAAGGGAGAGGGCAGGGGGCAAAGGGAGCTATAGGAGAGGTGCTCCAGCTGGAGTGAAGAGTGAAGGTGACAGCCAGAGCAAAGGCCTGGGTCCCTGGTGCCGGAGGAAAACCAGTGCCAGCAGCCAGGAGAAGGAAGGACTATTGCACGAATTTTCATGCACCAGGCCTCTAGTTTGAATACAATAGTTGGAGCAAAGTATAAAGTTAAAACCCCCAGCGAATTCAAATTGCATTTTCCAAATAAGTTAGGACTCTTGTTAGCAAATAATAGGAAATTAAATCAAGTGGGGAATTTATAGACAAGGCTGACCATATAATTTATGGGGCCCAGAGCAAAATGAATGTGTGGCTTTTTGTTAAAAAAGCAGGAAAAGTTAGGCTCAGTACTCAGTCGGTAAGAATGTCATCCCAGTACACTAAGGTTGTTGGTTGGCTTCCCAGTCAAGGCACATACACGAAGCAATCAATGAATGCAAAAGTAATTAGAACAACAAATCTCTCTCACTTCTCTCTCTCTTTTTCTCCCTCTTCCTCTCTCTCTCTCTAAAAAAGAAAAAAAAAGAATAAATTTTTTTTTTAAAAGTAGGTAAAAAAGTCCATTAAAGTTACTAAAGTGTGAAGCTTTTTTCTTTCTTCCAGAGTATTTTTTTCAACTTATTATGGTGCTTTTTAATTTGCTATTTGATGTCATTCTTAATAAATAAAAATAAGAATTTTAAATTACTATTATGAATTTTCTCATTCATCTTTATATTTTTAATGCCAGTTTTAAATGCAAATGTAAAAGCATTTAACTTGTATACAGAATCATGAAAATTGCACAATTTGGTTTTAGTAGCTCATACATATGTATTTTGTTCTTTTTAAAAATTTCTTTTATATTTTTTATCATTTATTTATTTATTTATTTATTTATATTTTTATTGATTTCAGAGAGGAAGGAAGAGGGAGAGATAGAAACATCAATGATGAGAATCATCACTCGGCTGCCTCCTGCATGTCCCCTATTAGGGATCAAGCCCACAGCCCAGGCATGTGCCCTTGAACAGAATGAAACTCTTTAATCCATAGGCCAAAGTTCTATCCACTGAGCCAAACCAGCTAGGACTTTTTATTGATTGGTTTCAGAGAGGAAGGGAGAAAAAGAGAGAGAAACATTGATTTGTTGTTCCACTTAAGTATGCATTCACTGATTGTTTCTTGCATGTGCCCTGACCAGTGATTGAACACTCAGACTTAGCATATAGGGACGACACTCTAGCCAACTGAACTACATGGCCAGGGCCAAAAGCTTGGGTTCTTTTTATTTATTTTTTTTCTGCAAAATGCTTTACTGTTTCCATTTAGTCCAATGCATGTGAGAAGGCTCCAGTGTGGTTAAAAGAATGGCTAGTGGTTTGGGGGAGAGGCTCAGGCAAAAGCCAGACACCAGGAGAACACAGAGGGGCCCGTCAAAGGCCTCCAGGCTCCAACGGCTCCTAGTCTAGCTTAAGAGTGAGCCTTTCAAAGAGATACTTGCCCAGCCCAGCCTGGGGGCCGGCTGCCTGCAGAGGTGAGTCAGGTGTAGTCTATCTTCTTTATGAGTTTCACCTGCTCATACAGGAGGTGGTTCTCCAGGAAGTCACAGAGCTGAGGGTCTGTGTGGGCAGAACCCAGGGCGTGCAGCTCCAAAGGGCCTGGTTCAGGTTCCTCTCCAAGGCCAGGGCGGCTTCCATGGCATCCTGAGTCTCACCCCACTCACTTTGGAAAGGCTTTAGCACATCCTGGAGGACAATGCGGCCGCCATGCTGGTTTTGCATCTTTAGGAGAAGCTCGGTGCCCTGTGATTCTTCTCTGCCAACTCTTGGAAGAAGTGACCCATGGCCTGGAGAGCCACGTCACTGCAGTTGAAACAGAAGCTCAGAGAGAGGTAGGTATAGGAGGCCTGCAGATGCAGGTTGGCCAGTTGACTGCAGCCTCCACTTCAATAGAATAGTTCTGACAAAGTTAGGAGCTCATGGTTGTTCAGCAATAGGAGTTAAGGTAAAACAACAAACAAACAAACAAAAAGAAACAAAAACCAAAACACAAAAAATGGTGTTGGCTGGTCTCAAAGGCTGAGGATGGCTGAGGTGGTTCTGAAGATGGGTGACTAGATGCACAGACGGGGGCCTCGCTTTCCCCCGGCTCTCCCCCTGTAGTTGTTGTTGTTGTTTGTTTTACCTTAAAACAGTTAAGAACTGTTTGCAACCAGAACAGTTAAGAACTGTTCAGAACTCAGTCTCAATTGGCCGGACCCCATTTATGCTTAGCGGTTGAGCAGCCTTAGCATAAATGCTGTCCAAAATTAATTCAACTGTTTTTATTTCCTTCCTTGATACATGTACCTCCTACCAGTACATTCTCTACCATTGGCTTACTGGTGAGTGAGGAAGGACTAAAGAGAAAAGGAGCTACGGATTGCTCTGTTGCCTTTTACTTTTATATCATTTCAGTAAGTGGTTGGATAACACAGGGAAGTTACGCAAGTAAGAAAGGATCAGGTAAGATTCCTTGGTCACTTGTATTTCTTAGAATGCCATTGTCTCTTTCCTGTGTTTGAAGCAAGTTCTGGTTTGAGGAAAGTGTGGTTTCTTGTGGCTGTCGGCACCCCTGGTTACTCAGCTGCAGACATAACATGCTTTCCTGGTACTTGCTTTGAGTCTTGCTGAACTCCCAGGCGTCTCCAGTTTGCCTGCATTCTGAGTCCATGGGGCATCACATACACTGTATGCAAACTGAATGGCAAGGAATAGTGATGGTCATTTATATTGTTTGCTCACATCCCTACTCCATAATCCTGTCGGACCTTGCTTATAAAATGCAATTTCAAAGATAAAATTAATAAGAATTTAGAGCTGGTGAAAGCACAGTGTTAATCATGGGACTCTTCAGGTGCCCATGAAACCAGGCCTGTCCAAAAGACGGGATGGTGACGCTTCCACAGAACTCGAGGAAACAATGTATCGATGTTTTTATTTATGATTTGTCTGCCTCTTGTTTTAAAAATATTACCTACCCTTAAAAAAGTTACTCTTCTATGAAAATTTCTAAGAGTTGTGCACTTTTACTTTTCTCATAGATGTCTAACCAACTTGGTTAAAGACTGAAGTACGAATCTAACTTTTTCCCTAAGATTAACTCGTTGTCCCATGAACTAAAATTACTTCTCTATAATAAAATCAGAATCCGTGTATGTTTGGGTTTGTAATACCTTTGTCAGTACCACTTAGTCTTAATTACTGTAAGTTTATGATAATTCTTGGTACTTTGCCAGCCAAGTTCTTACTTTTTTTCCCTCTTCAAAAATGTACAGGTCATCAATAAACAAACAAACAACAACAAAACACTTGTCAAGTTCCAGAAGAAAATTGTGATTCTTATTGTAATTGCATGGAAATTATTAATCAGTTAAATAGACTTGACATTTTTATGATATTGAATTCTTACAATTCATAAACATATATCTTTTCATTTATTTGGATCTTGTTACAATAGTTTTATCCTTTTTCTCCATAACAGTTGAATATCTTTTTTATATCTATTCCTACACACATTATATTTTTGATGCTGTTATAAATAGTATCCTCTTTTATTATATTTTCTGTTTGATTCTGATGTTTAGAAATAAAATTGGTTTTGTTCCTGGATTTTGTATTCTGTTCACTTAGTAAATTTCCATATATTTTTGAGGTGTTCTATGTAGACAAATATACCATTAGCAAATATTGGTAGCTTTGTGTTTTCTATTTCAATTCTTATACATTTTATATCCTTCCCCCCCTCCCTTAATGTTGTGGTTAAAACCTCCAGTACAAAGTTGAATGTAAAATTAATGATTTGGGTCATCCATATCAAAGAGAAATACTCTTAACTTTTTATCACTAAGTGTTGCTATTGTTATGTCTTAATTTTTTTGTATATACTTTTTATGGGATTAAGAAGTTCTTTTGGGGAGAAACCAAGATAGCAGCATAGGTAAACACCTAAACTGCACAACAATTTTAAAACTACAACGAAAAGACAAAACAGACATCATGCAGAATCACAGGAAAGCTGGCTGAGTGGAAATTTTACAACCAGAAGGAAAGAGAAAAGCATGTGGAGAATCAGAGGAGCTGCAAAAGTCTGAGGTACGGAGATACATGCACGGAGATGACGGGCAGCTGGGTGCCTGGCTGGCTTTCTCTAGCAGGAAGGAAACAAAAGCTCCCAACTGCACTGAACCCCAGTTCCGGGTGAGACCCTGGTGACCCAGGCTCATACGGGGTGGGGGCGGGGAACCTGGACTGACAGGCAGAAACTCAGGGGAGCTGCAAAAAGCAGAGGTCTGGAGGCATGCACACATGAGGACTGACTGTTGAGTGTGCTGCTGGCTTTCTCTAGCAGGAAGGAGACAAAAGCCCCCAATTGCCCTGAACCCCATTCCCAACTGTGCTGAACTCCAGTTCTGGGCAAGAACCTGGAAATCCAGATATTGGGGGAGAAACTAGACTGTCTGGCAGCAGGCGAAATTCAAGGGTGGCTCTTTCTAAGAGGTGCTTGCAGGGAGTACCGTTAGACCCAGGGGCCTCTTAGGGCAGGGCTGACGGGAAGCCAAGGCCGTCTGCTCAGCCCAGAGACTCTGCCCCATCCAAGCTGAACACAGAGGCTTTTGCAGTTTTGCAAGTCTTGTCCCATAAGGCTGTCTCCAACACAGAAGTTCTCCCGGTATAGACACAGCTGATCCTCACAGCCAATTTGCCAGGAGGTCAATTCCTCCCAGTGATACCAACAACAATCAAACTTAACCACAACAGGCTGTACACACATTCCAAAAAGAGGTGCACCAAGAGTGTCCACCTCTAGTAACTGGGGAGGCCGAGACACTGGGTCATATAGGACACCTAGCACACAAAGCTACCCTACAACTCAGGGAAGCAGTGAAAATGTGGAGACAAAGAAACAGATCACAAAGAAAGAAATGAAGGAAAACAAATGACTGGACATAGAGTTCAAAACCACGATTATAAGGTTTTTCAAGAGATTCCTAGAAAAGGCCGATAAATTTAGCGAGACCTTCGAGGATATGAAAAAGGACCAACTAGAAATTAAACATACACTGACTGAAATAAAAAATATTATACAAAGACCCAACAGCAGACAAGAGGATCACAAGAATTAAGTCAAAGATTTGAAATATAAAGAAGCAAAAACCACCCAACCAGAAAAGCAAAAAGAAAAAAGAATCCAAAAACTTGAAGATAGCGTCAGAAGCCTCTGAGACAACTTCAAGTGTACCAACATCAGAATTATAGGGGTGCCAGAAGAAGAGAGAGAGCAAGATACTGAAAACCTATTTGAAGAAATAATGACTGAAAACTTCCCCCACCTGGTGAAATAAATAGACTTACAAGTCCAGGAAGTGCACAGAAACACAAACAAAAGGAATCCAAAGAGGACCACACCAAGACACTTCATAATTAAAATGCCAAGAGCAAAAGACAAAGAGAGAATATTAAAAGCAGTGAGAGAAAAACAGTTAATTACCTACAAAGGAGCACCCATATGATTGTCAGCTGATTTCTCAACAGAAACTATGCAGGCCAAATTGGAGTGGCAAGAAATATTCAAAATGATGAATAGCAAGAACCTATAACCAAGATTACTCTACCCAGTGAAGCTATCATTCAGAATTGAAGGGCAGATAAAGAACTTCACAGATAAGAGAAAAATAAAGGAGTTCATCAACACCAAACCAGTATTATATGAAATGCTGAAAGGTATTCTTTAAGAAGAGGAGGAAGAAGAAAAAGGTAGAGATAAAAATTATGAATAAAAGATACATATCTATCAGCAAGTGAATCTAAAAATCAAGTCAATTAAAAATCTGATGAGCAGAATAAACTGGTGAATATAATAGAATCAGGGGCATAGAAAGGGAGTGGACTGACAATTCTCAGGAGTAAAGGGGTGTGAGGGATGCGGGAAGAGACTGGACAAAAATCATACACCTATGGATGAGGACAGTGGGGGAGGTAAGGGCAGAGGGTGGGGTGGATACCGGGTGGAGGAGAGCTGTGGGGAGGGGAAAAGAGGAACAATTGTAATAATCTGAACAATAAAGATTTATTAACTTTTTTTAAAAGTTCTTTTTTATTTTTAGTTTGCTAAAGGTGTTTTTGCTTTTTAAAATATGTTTCTAACTCTCTAGCATAAGGTTTTCCTACTTACTTTGTTATTTTTTCTTAAAGCTTTATTTAGTTACTAGAGGCCTGGTGCCCGAATTCAGGCACCCGTGGAGTCCCTCGACCTGGTCTGTGGGATCAGGCTGAAACAGCCTCTGTGACATCCCCTGAGGGATCCCAGATTGCAAGAGGGTGCAGGCCAGGCCAAGGGACTTCACGGGTGCATGACCAGGGCCAGGGAGGGACGTGGGAGGTTGGCCAGCTGGGGAGGGACCAAGGGAGGGCTTCAGGGTGTGTCTGGCTTGTCACGCTCAGTCCCAATTGGCTGGACCCCAGCAGCAAGTTAACCTACCAGATGGAGCATCTGCCCCCTGGTGGTTAGGGCATGTCATAGCAACTGGTCGACCAGTCAACTCTCTGCCCTCTGGTGGTCAGTTCACATCATAGCTAGCAGTTGAGCAGCCTTAGCATATCCTATCTAATAAAAGAGTAATATGCCAATTGACCATACCTCTGATCAAGCCACACCCACCATCCACACCCACCAGCCAATAAGGAGCTGGATGGAGCCAGCCAACAAGCACATGGTCAGGGCTGGGGGGAGCTGGGCCAAGGCGGCCAGCACGCACTGGCTGGGGTGAAGGCCAGGGCCAGGGGGATGGGGCTGAGGCAGCCAGGGCTGTGGAGGTGGGTCCAAGGCGGCCAGAGCTGGGGGGGCGGGGCTGAGGTGGCCAAGGCAATGGGGGGGAGTGGGGCCGAAGCGGCCAGGACTGGGGGGTGGGGCTGAGGCAGCCAGGGCCATGGGAGTGGGGCCGAGGCGGCCAGTGAGTGTGCACTGGCCAGGGCAAAGGCCTGAGCCGGGGGGGGGTGGGGACGGGCAGGGGACAGGGCTGGGGCTGAGCTAGCCATTGCAGGGCCTTGGGCAGGCTGGGGGTGAGTGGTCAGTAGGACATCACCTGAGGCCTCCCGATACGTGTGAGGGGGCATATTGGGCTGAGGGATCACCCACCCCCAGTGCATAAATTTCGTGCACCAGGCCTCTAGTCTATATATATAAAACCCTAATACGCAAATAGAGTAAACAGCAGAACAACCGAACAACTGAACAGCCTGTCGCTATGATGTGCGCTGACTATCAGGAGGCATGTGCAGAACATGGCGGGCATCAGCAGCAGGCGGCAGATGCAGAACATGGTAGGCATTGGCCACATTGAGATGGCGGAGCAGGTGAGAGGGGGCGACAGACCAAGGTGGCTCATAGGTTGCTGTCTTCAGGGCGAGCCTCTGGTGATTACTGAAAATTCTTTGCTCCTGTGTGCTGCGGTCCTGCCTGGTGCTCACACCTGCTGCCTGTGCTGGCCCTGCTCTCACCCGCTGCCAGCACCAGCCCCAATTGCTTGGCCCATCAGTGGGTATGAGTAGCGACTGCCAACCCTAATCACCTCAGGGCTTCTCCACCTCCCCCTGCTCCTGAAAGTGCCAGGACCCACTTCTGTCACCAGGCCCAATCACTCCACGCCATCAGCAGTTGCCAGTAGGCCCTGCATCATCAGTACATGGGAGCAGTGGCAGTGGTGGAAGTGAGGCTGCTGGCAGAGAGGGGACTAAGGGCTGTGGTGAGAGGGGCCAGCAGTGGGGTGCAGAGGATGGGCCAAGACCTGCCTCTGTGCCCACCACAGCCTCGCAGCCCACATTTCCTTTCAAGGTGCACAAATTCGTGCACTGGGCCCCTAGTTATTAGAGTATTACTCTTTGATTGGTTGAACAGATGACTAGACACTTAGCATATTAGCTTTTTATTATATAGGATAATTTACATACCACATAACTCACCCATTTTAAGCATAAAATTCAACGGTTTTTACTAAATTTACTGAGTTTTGTAATCATTACCACAATCAAATTTTAGAACATTTTCATTTCCCAAAAGACGTTGCATGCCAATTTTCAGTCAATCCCCGTTCCCATCCCCATTCCCAGGCAAACACCAATTTGTGTCCCATCTCCACTGATTTTCCTTTTCTAGACATTTTAGATAAATGCAATCCTACAATATGTCTTCTCTCTCTCTCTCTCTCTCTCTCTCTCTCTCTCTCTCTCTCTCTCTCTCTCTCTCTGTCTTTTACTTTTTTCGCTTAGCATAATGCTTTTGAAGTTCACACATGTTTATAGCATGTATAGCTAGTTCATTCCTCCTATTATTGAATAGTATTACACTGTATGGATATACCACATTTTGTTTTTCCCCCTCCCAGTTAGTAGACATTTGCATTGTTTCCACTTTTTTACTTTTATGAATAATGTTGCTATGAACTTTCATGACGAGTGTTTTCGTGGACACATGTTTTCATTTATCTTGATTAGATATCTGTGAGTCAAATGACTAGGTTGCTAAACATAAATTTATGTTGAACTTTTTAAGAAACTGCCAAGCTGTTTTCCAAAGTGGATGCATCATTTTATGTTCCTGACAGTAATGTGTGAGGATTCCAATTACTTTACATCTCTTCTCATAGTTTCTGTCTTTTTCACTAAAGCCAACCTAGTGGATAAGAAGTGGCATCTCCTTGTGGTTTTAATTTGCATTTTCCTAATGACTAATGCTGTTGAACATCTTTTAATGTTCTTATTAGTTATTCAGATACAGTAGTCCCCCCTTATCTGCAGGGGATACCTTCCAAGACGCCCAGAAGATCCCTAAAACCACAGATTGCACCTAATCCTGTATATACCATGTGTTTTCCTATACATGCACATCTATGATAAAGTTTAATTTATAAATTAGGCAATTGCATAGATAGAAGTTTTGTTCCCACCATAGATCTTAGCAAGCTCAGCATACAATTTCTTTCTTACTTTCTTTACTAAGTCAATAACTTTCACCTTTTCACTTAAAGGAAGCACTTAACAATTGCTCTTTGACATATCCAAATTGTGCATCACTACCCTTGTGCTTCTGGGCCATTATTTGGTCAAATAAGGGTTACTTGAAAAGAAGCACTGTGATACCATGACTGCCAATCTGATAACCTACTAAGTGATGGGCAAAAGGACAGGTAGCGTATACAGTATGGATACGCTAGACAAAGAACTGAGTCGTGTCCCAGATGGGACAAAGCAGGACAGCAAGAGGTTTCATCATGCTACTCAGAATGGCATGAAATTTAAAATTTATGAATTGTTTATTTCTGGAATTTTCCATTTAATGTTTTTGAACTAAGGTTAACCATAAATAATTGAAACCACAGAAAGTGAAACCAGAAAGGGATATTACTGCATCTTCTTGGTGGAATATTTATTCAAATCCTTTGCCTATTTAAAAAATGGGTTTGTCTCCTTGAGTTGTAAAACTTCCATATACTAAATTTTTATTAAAATTGTGGTTTGCAAATATTTTCTTCTAGTTAGTTGGTTATTTTTTTTCATTTTCTTATTAGTGTCTTTTAAAGTACACATTTTTAAATTAAGTTCAATTTATCAATTTTTCCTTGATGGATCAGGCTTTTTTAAAAAAACTTGCTTTTATTGATTTCAGAGAGGAAGAGAGGAGAGAGAGAGATGGAAACATCAATAATGAGAGAGAATCATTGATTAGCTGTCTCCTTCACACCTCCTACTGGGGGTCAAGCCCGCAACTCTGGCACGTGCCCTTGACTGGAATTGAACATGGGACCCCCTCAATCCACAGGCTGATGCTCAATCCACTGAGCAACACTGGCTAGGGCTGGATCATGCTTTTAGTGTCACATCTGAGAACTCATTGCCTAATCCAAGGTTAAGAAGATTTTTCGCCTACATTTTCTTCCAATAGCTTTAGCTCTTAATTTTGGTCTCAGGTCCATTTTGAATTAATTTGTGTGTGTAGTGTGAAGTGAGGGCCTAAATCCACCTTTTTGCATGTTTTATCACTGTTTGTTGAAAAATGTATTGATTTCTATAATCCTATTGTTGACAAAAGGGGACATATGACAGTAATCCTATCAGGTTTGCAGAGGTTTGCTTTATGACCCAGTAAACGTTATGATTTCAGTCCACTGTTCTGCAGATGATGGGTGCAGTGTTGTGCATTGTTAACATTCGTTAAGTCAAACTTGAGAATGCATTAGTTCCAGTCTTCTCTGTCTGTTCTCACATTTGTGTCTTCTATAAATGACCTACTGATAAGACAGTGGATTTGTCTTTTTCCTTGTCATTCTTTCCATTTGTAATTTATATATTTTAAGTTTTATGCAAGTATTTTAGTGATTTGATTTTTTATCATTAGGTAATGACCCTCTTTATGTCTAGCACTATTTTCTTTTTTTTTTTTTTGCTGAGTTTGTCTGATGTTGATATCTTTCAGGAAGAAAGTCCATGGACCGTATACTTGGGAGGTTTGCCCAGCACCCTTCCCCCCACCACCCTCCTCCAGGCCAGGCCCACATCCTTTTATTAATTTAAGGTTATCCTCACCGAGTAGTATGCAGCATTGCCTTGGGATGCCAGAGAACACTCACACGTTTTTTAACAGGTCATTCAAGTCACTTGTTGTTCTGTATAAAGAAGCAAAAATTATGACAGAGAAAGACGGTCTGCCTTTCAAAGCCGGACAGATAGACCTAGGACACTTCAGTTTGTAAATAAAAGGAATGCAGAACATTGGGGTTCTAGACACCTCACCCCCGAGTTCTAGATTTTTTTCTTCTCCACGTATGTGCAATGTAAAGCACAGAAGCTGACGCCATTACCAGCTTCTCCTGCCATCAGACCTGGACTCGGAGGAAAGGCATATCCAGCCATGTTCCATCAGATTCGGAAGGAGTCAGACCAGCCAGGTGAGCGGGGACGAGGCTTTCTCCCCACCAGATAGCATCCCCACACAGCTAAGGAGACAGCACCTCCCCCTCCCTGGTTGCTGTTGAATATCGTTTTGGGGCTGGGAGAAGAGAGGTCTGCACCCTGAGAGAAATAGCCACCCCCAATGTGAATGAAGGCTTTGGTTTCAACCCACTCACCAAGAGAAAACCTGTTCTTCACCTGTTCTCTGCTGAGGCCTTTACATGCATGATTTCATCCGATCTACACAGCAACCCCATATGGGAGATACTGTCTCTGTTATTTTACAAATGAGAACACGGGCCAAAATAAATGAACTTTCCAAAGATCACTTAGCTAGTAAGCAGCAGAGCCAGGATTTGGTCCCCAGCACTTCTTAACTTCCGGTTTGAAGGCAAAACCAGAGAACATGACCTCTGTAGGGGAAAGCTTTCAATCCACAGGGAGCAGCCAGGAGAGCAGGTGGGGAGGGGGAGGGAGGTGTGGTCACTTTTCCTCCCACTCCCTTCTAAGGCCTGGTACACGGGACAGTGGGGCATCAAGGCGGAAATGACAGGAACCAGGTGTGAATCCTGCTCCGCTCGCCTCCCAGCTAGGGGACAGCCGGTAAGTCACTGAACGGCTCCGTAATCCAGCTTCCTCATCAGTAACTAGAGGGGCTAATAACAGTTCCTTGTTTGGAGGACAATCTGAGCATTGAATAGCATTACAAATGAAAAACACATGTTCTGTGTTTTCCTAGGTTCACTATTTGCCTATCTGGCATCCATTCATCACAGGACCAATGAAATGAAGTCTGTGTTTCTTGTTTACAGACCTACAAAGAGACTGCCCTTCCCAGGGCTAGAACAATCTGCCCAGGAGTACACCTCTCATACGTAAACCAGCCCATCTTGAGTCCGCATCCCCTAACCACCTCTGATCCAGCTCACACACACACACACACACCAAGCCAATCTTTCCCTTGCCCTAATCATCCCAGAGTCAGGTACCAGGCAACTAGAGACCACCCCTAAAGCCCGTCAGATTCATTCACTGCTGACCTTGCCCAGCCCTGCCTTCCCTGCAGGAAACCTAGGGAAGGCTCCAGCCTAGACTGTTCCCTTGCTCCTTTATCTCCTGACCGACACTCCCACGTTCCCTGTGGCCCTGCCCTGTATGGTGACCTCCTCTCTAGGGCCTGTGAGCATAGTCACTTTCTTCCTTTCAAGCCTTGTTCTGGTTTCCTCCTGGCCACCCTGGCTTTACCCATACCACATCTCCAACATGTCAACTCTTAGAACAGTGTAGCCGATTCTGGCCTATAGCAAACTTTCAATACTTGTTACTACTATTGCTGTGCTCCTCGTTAATTATGTGACCAGAAACAAGTCCCTTTCTTTTACAGGCCTATTTCCTCAGGCTACTGATGGGGATTCATGATAACCCCAACCTCAATGGGGTGGTCTTGAATATGTAAAAGTAAATATTAGTTTATTTTCTGTTTTCTTCTTCTGTCTCCTTCACAGAGAGAAAGGTTGTCTTGAGCTCAGAGCGGGTTTTGTGGTCAGAGGGGGCTTCCTGCACATAGGGGTCCAGCTGGCTCGGATTGTGGTGAACTCGGGACTCCAAGACCAGTTCTCAGGCTCTGGCCCTGCCTGGCAATTGTCTACATTTCACCCAACAGTGCAGAGGGGCTGTGAGCCAGAAGTAACAAGGCCCCCAGCTTGGGGCCCTGCCCCAGGGAGCTGGCTAAGGCCCCACCTTTGGAAAATGGGTACATAGAGGGACTCCAAACCGAGGGAACAACATGTGCACAGATGTGGACACTTAAAGGCATGACACACTCAGCTGTGAAAAGCCATGGCCAGCATGGCTTTCTGGTTCAAAGGCTTGGAGAAAGAGCTGACGTGCAAATTGACACACAAGACAAGAAAAATTAATTTTGAAATTATGGGGGGAAGCCAGGGAAAAGCTTAACTGTAGTAGTTAAGTTTCACTGAATCTCTGTTCCCAGCTGCTTTTATTTACTAGAACACACAATTGCCTTTGAGGAATGCAAACAGACATATCAATGGTAATGTTTAGTAAACAGTAAGATTATCAGGTTTGGGGAGTTTGCTTTAGGCCTCTGCGTCAGCAGTAGGTAATAAAATGGAAATTCACCTTGTGAATATCAAGAGTCCAAACTCAACATTTTGGTGGACTTCTTGCATTTATATTAATTACTGTTGATCTTGGTTTCCAGCACTCAGCTAGGCCACCCTCTCCATGATTTATCCATTAGTAAGTCCTCAGAAGTATTTCATGAGCACATTTGGGGACCTGGTCTCTGTCTCCACAGAGCAAAGCATTGAGCTGCAGACTTAAAATGTACCAAACCACTGCTGAACCTACAAGTGGGCTGCATCCTGGAATTCCACTTGTGAATCAGTGCTTGGTTCTCACAAAAAATTTGTTCTTTGGGGCATATAAAGGTTATATACTCTATTGTATTTTATATTCCTGCCCCCTCAATGGAAAAACATTTAATACATAATTATGTATAGTGACATATATGCATAATAACATATTGTAGGAAAAAATATACAGACTCAAAGAAAAAGAAAGAAACCATTTTGTTCCTTTAACAAAGTAGATACTCCATTAATGCTGGCATGCAAATATTGCAGACAAGTAGTAACTTTTGGGGGGGTCTCAGTTGCCTTCATCAGAACTCAGTCATTTGCTTCTGCTAGGCTGTAATTAATTTTGGATGAGCAACTAAGGTCAGATTTTTCTAGAACTAAATTTAGGTATAAGTCAATGGTAAGAATTAAAGTGAAAGTCAAACAAACAAACAAACAAAATCCATAAAGTCAAAAGGTAAGGAACAAAATTCGGAAAATTACTTGTAACTCATATCACAAGGGATTATCTAAAAATAGGGGAAAATGGGCAAAGATGAGAATGGGTAGTTCACAGCTACATACAGATGGCTCTTAAATATAAGCAAAGGTGGTCAACTTTCATTCAAAACAAGGGAAATATAGATTGAAACTATGCTAGGCTGAATTTTTTACCTAAAAGACTGGCAAAAATCCAATACATTCTGTTGGTGAGTTTGTGGTGACACGAAATGTTCTCATTCACTGCAGACAAGAAAGCAAAAAGCTCTACGAGTAGCAAACACCATCTTTGAAATTTCCAAGTTCATTTACCCTTTGTCCCTACATCCCGCTGGCAGGAATTCATCCTCTGACTCGCATCAATGTGAAATGACTCATGCACAGGGCTCCTAACTGTAGTAACAAATAAGAGCAGCAAAAGAGCTCTAGCTGGTTTGCTCAGTGGATAGAGCATCGGCCTGTGGACTGAAGGGTCCCAAGTTCGATTCCAGTCAAGGGCATATGCCTGGGTTGCGGGTTTGATTCCTAGTAGGGGGTGTGCAGGAGACAGCCAATCAATGATTGTCTCTCATCATTGATGTTTCTATCTCTCTCTCCTTCCCTTCCCTCTTCTCTCTGAAATCAATAAAACATATATTTTTTAAAAAGAATGGAAAAAGACGAACATAGCCTAAATCATTAGGCGGGGGTTGGTTAAATATCCTATTGTGCATCCACACAATGAAGTGATAGGAATGTACAGGAAATAATGAACTTTGTATTTACATGGAAATGTCTCCAGCATATATGAGGCAATAAAACTGAGGTGCAGAATAGTGTTTGTGTAAGAGGGGAGAAAAGAAGAATGAATATTGGTGTTATTGGTATTTGCAAAGAGACACTGGAATGATACTTAAGAAATGAAGAGAAATGTTTTTAGCCTAGAGCAGTGGTTCTCAAATTTCAGCTGGTTCAGAATCACCTGGAAGGCTTGTTAAAACACAATTACTGGCTCCCACTCCCAGAGTTTGAGTCAGTAAGACTGGGGTAGAGCCTGGAACTCTGCATTTCTAACAAGTTCCCAGGTTGCCAGATAGGGGATCATATTTTGAGACCTACTGGGCCAGTAGGGTTTGATGTAATTGTCTGAAGGCAGTGGGACCCTACATGGGTTGGGACCCACAGCAATGTAGACCTATGGTTTGGATCATTAACATGAAGTGTATTAACATAGAGATATTGCTGCGTCTTTGTACACTGCTTTGAACTGGTCCTGAGACCCTTTTTTATTTGGAGCCTCTTATCTCCTCTCTCCTTTCTCTTTAGGCTGCCTAGTCCAGATTTGGAAGCCTTGCTGAAAAAATACCCTAATGACTAAGACGCTCTTGCAAGCAAGGACCATATCAAACGTTGACACTAATGGCCTTCATGTAGGTTTCCACACTTGTGGAGCAGGACAGGGCAATGAGTCTGAATGCTGGGCCCACTGCCTTTGCCCATTGCTTGGCATTTCAGTTCTGCAGTGAAGTCCAGGGGCCTGTGGGCACAGATGAAACTATGCTGCAATCTTGCCACACCATCAGAGTGAAAAGAAGTTGGGGTTTAGAGTAAGAGACATAGCGTCCACCTATGTGATCTGAGGCATCTCTGGGCCTCAGTTTCCTTATCTGTAGAATGGGGATGCTAATGCTTATGTCCTGGGATTGCCAGGAGAATCAAATGCTATAATGTGCATCACACAAAGCACCCAATTACTGTTAGTTCCTTCTTGGCTTTTCAATTTAGATATTGCATCAGTTTGTTTTCATAGTCCCCCCCCCCCCACTTGGTTTATTAAGTAATAGTTATAAAAGTTTATAACAAGTCACAGATTGGCGACCTGAACCCTTATTTTGATTGGCTTTCAAAGTGTTTTACAAGAATCTGATTCAATTGCCAACATGTAAAAACTAGAGATCTTACATAAAAGTCTGGATTTGCGGCTTCATTGAAAACATCTGTGTGACCACAGTCGCTGGAGCTGAGTGTTGGCTTCTCACTCTGCTCCGTCCCCATGACTCTCTACCACCTTCCAGCTCCTTACCCCTCCCCTCCCTGGGTTCCCCACACAGCTGGCCAGAAAGGCTTTGAGTCACAAGCTTGAACCCCCAGTGTATAAAGTGTTTTCACTTCATCTCACTTGAAGGAGATGAAGCAACATGAGGGAGATGTTATTATTATCTGATTTTACAGCAGAAGAAACTGAAGCTGAGCTGTTATGTGATCTACTTAGGTTGCTAATATTAGTAATAACAATATATAGCTATTTATTGGGCATTCAACATGGGCCTGATATTATTCTAAACAATATACATCTAAATTAATTTAATCACAATCATTTTATTGGATATTTTGATTATCCCTCTTTTACAGATGAGGAAATTGAGGCAGAGGAAGGTCAAGTGCTTTTCCCAAGGTCACACAGCTAGAAAGCTCAACATAAACCCGAGCCTCCTGAGCCCTAATCTGCACGCATTTCAGTGTCCTGCATCCTAGTCCTACCTTCCTGCCTCTCTTTCTTTTTTAAAAATAGGCAACCCTATGGGCCCTAATTTTCTGTGAGATTTTGCAGGTTTTTTTTTGGCTGGGGTGCGGGTATCCCCACTACCTAGCACAATGCCTGACATGTAGCGTAAGCATAAGAAATAACGAAATAATTTAGAAATAAAGGCATTATTGTCAACTTGCAGTACCCCCAGTGTCTATAAATAAGATAATTCATTAATTAATCAGCATATAGATAATGACCCAGCATGTGGGCTTATGATGGTTCCCTGCTCCTGAGTAGCTCAAGTCCAGATAGGAAACATTGACAAATAAAATTCAAATACAGGATATATGTGGACATAAGTCTGTTGCTAAGAAAGTTACTTTTCTCCTTAGAAATGATTGATGATCCATTTGTGACATTTTCACCAACTTACTTGGCTTACTTCTAATTTTTTTGCTATTATATATAACTAGTGACCCGGTGCATGAAATTCGTGCATGGGGAGGGGGGTGAAGGGGGTGTCCCTCGGCCCAGCCTGCACCCTCTCCAATCTGGGACCCCTTGAAGGATGTCCTACTGCTGGTTTACGGGATTGGGCCTAAACCAGAAGTCGAACATCCCTCTTGCAATCTGGGACTGCTGGCTCCTAACCGCTCACCTGCCTGCCTGATTGCCCCTTACCACTCTGCCTGCAGGCCTGCTCTCCCCCAACTTCCCCCTGCCACTGGCCTGATCACCCCCAAATGCCCTCCCCTGCCATCCTAATCATCCCCAACTGTCCCCTGTGCCAGTGTGCTTGTCCCCAACTGCCCCCCCCTGCTGGCCTGCTCACCTCCACCTTCTCTCCGCACTGGCCTGCTCACCCCCAACTGCCCCCCCTGCTGGCCTGATCACCCCAACACCCCCCCACTGGCCTGATCACCCACAAATGCCCTCCCTTCTTGGCCTCTAACCGCCTCTGCCTTGGCCCCATGACCATGGCTTTGTCCAGAAGAACGTCTGAAAGGTCTCCTGGAAGATTTCCCAGTCTAATTAGCATATTACCCTTTTATTAGTATAAATTAGGGAATAATCCTGTGAATAACATCTGTGAATACCCGACTGATTATGACCTTCAGATAAAAGAGTGTGTAGAGTGTTTAGGCCTTTGGTACATGCTGCTGGGCCCTCGTTACCACCAGCCTCCTCCTTCCCACTGCCCGGAAGTAGGCCTGTGCCTGAGCAGGTTGCTCCTCAGGCACCCACCCCTTAAGGCCAGAAGAAGCACTGTGAGGCCCAGGTACCCCTGCTCCTCCGAGGTGTGAGTGCTGCAGGGTGCCTGTAGTGGAAGCTGGTCAGGCCTCACACCTGCTCACCTGTCCTGAGGTCCTTGGGTGGGGGTCTCCCCAGGAGGCCAAGTTGAACCCCTCTGCCCTGTGTCAAAAGGGTCTTCACCAGAGACAATTTGGTTAACCAGAAAGATGCTTAAACTAGATCAAAAGGAAGGCAATTATGAGAGGGAAATGGAGGTCCATCAGAGAACCTGAGGACAAGGCCACTTGGGCTTCACCAGGGTCTAGAACCAAGAACTGAGAAGAGAAGAGTCTCCATCCTCTGCTGTCGCCTCTCTTATCCCTGTTTCTCTCTCTGAGTCTCCTTCAGTTCTCTCTCTTTCTGTCCAAACCAGGTTTTTTCTCCAATATGCCACGGTGGGCCACCGGTTCTAGATCCAGTGGAGCCTGACCTCTCCACTATTGCACCATCACGAGGAGTCATGGTCTCCGAGTCCCAATTCCAAACTCCTGGGACAGGCCTCCTTACCTAGAGGAGGCCTCCACCTGGAGAGAGGACAGGCCCCGCGAGAGCCCAGCCCACCCTCACGCGGAAGTCATGGCTGCAGGGCTGGACAGGAAGCTCCAGAAAGGCCTGCATCCGGAGGGGTCCTGCTCCTGCCTGGCAGCTGTCTCTTGCTCTCCCCGATCTCAGGCCTGGATGGAATCCCTCACCTCGGCGGAAAGCTGTGAATAGTACGAACATTCGGCAGGGAGGAGGAGAACTCAAGGGAGAGAATGAGGGAGTTTAGGGGGGAGTGGGCAGAGTTCAGGGAGTTCGCAGGGATGGTGAAGCACTCTGGGACCCGCAACAGGGGGGCCAGGCCAGCTGTCTGAAGCCTGAATGGGGAGGAGCGGGAAGGAGCTAGAGGGGACTGAAGCCAGCACCCATGGGTCAGAGAGGGCAGGCCACAGCCACGATCCAAACCACAGGCTGAGCAAACCTCCTCCTGCCCAACCCGAAGACAGGGGCCAAGGCAGTTGGAAGATGGGTGCATGGGGGTGGGCCCCTGGGTCTCAGAGCAGGAGGAGGGGGGAGAGTGAGTTTGGCCGGATGGCACAATGGGAAATGCCTGGCCCAGGTGGTAGGATGCTATGTTTTTAGAACATGGTGACTTTGTCACCTCACTCCTGGGGACATAATTTCAAGGTATGGTGAAAATTAAAGTTTTATTTGTATCAAATTTAGGGAGGCAGCGTGGCTTAACCACAAAGCGTGGGTTTTGGAGTCAGATGGATCAAACCGCAATCCAGGCCCCCCTTCCTAGCCTAATGGGCTTTGGGGGCCAGGCTGATTTGCCTCTCAGAGTCCCATTTTTCTTTATCTCTAATGCCCATATCCCCCCTCAAACAAACTGCTTTGAGGAATTATTGATTGAGAGACTTAAATAAAACCATATAGTGTCTGATATGGCTTTCATAGGCACCACACATGGCATTATTATTGTTATTATTTTTCATTGTCAGTTGTCTGGAACAAGTGTGGAAATAGTCTAGATCAGTTGCTGACCACTGGGATAGGGGCTTAATCACAAGGAACAACAGCCCGTAATTATTGGAATCGAGAGTCTAGGTCAGTGGTCGGCAAACTCATTAGTCAACAGAGCAGCAAACTGCGGATCACGAGCCGCATGTGGCTCGCCACAGTCTGCCCACCACTGGTCGAGATAACTAACAATAGAGGATGATTAAGTAGTTAATGCTTGCAGTTCTCCTCTATGAAATGTGATCGTGAATACATTGGTAAAGATCTCCATTCTAAAGTTAAATGAACATGGAGCATTGCAAATACCAGTTTTACAGTATATACTCACTAATGTAATAAATGGAAGATAATGTAAAAAAAAAATTATCAATGTTCCTAGTGAGAATCTGGGTTTTTGTTTCTTTCTTCCTTTTGGAAGAAAAAAAAATAAGCGATGTTTCCAATGTTTATCTAAACATAGTATTCAAAATCACACAATTATTTTACCTAAACAAAAGTAATTTCTTCCTATGGGAGACTGTATTTGCTTCCTGTGGCTGCCATAATAAATCACCACAAACTTGGAGGCTTAAAACCACAGAAATGTATTTTCTCAAAGTTCTGGAGCCAGAAGTCCTAAACCAAGGTGTCCGCAGGGCCGTGCTCCCGTCAGAGGCGCTGGGAGGAAACCCATTTCGTGCCTCAATCTGGGCCTCCAAAGACGATAGCGGTCCTTGGCGTTCCTTGTCTGTGGCCACATCGCTCCAGGCTCTGCCTCCATCTTCTCATTGCTTTCTCCTCTGTGTTTCCTCGGTTGCCCACTGACTCACTCTTATAAAGACACTTGTCATTGGATTTAGGGCCCACCTGGATAATCAAGCATGATTTCCTGATCTTAAGATCCTTAACTTAATTACATCTGCAAGGACCCTTTTACTGAATAAGGTCACATTCATAGGTTGCAGAAATTAGGATGTTGACATAGCTTTTTCAGGGGGAGAGGAGCACCATTCAACCCATTACAACCCATTTAAGAGAATTTAGAAACTGGAGGGAGGGAGACCAAGCTAAAAACACAGAACAGATGATGGTCACGGAGGGTGGGAGGTGGGGGTGGGTCACTAATGGAGGAGAGATAAGACAACTTTAACACATTAACAAATGAACATATTCATGGAGTGAATGGAATGAATGGAGTTGAGGATGAGCTTTAATAGAAGCGTGAAGTCCTAGACTTGTCTCCCAGCCTCAGTACGGACTTATTAAACGTTTGCTGTCTGCCCCATCACTGTGCTAAATCCACCTCACCACTTCTTAACCCAGTATGTCTCAGCTTGTGTCCTATTTTATAAAAGTAGCCAAGAGTCTGAAAATGAATATGAAAATCAGGGATGTGTGTGTACTAAGAGAATGCTTATATAAAAAGACAACGGCCAGATTATAAATGGCAATTGAATTTTGACTCACAGTCTCTGTGGTAACCAGCTCAGAGCAGTGGGGACTTGGTCAATGGTGGTCAGCTTTCCTATTCTTTGTTCACACTTCCACTCAGGACTTTTCATGGGAAGCCAAGTGTGCTCCTCAAACCATCCCATCCAGAGGCCTCTTCCAATCAGCTGTTTCCAGCTTCCCTTTGCCAACAACCTCCAATCAGAGCCACCCTGACCCCTCTTCTCCCTTTTTTACCATAAAGCTTTCCTGCTCCCCTGTCTGCCTTTGCTATAGCAAGCTCTGAATCGGTAGCCCGGTTTGCTTTCATTAGGGTGGTCTGTGTTTATTCCCACAATGCAGTCTGTCCATTCTGCTCAATTGAATGCACTTAGCTCCTCCCCCTTGGTGATGACCTTTGCCTATGATGCTGAACCACAACAACCAGTGCAATGCCTGGCACATAGTAGATGGTAAATAAATTACTGTCAAGTGAATGAATAGCCCTCTAAGCTAAGGTGAAGTGTGTGCTGTAGCTCCAAGTTCATAGATTACATTCAGGGGAGTAAGCCCGAAAGACTTGCTTTTCGGAAGATCCCAGTAAATGCTTGGTTATTCTGAAATAACCAAGCCCCTCAAATATGCCCCTCACTGAACAGACTTTAATGCTTTTTATTTTATTTAAAAAATACTTTTCTTGCCAAGACCGGTTTGGCTCAGTGGATAGAGCGTCGGACTGCGGACTGAAGGGTCCCGGGTTCGATTCTGGCAAGGGCATGTACCTTGGCTGCGGGCACATCCCCAGTAGGGGGCGTGCAGGAGGCAGCTGATCGATGTCTCCCTCTCATCGATGTTTCTGACTTTGTATCCCTCTCCCTTCCGCTCTGTAAAAAATCAATAAAATATATTTAAAAAAAAAATACTTTTCTTAATCTCCACCCAAGGATATTTTTCCCATTGATTATTTTTTTAGAGGGTGGAAAGGAGTGAGGGAGCGGGAGGCCGGGGGGGGGGGGGGGGGGGGGGGGGGGGGGGGGGGGAAGAAAGAAAGAGAGAGAGAGAGAGAGAGAGAGAGAGAGAGAGAGAGAGAGAGGTGGATTGGTTGCCTCCCGAAGGTGCCCCGAGGGGGATGGGCATTGAATCTGCAGCCCAGCATGTGTGCTTGACTAGGAGTAGAACCTGTGACCCTCTGGTGTGCCGTCTGAGGCTCTAACCACTGAGAACACGGGCCAGAGTGACGTCAATGCGTTTTAAAGTGCAGATTGTGTGTTACAATTTTACAAACATCGTGCAGTCTCGAGTGCCACACAAAATGGGTGGAAGTCGATGGTGCTGGCGGAGGGCCTGCATCCACCCTGGGGGTTATTGCTGAGCTAGATTCCCTACAGGAGCTTGTTTCCTGTGACTTATTGCTCATAAAATTGAATGCAAGCTACTCCCATGCTGCCCCTCTCCATGGGTTCCTGGATCCCCTTGATTGTTTGGATTGTGGATAAATAGGCTGTGGCTGTTGGGGGGTTCCCCGAGAGAGGGCTGCAGGCAGCAGGGACGAGGAAGACAGTGTGGGCCTGCAGGAGGAAGCCTCAGAGGAGGCTCCCCAGAGGCTGTTGTGCCCTTGAGGTACTGGGACCACAGGACCCTCCACTTCTGTTACCTGTGCGAGGTGGCAGGCACCATCCCCAAAGCATGGAGAAGACAATTTCCCTGAAAACAGCAAAACATTCTTTGGACTCTGCCTCCCCCACTTTTTTAAATAATTGGAAACATCCTTTTCAAGCTCTGTTTAGATCTTTTTATAGCTGTGTTTAGACAAACTGTACAAATGAAATTTACTTAGTACGTCAATGGCAGGGCCTTTGATTGATCACTGCATATTGTTTTAAATAAAATTTAAAATTTGCACATCAACAAGAATTCTGCCGTGAACATTTACTATTTGCCACAAAAGCCAAAGCCTGTCTCTCCTTGTCTCCATCTCTCTTTACGTTCCCTCCCATACTCCTCTTGCCCTTGCATATCCATACGAAAGTTATTGTCATTTCCCCAGCATACTCATCCCCTTTCTGTCTGCGTCTTGGCACATGCTATTCCATCACCTGGAATGACCCTCTCTACTGGGTCCACCTAGTGAATCAAACAATCCTTTAAAACTGGACCCAAGCCCTAGCCAGTTTCGCTCAGTGGATGGAGCGTCAGCCTGTGGACTAAAAGGTCCCCGGTTCGGTTTCGGTCAAGGGCATATGCTCGGCTTGTGGGCTTGATCCCCACGAGGGGGCATGCAGGAGGCAGCCAATCAATGATTCCCTCTCATTGATGTTTCTATCTCCCCCTCTCCCTTCCTCTCTGAAATCAATAAAAATATATTTTTTTAAAAAACAGTTAATTAAAAAAAAAAAAAAAGACTAAACACAAGAGGAGGCTGGGAAGATGGTGTAATAGGAAGCACCAGGGATCTGTCTCCCCACCTAGACAAATACACTGCAGAATCTAGTTCAAGCATGTCAAACTCAACAGCTAACACAGGCCAAATAAACAAGGTTTAAGTTTACGTGGGCTGCAAAAAAACCAAAAGCTTCAATTTTCACGGAAATGTAGATTTAATTCCATAGAGATACACTGAATACAAAGGGCTGAAATAAATGAGTAATCATTAACATAAAATAATAGAACATCTTAATAAAAATTAATATTTTTCTTGAACATTAACCTTTCAGACACTGAATACCTGCACAGATTAATAAGCGTAATGCAAATAAACCTATTTTTCTTGTTCTCTGAGAGCGAAATGTTTCCTGTTGCACACACCAAACAAGTCAGTCCAAGACTGATGACGTGGCCGTCGGCTGCTAAAATATTCGCTGCTGGTGTTAGTGGGGAGAAATGGTGCGCCTGTGCGCAAGGTGTGTAAGTGGAATTACTGCAACGAGATTATAGTAATCAGTCATTAGCAAACATCGCAGTTATTAATAATTATGTATAACAGGATATTGTAAAAATTAAGTTACAAAATTTTTATTAAAATGTTCCTTACATACTGTTATATTGGCTGGGCTCCACAAAAATATTCGTTGTGGGCTGCATGTGGCCTGCAGGCTGTGAGTTTGACATGCTTGATCTAACTAATGTTCCCACAGCTGACTTTGAGCAAGTCTGAACTGTGGGGTCCACTTACATGCAGATTTTTTTCATTAAGTATACAGCCAGCCCTCTGTATCCCTAGGTTTTGCATTTGTGGATTCAACCAACCACAGACTATTTATTATCTGCAGTTGGGAACCTGCAAATACAGAGGGGCACTGTATGCATTGTTCTGTGCCATTTCACATAAAGGACTTGAGCATCTGTGGACTTTGGTGTCCCTGGTGGGGCGGGGGCGTCTTGAAACCAATCCCCTGCAGACACTGAGGATGACCATAGTAAGTTTGGGGGAGTCAAAAGTTGTACATGAATTTTTGACAGCACAGGGGGTGGGGTTGGTGACCCTTACCCCTGTGTTGTTCAAGGGTCAACTTTATTTTGGAACTTTATTTTGTTCAAAGCTTGCAATTTCCAGGAGAAAGATTGGATGGCAAATTGCAGTTAATTTTAGTCAGTTTCAGCTCTTAGCACAGTAGCAGCTGCCCATCCTCAGCCACATGGCAGGCAGCTGTGTGTGGAGCAGCGTCCATGGAGTAGCTTGCACACAGCTTGCAGGAGCCAGAGTGGACAGAAAGGGTCCTGTCCTCCAAATATATGCTCCAACCACCGACTGCTTCTTCTGATCACAGAGGTGTGGACGAAGAGGTGGGCTGCAATTCTTGTGGCACCTCACCCATCATGGCAAGCCCCTACCCATCCAGGTGAAGTGACTTCCAGTGGATTTAAAGGATTGGTGCCCTTTCCTCCCCCACACACTCCTCTTCATTGTCTTATTTTTTTTTACCCTTTTGTGAGACAGACATTAAAAACTAGGACATGCAAAGACAACTGCATAGCCTTGCAAGTGGTGGGCATGATGGCAAATTGAGGAGGGTGGCATGTGGGTCCAAGGTGTCCCCTTTCTGCCTGCGCCTTTGCACATGCTATTCCACCATCTGGAATGCCCTCACCACTCAGTCCATTGAGTGAACCAAACACTATTGGGGTTGTTCTATTGTGTGCTGTGAGATGGGGGCCCAGTCACTGCCTGCTCAGCAAGTGCAATGGAGCTTCTCTGAGGGGTGTAGGGTGTGCTGAGTGCCCTGGGAGAATCTGGAGTGGATATCTGCATAGCACATCAAACATTCAATTTTCTAAAAAAAATTACCCACATTTAAACTTCAGAACTCAGACGTGAATATTTCAGAACTAATTTTTTTTTGTAATCGCTGAATTATGGAGTAAACTGACTAGAATTCTAAACCTAAAGGTGTAAAATTGGAAAGAAGGAAGTTGGTAAACATTCTATACTTCATTTCTTTTTCTTTAGCCCATTCTGCCAGTTTAATACATTTTGTCATAGAATCTTGTTCATGTGATAGAAGTTCATCTGAAATTTATTTTGTGTTTAGTAACTACTAAGGATAAAAATAATCCATGAGAGGTAGCAGTCATAATTTTACCTTTGATAAAGGCAATTCGGACTGTATTTTTATACTTGATGACTATGGAAAGAGGATTCTTGCTTCCCTGCTTTACAGGGCAAGGTTTACTCATTCAAAAGTGTCCCAGATTTAGAGCCATAGTGTTCTATGATATAATTGTGAATTAAAAAAAAAACTCATGCAGGTAAATTCCAATTCCTAAGTATAACTTATATTAAAGTTAATTGATGGTTTTACATGAAAGGGGTTGCTGGTTTCAGTAGCAACGTTTTATAAAAGGGATGGAGAAATTTATAGACCTTTTCCTCACTGTCTTTTTTCTTAAAGTAAACACTAAGAAATTATGTACCAAATCTATGCATACTATGTTACATGCATAGAATAAAATATTGCGTTTCCTAGTGATATGCTTTAAGGTGAAACATTTGTTTTACAACCTCTGTTTTCTTTTTTAAGTAGGGATTTGTATTCTGAATGATTCCTTCTCTCTCATGTGAGTACATTTATCCAGAAAGTAGAGGACTTGTCTGGTAAGTTTTCAAATGAGAGGTCTAAAAAACAAATCTTTCCCTAGCCGTTTGGCTCAGTGGATAGAGTGTCGGCTCTCAGACCTAAGGGTCACAGGTTCGATCCCAGTCAAGGCACATACCGCCATTGCAGGCTCTATCCGGGCACATGCAGGGGGCAACCAATTGATGTCTCTCTCACATTGATGTTCCCCCTTCTTCCCACTCTCTCTAAAAATCAATGGGAAAATATTCTCGGTGAAGATGAACAACAACAACAAAAGTAAATAAATAAAAAAACAAAAGTCTCTAGACTTGGAACCTGAGCTCTTTGTCACTACTCATGGAGTCCATGCTTTTTTATGCCTCTGTGTTTTTCGTTCACCCAACAAGTCTCTACTGAGGACTGACCCGGTGTATTTCCTGTGCTAAGGACTGATCACCTGGTTCCAGGCCTCGGGAGCCCAGAGTGTAGGAGAAAGACAGGCCTGGGAGCAGATCAGTGCCTCATGGGCTGGCAGTGCCCAGAGAGACCTGTTCAGGCTGCAGGGGGGAGAAAATAAGCAGGTTGTAAAAGTGCTTTGCAGCCCTAACCAATTTGGCTCAGTGGATAGAGCGTTAGCCTGCAGACTCAAGGGTCCCAGGTTCGATTAAAAGGGCATGTACTTTGGTTGCGGGCACATCCCCAGTGGTGGGTGTGCAGGAGGCAGCTGATTGATGTTTCTCTCTCATTAATGTTTCTGGCTCTCCCTCCCCTCTCTGTAAAAAATCAATTATATATATATTTTAAAGTGCTTTGCAGGGGTGGAACACCATGATTTCACACATGCTCTTCCAACTGCTGCCTTGTGCCTCTTCCCCACTGAACTCAACCCGCAGCTCAGTATCATCTCAGCCCAACTTGTTATCATCTCTCTACTCAGTGGAGCCTATCAGTGGCGCCTACTGTAGCCTCCACTCTTCTCTCCAGAGGCCATTCCTGCTCCCTCTCCAAGGCTCCCCAACATTTCCTACTTACCACTTTCCTACTGCTCACATCGAGCAATGCCGCCACACCACGCGCTCGCCCTGCAGCCACCCAGCAGCCACCCTGCGCGCAGGTTTTATGGTATCGCCTTTGACTCAGAGGGCTCAGCATCTCCTGGCTGGTAAACTTAATCACAACCTCAGTGCCGAACACCCTGCCCGGCCCGAAGTAGAGAGTCAACGTCTGTCTGCGTTTTTCAAAGTGCATGGTTTTGCAAGTGGGATGGAATAGAATAAAATAAACCAAGTATTTGTCAGGGAAGGCTTCACAAGCCAAGGGTGTTAGTTTCTCTTCTGTCACCACTGATGCTGCTTACAGTCTGAGGATAGGGAGCCCGGGGAGGGGAGCCAGGTGGTCCCTTGTTGGTGCAGGCCTCAGCACCTTGCCGCCACCGGCCGCCTCAGGCGGAGCTCGGCAGCTCCGCAGTCACCCATGCGGAAGCTCTGCCTGGTGCCTTGGGCCTGCCCCTTCTGTGTGCCAGCTTGGGTCTCTCCTGGCTGCAGCTGGCCCTGCCAAATGTCAAGCTTCTGCAGTCAGGATTTCCAGACAACTGCCTCAAAGTTCTGAGCCTCTGTGATCTCCTCCAAGTGCCCGACTGTGGGGGCCAGGCCTGCTTTCCTCAGCTACCGGTCCAGGGTGGCGGAGAGTACATTAGTCCTGGGCTCAGAGGCTGGGTTTGGGTCTCGGCCCTGCCACTTTACAGCTAAATGACCCAGCTTCTTTCACTGTAAAATGGAAATGGTGAGTGTTCCTACCTCACAGGGTTGTTTGGAGAAGTAAGACGATGCATGTGGGATGTGCTTTTTGCTGTAACATGTGAGAGGCTGTCAGTAATTCAAAGCAGCTAGAGTTCCTCAAGCCACAGTCTTGGGGTGATGTACCCGGTAGGGCCAGTACGCCCTTAAAACAGCAAATGCCAACATGTCTAGACAACCCAGTCGGTTTATCCGAGTTCATTATGGAGATCGCATAACAGAAAACTACTTGTTGAGCTGATTGGACTAGATGGAGTTATTTATAGAGTCACCTTGGAACTAGACCAGGATCTGGAGGCAAAAAATTCTGGAAATAAATTCTAGACCCCCCCACCCCACTCCCCGTTTCTATCTGTGTAAACTAGGCATTATTTTTTCAGCTCTAAAAGTGGAACTATACTCTCTACTCTGCATGTGCCCTGTGACCCAACAATCCTGCTCTGGGAATACATCCCAGAGAAGTTGTCTTATGTGCAAGGGGACATGTAGGCATGTAGGTGTTTTTCTCTCTGTCCACGTCCAGCGTGGAGAGAGACTGGGTCCAGTTTCTGAGTAGAGGAGCTGGGGATTACGAAATAAAAGAATAGAAGAGAAAACACTGAAGTAGAAATAATAGCTGGGGCTGGGTGGAATCTCTGTTCTCTCTGATAGAGAGATAGGATCTCAAACCCAAACAGCAGCAATTTATTTATATTCCAAAATACAAAGGGGTTTCCCCATTAGAATAAAAGGAGTTTTGGTGGGTCTAGGCCCTATTCATTCCCCCATTCCCGGGGCTAGATTGGATTTACATTTCAAGGCCCTCTCCCCAAACACCTGAGGCAAAGTTAAGGCCAACCTGATAATACATTCAGCCTTGTTGGTGGATGTGTTTTCCAAGATGCAGCGACAATAATTAAAGAATGCACAGGTGTCTTTCCCTGGGGGCGCCCTCCCCAGAGGAGGCCATTCATCCTGGTTGTGTCACCAGAGGAACCGATGGTGGTGGATATAACATGGAACTCTGACGGGAGGCAGAGGCAATGGACCAGATGTATATGCAGCAACACGGATGATTCTCCGAAGCAATATTAGGTAAAAACAGAAGAGGTTTTTGTATCACAGCACCATGGACATAAATAGAAAGCACAAGCACATACAAAACACGAGAACATATACAACAAGGGTACATGCATAATTCAGACCTATATCAAATGCATTAGAATGGATGTCTACGAGAGGAGAAGAGGAATGAAGATTATGATAAGGGGGGAAATAAAGGCAGGAAACAAGTATTGCATGAACCAATGACAATAATGGGCTATTAACCAAGAGGTATGATCAACTCCATTTCCTGCATCAGGAGTTTTGAAACAATCCCTGCCTGAAAGTGTTGTCGGAATTATACAAAATGTTCACAAAGGTCCCGGGCATAGCCCTTGGCACGCAGCAGATGCTCCAGACACGGCAGTGTGTTCTGCCAGTTACTCATTGAACGCATGCGGTACCAGGTGCTCTGTGCTGGGTGCTGTGCAGAGTTTCACAAGAGACAAGGATTTGGTGTCTCAGGGACTTGAACATGGCAGAGGGGGTGTCATACCAGCAGGAGGAGGGAACCCTCACCAGGGATCGCAGAGTTCATGCTGTCAGACCCCCTCACTTTCCAAACTGAGGCTGAACGGAGTGGCTTGTCCAGGGTCACACAGCAAATTGCTGACGGGGTCTCCAGGGCCCTGTCCAGAGCGTTAATGAAGCCAGTACCTGAGTATAGACCAGTGGAGGCTCTCATTTCCTGTCCTGCCTTTTACCCCAACTGACCTCCCCGAGGCCCCTCCTTTGTTTATGCACCCAGCCCTGGGTGTGTATTTAATGGAGAAGTGAATTAATTGATTGTTTTAAAAATGCAGTTTGCGAGCTAAAACTTTCCAGGACAAGAGGTTGATGGGGAGCAGGTGAAAGGTTCTGAATCCTGGCTGATGACGCGCGAAGGAGTCACCTCCCCAGCTCTTCCTCTTCGGGGCTTGCCGGGTGGCTTCAGTGCTCCCAGAGTCTCCCTGTCAGAACCAACCTCACTCCCAGCCCTCAACACTGCCCTCCCCCTCCCCCCATCATACTGCCCTCGTCATCCTTCTATTTAGCCCTAAAATATCAACCTTTTGCTCAACCCACTCCAAGGAGAGGGGGGAGAAGTGTTCCTATAACCCGCTTCCAGCCCTTATCCTTTTACTCAGCCCTAAATATCCGAGCCCCAAAGATGGCAAGAGGCCCTTCAGAGGCATAAGGAAGTCTCCGGAGCCCCGCTTTCTGAGATCAGAGGGAGGGGGAGGGGGAGAACTCGGGGCCTGGCTCACAGGGTGCTGTGTCTTGGGCAGCATGCTCTGGTGCTGGCTTCAGCAATGTGCAGGGGTGGTCAGACAAGTCCACAGAAGGTAAGTGGACATGGCAAAGGGGAGGGACAGGTCCTGGAAGACTCTGCCAACTTCTTGCCAGCCTTGTCCCACAGGGCTATGACAGCCTTTCCTACGACTGCAGGAAAACCAAAAAGTTTTCCCACAGATTTCAAAATGAGGTTGACAAAGAACTGAATAACAGATTCTCCAGGACGAGCACAGTCTCTAAGGTGTCAGATGTGAAGAGAGATGAAGGGAGAATTCTTTCCATGACGGGAACTCATCTCCAGGGGGTTCGACACAGTCCTGAGTGGAGGAAATGTCGATGCTGAGGAGGAGGAAGGCTGACATTTAGTGAGCACTTACTCGGTCCCCTACTGGATTGTCTCATCCCCCCCCCCCCCCCCCCCACCGTGAGCTGGGTGCTGTGTTACAGAGGAGGAAATAAGGCACGGAGAGTTGATGACTCACCCAGGATTACACTACTGGGAAGTGGTGGGAGCAGGGGGATTTGAATCCAGATTGTCTCCATCCATAGCCCAGGGGCCTAATTGCTAAACAAAACGGCCCTGGAACCTTCCTGTGGTCTTTAGGATCTCCCAGCGTGTGGCTGATTACACAAGATAAACAAATTTTTTGCACTCAGGACAGCAATCCAAGCAGCCATCAGTCATGCTCACTTCCCCTTAGGGATATTTCTTAGAGAAATGCATTCTAGGAAAACGTCAATCTACAGCTTCTAGCATACTTCTTCCTATATCCTCATTATTTTCTCATGCTTGATGGCAGGCTCTCCACTGTTAAACTAAGATCCTGTCATGGGGTTTGAATCACATCTAACCTCCCTTCCGTTGTAATTGATTTTCAGCACTCTCAGTAGCCCCACCGCTAATGGAATGTTTGGGTAACATTATTATAAGATATTTAAAGAGATTTTAAAACACAAAAACAAAATAAAAGCCAGAACAATTTTCGAAGAAATTCTGACACGTGTAAACCACAGCCTAGTTCAGACAAGACTGACAAAACCCTGCAGGGATTTCTGTTTACCGGCTAAGGTGGCGCCACCGTGTGGCAAGAATATAATCACCATTCCTGATTTACTTGGATAACCAGTTGAAATTGTGTCCTAATTAATTTTTTAAAAATATATTTTTATTGCTTTCAGAGAGAAAGGGAGAGGGAGAAAGAGAAACATCAGTAATGAGAGAGAATCACTGATTGGCTGCCTCCTGTATGCCCCACACCGGGGAAGGGGCCTGCCACCCAGGAAGGTGCCCTGACTGGGAATCGAACCCTGACCTCCTGGTTCACAGATCGATGCTCAACCACTGAGTCATGCTAGCTGGGCTGACTTATTTTTTTAATAAGGGAGGATTTCATTATTTTAAAGTTGTACACATAAGGCCAGGTTTATTATTATCTCATATTACACTATTTCAAATTCAGGGAACCTCTAAAGACACTTTCCGTTGATCAAAGAAGCCACACAAGGTAGATAGAAATTCTGATAACCTGAGATTAGGCGTATGTATCACAGGCAGGCCTTGGTGAAACCCCTGGTGGCAAGTCCTCAAAAATATGGTAACAGATCAATTTTAAGTCACTCTGAAGCTGAACCAAAGAACCTTGGAATCTCTGGGCTGAAAAGAACGTGGAAGACAACATGGTGGCCCTTCAGGAAGGTACATGTTTAGTAATCGTGTGAATTTAGCCATAGTCACTAACTCACTCAGGCTGGATAGGCGCCTTTACAGGTTCCTGATTGGAGAACCACCGTGCATAGCTGTCATTGGTCCGACAGAGTGCTTGTTATGCAAAGCCTATCTCAAAGGGTTGTCATGAGAACTAAATACTTTTTTATTGCTTTGCCTTTTACTATTTGACATGTGCTTTGTCAATTAAACTGATGAATGTACAAATGTCATTGACAAATGCTCCTTGTTAGCATGAGGCAGATGGTCCTAGCCCAACGGAAGAGACCAGTGTTCCCCAAAAATTAATGCACCTATGAGTCACTCAGGGGTCTTTTAAAAATGCAGACTGTTTCAGTCAGCCTAGGATGGTGCCCGAGAGTCTGCATTTCTAATAAGCTCTCGGGTGATTCCAGTCCACCAATGGCACTTTAAATAGCAAAGGTATAGAACAGTGACTTTAGCCAGACTGAACCTTAGAATTACATACTGAGATTTGTAAAGGGCGGACTCTCAGCCCCTACACTAGATGTACTGAATCAGAATTTCCCAGGGCGGGATTCAAGCATTTATAGTTTTAATAACCCAAGTGATGCTGGTGCTCAGCCAAGGCTAGTATTCTTCGTAAATCTGCTCTCCAGCTAATTCTGGGTCATTCAATCAGCTGATATTTGTTAAGCTTCTACTCTGAGTCAGGCATTGAACTTGGTGAGGAGGACAAACAGAAGAACCAGCAGTGACAAAGTGTATGATAAATGCTGGCATGAGCGCTCTGTGTGGGAGCTCAGGTTAAGGGTGTGGGGATCCTGCCAGATTGTTCCGTCAAGGGCAAGGAAAGCTTCTCCTGGGAGGTGAAGTTAGAGCCACGTTAAAAGGATGAATAGGGCCAAGTCAGAGCAAGATGAATAGAATAACGTAGCATGTTAGAGAAGACCTGGGTTTACCCGTGGGAGGGTCAAAAACCAGGGTAGAGAAGAGGATAGGAATAAGATCACGAAGGGATGCTAGGAGTTTGACTGAAATCTAGTTAACTCTGAAATCTAGGGTTTTAAGAAGATTCAAAGTGTCAAACCCGAAATACGTATTAGTCCTCAGCATTATCATTGTTATAATAATAATATTATCGTTATTGCCAGATTTGTGGTTTAGAAAGATGAGACTAACAACACCATGAAGAGAACTGGAGGGGACACAGACTGGAAACAAGTGGTCACAAACTGTTATACAATCCAGTTAAAGAATAGAAAAGACATGAAGAAAGTAGACCTTTAGATTTTACAGGACTAGGAAGACTTGGTTCCTGCAATTTAAAAAATTCATCCTGCATGAGGGAGTTGCAAATTCATTTCTCAAATAAACTTGAGGAGGAGTCCGTGTAAGATTTAGTCCAATATTACTAATAAAGGAAACTGAGGCTCAGATATAAACTTACTTGTTCAAAGTCACATGACAAGTTTGGGAGGAACCTGGTCCATCTTATGCAGTTCACACCAGGTAATCCTGCTGCTGAGGCCCACAGGTTCGGAAGATAGAGCCCTCATATGACCATTGGGAAGTTGAGGACATTCCTCTTAGTTGGTGCGTGGAGTGGATTGGCATGGCTGCAAAGGGACCCAGACTTTAGTCCTTGTTGCCGTTAGCTCCATATTCTCAGATATGAAAATCCCCAACATGAGGATCCTCAGGCACTTTTGAGAGGTACCCAGATGTAGCCCCCACCTTTTCCAAAGACGGTCTTGGAGCAGATGGGATAATGACAGCAAAGCTGCAATAGTGGAAGTACAGATATGGAGCAGGTGGCAAAGGTGAGTGGTGAAGTTATCTTGCTTTCTGTCTTTCAAAGACATGCCCATCCCTCCAATCCATTCTTTCTCATTTCCTCCAGGACTTCCTCCATGAATCAATCGCTGCTGTTCCACTGGCTCTTTCCTCTCAGTCAAATTTGCTCCAATCTTGTCCATCTTTAAAGGGTCATCCCATCTCAGTCCTGCCATATACTCTGCCCCCAGAGTTATCAACTCCACCCATGCTGCACAGAGGAATAAGGTTGCAATCTGGCTTTTACCCCTGTCATTTGGGGAAGTTCTCTGATTATCGTTAGTTCAAAGTTGGCCTCTGACTACTATGACTCCTTTTTAGAATTGAGAGTGGTTTGTAAATTGATCTCTGTGGCCACACATTTGTTCATTTGGTTTTTCATAGACTGTATCTATATAAAATTAGAGACGGAATGCCTCATACTCTGAGGAACAGTACAACAATTAGGAACCAGTTTGGCTGCTATTAACAATTCCACTGGCTTAAACATATTACATGATATAGACAGATTGGTAGCCTAACAGCTGTTTGTATTCATCCTTCCTACCTCTCCAGGGGTTTGTTGCTTTAGCCTTTCTCAGATAGCTCTGTTGATGGTGAATAATGAAAATGTTTATATCGACCAGCCCAGGAAGTGTTCTGAACTGTGGGTAAAGTCTGTATAACCCTGCCCCCCAATTCACAGCCCCATTCTCCATTGCATCATTGCAACCAGGACCCGGAAGCCTGCCAGCTCAGGTGACCAGACCACCTCAGATGACCAGAAACCATGTCTGAAATGCATGAACTTGGTTCTTCACACCCCTCACATTAGATTCCAAGCTTTCGTGCAGTAAGCTTGCTATGCTCTAGCTATCAGTTCTTTTTCTCCAATATTGCTTCAAAAAGTGAAATCAGGTTAGCTGTAAGTTAAAAGGAATAGATTTTGGAGAGGTTGTAAATTGTAAAATGCGGTTTGATGTTTTTTCACATACAATGAGTTCTTCATGGATGGGTTTAATCAAACATCTAATGTATCTATGAGTGAATTTTAAAGTTTTTAAAAATGTATTAGTCAAGACTCTCTAGAGAAATAGAACTGATAGGAGATAGGAGGGTAGAGATTTATTATGAGGAACTGGCTCACAAGATTATTGAGGCTGAGAAGTCCATGTGCAGGCTGGAGGCCCAGGAAAGCCCTGAATTTCGAGTTTTACGTTCAGGTCGTAAGGATTTGTAGTCACCACTGAATGAATGTCAGAGCTGGCTAGTGAACTTCCTGTTGAACCAGGGATTACCCAACTAGATAAGAACAGCCGGAGGCTCAGGAAAGCTTCAGATCTAAACCCAGAAGCCAAGAGCCAGGAGTGCCAACTGTGTCCCAGCTCAAGCCAGCAAATTTGCCCTTCCCCCTCCCTTTTGTTCTTAGACCCTCATGGATTGGATGGTGCCCACGGCACTAGTGAGGGCAATCATCTTTACTCAGTGTCTACCAATTCAAATGCTGGTCTCTCCCAGAAACATCCTCACACACATCTCAAAAAAATGTTTTATCTGCTGTCTGAGCATCCCTTAGCCCAGTCAAGTTGACACAAAATCACACTGGGGCAGGGAGAGAGAGCATTTTTTACACATTGGTTTCACTGTTTCGTTTTTAAATATTTTCTCACATACTCAGTTTCTCTTTAAAAGTTTGGAGTTCATTATGACAAATTGCATTTTAAGTCAGGCAGCACTTTTTGAGGCTTGGCCCATATGTTTCCTAAATTCAAGCAATATTTGGTCCAGGTAAGATCTAGTAGAACCAGGCAACTTGAAACTGCCAGGCCAACTCTCAGTACTAGTTCCTGTAATTTCTCTGATGATTTTGGTGGTCACATTTTTGTCTTCATTCACCCTTAATCAACTGGGTCTCTTTTTAATTGACATATGAACTCTTCTGCTATCTAGTTAAAGTTTATTTAAGAACTTTGGTTTTTAATAAGGATATTACTTTAACCTGGCCACCATGTTCTGCTTTATCAGAGTTAATTTGAAACAGAGCAGAACTCTGTGATCACTTAAATACAAACAATTTATTCTTCAGAATTTTTCTCTAAGTAGAGGAACGTTCTTGACCCGCAGTAAAACGTGGTATTTCTGGTCGTCCAGTTTATAGTTATCCTTCATGTGCTACAGGCACCAGGGCCAACCCACAGAAAGAGGAAAGCACCAATTTGTGATAGGCCCTGTGCTGGACAGCTGGGTACATAAATGAAAACAAGATTCTTGCCTTGGAGAGCCTCAAAGTTTATTGTGAGAGATGAACCGATAATTAAATAAATCATAACATAGTTATGTTTTACATATATAACAATTATATGAAAAGTGCTGTGGAATCGTGGAGGGAGGAATTTGTTTTTGTGGAAAGGAGGAGAGGATTAAGGAAGACTTTGGAGAGGTTGTAAATTTAAAAATGGAGTTTGAAGGATGTCAGAGTGTACTAGGCATTGATGCATGAAAAGAACATCCCAGACAGAGGCTCAGCTGAAAAAAAAAGGGGGGGGGGGGGGAGTGGCATGGAGTAAAGACAATTTCTGGGAATTTTGAGTAGTTTATGTGTTACTGTGGCATAGGGTACTTAGGGTGATATGGGAAGTGGAGGAACAGGTGGGAGTCAGAATTAGAAGGCCTTGAGCACTGGCCTGAGGGGTTAGATTTGTTCCTGTCAGCCATGCACCCACAGAAGGCTTTTGAGCCCCTCTTTTAGCTGTTATACTGGATGGGCACTATTCCTTGGCCCTTCGTCTCTAGAATTGAGCCACTGCTCTTCTACTGGGCCCACTTTCTGCTAGGCCCTCAGATGCCCGTAGTTCTCCATAGCGCCTTATGTTTGCCTCAGGTTTCAAGCCGTTACAAACTGTCTGGATTTGGTGGGTGATTTTTTTTTTTTAAGGGATTTAATATTCTCCCTCCTGCCCTATCTACACTGCAGGCAATTGGCATTGATGCTTTAGATTTGGGTCAGCTCTGTCTGTTCTCCTGTCAAGTGAAGATTAGATATTCAGTATTTTTAAATTTCATGTTCAGGTCTTAAGTGTTGATAAGTCACCACGGGGTGAATGAAAGAGCTGGCCAGTGACCTTCCTGTTGAACTAGGAGTTACCTCACTAGACAAGGACAGAATTGAGATAAAAACTCAGGTCTCCTGACTCGGCGTCCAGTGCTTTTTCCAGGGTGCTCTGGCTCCTGGCTCTGCTTAGCCAGGTGTGAGCCAGACCAGATGAACTTGGTACCTCAAGCCCACAAGGCCATGGTAGAGAGCTGGAACTAAGGGAGGGCTGTTTCCAGAATGGAATTCGGTACCTCACCCCAGAGAGAATGATGCAATGTATTTTGATACCTTCCTTTCTTCTGTAAAATGGGAGCAGAGCTTATTTAATGCTGCAGCTGACAGCAGGGATTAGCATGTGGCCGCGTTGTTTGTTTTGTGATGGTTGAGGGATAATGAATCTTTGGTCAAGTTGTATAATCTTAAAGTCAGAGTTGCAAGGAAACTTGGAGGTGATGTGCGGTGGTGACAGGCAGCTTCATGTAGTCCACGGGTCACAGAAGACTCCCGGCAGCCAGAGGCCGAGCTTCCTGTCTTTGGAATTGTTCAACCCGAGAAAAGTGTTCAAGCCAGAAGAGAATCGTGCTCTAAGGATCTTTCTGCGCATGAGAGGTGGCTGGATGGGAAACTCCATGGTTTCTGGCTTCGGCACACATTTTCTCTAATTCCCGCTCAGGTGAGCTCGCCGGGCAGCTGTGCGGCATTCATCATGCCAGACATTTGCTGGGTAAACGTTAACAGGTTGCTAACAACAACCGTCACCGTTTACTGCCTATAGCGCCAGCACGGTCCGTACCCAGTTAACTCATTTCCTGAACGACCGTGATCTCTAGCCCACAGGGGAGGAAACAGAGGTTTAAAATTTTGCCCCAGGGGCAGAGTCTGGATCAAATTTCGGTTTAACAGATTCCAAGAGCTTTTTCCGGTTTTTCTTCAGCTCTAGTTCCCGAAGAAAAGAGAGTGGTTTCAGAGCTCCGTTTCTCGCCGCCTCGAGAGGGGAATTCGGACCAGCAGAGCTGGGAGGCGGCACCGTGCCCACCGGCCGTGGGCTAGACCCTCTGAGCTCTGGAGCCGGTGGGCGGGGCCCGGCTGTGGGCGGGGCCCGGCTGTGGGCGGGGCCCGGCTGTGGGCGGGGCCCGGCTGTGGGCGGGGCCCGGCTGTGGGCGGGACCGGAAGTGGTTCTGCGGAAGGACGCGAACTGGGCCGGAGTCCCAGACTGTCGCTGTGTCCGTCCGGGGACTGAGGTGGGAGGGCTTTTCCCTGTCCCACAGAGGTCCCCGCGCTTGGCGCCCCGCGGCCGCAGCCTCCAGGGACGATGGTGGCCCGCCTGCTGCTGCGCGCTTGGCCCCGGGTCCCTGCCGTGGTCCCGGGAGCCCCCCGGCGGCCCCTGAGCGCCGGCTCCAGGCCCGGCCAGTACCTGCAGCGCAGCATTGTGCCCACCATGCACTACCAGGACAGCCTGCCCAGGTGAGCCCGGCCGCCGCCCGCCGCCCGCCCAGTGTCGGCCCCAGTCTTACAGGCACTCACAGCTCCTACTGAACCGCTTCTGTCCCCACTCCCACCCGGGACGCACTCCCCGCCCCCGGAAAGCCTGTGACTGTCAGAATCTCTTGGCACAGGAACCACCGGACGCACAAATTCTATTTGAGAACGTCCCATGGCTCCCTGATTCTCCAGCTTGAACCTTCTCGAACTCTCCGGTAACTCAACTTCCAGCCAGAAACCCTAAGAGTTCCTCACCTTGTCCCCTGAAAAATAGCCACGGTGTTCCCCGAAGTGCTTTCATGATCGCCCCACATTCCTGCCCAGAATATGGTCAGGCCAATTTCTTGATACCTAAGAGTTATCCTCCTTCAGTGTCTCCCAACACCCCATCTTCATCACCGGTATTCAGAACCCTCTGCCAACAGTACTCTGCCCTTTCAGCACCCCTAGCAGCCTCCCAAGCACACTCAAGTGTCCATCTTACCTACCGCCCCCCCAAGTCTTCAGCACTCTAGGCCCAGTCTTCACCCGAAAACCTCTCACCACGATAAAATCTTAACACTCCTAAAATATCCTCCTAACCCATACCACCCAAGCAACTTCAGCCCACCCTCAAACCGCCCCCCCCCCCAGAGTCTTACTCAGATGAGATCCAGAATCCACCTAAACCCCCTCCCCTCCTCCTCACCATAAACGCCGGGGGACCTTCCACCTAGAACCTACTCCCCTAGGAAAACGGCCCCTGTGCACTTTCCCCTCCCCCCTTCCTCCTCCCAGGCTCCCTGCCTTTACCATTCTCTCTCCTAAATCCGAAGGGCTCTTTTGCCTCTGTAACTTTCTAATAAACTTTTTCTTATAAATAACAAAAAAGGAAGAAAGAAAACAGTCCAATAAATCTTACTCTTTCCCTCACCCAGTATTTTCTTCCACTCAGTTTCCAATGTTCCTGCCTTCCCTGAGCTGCCAGTCTCCTTCTCCAGGATGGGAAATGTCCCCCAATTCCTTCACCCTCTAAAATCAGATTTAACTGTCTGCATTCACCAGTTAGTTCCAACTTTGTATCAAAGATTGTTCTCTCTCCAAACTGTCATCAGGATTCTCCTAGTCCAGGAGCTGGAGGCCAGAGTTCCCCACCACATGAATAGAACAAAGATCGCATTGCAAGCATCACCCCAACTACTGTTTTTCTTCACATCCAGGAACCCCTGAACCTATTGTCAACACTGCCCACCCCCACCCTCTCAGGAAAATCATCAAGGTGATTCTTTCTAAATTACAGAGTGCAGACTTCTAAACAAATTAAAACGAGATTATCTAGCCCAAATCCCTTCCTTTAAATTTGGCCAGAGTTAGGGGGAAAGGAAGGAAAGCTGTTGGTGTGCCTGTGGGATAGGCCTGGGACACACCCCTCCTTGACAGCCTGTGTGTGGGCCGAGCCTGTAAGTGGGGGAAAGGTGAGGAATGACAGAACCTGTCTGCCTTTGCCAAGCCCAGCTGCAAATGGATCCTTGACTTCCCATTTCAGAGGGAAGTCTGTTTAAAATTGGAGAACTGCGGAGAATATTCAAGGTCATTTTCTCCAACCCACAATACAAAAATCTGTAGGAATTTGAAGCTACTAACAGTAGTACTGAATCATCACCTATGTGTAACTTTAAACAAGAGCTCCCCCCCCCCCCCAGGCCTTCATTAGCTCAGCTGTAAAGTGGAGGTTAGATAAAATAAGATTCCTTTTATCTCTGAGATCTAAGACTGGTAAACGTGTCCTCTTTGACATTCATTTTGATGTCACACTTGGTGAAAAGCCTGGCTTTGAAGTCTGGTAGAACTTGGTTTCGGGGTCTGGATCTTACTCTGTAACTTAAGGCAGTTCCTGAGCCACTGCTCTTCCCCGGAATGCAGCAATGGGACACACATTTCATTGGGCTACTGTGGGGTTAGATGCCTGAAACAGGGAACTGTCCCAATTAGTTGGCAAGGGTGGTCCCTTTGTATTAAGAGGTTTACCTGGACCCCCTCCCTCTTATTCCTGTGGTATTACTGCTGCCTATTGACCACTTTTTTCTAGGAACCTTTGCACTAGCATTTGCTTGTTTTTTAGATGTTAAAATTTTCCTTAGCATTTTTTTAGTGTGGTAGAATATACATAATATAAAATTCACCATTTTAATTATTTTTAGGTGTCCAATTCAGTTGGATGTTATTATTTTTAATTTTTTATAATGCAGAAATAGATTTATTTGTACATACACCGATGAAGGAAAGCAGTCTTGTGACAAATGAAGACAGTTAAGATTCTTAAGGAGCTGATTTTGGGGCCTAGTGCGACGGGAAGACTCACTTTGTTGCTCCAGATGTTGGGTCTGTTCGCCTGACACTTCAGCAGGCTTTCCCAATTCGTCTTCCCCTCCTGGGCCTGATTTTCCAATTCCTTGTGATATACACGCTGGCGTTGCAGGTAGTTTGTGTTACTTTTCTGTTACTCCAGGTACTTTCCCCTGAAGCATAAGACATTAGTGTCATTGTTGGCAGAAGGCATGGCCTTCACATACAGAAGGAGCTTGGTAACTAGTTCTCCAGTTCCAGAGCAGACGCTAGAGCTTGCATGCCGGTTCCCCAGCTCTCTATCTCAGGCTTCAGTCACTGAAAGGCAGTTTTCGCTCACATTCTCTTAGGTATCTTAGGAATCACCTCACCTTGATTTTCAAAAAATGTGGCAAAACAAGGTTCTTCTGGTCCTTCAATGTAATAACAGGCCACAGGTAAATAAGCATCTCTGATGTGCAGTTCATAAGATGCCACGTGATTAATAGCAGCCCTGCACTCTTCAGAGAGTGCGTACTTGGCTGCCGTCTCAGAATTAGAGAAAACCAGGCATAAGCAGTGCTCAGTTAGGTGTTATTTGTAAAGGGCTGTGTTGATATATATTGAACAGTTAATTTCAGAATATAAACTGCAAGTTCTGAGGAGACTAAGATATAAATCATCACTCTGAAAACTTTCCCACTAAAGTAAGTTCAGGCTAGAGTTAACACTCCAGAATTTTTAATAAGCACTGTTTTTACAAAACTGCCATTGCCTCTAATTTAGAATTTTGTTTACAAAGAAGGTAAATTTTCATTAATGTTCCTTCTGTGTCAAAACAAAGTCTTGAGAAAAGTAAGTGGGTAACTTTGTAATTATGAGGTAGTTGAGCTAGTATTTGGGGATTTTCTTCGAAAGTCCATGAATGTAAGGGGATCTACAGTTGTAAAGGGTCATACATGGTTGTTCAGTTCAGCCTAAGTTCATAATGGCTGTAAATAATTCAGATTTACTTTTTACGCCTTTTTAAAAAATCTTTATCGTTTAGTTTATTTATTACATTGTTTCCCTTTTTCCCCCTATATCTCCCCTCCACCCTGTACCCATCCCACCCTCCGCCCTCACCTCCCCACACTGTCCTCTCCCATAGATGCATGATTTTTGTCCAGTCTCTTGCTGCACCTTCCACACCCCTTTTCTCCCCAAGAATTATCAGTCCATTCCCTCTCTATGTCCATGATTATGTTATATTCACCAGTTTATCCTGTTCATCAGATTATTAATTCAACTTGATTTTTAGGTTCATTTGTTGATAGATGTGTATTTGTTGTTGATAATTTATATTTTTACCTTTTTATTCTTCCTCTTCTTATAGAATATCTTTCAGCATTTCATATAATATTGGTTTGGCGGTGATGAACTCCTTTAGCTTTTTCTTATCTGCAAAGCACTTTATCTGACCTTCAATTCTGAATGATAGCTTTGCTGGACAGAGTAATCTTGGTTGTAGATTCTTGCTATTCATCACTTTGAATATTTCTTGCCACTCCCGTCTGGCCTGCATCGTTTCTGTTGAGAAATCTGCTGACAATTGTATGGGTGCTCCCTTATAGGTAACTAACTGTTTTTCTCTTGCTGCTTTTAATATTCTCTCTTTGTCTTTTGCTCTTGGCATTTTAATTATGATGTGCCTTGGTGTGGTCCTCTTAGGGTTCCTATATATTGGGGTTCGGTGCGCTTCTTGGACTCCTAAGTCAATTTCTTTCACCAGAAAAGAGACCTACAAGGAAGAATTGTGGGAAGTGTTCGGTCACTGTTTCTTCAAGTAGGTTTTCATTGTCTTGCTCTCTCTCTTTTTCTGGCAACCCTATAATTCGGATGTTGGTATGCTTGAGGTTGTCCCAGAGGCCCCTTACACTATCTTCAATTTTTTGGATTCTTTTGGTTTCTTGCTTTTCCAGCTGAGTGGATTTTACCTCTTTGTATTTCAAATCTTTAACTTGGTTCTTGGGGTGCTCTAGAGTACTTTTAGGTCTTTGTGTAATATTTTTTATTTCAGTCAGTGTATGCTTAATTTCTAGTTGGTCCTTTTTCATATCCTCGTAGGTGTTGTTCATTTCCTTGTAGGTCTCAGCCTTTTCTAGGAGCCTCTTGAAAAGCCTTATAACCGTGGTTTTGAACTCTCTGTCTAGTCAACTTTTTTTTCTCCATTTCTTTCACATCTGATTTCTTTCCATTTCTCTGAATTGTGGCTGCTTTCCTGAGTTGGTCCATTAGCTTTGTGTGGTAGATGTCCTCTAAGGGACAGTTACCTGAGGTGGATACTCTTGCTGCAGCCCTTTATGGATTGTACAATATTGTTGAAGTTAAGCCCAGCTTATTGTTGTTAGCACTAGGAGGGTTTGACCTCCAGGCCAATTGGCTGTGCGGGACAGCTGTGTTCAGGTTGGATGAGCGGAGTCTCCGGGCTGAGCAGGCAGCGTCAGCTCCGCCCTATGTGGCACGTGGGTCTCTGTGCCTTGTGATAACGGCTGCACACACCTCTGAGAGAAAGCCGCCTCAGGTCTCCACCCGCTGCCAGACAACTCTGCCTCTCCCCAAATTAGACTGCACCCCCAAAGTCTCACCCAGGGTTGTAAAACAAAGCAGTCTGGTGGTTTCCCGAATGAGGGAGCAAGTCAAGAGTCCTCTCTGTGTGGTCATGCACTTCTGTTCCCAAGTTTACATGCAAACTGCTGTTCCAAGTTCACACGCACTCTCCACAGGCTCACAGACCTCTGCCGCGCCGGGCTTCAGCGTGCTTTCCCACTGCCCAGTTCCCCCCGTATGAGTGTGGGCTCCCCGGACCTTGCCCGGAACTGGGGAATCAGTGCAGTGGGACGCCTCCGCCCTCCCCGTTGGAGAAAAACAGCTGGGTTTGCAGCCGCCGGCCCTCTCCGCTGGTGCGCACGCAGGACTCCAAACCTTTCTCTGCGCGTATCTTCAACGCTGCGCTCTGCCTCCACCACTCCTCTGAGTCACAGTCTCCTATCTTTACTTTTATTTGTGGAATTTTCACTCAGCCAGCTTTCCAGTGATTCTGGACGATGTTTGTTCTGTTGCTAAGTTGTAGTTTTGGAATTGTTGTGTGGGGCAGCAAGATAGGTGTTTATCTATGCCACCATCTTGGTTCCTCCTCCACCTGAACCTACACCTTTTTTTTTTTATGAGTATGCATTGAAAATAAACCGAAGAGCCATAATATATCTTATTTATAGTAAGGTTTTAAGCTACATTTTTTTTTTTTTGTACCTGAAAAAATTATTTTATTGTGAGGCTTTGGGCCTTGGGTACCCAGCCATCGCCCTGCTCAGCTCAGCCTTGGCCTTAGCCTGGCCACTGGAGACCGCCTAGCCCTGGGGGCCACCTCGGCTCTGGCCCCCCCTCCCAGCCCCGGTCTTAGCTCCGGCTGCCTGCGACCACTCAGCCCCAGGGCCTGGGCGCTCGCCGCCGCCCCTTCTACTCAGCCCCTGGGGCCACCAGGTGCTTCCTGCCGCCACCGCTGCTTCGTCTCCACCCCTGCTGCTTCGTCGCTGCCCCCACTCCTGATTGGCTGGTAGCGTAGCGAAGGTATAGTCAATTTGCACGTTTCTCTTTTATTAGATATGATACTAGAGGCACAGTGCACAACATTCCTGCACTCAGGGGGGGTTCCCTTAGCTCAGCCTGTGCCCTCTTGCAGTCTGGGAGCAGTCATGGAATATCTGACTGACAGCTTAGGCCTGCTCCCCTGTGAGCCCAGCTTCTGGCACAGTGACCACCAGGGGGCAGCTCCTGTGTTGAGCGTCTGTCCCCTGGTGGTCAGTGTGCATCATAGCAACATGCCTTTCTGCTGTTAGGTCGATTTGCATATTAGCCTGTTATTATATAGGAGGATAGATAATTCATGAGGTTGACAGAGCTCAGCAGGGTATTTCTAATATAAGTTATCCCAACAAGAACAGTCAGACTGTGACTGAAGTGTCATTTTGAAGGCTGCCACTCATAGTCCATTTGGGTGGCTATAGACTGGGTGACATAAACAATAGAGATTTATTCCTAAAGCTTTTGGAGGTTAGGAAGTCTCAGATCAAAGTACTGGCAGATTAAATATCTGGTAAGGGCCTGTTCCTGCTTTTTAGATGGCCATCATTTCACTTCTGATGGTTCAAACTAGATTTTATGGATAACTTTCCAGTTTTCCTAAATGGCTGCTAAATTTAGATAATTTGAATATCTCATTGTTAATTTGAGTTGGCAGAGATAACCTAGCAAATTAAGTTTTGGTACCAAGGGATATATCTTTCAATAAAATTGTTGATGTGAAAAAGAAAGTATACCTCACCATACTGTCCATGTGTTTTAATTTCAATATGGACCAGTAACTTCATCACCATAGTCATCCCTGGAAATCTACTGGTAGAGAATGATGAATAAATAGCACATAGGAAGATCTGGCTCTTCCTCACTGGACTCTTGGTGGCTGGGCATGGCTTGATTGTCAACTGCATATTTGGACAGACTGGCCCTTGGACAGACCTGAGTTTCACTTTTGTAGGAATCTCTGTTGTATAATACACAAGCACATTTAAAAATAGAACTTTTTTTTTTTTAATCTTGGGGGAGAAAAATTCAGTTCAAACTAAGGGTAGAATTCAAATCAGTTCCAATATAGGTGTAATATAGGAATTGTAGTTGTAACCAGGAAACCGAATCTATTAGTATATTTACTAATTTAGGTTATGAAATTCATCATTAATACATTAAAATTATTTTACTGAAAAAGATAATTATTGCCTTGACCGGTTTGGCTCAGTGGATAGAGCGTTGGCCTGCAGACTGAGAGGTCCCAGGTTTGGTTCCGGTCAAGGGCATGTGCCTTGGTTGCAGGCATGTCCCCAGTGGGAGGTGTGCAGGAGGCAGCTGGTTGATGTTTCTCTCTCGTTGATGTTTCTGACTATCCCTCTCCTTTCCTCTCTGTAAGAAATCAATGGAATATATTAAAAAATACATATATCCTATCTAATAAAAGAGAAACATGCAGATTGACTGTACCTTCGCTACGCTACCAGCCAATAGGAGCAATATGCAAATTAACCCCAAGCAAGATGGCAGGCAGGCCCCCTCCAACCCTAGCCAGTCACGGCCCCAGCGGTGCTTTGCTGCGGGTGCCGGGGGTCCCAGATCGCAGCCCAGCTCCAGCCCCAGTGGGCCCCCTGCGGCGAAGGCTGGCTACCTGGGTGCTTAGCTGTGGGTGCCGGGGGTCCCTGATTGCAGCCCAGCCCTAGAGGACAAAGCCATGGTGGTGGGGCCAAGGCAGAGGCCGTTATGGGTGATCAGGCCAGGAATGGGAAGGCAGTTGGGGGTGGTCAGGCCAGGAGGGGAGGGCAATTGAGGGTGATCAGGCTGGTAGTGGGGGGCAGTTGGGGCTGAGCAAGCCAGCAGAGGGGACCAATTGGGGCAATCAGGCCAGCAAGCAGAGTGTTTAGGGGTGATCAAGCAGTCAGGCAGGTGAGCGGTTAGGAGCGGATTGCGAGGGGGTTGTCCAAGTGCCAGTTTAGGCCCGATCCCACAGGGGTCTCAGATTGGAGAGGATGTAGGCCGGATTGAGAGAAACACCCCCCACCCCCTGAGTACACGAATTTTGTGTACTGGGCCACTAGTGTATGTGTGTGTGTGTGTGTGTGTGTGTATTTATTATTAATATTTATATTAGTAAATCCAATAATTCTGATTTGTCTGTGGCTTCCCGTTGTTGGTTTTTTGGAAGGTAGTTATCAGTTATTAGTTTACTAGAGGCCCGGTGCATGAAATTCGTGCATGGGGGGACCCTCAGCCCAGCCTGCACCCTCTCCAATCTGGGACCCCTTGGGGGATGTCTGACTGCTGGTTTACAGTCTAAACCAGCAGTCAGACATTTCTCTCACAATACTGGACCACTGGATCCTAGCCTGCCTGCTTGGTTGCCCCTAACTGCCTCCTCACCCCCCACTGGCTTGGTCATTCCTAATGGCCCCTTGCTGTCGGCCAGGTTGCCCCCAACTTCCCCCTCTCTGTTGGCCTGGTCGCTCCAAAGTATCCCCCACCCCCTTCTGGCCTGGTCACCTCTTACTCCCCCCCACCCCCCCGCTTTTCTGGTCACCCCCAACTGCCACCTCTACTGGCCTGGTCGCCCCTAACTGCCCCCCCCCCCCTGCTGGCCTGCTTACCCCCAGCTGCCTCCCCCACTGGCCTGGTCGCCCCATGCAGCCTGCTTGTTCAGTCATTTGGTCGCCCTTCACTAACCCCCCTGCTGGCCTGGTCATAGGCAGCCATCTTGTGAAGGTTAATTTGCATATCATCTCTTTATTATGTAGGATTAGTTTGGGTTGTGAAGCTAATTAACCTGTTTTATATATTGTCACCTACATGGACCTTGCTTTCTTCTCAGGCTGCCTGTTCCCAAACTTGAAGACACCATTAGACGATACCTCAGTGCACAGAAGCCTCTCTTGGACGACGGGCGGTTCAGGTAAATGCCGAGAACCCTGAACGACCATGTTGAGTGGTTCAAGAGAAGCTGACAAATAATGGTGGACTGCTTCAGGAAGGATCTGTGATTAGATTGGGTCTCAGGAACCTGTTGAAGGGCTGACCAAGTCTCTCTAACCAGACTCAACAAGTGATGGTTTGTAAGTCAGAACGAGAAGTTTGTGCTGTTTCCTGGTGGGAGTCCCTGAGGCCAGCTGGTGCTCCTGATAGGGAGGTACGTTGAGGAGAGCGGATGGCAGACCAGAAGTTTCCTTGGTGAGCACGTGCCCTGCATTGGATAGTGTGCCCCTAAAATCCATGCTGTCTTTGGAACCTCAGTGTATGACCTTATTTAGAAGTAGGCATGTTACCGATGTAAGTAAGATGAGATCAGTCTTGACCAGAGTGGCGGGGTGGAGCATCGTCCTGGGCACGGAAAGGTTGTGGGTTTAATTTCCAGTCAGGGCACATACACAGGTTGTGTGTTCAATCCAGGGTCTCGGCGCATATGGGAGGCAACCAATCAATGTTTCTCACATTGCTCTCTCTCTCCCTCTTTCTTTCTGTCTCTCTAAAATCAGTAATAACATATCCTAGAGCAGCAGTCACCAACCAGTGGTCCGTGAGGTCTGAAAGGTTGGTGACTGATGTCCTAGAGTAGGATTAAAAAAAAACATGAGATCATACTGGAGTAGGGTGGGTCTTTAATCCAAGGAGACTGATATTCTTATAAGAAGAGGAGGCGCAGAGACAGCCATGTGATGATGGAGGCAGAGATTGGAGTGTGTCAACAAACCAAGGAATGCCGAGGATAGCTGGTGACACCAGAAGCTAGGAGGAAGGCATGGAATACATTCTCCCCTGGAGTCTTCTGAGAGAAAACAGTCCTGCTAATACCTTGATTTTGTACTTCCAGCCCCCAGAACTATGAGAGAATAAATTCCTATTGTTTTAAGCTATCCAACTTGTGTTATTTTGTTATGGCAGTCCAGTTTGTGCTACTTCGTTATGGCAGCATGGAATTGGAAAATAATACTGGCTATTGCCAAAAAGTGAGTTGCATTAAGCTCTTACATCCTACTATAGTCCTCTTTATCCGTTATGAGAATTTTTCATGCAGATAATGGGCATTGTCATTAAAATCACAAAATCCTTCACTGGACAGTGATGGAAATACATAGATGAACTGTTCATAATCTAGTCCTGTACTTTTTAAGTATTCCTTATTAGTCACTTGAAACTTATCTTGAGATGGTAATAATTTAATAGCTACCAGTTACTAAATATTATATTTCAAACTATCCTAAATCCTTAGCTTTAGAAATATGTTTTAAACTTATAAGGTGATATTTTTTCTCTGTTTTACACAAGAAGAAACCGAAAGTTAGATCACGTAACTTGTTTAAGGTCACACTGTTTGCAAATGACAGAGCTAGAATTCAGACCTAGCTCTTTTGTACCCCAAAGCTTACGTCATTTTCTCCAGCCAAACTGCCTCCCACATTACAGACAGTTTTATGAGAGGTTGATTGATCTTCCCTGTTATTTGTAAAACATATCCTAGACTTACTCATTTTAGATTTATTCTTGTTCTGATCTCTGTCCTAGGTCCTAGGGATATACTATTGGGGACTCAAAGCTCGGTGTATTAGTTTTGGGTTATGAATCTAAAGGTCATGTATTTTCTGCCATCATTTGATTCTATCTTTTCTCAAACATTTCAGGAAAACAGAAGAATTTTGCAAGAATTTTGAAAATGGGATTGGAAAAGAATTGCACGATCAGCTGGTTGCTCAGGACAAGCAGAATAAACATACGAGCTACATTTCTGGTAGGGAGGTTTGGCTGCGGGTGTAATTTTTCTCAGACCCCTCCATAATTGAAAGTAAGGCAACTCTCTCCTGTTTTGGTCTCAAAAATATTTTTGGTGGGACAGGAGTGAAATGTGTCATCCTCTCCTCCTGAGGTAGACGTTAAGGCTGATTGAGTTCCTCCTCCTCTAAGATGTCGACTGAATTCATGCTTAAGAGCAACTGCTTGCTTCCTGTATAGATGGAATCAAGACAGAACCTAATCATTGGTCTGTCTGAAAAGGATGCATGCAGGATTAAGTCCCTATGTGTATCATTCTAGATCCTCCACAGTCTGGCCTAGCTGCCCACTCCAGCCTTTTCTCTTACCATTCTCTCTGTCACATTTCATGGTTCAATAACACTAAACAACTTGTTCCCTCAACCCATTAATTCTTTCATTCTCTGTGCCTTTATCCATGTTGTTTACACTGCCATTTGTTACCTGGAAATTTCTTCCTTTAAGACTCAGGTATGGTGATTTTCAGAGGCGGGGGTTGGTAGAAGTGGGTGAAGGGGATCAAAAGGTACAAATTTCCAGTTATAAAATAAGTCATGGGGATGTAAGGTACAACATGATGACGATAGTTAATAATACTGTATTATAAAGTCGCTAAGAGTGTAGATCTTAAAAATTCTCATCATAAGAAAAATAAATATATAACTGTGTATGGTGATGGATGTTAACTAGACTAGTGTGGTGATCACAATATCACTATATACAAATAATAGAATTGTGCACCTGAAACTGGTATAATTTTTATGCCAATTATATGCTCAATGAAAAAAATAAAAGAAAGAACCAGGTAGGATTATTTTTTGGTATGAAATCTTTCTGACCTTCTCCCTTTCCATTCAGAGTTTGTTGCTTCCACCTCTGTTTCACAACACTTTAATTTAGTTTATATTTTTATAAGGTTATATATATATATACATATATATATATATATGCACATAATTTAAAAAATCAAATAGTTCTACCAGGCTTATTAGGAAAAACAGCGATTTCCTGACCCTTCTATAATTTCCCACTTCTTACTTTCAGCTGCTCTCTGATTCTTTTGAAATATGTATCCTTATTCTCTAAATTACATATTTATATTATTGCAATTTAACTTTATTTGATTTAGGCATTATCTATTGGCATCTTGCTACAGAAGATTAGAATTTATCAGTCTCATATCCATACTACTTACAAGAGTGTACATGCCCATTTCCTTTCCCCTCATTTTCACAGTATAGTTATTTGTAATTTTAGTTACTGTAGTATTTTTTTAAAATTTATTACATCTTTATTGTTCCTCCTTTTCCCCCCCATAGCTCCCCTCCACCCAGTTCCCATCCCACCCTCTGCCCTTACCTCCCCCTGACTATCCTCATCCATTGGTGTACGATTTTTGTCCAGTCTCTTCCTGCACCCCCCCACACCCTTTTCCCCCTGAGAATTATCAGTCCACTCCCTTTCTATGCCCCTGATTCTATTATATTCACCAGTTTATTCTATTCATCAGATTTTTAATTCACTTGATTTTTAGATTCACTTGTGGATAGATATGTATTTGTTGTTCATAATTTTTATTTCTACCTTTCTCTTCTTAGAGAATACCTTTCAGCATTTCATATAATACTGGTTTGGTGTTGATGAACTCCTTTAGCTTTTTCTTATCTGTGAAGCACTTTATCTGATCTTCAATTCTGAATGACAGCTTTGCTGGGTAGAGTACTCTTGGTTGTAGGTTCTTGCTATTCATCACTTTTGAATATTTCTTGCCACTCCCGTCTGGCCTGCATAGTTTCTGTTGAGAAAACAGCTGACAATTGTATGGGTGCTCCCTTGTAGGTAATTAAGTATTTTTTCTCTTGCTGCTTTTAATATTCTCTCTTTGTCTTTTGCTCTTGGCATTTTAATTATGATGTGTCTTGGTGTGGTCCTCCTTGGATTCCTTTTGTTTGGTGTTCTCTGTGCTTCCTGGACTTGTAAGTCTATTTATTTCACCAGGTGGGGGAAGTTTTCAGTCATTATTTCTTCAACTAGGTTTTCAGTATCTTGCTCCCTCTCTTCTTCTGGAACACCCATAATTCTGATGTTGGTACACTTGAAATTGTCTCAGAGGCTTCTTACACTATCTTCAACTTTTTGGATTCTTTTTTTTTTTTTTTTTGCTTTTCCAGTTGAGTGTTTTTTGCTTCTTTGTATTTCAAATCTTTGACTTGATTCTTGCAATCCTCTAGTCTGCAGTTGGGTCTCTGTATAATATTTTTTATTTCAATCAGTGTATGTTTAATTTCTTATTGGTTCTTTTTCATATCCTCGAGGGTCTTGTTAAATTTATCGGCCTTTTCTAGGAAACTCTTGAAAAACCTTATAACCATGGTTTTGAACTCTCCAGTTCAAAGAGTTTTCCTCCATTTCCTTCATTTGTGATCTGTTTCTTTGTCTCTGCATTTTCGCTGCTTCCCTGAGTTGTAGGGTAGCTTTGTGTGCTAGGTGTCCTATATGGCCCTGTGGCTTGGCTTCCCCAGTTACCTGCGGTGGACACTCTTGGTGCACCCCTTTGTGGACTGGTGTACAGCCTTGTTGTAGTTAAGTCTTGATTGTTGTTGGTATCACTGGGAGGAATTGACCTCCTGGCCAATTGGCTGTGAGGATCAGCTGTGTCTATGCTGGGAGAACTTCTGTGCTGGAGACAGCCTTATGAGACAAGACTTGCAAAATTGCAAAAGTCTCTGTGCTCAGCTTGGGCGGGGCGGAGTCTCAGGGCTGAGCAGACAGTCTTGGCTTTCCATCAGCCCTGCCCTAAGAAGCCCCTGGGTCTCATCAGTGTTCCTCTGTAATCACTGCAAGCACCTCTGAGAGAAAGCTGCCCTCAAGTTTCGCCTATTGCCAGACAGTCCAGTTTCTCCTCTAATGAATCTGGATTCCCAGATTCTTGTCCAGAACTGGAGTTCAGCGCAGTTGGCAGCTTCTGTTTCCCTCCTGCTAGAAAAAGCCAGCGGCACACTCAGGAGTTAATCCTCTCTGTGCGCACTCATGTGTATGTGCCTCCAGACCTCTGCCTTTTGCAGCTCCCCTGAGTTTCTGCCTGACAGTCCAGATTCCCCCCGTATGACCCTGGGTCCACAGGGTCTCGCCCAGAATTGGGGTTCAGTGCATTCGGAACTGGGGTTCAGCGCAATTGGGAGCTTTTGTCTCCTTCCCGCTAGAGAAAGCCAACCAGGCACTCAGCCGTCTGTCCTCTGCGCGCACATGTCTCCGTACCTCAGGCTTTGCAGCTCCTCTGATTCTCCGTGTGCTTTTCTCTTTCCTTCTCGTTGTAGAATCTCCACTCAGCCAGCTTTCCTGTGGTTCTGGATGATGTCCGTTTTGTCTTTTAGTTGTAGTTTTGAAATTGTTGTGCTAGGCAGCAGTTTAGGGGTTTACCTATGCTGCCATCTTGGTTTCCCTAGATGTAGTATTTATTTATTTTATTTTTCAATTAGCAATTATTGTGCCTCAGCTAAACCTCATTGGCTACGGTACTGCCACTGCACAAGGCTTAGCTTAGCATTTTGGATTTACACTGTGAGATCATTTCATTGCTGTTGTCAGATAAGTTGTGTAGCACATTGGGATTGTTTATTTTCTTTCCCGGATAAACGTCTTGTTTTTTCTGAAGTTAATGACTATTTTATACTTTTTAAAAATATATATATTTTATTGATTTTTACAGAGTGGAAGGGAGAGGGATAGAAAGTCAGAAACATCGATGAGAGAGAAACATCGATCAGCTGCCTCTTGCACGACCCCTACTGGGGATGTGCCCGCAGCCAGGGTACATGCCCTTGACCGGAATCGAACCCTGGACCTTTCAGTCCGCAGTCCAACGCTCTATCCACTGAGCCAAACCGGTTTCGGCGACTATTTTATACTTCCTTATGTTTAGCTTTCCATGTGCTTAATAGTTTATCTGGAATTTTTTTTTAAGTTTTCATCTTTCTTCATAGTCTATATCCAAGTTGCTTTTCTCCTGTCTTGTCCTTTTTTTTCAGATGTTTTCTATCCTCTGTTGTCTTGGATATAGATAAGATATTAACAAACTATTGGGAGCTCTGTGAATGAGGGTGGACCTTGTCACAGCTTCATTGCATGTGACCTGGCTAAATCAGTTCCTTGAGTGTCCCTAACGTTAGTGTTTGTGTTTTAGGCCCTCAGGGAAGGCTTTTCCAGAAAACTGCCAAGAGGTATTTTCCTGGTCACTAGTGTTGTAGAAGTGGGATAAAGGAAAAGGCTTGAGATCTTCACAGATTTATATCCCACAATTTTACTTTTGTCAAAGAATATCTAGGGTGTAGGAGTGTGGGTTTAATTAAATAGCTTTTCAGATATGTCTAGGCTGCCAGTTCCTGAGCCCTGTAGAGCAAGCATGTGAAACTCTCGGTCCCCAGGCTGCATTCCTTGTTTATTTGGCCCGTGTTAGCCTTTGAGTTTGACATGCTTGCTCTAGGGGTTCTGCTTTGTAAATATTATTTCTTAGCTTTCTCTGCTCTCAGCTTAGTGTTGGCTTTCTTGAGTCTGCTTTAGTCGTTACCAGTTGCCTAAATGCTTTCCAACTTTAAAAAATAATATTTTTATTGATTTCAGAGCAGAAGAGAGGAAACAGCAATGATGAGAGAGAATCATTGATTGGCTGCCTCCTGCACGCCCTGCCCCCCACTGGGGATCAAGCCTGCAAGCCAGGCCTGTGCTCTTGACTGGAATCGAACCTGGGAACCTTCAGTCTACAGGCCGACGCTCTGGCCACTGAGCCAGAATGGCTAGGGCATCAAATTGTAATATTTGTTCTTTTTCATTTTCTTTGCCTTATTGGTTTATGTCTCTTTAAAATTATTTTACTGAAGGGATCAGAGGCATAAATTTATGTCTTTTTCCATCAAATGTATCCCCACCCCCAAGTATGTCTTTTCCCTTACCATTTTAGTGCATCGCATTATGTTTTTATTCTGTTTGTCTCCCTCACCAAAGTTCTTCCAAATCAAAGTCCATGTCCTGTTCTTCTCTATGTCCCTGGACCAGGGCCTGATTCTCCACACTTATTCTCAAGGAATGAAATGGAATAAATGGACCAACAAATGAATAAGAAGTAAATGTGTGTTCATTAATCCTTTCCCCAGTGCTTTACATGTGGAAATTATTTCTTCCAATGGAAAATGGTCCTTGTTAGTAGTTTACCCATGCTTGCTAACACTGGCAGAGCTTCCCTTGAAGACACATTTCCTGGTAAAATACTGCTTTTGGAATTTTCATAAGCAAAACATCCATTGGAATGTGGAGAGCTAGTTTGAGTGGTCCACATACGCTCATAGTTAATTGCTTTTTGAGCATTTCCTAAAAGAGGAAATGCATAAATGTACACAGTACACAGAATGATGGTGAAGACTCTCCCCCATATTAGGAAGATAGTCAAGTGTGAATGTTGTCCCTGAAAGGAAACAAAGCAAGGGAAACTTGAGATGGTATGGGAATTAACAATTATTGTTACAGCATGAATACAAGTGAGGTGTTATTGTATTTTACTTTAAGAGTCAAGAAAGGAAAGAGAATGAGAAAAAAAGGCAGTTAATAAACATTAGGGAAATGCAAATCAAAACCACAATGATGGTTACCCACCAGACTGGCTGCAATCAAAAAGACAAACAAATGTTTCCAAGGATGTGGAGAAATTGGAACCCTCATACTCTGGTAATGGTGCAGGCATTTTGGAAAAGGTCATAGTAGTTCCTCAAAAGGTTTAACACTTAACTAGCAATTCTACTCCTAGTTACATCCCCAAGAGAATTCATAATAACCAAAAAGTGGATACAACACAAATGTCCATCAGCTGATGACAGATGTGCTATATCTATATAATGGACACTATTCAGTAATAAAAAGAAATGAAAAACTGCTACGTGCTACGACATCGATGAACCTCAAAAACATTATAATAGAAGCCAGATGTAAAAGACTAAATAGTGTATGATCCTGTTTATACAACATGAATTACTGCAGAACAAAAAAGTAATCCGGAAATTCCTCCCTCTGGAGGTGATGTCATTTCTTTTGCATATGTCTGACTTATTTTTCTTTCTCAAGTTTTATTTTTAGGGACTGCATTAACTTTTTATGACTTAATTTTTATGTTTTAGGCCCCTGGTTTGATATGTACTTAACTGCTCGAGACCCCATTGTCCTGAACTTTAATCCATTTATGGCATTCAACCCTGACCCAAAGTCTGAGTATAATGAGCAGCTCACCCGGGCAACCAACATGACGGTTTCTGCCATCCGGTTTCTGAAGACCCTCCGGGATGGCCTTTTGGAACCAGAAGTGTTCCACTTGAACCCTGCTAAAAGTGACACTGATACCTTTAAGAAACTCATACGCTTTGTGCCTTCCTCTCTGTCTTGGTATGGTGCCTACTTGGTCAATGCATATCCACTGGATATGTCCCAATATTTCCGGCTTTTCAATTCAACTCGTTTGCCCAGGCCCAGTCGGGATGAACTCTTCACTGATGACAAGGCCAGACACCTCCTGGTCCTGAGAAAAGGACATTTCTATGTCTTTGATGTCCTGGATCAAAATGGGAACATTGTGAGCGCCTCTGAAATCCAGGCTCACCTGAAGTACATTCTCTCAGACAATAGCCCTGCCCCCGAGTTTCCACTGGCATATCTGCCCAGTGAGAACCGAGATATCTGGGCAGAGCTCAGGCAGAAGCTGGTGAGTGGTGGCAACGAGGAGTCCCTGAGGAAAGTGGACTCTGCTGTGTTCTGTCTCTGCCTAGATGACTTCCCCATTAAGGACCTTGTCCACTTGTCCCATACTATGCTGCACGGTGACGGCACAAACCGCTGGTTTGATAAATCCTTTAACCTCATTATAGCCAAGGACGGCACCGCCGCTGTCCATTTTGAGCATGCTTGGGGCGATGGGGTTGCAGTGCTCAGGTTTTTCAACGAAGTGTTTAAAGACAGCACTCAGGCCCCTGCCGTCACTCCACAGAGCCAGCCGGCCAGCACTGACTCCTCTGCTGCTGTGCAGAAGCTCAACTTCAAGCTGAACGATGCCTTAAAGACTGGCATCATTGCTGCTAAGGAAAAGTTTGATGCCACCATGAAAACCCTCACCATTGACTGCATCCAGTTTCAGAGAGGAGGCAAAGAATTCTTGAAGAAGCAGAAGCTGAGCCCTGACTCGGTGGCTCAGCTGGCCTTCCAGATGGCCTTTCTGCGGCAATATGGGCAGACGGTGGCCACCTACGAGTCCTGCAGCACTGCAGCGTTCAAGCACGGCCGCACCGAGACCATCCGCCCCGCCTCCATCTTCACAAAGAGGTGCTCCGAGGCCTTTGTCAGGGAGCCTTCCAAGCACAGTGCTGGAGAGCTTAAGCAAATGATGGCTGAGTGCTCCCGATACCACGGCCAGCTGACCAGAGAAGCAGCAATGGGTGAGACGGGGAGCGTGCCCGCGGGTCTTGTTGCTCTCAGCACTGGGGAAGGCCTCAGCTATCTTCTACCCCAGATCTGATTTCTACCTCTTCACTAGATTGTATCCATCTTCCAGCTACTACATGATTATTTTTTTCTATCCTAATAGTCTGAATAGCCAGGCAAGCCACTAGGGATCAGAATGTTCTCCTAAGCTGGGATGGGGAAATACATCTAACGTTATCCTCCATGAAGGTCACTTTCAGCTGTGACACATGATTCTTTCTATTGCTTATTAGTCATTAGACTTAGTGTGACAATTTAGGATTTCTAAGCCCACAGGCCCTCTTACTTCACTCACCTCAGATGTAGTTGTGTTGGCTCTCTGTAAATAGGTCACTTCAGAAGCTCTTCCCAAATTTAAGTGTCCGTCTGCTTTGCCTCTTTGTGGCAAAAACTTAGATCTGGAAAGGACCTGGAGAATCACATAATACAATCCTTTCATGCCGCAAAAAGTCCTGGAATTAAAAGGGACCTTCAAGACATTCTGGTCTCATCCTTCCCCATTTTATAGGTAGGCAATAGAGGCCGCTGGCCCAAGGTTACATAGCCAAGTAGCAGTAAAGATGAGATGAGAACTCTGTTTTGGTCTACTGATTCGTTGTCTTTGACACTTGACTTGGACTGGGGCTTTCATCTTAGTTTTTGAGTCGAGCTCTCATGTTCTTGACTAAATTGATTTAGTTTCAGACTTTGTAAAATCATATTTTTATTTCGGGCTCTTTTTTGACTCGGCTATTGACAGTTTTTTCTTAATATTCTAGAATGAACTGCTCGAGGCTAGTGAGCTGGAGGTGAGCATGCAGAGGTAGATAGACCCTCTTGCCACTCAAGGATGTTGTGAAGGGAATTCCTACATGGGTGGGAAGGCTTACTAAGGCTTCTTTCAGTTCTGTAATTTTGAGACTGGTTTTTTGTTTTGTCTCTGACAGGCCAGGGTTTTGACCGACACTTATTTGCTCTGCGGTACCTGGCAGCAGCCAAAGGGATTGCCCTGCCTGAGCTGTATGTGGACCCTGCATATGGGCAGATAAACCACAACATCCTGTCCACTAGCACACTGACCAGCCCAGCAGTGAACATTGGTGGTTTTGCCCCCGTGGTCCCCGATGGCTTTGGTGTTGGGTATGCCGTTCATGACACCTGGATAGGCTGCAACGTCTCCTCCTACACAGACCGCAATGCCCGGGAGTTTCTCCAGTGTGTGCACAAGTCCTTAGAAGACATGTTTGATGCAATGGAAGGCAAATCCATCAGAACTTAGCTTCTGGGCAGGTTGAAAGCCTCCATTGCTCCATCTACATGAAAACTGAGGCCTGTGTAGCCAATAGGTGCTATTCTGTGACTATTGGAACTAAACATGAGGTACCTCAGCAGCCAATGATGTGAAGCCTGAGCTTTAAAACTAAACATGTAATATATAAGTTGAATTAGATAACAATGAAAGATGATGTGAGATTTCAATTTTAAGGACATTTGGTCAGGAGGGTAGGATATGGAAAAATAACTCAGGTATATTTATTGTTGAAGCAGAAATAAAATTTAATTGTTGCATCTACAGACATAATCTACTTTATTTTTTCCTTTTAATTAATGATTTTTTGGATTCTTTTACCTCCTGGAAGATGAGAAGGCAATTTAAAATATAAACAAAAACTACTAATTCTTTTAGTGTTTGTCTTTATGAACTTAACACACTGGCTGGTATAGAGACTGAAAACTAGAAAGGCTGCTTACCCAGCCTGTTACTTCCACTCATTTGCTTTCAGGCTGGCCAGTGGCCTGGACCCAGTGCATAGGGGGGCTGGAAGGCCTGCTGGCTGAAGAAATGCTGTTGTCAGGTACAAAAGAGGCCCAGAGGGAACCAGGAATATTTGACCTAGAGGAAACAAGAAGTAGCTGCCAGACTGGAGAGGGGACAGGTAGGTACCTCTTCACCTCTTGGATGTGGTCACCTTAAATTGGAGGATCCCCCTTCCTAACCCCCATAACCAGCCAGGGAGTGAGCAGGCCCATTCCCAGTGGGCCATGCAGAAAATGAGGATATTAACTTTACTTCCTAAGACTTCCTGGCTCCAGTAGAACACTGGATAAATAAGGTCTCTTGTAACATATTTTCTAAATGGGCTCGCTGGTGGGAAGTCATGAGCATGCCTCGTGGACCTAACTGCCTTAAACAGCTCTGTCCACTGGGTAAGGGCTCTTATACCTCCACAGGCTGCCTAGGGGGCAGCACACAGAAGTGTGACCACAGAGGGGACAAACCAGGACCAGGAGCGACCCAGGTATAGATGCTGACTTAACATAAGAACTTTCATACTGATTTCCATGATGGGAGGAGACAGCCCCATCACAGCACGTGAGCCAAGACCTAATGCCCACCTGGCCAGAATCTGAGAGCAGAATCTTGCCAGGACTGGATTGCTGACCTCTGCAGTCCCTTCTATCCCTAGAATATGAAGTGACACCAGCTGACAGAGATGCCTGCATTTATTTAAGAGCCAAGCTAATCAATGCAGTGTTTGGCTCAGGATTATTCGGCTCATGGTATCATTCTACAGGCTTAGCTGCATTTCATACCATTGGCTTAGACACCTTTGGTTTTCTGGGTTGATCTGCCCACTCTTCATGAGCTAAAGAGCCCCTAGAAGTTGTGTGCTCCTGCACAGCTTGCAAAGCAGTCAGGTGTAAGATTCTATATTGTGGGAAGGTGTCAGGAAATAGTGAAAAGACCTCTAATATGAATTCTTATTTGTGGGAACCTGACTATACCTCAGTGCATGAGTACAGCACAAACAGGGGCTTTATTGGTGGGGCTTGGGGAACTGACAGCCCAGCATGCAGCCTGTGAGGGCTTGGACAGCTGCCAGGAGACAAGGGATGAGGGGACCAGCCTCAGTGGGCTCTGCTTCTTTGTTGTCCCTTCTCAGTTCTTAGAGACAAGTGTGCAGGAAGAGGGTTCAGCACTTCACAAACTGGTGGGTGACCTCGTAAATTCCCACAGACTCCTGAGCCTTTTCGTCATAGTCAGTCCAGTCCTGTGGGGGGGAAAATGGCAGTGTTAGCCTCACCAGGCAGCCTAGAGCAGTGTGGAGTGGAGCACTGCGATTTAAACGGCCCAGTTCAGGCTCTGACTCAGCCATGCATGAACACGTATGACCTAGAACGGAGCCAGACTGTTCAGGCCTGAATTCCAGCTCTTCTAGCTTTGTGATTTTGGCAAGCCACTTAACCATTCTGATCCTCAGAGCTATTTTCCATTTTTTAAAAAAGGGACAATAGACTTCATGTTGAATGTTGAAAGAATCAAATGAGGTAACACATGTAAAAATACTTAGTGCGGTGCCGGATACACGTAAAAGCTCAATAAATTCTAGTTACTGTTACTACTATGTGCTGTGCAAATGAATTAAGTTTTTGTGCTTCATTTGAGGCCTGAACATAAGGTTTCCTTATCGGCAAGGCATTACTATGTCCAGTGATACAATCAAGTCTCATTATTTGTGATAGTTACGTTCTACAAAGTCACCACACTGCTGACTTAGTGAATAATGAACCAATGCTCCCAGGAAAAACACAGGGTTAAACTCATGGGAATTTACATCTGATCACAACACTGGTTTCAACCAATCAATACATAACCTTGTTTCATGTATGATTCTGTTTAAAAACACCTTTTTAGTATATTGTTGATTCATTAAATTGCACTCACAGCCAACAGCATTATAAGTCATGCCTGAACAAAGCTTATCTATTACATATTTTCTCTAGCAGGCACATCCCAGCCTTCATGTATGTGGAACACTTGGTGGAACTTCAGCATTACACTTGGGGCCATCTTATACACCAAAATCACCAACAAAATGCACAAAGATGTACAGTCAGCTTCCCATTGATGAGTCTTGTTCACCATAGAAGATAATTTCCACCACGTGCCCTGCAGCACCCTGCAAGGCCCCCAAGTCCCGTACCTTCTCCTGCAGATTAATGTCACTGAAGATCGTCCTCGATTCTACACCCTCCGCAGCAAACCCAGCCTGCAAGGGACAGGAAGGCAGTGAGTGTGGCACGTGAGCCTGGCCAGGGAGCTGGCTTTTCTCACAACACATTTGGGAAGGGGACACAGAGATGCAATGTTGGCAGCTGTTCTGGAATAACTACTGAGCTTCCAGGGCCTGGCAGCTGCCTGCGACTAGAGTGGTTCCTCCAATTACAGCCCTAGATCAGAAGGCAGAAGCTTCAGGGCAAACCTCCCACTACCAGATTGTCTGAAAGACAACGGAGCTGTAAAGGCTCAGATCACCCAAATGGTCCCAAGAACACTTAGCTGCAGCCTTTTGCTAACCATCCTCCAGCTGGGCATGCTGCTTTCCTTTCTGGACCTTAGTTTTCTTTTTAATTATATTTTGTTGATTTTTTTTTTTAGAGAGGAAGGGAGAGGGGTGGAAACATCGATTAGAGAGAAACATCGATCAGCTGCCTCTTTGCACACCCCCTACTGGGGATGTGCCTGCAACCAAGGTACATGCCCTTGACCAGAATCGAACCTAGGACCTTTCAGTCTGCAGGCCGACGCTCTATCCACTGAGCCAAACCGGTTACGGCTAGTTTTCTTATTTATGAAACGGGGATGGTAATATTACCTCTTCTGCCTATCTCATAGATTTATGAGGTGAAACTGCTGCTCCATTGAAGTGGGATGAGTACTGACTCTGGAGTCAGAGAGACCTGCGTTCAAATTACAGCTCCCTTGCTTTCTAACTGTGTCTCTCTGGCAAAGTTGCAAGACTTTGAAATTCTTTCCTTGTCTGAAAAAACAGTATGGATAACTGCACAGGGTAGCTGTGAGGGTTAAATAAGATAAACATGTAAAACTGACCAGCATGGTGCACAACATGGAGTAGCACTTAATAAATAATAATTATTATTACAAAGGTGAATTCCTAGTTCATGGTCTCTGTAGGAAGCTAAGTTCTCTTATATGCCCTCCCCAAAGATACAGGTTTCCCAGGAAGACACACACCTGGGGCTGGAAATCAACTGGTTCAAGGCCCCGGCACTCAAACTCTACTATCGTCTTGAACTTCTCATTGTCTTCAAGCTGGAAAGGAAATATGTTGAGGAGGTAGGCCCAAATGGGCCTTCAGGATAGCCCCATTGTCCCCACCCTTCATGCCCAGCAGGTCCTTACTGCCTCTGTGAGCCCAGAATGGGATCTGGGACCAAATCACCCCCTTCTGGTAGAAGCCTGTCTTAGCCACCTGCTCCCCATAAGACCCTGGACATGGATGCCACAGAACAAAGAGTGTGGACTCTGGGGTCCGCCCGCCTCGATGTGAGGCAGAGCTCTGTCTTACTTCCCCTTCTGGGCCTGAGACTATCAAACAGAGGTAAGGAACCACTACAGAGTTGTTGTGAGAACTTGAAATATGTATAAAGTACCCAGCAGAGTATCCAATACTATGTTCAGTAATTAATACATAAAATTACCAACATCACATACATGAACAAGAATGTTAATCTACAAAGTCTCCAGATCATCTACACGGCCCCAGCACACTTAACTGTGGCCTTTTACTAACCATCTGCCATGCTGTGAAGGCAGGAAGCCGACTTAAAGCCTTTGAAATGAGAGTTTCTTATAGAGGAGGCACCTATGAGCAAGGTGGTGTAGCCAGGAAATGTATGCCTACCTGACCTGTGGGCCAGAGACCCCAGCACCATGCCTACACATTCGCTCTCATCCTGTCACTCACTCTAAAATCATTTCCTGCACACCAACCATGTATGCTGGCCCTAGTTTGTTTTTTGTTTGCTAATCTGTCTCTTCCACTAGATTATGATTTACTTGAGGGCAAGCCCTCTTTAACTTCAGGACAAAACTGAAGTTTGGCAAGAATCAGACATTTTTCAAAAGTACCAAATAAGGAATGGATAAATACAAGTTCAATGCCCTTGTTTAAACAAACAGACCCAAAGCACACACACCCTCCTTCACCTTTGAACTAATTTGTTATACAGTAATGAATAACTACCTAATAATATGGACAATACTAGGATGGACAGTACCATTTAAAGAACTCTTCCCCCCATGGTTTCAGAGAGGGCTCACTAGACCTGCGAAAATGTAGGTAAGGCAAATGTTCCCAACAATGGAAACCGAATGGCCAGCTGGATCAGAGGTCCTCTGAGCTCCCACAGCCCAGCACTTACAACTCTAGAACCCAGGGCGCCTAGCTTGGATTTAATCCCACCACGCCTGCCGCTACAGCAGGCAACTTACATTGTAAGATTTGATGGTGCTGCTCAAAATCTCTGAAACAAAACAGAAGACAAAGTTGACCTGAGTCCATACCTTGACCCTACACAGGTCCCCAGATGTGGCTCTGGGAAAGAGTCTGCTGCAGAAGCTTGGGTACCTCAGGGAACATGGGCCTGCTTTTGGTCTGGTATCAGGAAGCTAGGGGCTGGCCTGGCAAAGCTCAGTACTCATGGCCTGACTTACCAATGGAGTTTTCCCTCGCGCACAGCTTGCACTTCTGGACCATGGAGGCGCTGCCACGGCCTCCCTTCAGTGCCACACTGTCCTAGCAAGGAGTAAACACAACCTCCAGTCACATATCAATTAGACGTAAGGTCCTGAAGAGACCCAGTCCCATCACTTATTATCCAATGGAAGAGACCAAGGCTCAGAGAGGGTGAGAGACTTGCTAGGACAAGAATCCTGGGGAGATTTCTTAAGACCAAGGAAAGGGCTTCCCCTTGATTTTGCACTATGCCTCAAATCCCAAAGACGGCTGTTATTTGCACTGTTGATCTCACTAATGCCTGCCCTCCCCAACCACAAAAAGCAAGGTTCAAAGACCAGAGAGATTAGGATCACAGATTCCCCAAATTCCTGCCTAGAGATTATGTGTTTGTGTGTGGACATGGTGGTGGTGGGAGCAGTTACCATCAGCCGAATGTATTGCCACTTCTCTGAAATCTCACCACAGTTGCCACATTTCATCTTGGAAGGAACAAGAGTATTAGTTAGTTCAGTTAGGCAGACACTGAGGGAAGGGTAAGAAGGCAGGCTCATAACCTGTCTTCCTGCCAGCAATCTCACCTCATCCTTATAACCAGCCCCACCAAAGACGTAACCAGACTTACCACTGGGCAAAGAACAGGCCAATGTGCTTCTCATGCTGGCAGTCCCACCCTCCTCTAAGTGCCCAGGTTAGCTGGGGACTCCAGGCTCATGTGGTACAGAAATGGTCTCAACAGGCCCCCTCCTATCCACGCTGTTAGGTTAGGCGCTTCCTGCATTCCCACAGGCCCTGCAGGTCCCTGGTGTAAGTGTTTATCCTCTGTTACTGTTTTTCTGTCTCCTTCCCTAATCTCTGTGCTTTGAAACCAAAGAACATCAATTCCCCAAATAACCCCTGGCACTCCGTCTTCAAAATATATGGGATTAAAGGTGGTCAGAGGCTTCCTGAAACAGAAGAAGCTTTTGCCAAATACTGAAGGATGCTGGGATTTAGACTACAAGGAAAATAGCAGAAGCTCTGGGATCCGGGAGTGAAAAGGCTTAAACTACTCGGGTAAGAGGGTTCCTCTCTAGACCATGCCACTGGTAGTACCATTTACCAGTATGGGGTGGGAAGAAGGGATGGAGCCATGCACATAAACGATTTTGCAATAAAACCAATCAACAAATAAAACAGGTGAAATTATCCTCCTTACTAAATAATCACAACATCCCTTCGTTTAGCATTTGTTTACATACCATGAAATATTTAACGGAGAAAAAATTACAAAAGGAATTCCAAAACACTGTCAATTAAGCATTAGCCAATAGATTAAAAAAAAAACCACACACATTTAGTGGTTAAGCACAGATCAGGCAGAGGAACCTTTTTCCCGGCCCGGCCTCTGGCGCCCCCTCCAGGAACCTCGAAGTGCCCACAGCCTCTCGGGGCTCCTCCCCCTTCCCGTCGGAGTCCCGCCCCTGCAGACGCACCTTCAGGTACCACCGGAAGTCCTCCCCCACAGGCCGGAGGTTAGTGACGTTCTCCAGCGTGGCTTTGAGCTGCAGCGCGATTTTCTGAGGAAAGGGAGGGCCTAAGCGACTGCATTATTCGCGCCTGCGCAGCCCCAAGCTACCCTGTCCGCCCACCCGGCACGAGCGCGGTCTCTCGGCTCCTTTTCAGCGCAGGCCCGCTCCCCTTACTCTCCCAGCGCGAGCTCCCGCATCCCAGGCCCACGCCACCGCCGCGTCCCTGCCCCGGCAGCGTTTCGCTCCCGCCTCACCCCCATAGCGGCCCGGCTCAGCCCAGCGCTGGCTGCGGTCGCTGCTTTCCGGCCCGTCGCAAACGGTGGGGGCCGCCGCGCACTCTCGGTGCGGGCCTGGGCTTGCTCCGCGGGGCGCGGGGGCGGGTCTCCGTGCGCCGCTCCTTCCGGCGCACGTAGCGTTTGCCTGCGTTTAGGCGGATAGAACGGAGACAACCGGAGGTCGCAGTTCGCTCGCCTCCGGAAATGCGGGACCCCGGTGTTCCCTGAGCGCGGGTCCGAGCGGCAGGCAGGTAGTCTGAGGGATGCCGCAGCAGCCTTTCGGCCCTCACTCTCCCCTGGTCTTCCCCACGCCGCCCTCCTGTTCCCGCCTCCCCGCCGGTTCCTGCCTGCCCCGAGGCTCCCCCCGCTCTGGGCCGGCCTCGCAGGTTTGGGGCCTTTGTCTTTGACGGTTCCTTCCCCCTTCCTCATTCAGACCTGCTTTCAGAGGGCTGTCCCGTGCACTCGTCCTCATTGTGGTCACCGAGACTGGCTGTCCTCTGGGCTCGCCTCTCGTTTATCCTTCAGACATTTACTGAACCTCGTTTTTCCTGCCCTCTTGTCCAAGGCATATCTGAGACCATACAGGTGCTGTAAACATTACAAAGAACTGCCCGTTTGAAACTTTCTGAGCTCCTCGCGGATTCTTTAACATTTGGAGTAACAGCTTTTTAAAAAACATATATTTGATTGATTTTTCACAGAGCGTCCGACTGCGGACTGAAGGGTCCCGGGTTCAATTCCACAAGGGCATGTACCTTGGCTGCGGGCACATCCTCAGTAGGGGGCGTGCAAGAGGCAGCTGATCGATGTCTCTCATAGATGTTTCTGACTTTCTATCCCTCTCCCTTCCGCTCTGTAAAAAGTCAATAAAATATAAAAAACACACACACACACACACAAAAAAAAAACCCAGGTGGTGTGGCTACATAATTGGCGTCAGACCGTTACTCTTCTGGTTCTAGTCTTCAAGGTCACAAGCTGGAAACTAAAGCAATAATTCTTTTGTTTTAAGCAAGCAGGGGTGAGCTGTGGCCCAAGTTTCAAACAGCAGTTTTACTCTAGTAAATGTTCTTATGACCTTATTTCACTACCAGGGCTGGGGAACCTCAACCAAGGTAGGAGGTACTCGAACCACAATCCGTCAGTCCGCAGGCGGGCACCACCAAGTAGGGCAGGTCTCAGTTCTTAATAGCTGTTGGTAGTCTACTTTTAAAATATACTGGAGCCCTGGCTGGGGGTTCAGTGTCGTCCTGTGCACTGATTCCATTCCAGGCCAGAGCATATATCCAGGTTGCAGGTTGATCCTGTTGGGGTGTACGGAAAGCAGCCAATCGATGTTTCTCGCTTTTCTTCTCTTTAAAGTCAATAAAAAATATTTTTAAATGTATTGGTAAACTTTACCAAGACTAGGCATTTTCTCTCTTCATGAAATAACTGTAAATATCTATAAAATATGATTTAAAAAAAATATTTTATTGAGTTTTTACAGAGCAGAAGGGAGGGAAAGTCAGAAACATCTATGAGAGACATCGATCAGCTGCCTCTTGCACGCCCCCTACTGGGGATGTGCCCGCAGCCAAGGTACATGCCCTTGCTGGAATCGAACCCGGGACCCTTCAGTCCGCAGGCCAACGCTCTATGCACTGAGCCAAACCGATTTTTAAAAACCCAACCTCAGTTATCTCAGTAAAGCTGAAATCCAACCACAATACCATTTTACACCTAAAAACATGACACTCAGTAATATCAAATATCCAGTGTTCAAATTTTCATGTCAATTTAAAATTTTTTGAATCATGATCCAAATGGGATCCAAACATTGCATTTTGTCTTTTAACTCTCCTTTAATCTATAGCTTCATGCTCCATCTGTTTCATGTTTTATTGAAGAAACCAAGTCAGATCCCTTGCCCTGAACTTTTCTCTGAATATTGCTGATTGGACTCCCACTGTATTTTTTAACATGTTTCTCTTTTCATTTTATTTTTAGGTGATTTGAGAGAGAGGAAAGGGGAGAGAGACATCAATTTGTCGTACTACCTGGTTATGCACTCATTGGTTTATTCTTATATGTCCTCAGTGGGTACTGAACTACAACCTTGGCATATTGGGACAATACTCTAACCAACTGAGCTATAAAGCCAGGGCTTTATTTTCTTATTTCCTATGAATTGGTAGTTTTTTCTACAGAGTCGATTCAATTAGATTTGGGGGCAATACTTTACACAGGATGTTAGTGTTTTAAAAAGTAATTGGTTCCTGACTGGGTGGCTTCGTCAGTTTGGAGCGTCATCCTGCACACCAAAAGGTTGTGGGTTTCATCCTGGTCAGGGTACACTCTGAGGTTGTGGTTTTGATCCCCAGTCAGGACACGTGTAGGAGGTGGCTGATTGATGTTTCTCTTGCATCAATGTTTCTGTCTCTAAAAATCAGTAAAAACATCCTTGGTTGAAGATTTAAAAAAAGTAATTCCTTCCACTCTGAAATCCATAAATATATTTATATACACGTTTAAAAGTCTCTATAAACAATTGCATTTTGTTATGTATTTATTAAAGACAATCATTTACAGTTCATAAAAAAAAATATTGGCCTCATATACACAAAAATTTCCTGATAATGGTAATGAAAACCAGCTACTCCCCCCCACCCCCGTGTCCACACCAATATTCAGTTTAGATCGGTTTAATCTTGAAGTGTAATCCAATAAGACTGAAGACCAAACACTTCAGGTCTTGGACAAGATAATAAAATACTCGTAAGCCTTCTGGGTCCCTAAAATGCAAAAGGAAAAAAATGTTAAAAAGCAGAGACAACTTGCAAGATAATACCACTTAATGAAATTATGTACCAAGCATTACTCATAAAGGTATTTTACAGAATTGAAACTTTGAAAACAAGTGTCCAAAAAGAAGGAAAAGGCTACATGATACATATTGAAATGGTCATTTAAAATGTTAAGATTTTTTAAAATGGGGAAATGCTTATATTAAGTGAAAGGATCATTAAAATAACATTAGTCTAAATAATTTCTGTGCCTTTAAAAACTATATTCTTTAAACTATATTCTTTTCTTTTTCAGAAAAAAGATAATACTTTAAGCCAGTGGTTGCCAGCTGGTGGTCCATGAGGTCCAAAAGGTTGGTGACTGCTGCTTTAAGCCCAGCTGGCATGGCTCAGTGGCTGAGCATCGACCTATGAACCAGAAGGTCACGGGTTCAATTCACAGTCAGGAAACATTCCCAGGTTGCAGCCAAACAATGATTCTCTCATCATTGGTGTTTCTCTCCCTCTTCTTCTCTGAAATCCATAAAAATATATTTTAAAAAATACTTTAAGGTATTAATGGTTGTCTAATTGACAGTTTTATGGGTGATTTTCCCCTTACATTTTTAGGTTTCCTTTATTTTCTATAATGAGCATGTGTAAGTTTCAGAATTAGGAAAACTTTTTTAAAAGCCTCTAGTCAGGGCCAAGAGGCTGAAGATGATACAGCATAACTGGCTAAGAATAGAGACTGCACAGAGAGGACACTCATGCCCCCCGTGTTCTAAAAGTGAGCCACGTCTGATCCCAAATGCCCAAAACACAGGAGCCCAAGAGGTTTCCAAATTCTGGTGACTCTGAAGCATATATCATAATTTGCCCTCCTGACAACACAAATTTTAAAATTTATATTCCAAATAATTTCAGGTTTCATCCAAGTCAGACTTTAAGATGTGTCAGTCTGATTGACTAACACTGAGGAAGGTAGTTAGACTTAGCAATTCTGCAGTTTATCTTAAGCACTTGTACTGGCATATTTCATTTTTATGTTCTGGACAGATTCTTACCCATGTTGGCTGCTCCAATGACATTACTCTGTGTGTCACTGAGAAGCTCTTATTAACTAGAGGCCTGATGCACGAAATTAGTGCCAGGGGCTCAGCCCTCACAGCCCCAGCTTTGTCCTGAAAGTAGTCCAAAAGGTCGTTTGGCCTTCTGGTCTAATTAGCATATTACACTTTTATGCTAATTAGACCTGCTGGCCAAATGACCTTCCGGATGAAGCCGTTGTGGCAAGGGTGAATCAAAGGCAGTTAGGGGAGGGCAGGTAGAGGGGTTAGAGGTGATCAGGCAGGCAGAGAGGTTAGGGGCAACCAAGCAGGCAGGTGAGTGGTTAGGGGTGATCAGGCAGAGGACTTACGGGTAATCAAACAGGCAAGCAAATGGTTAGGGGTGATGAGGCAGGCAGTCCGGCAGAGTGGTTTAGGGTGATCAGGCAAGAGTGGTTAGGAGCCAGTGGTCCTAGATTGCAAGAGGGTGCAGGCTGGGCTGAGGGACAGGACCCCCTACCCCTTCCTGCACAAATTTTTTGTACTGGGCCTCTAGTTATAGATAATTGGACAAAAGGTCAAAAGCAATAGGAGCAAGCTTTCAAAATAATTTAGAGCCTCTCCATCTATACCAGATCTTACCATAATGGTCCCAATTTGGTTAAGGATTTCATATCAATCTACTGCAAAACAGACACATCTGGATATACAGATCATGCACACTTACTTGGATTGATTGACGTCAATGAGGGAACCAATTTTTGATGTTGTGAAAGAAATGTGCTCATCTCCAATGACGATTTCAAGCTCCTGGAAACATTTAAAAATGTTTAAAATCAAGCCAAATTGATTAAGTACACAGGAGGTTCATCTGCCAAATCACACAAAATCTACCTACTACGCCTAAACAAGACCCATTCACTCTGAGCATTAACTTGTGACAGGTACCAGAAATAAAGAGAGAAATACTCCCTGGAGTAGCTCATAATTTTAGAGGAAGCTCTATCTGTGATTTGGAAGAAATCACATAATTGTTTTGTATGTTTTTGTTGTTAACGGGGTAGAGCCATGTATAAATATGTTGTACAAATCCCAAGAATCTAACATTTCTGGGCAATATGGGTCAATTTTGGACAATGATAAATACTATGAAGATGATCAAACATTTTATTTTTTAATGATGGGGAGAGGTTATTTATTTATTTGGAGTCTGTTCTCTAATCATTTTCAGAGGAAAGCCATGAAGTGGCATCTGGCTCAGTAGAGACATTGGTCAGATTTGTAAAAAGGCAGGGTTGCAGACCTTGGGTAATGTACATCAATCAAATTCAGCAAGCCAGAGGAGTGAATTTTTCATGATGGAGTTCTTCCTACTCACTGGTTTGGGGCCAGTTTTCTATAGCCTCTTAATTGGGAGAGGTATTTAGATTTGATGGACAGACGAGATATTACTGAAAAAGTAACATTTAAAGGCCTCAATAATAAAGTCTTGGAAAAAGTATTTCAGGAAGCATGTAGCAAATACAAAGGTCCTAAACTAAGAACAACAGGTATGTCTGAAGGAAAGAAAGAAGACCAGTGAAGTTTGAACACAGCCAGAGATTATAAGATAAGGTGGGAGTCTGGATTTTATTTTAAACTAGGGGCCCGGTGCACAAAATTTGTGCACTAGGGGTGGGTGGTCCCTCGACCCAACCTGCTCTTTCTCACATACTGGGAGCCCTCAGGGGATGTCCAACTGATGGCTCACCCCTAGCCTGCCTTGGGCATTCAGCCACTGCCCTGCTCAGCTCAGCCTGGGCTGCCTGCGACCACCCGGCCCCGGGGGCTGGGCACTCGCCGCCGCCACCACCACCACTGTTTCCTCTCCACCTTTGGGGCCTGGCGCTCATGCCACTTGGCCCCGCTCCCGCTCCTGATTGGCTGGTAGCATAGCCAATCAGGAGCAAGTTATGGTCAAATTTGCATGTTTCTCTTTTATTATATAGGATGTAGTGGAAAGGTACTAAAGCAAGCATGTCAAACTCAAAGGCTAACACAGACCAAATAAACAAGGTTTAAGTTTATGTGGGCTACAAAAAGACGAAAGCTTCAATTTACATAGAAACGCAGGTTTATTTCAGTGGAGACATGCTGAATACAAAGGGCTGAAATAAACGAGTAATCATTAACATAATAGAACATTTTAATAAAAATTAATATTTTTCTCAAACATTAACTTACCAGATACTGAATAACTGCACAAATTAATAAGCATAATGCAAATAAACCTATGTTTCTTGTTCTCTGAAAGCAAAATATTTCCTGTTGCACACACCAAACAAGTCAGTCCAAGACTAATGAGGTGGGAATCGACTGCTGGAATATTTGCTGCTGGTGTTAGTGGAGAGAAATGGTGCGTCTGCACGTAAAGCGCGTAAGGCAAATGAATGCAACACGATAGTAATCAGTCATTAGCGAACATTGTAGCTCATTATTGATAATGATGTATAACAGGATATTGTAAAAATAAGTTATGAAATTTTTATTAAAACGTTCCTTACATACCATTATATTGGCTGGGCCACAAAAATATTCCTTGTGTACTGCGAGTTTGACATACTTGTACTAGAGAGTTTAAAATTAGTGGAATACAGTAAGCTCTTAAATTGTTGGTTGGTTCTGTGACTTTAAGCAAAGCAACAGAGTATAACAACTTTATCATAACTGATAGAAATAAGAGTTAAATTCATATGGCATCTCATCACATTATAAGGAAGCCACATTAAATAAAACGATGCTATTTGAGGACCTGCTGTACATAAAGAAATTTACATTTTACAAGATTAATCTGGCTTCAGGATGGAAAATGGGCTGCACAGGATTAAGAGGAGAAACAAAGAAATCAATTAGAAGTCTGGATTAGGAAAGAAGCAGATGCATGATTTTCCTTTCATTAGACTATTGGGCTACTGAAATACCTATGCTCTATTTATCTTGTATTTTCACACTGCTTTTTCTATAGGAGTTACTCGGTAAGTAACCCTGAGAAGAGGGAGAGGGAAGGTCTCAAGAAGAAACTCAGGGCTGGGCTCTTGGTGGTCAGCAGTACTTTTTGCTCTCTCTGTTCCTCCCTGTGGGTTCACTGCTTCCTTAGATCAAGATGCTTGTAATCTACCTCACGTAGGGCTCCATAATGCACGTGTGCACGCACACAAGTGGAGGATTCACTGTCATATGGAGAGGGGTCAACTTATTTTACTTGTAAGATTTCTGCACTGGGAATAGCTGCTACAGCACTCACCTGCCGGCCCACTCGGTCCGGGGGAGGCCACAAGGCATCGTCCTCTTTGGTAATCTCACTGTCATCAATTATTCTCTTCAGTTCCTCCATCACACTCTTATGTACATAAGCCTGAAAGCAAGTTAAAAACAGGATTTAAGTTGTATTCCCAAGCAGCGTTCTGCCTCAGCGATTCTAGCTAAAAAGGACTGCTCCTGAAAACTCATTTCTGGCACCTCTGCAAATGGGAAGACATGCAGGCTTGGCCTCAGCATGCTGGAGAGGGCAGGGTCAGAAGCACCCAATGACTACCCCAGCCCCCCATATGGTTGTTTCTACTTGGCACATCCTATTCACATGGAGCTCTCTTTACCTACACATCTAACTCACACCTAGACCCCAAACAAAAGGTGTGTGTGTAACCCTGGTTATTCTTAACTAGACGACATGCTTCTGAAAAGCAGAGACATGTCTTTTAAATACACTCTACATACTAGTTTACATTAAAAAAAAAAAAAAAAAGAGGCCCAGCTACCGTGGCTCTGTGATTGACCTATGAACTAAGAGGTCACAGTTCGATTCTTGGTCAAGGGCACATGCCTGGGTTTTGGGCTTGGTCCCCAGTGTGAGGCGTGCAGGAGGCAGCCAAACAATGATTCTCATCATTGATGTTTCTCTCCTCCCTTACTCTCTGAAATCAATTAAAAAAAATTTTTTTAAAGGATGCTGACGTGTAGGTAAGCATAAAACTGCTAATTAAATATAATAGTATGAAAATATACTGATTGTTAAGTTTCAAATGTTAACAAAGAGGTTAAAAGGAAAGTGTAGCTTTGATGAAGACTTAATGTTGTGGTAGAAATCACACCAAAATGGAGCACATGATAGAGGCAGGAATAGGTTTGAATTCCTGTTCTATCCCTTACTGGCAGTGGTGACTTTGAACAAGTTCCATAATTTATATCTGGGCTTCCACAGTCTTATCTGTAAAGGGTATCTAATATCATCCATCACCCGGGCTTACAATCAGGATCAAGTAAGATCATGTATGTAAAATATCTAGTGTCATGCTTGGCATCTAACATGCATTCAATAAGGTTAACTGTTTTTCCATGCTTCTTCCCCATTCAAATGCAAATTAGAGCTTCACTGAGTGCTGTGTGCCAGGGAATGTACCAAACGCTTTGAGTGGGGAGTAGCTCTTATTTAGTTTTATGGCAGATGAAGAAACTGAATTTATCAAGTTCAGCCAGGAAATTTGCCCAAGGCCACATGGTTAGTAAGCAGCAGATTCAGGGTTCAAAATCTGCAAGACTTCATGTGATATCCAGTAATTCAGTGTTGTGAAAGAAAATATAAACTAAAAGATTTGACAAAAATGTTAGAAGCTGTCTATAGGCATGTTTATACTTTCCTATTCTTTATCTTTCATTACTACTCCCAGAAAGAAAAAATGACAAAAGGCTCAACTGTAGTGAATGAGAAAGTCTCTCAAAAGGCTCATTACCTCTTTTCTGATCATGACATCATTTTTGTAATTGCTGTTGTTGGCATATCTCAATTTCCCTGTGAGGGGGGAAAAATCAATATGTAATAAAAACATACGACTAAACCAACATTAGCCTGCTTAGATGATCAGTTGTTGCTTAAAACATATTCTAACTTTTAAAATATTTACAGCTTTAGTGTTTCAACACATTTTTTTCAGTTCTTCACTTTAGGCTATTAAATAGCCTCACAGTCCAAACTATAGCTGATGCTGAATTACAGATCTTATAGGTATGATAAAAGAACACAGGTATGATAAAAGATAACTCAGTATGATAAAAGAACACAGACAGACTCATACTTCTGTAGGATAATGTCCTAAGCTGAAAACAGGGATAGTAATTGGTAACTTACCTGCACACAAGGCCTACTGAGGCTCAAATGAGTTATGAAAGCCTTTGAAAAATATAACTTACATACATTATCATGTGACTGTAATATTCTGATATATTCCTATGACAGAAAGTTGTGGTTTTAGTCCTGGCTGGTGTGGCTCGGTTGGTTGGAATGTTGTCCCTGCATCAAAGGGTTTCGTGTTTGATCCCTAGTCGGGGTGGGTACAAGGCAACCAATAGATGTTCTCTCTCACATCAATGTTTCTATCTCTAAAATCAATGAACATGTCCTTGGGTGAAGATTGAAAAAAAAAGTTGTTTTATTATTGAACACATTTGTTATACCAGGCTCTTTGTGTATATATGGATTCAACAGGCTAATTTGGGTACGAAGAAGATAAAAGAGCCAAATTAAATGATGCCTCACTGTACTCTTTCCTTTCAGTTCATTCTCCAGACAGTGGACAAAGTGATGTACACTAAATGGCCAGATTATTATGATCTCTGAACGCATAATAATCTGACCACTCAGTGTAATATACAGCATGTTTATGCTAGGTTTATATATGTATTATATGTCACATATAGATTTCCTCTAATACTATTTGTATTAAGGTCTACTTTATTGGCTGACGTATCGTATCGATACACTAACATACAAGGTTTATCAGTTTTTTTTGTCTAGTGTTTGCATTATATATGTACATTGAGTGGCCAGATTATTATGCATTCAGAGATCATAATAATCTGGCCACTCAGTGTATAACAGAAAGATCTGATCAGTTTACTCTAATACTTTGATACTGACCATAGCTTCCCACTGCCTTCTTGATAAAATCCAAATTCAACATGGCATACTGCTAAACTGAACCTCGGCCTGCCTTTCCAGGCTCACTCCTGCAACAGCTGCCTCTCACATCAGACTGCAGTAGGTTCTCGGGTTACATCAGAGATTCATTCCTATGGTGCGACAAAAGGCGATTTTCACCATAGGTCGGAACCCACCTACATAAGCACCTACGCTACTCGTATGGAGCACATACACAGCAGTAATGAAGTGAAACAGTAAAAAAAAATTAAAAGATAGTTTCTGATCTTTACTTGTGGCAAATAAATAATAAAAAACATAAAGCACATATGTACATAGGTCAAAATGATGGAACTTTTTTTTTTAATAAATAAATGAGAGCTGGTGATGTAACCACAAAATGACGTATGTCGAGTCCGACGTAACCGGAGCACTGTCTGTACTAGGTTTCTGTCTGAAACATCCCATGCACTTTGTGGTTTTCAGCCTCTTTGCCATTAATGCTGTCTAAAATGTATTCTTAACTCCTGTCTGCCTAAACAACTACAGTTACTGAAAACTCATATCCCCCTTCCCTCATGTTTTGCAGAAAGCCTCCTCTGCTTTAGGTGCCTTCTTTCTGTTCCGAGTCCCTTTTGTTTCTTTCCTCCACATATTGTCTTGTATACTGTCTTGTTACTGTTTACAAACCCACTTCCTTCACAAACGTGGCTTGTCAGATTCATCTCTGTGCCCCATTTAGTAGATTTCTATCATCTTTGATCCCTTTTCCTTCACCACTGCACCTCCTCCCTAAATCCTATAACTGACAGTGATATTGGTTCTGCCTTTAACAGTATCCTAAATCCTTCTCTCTACTTTTACTTTCACCTTAGTCCCTACCAACATCCCTTATGTCTGGACAGTTGTTGACTGTCTGCTAATAAGTAGCCCAGTTTCCACTTTTGCTCATTCTGTACCCAATCGCTAGAATATTTTTTCAAGAACAGATCACACCTCTTCTCTGCTTAAAACTTTTCCATTGCTTCCTGCTGTACTTAGAATAAAATCTAAACTCTTGACCATGGCCTATAAAGGCCTACATGTCGTGGCCACAGCCTACTCACCCCATATTGTCAACTACTATCTAATACTTTGATACTGACCCCAGAGCTCACTATTCAGCCACACCGGCCACCTGAAATATGCCTAGCTCACCCCCGCCCTCGGCACTGACACTTGTTTCTGACTAGCACGCTCTTTTTGAGTGTCACAAGGCTAGCTCCTTCTTCCCAAGGTTCAGTTCAAATATCTGCTTTTCCGAGAGCTCTCCAACGTTCCCCCTATTTAAAACCAGCCCGTCATTTTGTTTTATTTTCTGGCCACTCATCACTATCTGGAGTACCTTTTATGATCTCTCTCCCAGCCCTAGAATAAAAGTTCCACGAGAGAGGAAGCTTGTCTATCGTTCACGCCTGTCTCCCAGGTGGTGAAACAGAACCTGGTACAAAGCGGGCGTTCAAATGCTTGCTGGCAGTGAGGTTCAGTGGTTGAGCATCGACCTACGAACCTGGTAAAAAATGTCGCATACAGAAGACCCTGCAACCAGGACAAAAAAACAGTGGGGCGGACCCAGGAGTGCTTCTCATAGATCCGTGCCTTCCTCCATTCCCGCCGCCCCAGGCCTAGTTCCCCCGGCGCGAGGCCGCTCTCACCATCCGGTCGGAACTCAAATTCCAGGAATTCGTGGCCGAACTTGCCCTTGTGACCCACGTAGTAACGCAGATAAAAGTCACTCTCCATGGCTGGCGAAAGACCACTGAGACGGAACTTTAACCGCGAACGGTAGCGCAGTACGCGCCCGACAGTGACGTTTGGCGGCGCGCGGAAGTGACGTAAGGCAACGCCATTGCGCGTAGTTCCTCCCGCACCCCCGCCGGGAGGTGGGGACGAGGTTGCCCGACCCTCTCGGCGGAAACGACGTCCCTTCCAGTGGGAGGCGGGGTCAGCGCAGCCACGCCCCCTCAGCCGCAGCGATCTCCACGTGGGGGTGAAGGTTACAAGTTGGGGAAGTGCAGAATGCTCTGGAACTATGGAAGCCCGAGGAGCGGCTCCCAACCCAGTCTTGAAGGAAGTGTTCCGGAGAGAGGGCCCAGAACTGTGTGGTTAGAATACAGAATGCGGCTGTGAAGATAGTAACAAGGTTGGAGAAGGGACAGACGCTAAATCATCAGGTTCTTTACAAGACGTGTTTAAGAAGTGCAGGCTAAATCCCTTGCATTGGATTTTAATGCAAGGGAAACAGATGAAGAGCTTTAAACACGACATGACCTGTTGAATTTTTTAAAGATCACTCCGGTGGCAGTGTTGCAGATTGAATTGGAAAATGCAAACATTAGCCCTGCCAGTGTGGCTCAGTGGTTGGGCATCGATCTATGAACCAGATCACGGTTCTCGGTCAGGACACATGCCCAGGTTGTGGGCTCCATCCCGTGTGGAGAATGCAGAAGTAACTGATCAAGGATTCTCTCATTGATGTTTCTCTCCCTCTCCCTCTCTCTTAGAAATCAATAATTAAAAAAAAAAAGAAATCAGTAATTTTTTAAAATGTGGATGGGTTTGAGATGGAATATCATAATTTAAACGATGGACAAACGAGATTAAGATGTAGCCAGATGGGGAGGAGGGGGAAGCAGGTGTATGGTGACATGTAAACCAAAATAAGGGTATCCCGAGAAAGGAGTACCAACAATGTTAAATACCCCTTCCAAGGTCAAGGAAGATAGGACTAAAAGTATTTACAAGATTTATAATGAGGGATGTCCTGGGTGACCTTGGTAAAAGCAACCTCAGTGGTATGGGAGTGAGGAGCAAGGCAGAACTACTGGGATACAAGTAGGCCAAATTTGCAGTGGAAGCACAGGGTTACCTAAGCCTGAGTTAGGTCTGGGTATGAGAACAGAGAATGCTGCCTGGAGTACTCAAGGACAGGTCAGGTGCCAGAGAGGCAGAGAAGGAAAATCTAGAGAGAAGGCCACGTGTACATGAGCACTACGTGAGCTGTGCGTACTTCAGGGGCATGAAACATAACTGTGTGACTTCGGACAGTTCCTTCACCCATTTCCTCATCAATAAAATGGGGATTATAATATCAATAGTATTTACCTCACAGGACTGTTGACAAAGATTAAGGTAATTTATGTGGAATATTGGCACATGTTAGGGACTCAGTCAATGACCATCATTCTCCCCTCATTAAAGCATCACAATGAAACAATACTTTCAGATTTTAAGAAAGGAATTTAATCTTTCTCTAGAAACAGTGCACTGACTTTACAAATGCCCACATTTGTTTTTTAGTTCACCAAGATGATGCCAGTACAACTAGTGAGACGCAACACACCATCCTTTGCCTCTGGAAGAGACACCAGACTGCAAAGGGGACTGAGTACAGAAGACAACGGAATTTGGAATAAGACAAAAAGAGCAGGAATGGTTAGTGTGATTCAACATTCTAACATGCCTGTTACATCAAACATCAAATATGGTAATCTGAGGAGGTGTGTGTGTGTGTTGGGGGAGACAGAGAAAATTTATTTGGGTACAATGCCGAGTTTGCGAACCAGTACTTCACCCCCAAATTAACAACAGCTTGTATAGAACAAAACCCTATTTTAAAACACATGGTTTATACAGGTATTTGTTTTCTCTTGTAATTTTTGTAAAAAAGTATCAAAACCTTCATGTCTTTAAATATATATACATATACAGGTGGCTCTTTTAAAATTATTTTTTATAGCACAAAGTGTTTGCAAATACAGAGGGTTTCTGCTGAGTCATGACTATGCACATGGTGCATAGCCTGAATGAATAGGGATTCCTGATTTCTTTTATTAACTGAAAATTTGAAGCTGTAATTCCTCCACCTTTAAGTTCTCCATTTCCTGAAAATCCCCAATACCCTAAAAATACCGTGTAAAAAGACTCCAATACTTTATCTTCATGCATTGATGGGAAGGAGATCATTTACTCCGAACCGTTGAACTGCTAACCATTTCTATTCTGTGAAATGATGAGTGCATGGCTGACATTAGGGAGGGAGTTGGGGAGGCTCGCATTCCTGTGCCCTCTCCCCATTCCCACCAGTGCCACACTCAGCAGTGCTTGGGGTTCCCTCTGCAAACTCCACGTCTTCAAAACTTCCAGTTTTGTTTCTCTCTGTTGAAGAAATCTCAGAGGCTCTTGACAACATGGAATGCTTCTGTGAAAATCCCACTGCCCTCATATTAGTTTTCATAGACCATATCAAAAAACGTCAACTCGAATATATGAAAAACAGTCACTGTTTCTCTTTGGCCACCGGAAAGCTTGAGGCTCAAGACTGTTAGGTCTGCAAGTGCTGGCAATGGATCCTGATGAATTTCCCATGCACTTGGTGCCTCATACACAGTAAATGACCAATGTTTGCTTAATTGAATCAGAAGTTAAATAGAAGTATTCTATAAAGTGCTTATGCTGAACCTGTCTTTCCATCCAGCTCATTTCTTGCTACGTCCCCCTTGAGCTTTTTGCTCGTTATAATGAATTGCATGCAGTTCATAAAGTCCTCATGCTGTTCATGTCTCAGTGTCTTAGCTGTGTTTCTTCTGCCTGAAGCAGCATGATATCCCTACTTAGTTTTTAAGACTTAGCTTAAGGTCACTTCTCCTATGGTGGCTTTCTTTACCCCATTCCTCATGCATTGATGGGAAAGGAGATCATTCGGTAGAAATGACCACGTTGTAGCATAACATTATTCTGGAAAGAGTCTATTCTTTTTTTTTGTTTGTTTGCGCATGTCTTCCTCTACTGCTACTGTGAACTCCATAAGGACAGAAAACGTTTGATTGACCTATACTTCTGCAGTGCCTGACACTTAGTTGATACCTAGCAAATGGTTTCAGTGAATGCATATATTGAATTGCAAAGAGAGACTTGGAGGGATCCACAGTGCTTATTGCCATAAACTTAAATCCAGTCTCATCCTGAGGTTACAGGTTATCTCAATCTATTTTTTCAAATAGTCATGCTCTCAAAAGTAAATAAATGAAATTTACTTTTCCCTGTTTCTGGAAGGCTATTTCTGCCAGTGCCTTCATAATCCCATTGGAATGATAGGCAGCAGGTTTGGTGCAATGTTCAGGCAGTGCAAAGTAGTCAACTGGAGAAGAAAAGGGAGGAAAAGGACTGGGGCCAGTTTTGTTTTTTTTAAGAGAGAAAAATTGATAAATTTTCTGCCCTCCTGGTGTTTCTAAGCTTCGTCCAGCTCTATGTCCAATAACTGACCTGTTCTGGACTGTTGATGTATGATGGCATAGGGACAAAAAGCAGCAGAAATGCAACTCAACCTCAGAATGAGGCTGAGCCTTCAGGACTAGAAGATCCAACACGTGAGTGTTTCACAGTTCTGTTTTTTGTAGGTTGCTCCCATAGCTGCCTCTTTCAAACCGCAGTTGTAACATGGGTATCTCTGCGAAAGTTGTGTTTCATCATCATTTTGAGATATCAGGCTGAATCATCCTGATCCCAATTATTATTTTTTTCTGTGAAGGCCAGGATCTGATCGAAAGTCTAGATATTATGCATTAGACCTTATTATAATTTCCCCAGGAAATTCTATTTCTTTGGAGGCAGGTTACAGAAAAAGTTGCTTGTTTTGTGTAAATTTCAATGACTTTTCACTTTCATAGTTTTTCTTCAGTCAAAAATTATTTTACTTTTTATTCTTGAAAGAATAGTAATAAGTGATTCAGCTCCATAGGAGTTGGCCAGATGTTTTTAAAATTCTATTTGGTAACGGTCATTCTAAGTCCATGCATTTTTCCCTTTTAATGGGCATTTCAGGACTATCAGCACATACATATCATGAGGAAATTGTTTGTTTAGGCAAAGTATAGTGCCCAGGCTCCAGAATACGGTTGTTTTCCCAGAATCTAGGAGGTCATGAGTGACACAGAGAAAGATCCCAGGAACAGGGTGATGGACCTCCAGAATGTCTGTCTGGAAATTCAAAGGGTAGCAGTGGGTGAGACGTCCACGCATCACTGAGTTGGGGGCAACTGGGAAGTAGTGAAGAGGAATTTGCTTACATGGGTCAGGTTCCAGGTATGTGGAGGTTAGGTACATGTCCTCTGCTCCTACTGAAGCCATACACTCTGTGTCACATCTTGTCCCTGGTTGTCCAGTGGGAGTACAGTGGTAGAACAGCAGAGTTAAGAAAAGACCTTGGACGACAGAACCAGCGGGGACTGAATTCCTTCTGGGACTGTTGGATTATGTTTTCAACGATGGACCCCACAAAGAGAGAACACTTCTCCCAACCTCCCCAAGGCCCAGGAGAGGCAAAGAAAGTGTCCATGGTGAAAAAAACCTGTACATATACCTAGAGTTTTTCCTTTTATTTACAAAGCAGTAAACCAAATTTCTGTGTGAACGTACATCCAGTGTATTAAAATATTGCGCATGCCATTTTCCCCTCAAATAGAACTTTAGGTTTGGCCACTTTTACTGCCTTAAGCCCCAAATTAGTTTCACCTATGCGAACACGATGGCAACAAACCTATGCATTACTCTTCCCCACCTAAAGGAAATGGGAGAGTAAGAGGGAGAGATAGAGATGTAACAGAGCCTATTCCACCATCTTTATCCTCATCCATAGTGTACCCCAGGGGTTCTGTGCAGGCCCTAGAGTAAACTTGACTTGTTCTAGAAACATCTCTACTTAGCTCTATACGTAAGGAATTCAACCTCAATGAGTTCAACCCAAGTGTCCTGAAGGAAAATGAAGTTACTCGAAATGCCGAACTTTAAAACAAGGAGTAGCCAAGGTTCAGACATGCTCTCACCTGAGCTCACGAGGCCTGCTGGCCCTGTGTAAAGCCTGTACACTGGCCGAGCCACACCAGAGAGAGCCCGAGGCGGGGGGGGGGGGGGGGGGGGGGGGGGGGTCCCAGCAGTCACGGGTGAGCTGAAGGCTTTTCCTGAGTCAGATCCCAGGAATAGCCAGAGGTGAGAGGTTCTGCCTCTGCTGCTACATGTTTGCACGCACCATGGCATCCGTTTTCTGAGCCAGATTCCCAAAGGCGAATTCTCTGAAAACTCCAGATACCCTCTTGTGGACTGGCTTAAAATATATTTATCTTTACGTACTTGAACAACAGCCATAGGTGCGCCTCTTCTCTAGAGTTTTCTCTTGCACACACATGCAGACAACACAAATGCACACCGTCTGTGTGGTGGGCCAATCATACCAAAAATAAATACTCTCATGTCTCTAAATTATTTATAGAACTAATCTTATTTGTGAAGTTTGTTAATAAATAATCTAAATTGGGGAGGGAGTTGAGGTGTTTATTTTCCTTTTCTTTTTTTTTTTTATGTTGATGGATAGCCACAAAGCATAATCATTTTATTTACAAAAAAACCCAAAACTCCAAAACCTAAAAAAGCCCCCGAAATCAAATACTCTCTCTCTGTAAATATAGTTTTAAATGATGAGTAAGCTACTGTACCATCGGCCCCATTTGGTTATGTACATCATGTTAGTCACTCAGCAGTAGCCATTCCATGAATTCCTCATGGGTAGTGCAACCAGTTAAAAAGTGTATAAAACATTATACATATAAAAACTCTCACATCCTTTGGATGTTTGCAGTTCATCATAACTTTGTGGTTACCTTTCTGCAACATAAATTAAAATTACACACGCACACACAGACACGCACACACTCACACAGACCCATACAGAAATCCTTCCATCCAGGCATACACCATCCAGAGAGTGTAGTGCATGGAACTGAATCCCGTGAGGCATGAAGGGAGTGGTCCCATCCTTAGGGCAGTCCATCATCTTCAAGGCTTAATGCCACTCGCTGGGGAGACACAAAGAAATCATCGTTAGAACCATAGGAATTTTTTTATTGAGTATGCCTAAGGAACCAGACATTCTAGTACTTTACAGGCATTAACTCAGATAATCTCCAAACTACCCTAAGAGATAGGTTTCTCATATTTATTTTACAGATGAGATAATTGAGACTTAATGAGCTTAAACATTTGTCCTGGATCATGTAGCAAGTGGGTGAACTAAAATTTGAACCCAAATCTGTGTGAATCCAGAGCTTTAGCTTTTTCCATTAGTCTGTTCTGCTCTTTTTCTAAACCTCCTCAAGCCTCTCTCATAGGATTTTAAGTTTGCGTATGTTTTGGGTTTGTTTTGGCGTATGTTTGCTCTCAGGTCATTAGCTGCTTGGCTCCAGCATGTTAGTCACAGTCAGGAAGGCAATCTGCTGCATCCCTCCCAACTGATTACACAGCATTGGAAGGCCATGCAGGTCAATGAAACTCAATACCTTTCCTTCACCCCTACTTTTCAGTCATTGATTGCTAGACTTCTGTCTGTGACAAATGCCTGACCACTGGATGGTGAATCTACTAATTCCCCAGCCAACCTATTCCACTGTGGACAGTGGACTTAAATTCTCTCCTATATTGACATGAAATCTGTTTCTTTATCTTCTGACATCCCCTGATTCTCTCCTAGACTCAGACAGTTCTACACAGACAACACTTGAAATGTGCAGAGTGTTTGAGTTCCCTTCCTTTGGAATGTTTTCCTCTCTAGCCATACATCCAGCTTCCCCCGCTGGTCCTGTTGTAACTGTTTCCCACTCATCCGTTTCCTGGATACCCTCCTTGAGACACACCCGGGTCTCAGTATCTTCTCTGCTCTGTGTGAATTTGGGCCTTGGTTTCATCATGTCAAATGGGAATAATAATAGGGCCTTCTAGGGTTGTTGGGAAATCAAATGAGATAATGTATGTAGAGTGCTTAATATATTACTTAACACACACACACGGGGTCCAAAATCTTCCAGATCAACCTAACCAGCATGAAACAACCAGACTAGCATTTTCCATCTCTGGGCAATCTACATACAATAAAAGGTTACCTCTACTTCCTTTCAAATCATCTTTTGGTTATTTATAGTTTTGCATGAATGCCATGACCTTGCTCCACTAGCATCCCTATTTGAGAATATCTTTTTCTAAGCCAATTACCCTCCCTCCCTCCCACTCTCTCCAGGCAGATCTCCAGGCTGGGGACAGGTCCCAGGAAGTGCTAAGGGAACTCCTGAGAAAGGAACAGGGGAGAGAACAGGTTGTTGAGAATACTGGCTTCCAGAGCACCAAGGCTATTTACCCAATGTTAATGGGGAAAGAGCATGGTTTTTATGAATATACAGACTGGAGTTCAAATCCTACTCCCACCACTTCCTAGTTGTGATCCTAGGTGTAATTTATTTCCGAGTCTCAGTTTCCTCATCTGCAAAACAGGGATAATAATATTAACCTTATAAGGTTACTGTAAAGACTAAACAATAATATGATGTAAAACACTGAGTGGTGTCTGAGACATAGGAGGTCCTCACTAACGGTTGATTTCCTCACTCGCCTACTCCATTTCTCTGCAACTGGCAGGAGGTTATTCCTCGGGTCTAGATTCCTCGGGAACAGCTCCTCCTGAGTGGTTATTTCCTTCTCTGGAAACAATGCCACTTCCCATGTGCGGAGTGCTTGAGCTCACAAAGCACTGGCACATTGCTGTCGCGCTTGAACTTTATAAACTGAGGCGGCAGGCAGAAGGGGGATGACTGGCCGCATTTTATAAGTAAAAGTGAGCAGAGGCGTGACTAAGCTCACAGGGTTGTGGAATAGTGAAACTGGGAATCATCTCCTTGCTCCAAGCTCCTCTCTTCCACTGTGCCCTCTCCGACCTTTAAACATTGCTTAAACCACTATCTGCTCGGATTGGCCCTGGCGAAGGCTCCTCAGGGGCACTTGCCAGCCCTCCTCATTTGCTCAGCCTCATTTCCCATGTCTCCCCTTTGTGAACCATCTGCTTCCGCAGCAATTCTGTCTGCCCTGCTCATCCTCAGTCGTCTCTTCCACATGCCATTTCCTCAGTCTGTACCTACCCCATCGTTTCTCTCTGCGCCAATACCCGCTTACAGGTTGCAGCCTTCCACGGCCAGAAGGCCTTCGAGGCTCGGCTGTACCTGCCTGGGCTCACACCCTCACTCGTCAGCCCCTCAGAGTGGCACTGCCCTACCTTGCACTTGACGACAGGCAGCTCGGAAAGAGGGTTCTTCGGGAGTTGGTGCAGCTGTGACCTTGGTTCTCCCGGCAAGACAAAAAGCTCCTTGAGGGCAGGGGCTGGGTCCTCCAGTTCTGTGGTCTCCCCCAGACAGGGCTCTGCCCACAGTGGGCGTTCAAAGCTGCTGATTGCCTGACAGGGGGATGGACTGGGTGACCTATGAGGTGGCGCTAAGCCCCCCCACTGCTACACAAACATGACACCTGCGCCAGCCACTTGGCAGTCCTTGCTCCCCCACAAGCCATGCCCTGTTGTGCCTGTCAGCTTTCGCACGTGCTTCTCTCTGGAACGCCATTTTCCTCCTCCTCTACCTGGAAAACGGTTACTCCTTCAAGGATGCAGTTTATCTGTCACCTCCTCTGTGAGGTGCTTCCTGCCAAAGCTCCCAAACCAGATTAACAGCTCCCTGCTGATTTGTTCAGCAAATGCACCCTGGGAGCCCCCTATGCGGTATGGGCATCAGGGAAACAGATCAATCAGATAGTCCTACCCTCAAGGAGCTCGCGGTCTAGGGGGAAAACCAAAGAGTAAAAAGACAAGTTGACCAGGGTGTGACGTGCTATGATGGAGAGAGGCTGTGGGAGAACAAAGGAAGAGAGGGGACTCCTGAGCGTCCACCACGGCACTTGGCACACAGCTGTATGACAGGAAGGGAGATCTCTAACTCCCGCCAGCCCCTTGGGAGCAAATGTGTCCTCATTCAGCAGAAAGACAGACAGCTGGTGTCTTTACTTCCAGGAGAAGCCCGCTACCTGCTACCCCAGCTACCTGCCCCAATATTTCTGTGTCCCCAGGGCCTAGAACAGTGCTTGGCACATGGCAGGTTCTTGATAAATGTTTGAAGAAAAGGAGGGAGGGAAGGAAAGAGGGAAGCTAGGAGGGAGGAAAGGAGGAAGGAAAGGAGGGAAGGAGGGAGGGAGGGAGGGGGAGGGAGGGAGGGAGGGAGGGAGGGAGGGAGGAAGGAAGGAAGGAAGGAAGGAAGGAAGGAAGGAAGGAAGGAAGGAAGGAAGGAGGGAGGGAGGGAGGGAAGGAACTTCTTCCAGCAAGGAATACTTACTGCAGGATAGACATGGCCAATCTGAGCAGTCCTCCCAATGTGGAGCTCATCTTCATCCTCCTCCTCTGTTGTTTTCCTGTACACTGGGTTGTCAAAATTCATGCTTTTGGTGTTCTTCCGCTTCCAGTTTCTCCAGATCAGGTAGCCGCTCATGCACAGGAGGGCTATTACCGCTGAAGAAAAAGACACGCTACACTGACCCCCAGCAGGCTCCAGCCCGATGCTCAGACGGCAGTGCCTCCCTGCCACCTCTCTGACCTTATTGCCCTTGTTCCTTAAGCCAGTGGTCGGCAAACCACAGCTCGCGAGCCACCTGCAGCTCTTTGGCCCCTTGAGTGTGGCTCTTCCACAAAATACCACGGCCTGGGCGAGTCTATTTTGAAGAAGTGGCGTTAGGAGAAGTTTAAGTTTAAAAAATCTGGCTCTCAGAAGAAATTTCAATAGTTGTACTGTTGCTATTTGGCTCTGTTGACTAATGACTTTGCCGACCACTGCCTTAGGCAGTTTCTGCATGTTCCTTTTCTGCTGCTTGGAAGCTCTTTCCCATCTCTTCTTTCACGAACTACTCATCCTTCAAATCCAGCTCCAATGTGAAGCTTTGCTCAGCTTCTCAAGGTAGATTCAGCTGCTCCCTCCCCTGTGTTCCCAGACCACGGTATCGTACTTTACATATGTGAACCCCAACTAGACTGAGCTCTTAGCGGGCAGGGCCTTGCCCTGAGTAGGTGCTCAGTGATGTGTGCTGAGTGAACGAGTGAACTTCTTCACCATGCCCTTACCCTAATGCTGCTGCTTCCCTGGATTTCTCCAAGAAAACAGTTCTCTCCCCAAAGGAGAGGGGCTTTGTAAGAAGAGGAGCATCTCTAGGGGACAGAGCAGGGAAATCCAGGTTCCGAGTTGGAATAAATCAGTATGCTAAGCTCACAGGAGGAAGTCCTCAAATGGAGCTGGGCACAAATGGGGTTCCAGCATAACTTTTATGAATTAATAAGATAATTCTAAAGTTCATCACAAAGAGAAATTAAATAAAAATAGCTAGGAAACATATGTAATACTTTCAACAAGAAAGATTTAAATAAAAAAAAACAGCTAGGGAAATGTGGCGAGAATAACAATGCCCTATTAGATATTAAGACAGAGCACAAAGTTGTGCTTTAGTACGAAGGGATAGACAGGCACCTGGTGGGGGAGGGAAGCCTACAAGCAGACCTCAGTTTATAATAAAGGTGACAGTTCAAGTCAGAAGGAAAAGACCAACTACTCAGTAATGGTCTTGGGAAAACTAGACAGGCACACAGAGGGGAAAGTTAAATCTCTTCCTCACACCAGACTCTAAAATAACTTCCAAATGTATTAATATCTAAATACTAAAATATATTTAAAGTAGAAAAATATGCAGGGAGCTGTTTTAATAATTTACAGTCAGGCAAACTTTCCTAAGGAAGACCTAGAAATTATACACAAAAGATGAATATCTGATACTTAAAAATTTTTAGATTTATGCATGGTAAAAGACACCATAAACAAATTTCAAGTGGCATTATGCGAGAAAATATTTGCAACATGTTTAACATTCATTATGTATAAATATTTCTATAAATAAGAATAAGACACCAACAGGAAAATTAAAAAAAAGACTGTGAATAGGCAATTCATTAAGGATGAAATGTAAATGGCCAATAAGCTCATGGGATGGGAAAACATCAGGGAAAGACTATTCATCTTCCAGCCCTCCGATCAGGGGAAGTTTAAAATACTGATCACATCAGAGTGGGTTATTGTCGAGAAGACAATACATGTGCCTCTACACAGCACTGGGTGCCAGGGAAGGGGTGCGTTTCTCGTTCACTGAACGACGCTCAGAGTGTTTTCCATCCACTCCACACGATGTAAGGCTGGAATAGCCTTGCCACCATCTTTACTGCGGAACCTGTTCAAGGCCAGTTCAAATGCCATCTTCTCCAAAGTGCCACCCCCTCTCCTCCCCGGGCACCATGCCTGTTACTGCACAGAATGTGTACTAATACCGCGTGTGTAACCACTCCTTTATGACTAAGGCTGGTTAAGAAATAAAGCTCTTAAAGTCACACACAACATGCCATTTCCCATTCCTGGTTCCGCTCCCGGTGTCTTCACTGCTTAGGTTGCTCCTGATCCTTCTTCACGTGGCTGACTCAGCTCAAATACAATTTCCACTAGGAAACCTCCCCTGCTAGCTCCCCTTCTCTCCCAGTTCTACGTCCAATGCTCCCTGGGCACTTCTCCTGAGTCACATATAGCTTAATTGTAAGACTTACCATGTCATAAACTATCTGGCTAAGTGCGCCTCTCCAACAGGATTATAAACTTGGAGGGCAGGAACCATGTGTTACCTACTTTTAACCACCTTCCCTCCCCTTAGCACAGAGTCTGGTACATTGTAGCTGCTGGCTAAATGTTTGTTGAAAGCCAAACAGAAAGCAAGCAAGATGGCACGATTAAAGCAATGGCAGGCAGCTCTCCTCACTAATTCAATAAATATTTTATTTCCTACCACGTGCCAGACACTGCTGGGAGTTGGGGAGAGGGGCAAGCATGTGAGATGCCACCCCTGTCCCACGGAGCCTGCCGTGCAGCTCCCGTGGCTGGATGCAGAGTGTGAACAGGAGGGTAAGGGGGATGTGTGGGTGGTTCATGGCTGGGTGCAGAGTGGGAATGAGAGGGTAAGGGGGATGTGACTGGGTGGTTCATGGCTGGGTGCAGAGTGTGAACAGGAGGGTAAGGGGGATGTGTGGGTGGTTCATGGCTGGGTGCAGAGTGGGAATGAGAGGGTAAGGGGGATGTGACTGGGTGGTTCATGGCTGGGTGCAGAGTGTGAACAGGAGGGTAAGGGGGATGTGTGGGTGGTTCATGGCTGGGTGCAGAGTGGGAATGAGAGGGTAAGGGGGATGTGTGGGTGGTTCATGGCTGGGTGCAGAGTGGGAACAGGAGGGTAAGGGGGATGTGTGGGTGGTTCATGGCTGGGTGCAGAGTGTGAACAGGAGGGTAAGGGGGATGTGTGGGTGGCTCATGGCTGGGTGCAGAGTGTGAACAGGAGGGTAAGGGGGATGTGTGGGTGGTTCATGGCTGGGTGCAGAGTGGGAACAGGAGGGTAAGGGGGATGTGTGGGTGGTTCATGGCTGGGTGCAGAGTGGGAACAGGAGGGTAAGGGGGATGTGTGGGTGGTTCATGGCTGGGTGCAGAGTGTGAACAGGAGGGTAAGGGGGATGTGTGGGTGGCTCATGGCTGGGTGCAGAGTGTGAACAGGAGGGTAAGGGGGATGTGTGGGTGGTTCATGGCTGGGTGCAGAGTGTGAACAGGAGGGTAAGGGGGATGTGTGGGTGGTTCATGGCTGGGTGCAGAGTGGGAACAGGAGGGTAAGGGGGATGTGTGGGTGGTTCATGGCTGGGTGCAGAGTGGGAACAGGAGGGTAAGGGGGATGTGTGGGTGGTTCATGGCTGGGTGCAGAGTGGGAATGAGAGGGTAAGGGGGATGCGTCTGGGTGGTTCATGGCTGGGTGCAGAGTGGGAATGAGAGGGTAAGGGGGATGTGTGGGTGGTTCATGGCTGGATGCAGAGTGGGAATGAGAGGGTAAGGGGGATGTCTGGGTGGTTCATGGCTGGGTGCAGAGTGGGAATGAGAGGGTAAGGGGGATGTGTGGGTGGTTCATGGCTGGATGCAGAGTGGGAATGAGAGGGTAAGGGGGATGTCTGGGTGGTTCATGGCTGGGTGCAGAGTGGGAACAGGAGGGTAAGGGGGATGTGTGGGTGGTTCATGGCTGGGTGCAGAGTGGGAACAGGAGGGTAAGGGGGATGTGTGGGTGGTTCATGGCTGGGTGCAGAGTGTGAACAGGAGGGTAAGGGGGATGTGTGGGTGGTTCATGGCTGGGTGCAGAGTGGGAACAGGAGGGTAAGGGGGATGTGTGGGTGGTTCATGGCTGGGTGCAGAGTGGGAACAGGAGGGTAAGGGGGATGTGTGGGTGGTACATGGCTGGGTGCAGAGTGGGAATGAGAGGGTAAGGGGGATGTCTGGGTGGTTCATGGCTGGGTGCAGAGTGGGAACAGGAGGGTAAGGGGGATGTGTGGGTGGTTCATGGCTGGGTGCAGAGTGTGAACAGGAGGGTAAGGGGGATGTGTGGGTGGTTCATGGCTGGGTGCAGAGTGGGAACAGGAGGGTAAGGGGGATGTCTGGGTGGTTCATGGCTGGGTGCAGAGTGGGAACAGGAGGGTAAGGGGGATGTCTGGGTGGTTCATGGCTGGGTGCAGAGTGGGAACAGGAGGGTAAGGGGGATGTGTGGGTGGCTCATGGCTGGGTGCAGAGTGGGAATGAGAGGGTAAGGGGGATGTGTGGGTGGTTCATGGCTGGGTGCAGAGTGGGAACAGGAGGGTAAGGGGGATGTGTGGGTGGCTCATGGCTGGGTGCAGAGTGGGAATGAGAGGGTAAGGGGGATGTGTGGGTGGTTCATGGCTGGGTGCAGAGTGGGAACAGGAGGGTAAGGGGGATGTGTGGGTGGTTCATGGCTGGGTGCAGAGTGGGAACAGGAGGGTAAGGGGGATGTGTGGGTGGCTCATGGCTGGGTGCAGAGTGGGAATGAGAGGGTAAGGGGGATGTGTGGGTGGTTCATGGCTGGGTGCAGAGTGTGAACAGGAGGGTAAGGGGGATGTCTGGGTGGTTCATGGCTGGGTGCAGAGTGGGAACAGGAGGGTAAGGGGGATGTGTGGGTGGTACATGGCTGGGTGCAGAGTGGGAACAGGAGGGTAAGGGGGATGTGACTGGGTGGTTCATGGCTGGGTGCAGAGTGTGAACAGGAGGGTAAGGGGGATGTCTGTGTGGTTCATGGCTGGGTGCAGAGTGGGAACAGGAGGGTAAGGGGGATGTGTGGGTGGTTCATGGCTGGATGCAGAGTGTGAACAGGAGGGTAAGGGGGATGTGTGGGTGGTTCATGGCTGGGTGCAGAGTGTGAACAGGAGGGTAAGGGGGATGTGTGGGTGGTTCATGGCTGGGTGCAGAGTGGGAACAGGAGGGTAAGGGGGATGTCTGGGTGGTTCATGGCTGGGTGCAGAGTGGGAACAGGAGGGTAAGGGGGATGTCTGGGTGGTTCATGGCTGGGTGCAGAGTGGGAACAGGAGGGTAAGGGGGATGTGTGGGTGGTTCATGGCTGGATGCAGAGTGGGAATGAGAGGGTAAGGGGGATGTGTGGGTGGTTCATGGCTGGGTGCAGAGTGGGAATGAGAGGGTAAGGGGGATGTGTCTGGGTGGTTCATGGCTGGGTGCAGAGTGGGAACAGGAGGGTAAGGGGGATGCGTCTGGGTGGTTCATGGCTGGGTGCAGAGTGGGAATGAGAGGGTAAGGGGGATGCGTCTGGGTGGTTCATGGCTGGGTGCAGAGTGGGAATGAGAGGGTTAGGGGGATGTGTCTGGGTGGCTCCCTGCGGCCAGGTCCTAAAGCGCCTCACTGTGCCAAACTAAGAAACCAAATTAAGTCTGGACTGGGAGGTGGGCAGAAGGCTGCCAGGGCAGAAAAGGGTCAATGGTGCTGGTCAGCATGCTAAGTGCTCTTTTCTTCTAGGGCTTTCCTCCAGGTCCCGGGCAAGGTCCCCTTTCCTCCCAGTGACCTGGGGCCACACTCACCCATGGGCACAATGATCCCAATGACAGCAGCAGTGACCGTTGAGCCCGTCTTGCCGCCTTCATTCCCGTCTGCAAAACACAAACATTCGTAGGATGATGTCTCTCGATTCCAGTGGCCCTTCTGTCTATCCACATTATCATTCATTTTTAAGATATAATTGAAACGGGACACAGTATCATGTAGTGGAATCAAGGGCACAGGCCCCTAGATCAGTCTACTTGGGTTCAAGTCTAGCTCTACTACTCACTATTTGTGTGACCAAGGGCAAGTTGTTATGTATAAAAAACATATTTATTTGTCTTTAAAATGGGGATAATGTTACCTACCCCCAGGGACACTGTCCATACTAAATGAGATGATTCTCGTAAAATGCTTACTTAGCACAGTGCCTGGCACAGCCTTGCCTAGTTCAAAGCGGACAGGGAGTGGGGCAGGGTTGTTGTAAAGCCTGAATACAATAGGGTGTACCTATACAGAAGCACAATCTAAACTGAGAAGTGCTCTAAAAGGGAACTGTCATTTTTAAAAGTATGTTGCGTCATTTTCCCACTTTCACAACCATCTTCATTGTGACATGTGTGTGGCTCTTTGTAGTTTGGAAGGCCTTCCTCCCTTGGGCCCTCATGACACATTCTGAGCGGGAAGAGAAGCTATCATGTGCTTTTGCTCCAAGAGACATGATTGCCCCGACAGTGGCCCACCTCTCAGTGTGTCTGTTTCTCCAAACCGCTCTGAGGGAGCCTGATATTGAGGGGAGAGAAGAGCTGCACTGCTTACACAGTTACTGTGGCAACGTGGTGTCCTCTCCCTGGGGCCCAGCAAACCCTGGACAGCAATCCTGAAGCCTGGAGCATGACAAAGCCAGAGGGGGAGCTCCTGCTCAGAGGCAGCGCCCTGGCTGAGGGGAACTGGACTTTACACATAGCCCAACTGCCTGGCAAACCTGCAGGTAGGGGCTCAACTCTGACACTCCAGCTTCTGCTGGGAGGACAGACCCCGCTAGCAAGGTGCTGCCGAGTGGCCGGGTTTCTGGGCCTCGCATGTACAGGGAAGTGTATCCTCTTAAATTACTCCCCTCGGCAGGTAACTCAATTAAAAAGGCGTTTGTTGGTTAATGAGATAGAGCTTTTCTAGCAGTGATAATTACTGCTCCTGATGATTTAATTAGTGGGGGAACTTAATGACTTTCAGCCCGGGGTTTGGGAAGAGGCACAAGCAGACGAGTTATGGATATTATTATCTGAAGGACCGACTGAGGGTGTTGAGAACTGAGACCAGACCTTTTGAAGTTTCCATATCTAAGGGGCACTCCGTCCTATCCATGTCAGTGCACGTGACACAGACACCCCCCCCACCCCCCAGCAGCAGAGGCTGTGTGTGTGAGCACTTCTATGACACCATCTCCTTTGCCTGTCATGGCAATCTCGTGAAGCAGGTAGGAGAAGCGTTGTTATTATTCTACTTTGTAGGTGGGGAGACTCAGGCTCAGAGACGGGAAGGGACCTAAGACCCCTAAATCATAGGTGAGCACTCTACCTCAGAGATACCCATTATTCAGCTCTGGTATGACCTCCCCTTCCCGCATGTGCCCCCATCGTGGCTGCCCATAGAACAAGAGAAGGCAGAGCTCATTTCCGTACAGTGCTGGGAGTGGTTGCTGGTTGCAGGGCTTGGGGTAGACGGGCCGATGCTGGAAGCCCTGGGGACACTGACTGAGCTTGGGGCTGCAGCTGCCAAGCGTGGCGTCTCTGTGCTGTGGTTCTGGGGGGTGGCGGTCCCAGGCGCTCCGGCAGAGTCGACTTCAGTCCTCGCTGTGGTAGAGGCTAACGTCGTAGTTGAGGTAGATTGAGGTGCTGGAAGGGAAATACCATGGAAGTCACTTGGACAGAAAATTTTATTGATTTAGTGCCTACATATAAGGACTTTACTTATGAACTTCTCTTATGAATGTATCCTTCCCTAACCCTCCTGAACGGACCGTGATCTTTTCTTTAGCTGAATCCCAAGCACTATGTCTGAGTTTATACTGCATGCTGATTTGAGAAAGATGAGTTATTAAAACAATGCTGAAAATTAGGTGTGGGCAAGACCACTGTAAGTTTGGAAAGAGGGAAAATCATATCCATCTAGAAGGATTTTACACACATCCTGTTACACCATTAGTGTTAAATTCTCACTCCACTTTAAACAATTGCATCTGGAAATCATAAATGATACAGTGAACTTTTGCTCAAACAGAAGGCCTTGAGCCTGCATCAAGACTTGGGAATGAATAGAAATTTATACGGTTGAAGTATGGACCATTAGTCCCGATCATGTCACAAAGGGCTTCTATGTAATGTGTTAAGCTTCTGGGCAAGAGGCATTGCCTGTTTATAAACAGTGGTAATGCCATGGGGACAAAAGTTGTTTTGTTTTAAACTTACTGACTTTAGAGAGAGAAAGGAAGAGAGCGCGAGAGAAACAGAGCTGTTGTTCCATGTATCTGTGCACTCAGCAGTTGTTTCTTATATGTGGCCTGACCAGAGACCGAACCTTGGCATATTGGGATGACGCTCTAACCAACTGAGCTGCCCAGCCAGGGCCACGTAAGGGCCCTTAATTTGAAGTCTTACAGGAGTTCCTGGAAGTCTCTGGGGGAGTGGGACGAGGAAAGCCTTGGAAGGATCCCGGGGACAACAGCACGGAAGGCAGGTACAGAAAGCAGAGGAGCCCGCGAAAGCCACCGGTAGCCAGAACAGAGGGGGGGGAGCCCAGGAGCACACCGTGCCCAGGAGCCGAGGAGGAAGCCCGCTCACCTCGGTAACACCTCTTCATGTCGGGGCCCAGCCACATGGTGTCGGGACAGGCACACGTGTGCCTGGGAGAGTGGCTGGGGAGCTGAGGAGCAGGAAGGCACAGGTACTCGCAGCCGCCGTTGGGCTGGGCACTCAGCTCGCAGGCGTCTCCAGCTAGCGGGAGGGAGGGAGGGAGGGAGAGAGGCAGGCCCCTTCCACACCGGACTGGGGCTTGCCACACCTTTGCTGATCCTGACAACAGTTCCCGGAGGTGGGCTTGAGGCCCCAAATGGACAGAGAGAAGACCGCTATGCTTACACAGAGAAGACATTTGTCAAGGCTGTATCTCTAGGGATTTGGGAGACAGATTTAAACTGAGGTCTGTTGGACTATAAAGTCCATGTTTCCCCCCTATGTCGCCAGCCATTTCTCTTTCTTTTTTAAATTTCTAGATCTAGAATCAAGTACCCACCTTATCTCCTTATCCCCTATGCCTTCTCACCCGCGCCCTGGCAGCCAACCCCTCAGGTACAGTGAGACTTAGTATACCTTAGAGCTAGAGAAGGCGACAGCAGGCGGTAGGATTCCTGGCTTCTGTTCCCAACCAACAACCTGAACTACAGTCTGGGCCCAGGATTCACTAGTGTTCACTCCTGTCAAATAGGCCCACTGAACAAACAAGCAGCAACGTGCTCCTCGTGGCAGAAGCTCTGGAATCTGAGCTAACAATATTCCACTTCTCCGAGCCACCGCTTCCTCAATTGTAAAATGAGAACAGTAATACCCACACTTGGCAGGATTGGCAAAAAGGGGGCACTTATATATTTGTTTCTTTATGCCCAGGCTTTATTTCACCAAGAGCTTGCTTGAGGCAAAATTAAACAAAACACGTGACAGCTCAGCACTCTACCAACAGGAGGGGTTGCTGTCTTTATTCCTGGGGAGCTGAGATATGACGTTGCATGCGCCTAGAGGAGGGAGAGGCCGTGGGCAGGGGACCCGGGACCAGGGAAGGCTCACCTCTCGGCTGCTTCAGCTCATGGAAGATGACGATGTCATGTGGGTTATTGAGGTTCTCAGCCAGGACGGAGATTTCCAGGCCATTGAGCCGATTTGCACTGAAAATGGCCTCGTTCTCCAGGTCTGTCCAAAACACCTTGTCCTATGGGTACAGATGCAAAGGATGGGAGGCCTAGAGCCTAAACCCAGGACCCCAGTCTGAGGGTCCAGCCCCAAAGCCTGGTCATAAGAACTGCCTTGCTGTCTCCCTAAGCTCTCCTGTCCACAGGCTCACAGGGGGATGCAGCTGCTGACCTGTGGGTGTGCTCTGGCTCCCCGTGTCTCAGAGTGCCATTTGTTGGTTTTGTGCTTTGACATGGAGGCTGCTCCTTAGTGCTCAGCTAGGCCTGCTTCTGAGTCTCTATTAGCTGTTACCATTTCTGGGGCCCAGGACCATGACTGGAGGGGATGTGTGAGTCCTGAGGACTATTCCCTGCTGGGCTGCCTACAGCCTCTGGACATAACACATGGTTAATCCAGACAAGCCTGGATGTGCATCTGTAGAGATGTCCACACTGACAGGAGCAAACACGTGGCCTCATGCACATGCTCGACACACACAAAGGCCCACTTGTACCTAAATGAGCACTGGGTAAGTGTTGGCATACATCTTTATGTGCACAAGCAGCAGCATACACAGGAATACGTGCTTTTTTTCTTTTTCTTTTTTTTTAGTGAGAGAGGGAGGGAGGGAAGAAGGGAGGGAGGAAGTGGGGGAGGGAGAAAGAGAGAGAGAGAGAGAAAGAGAAAGAGAGAGAGGGGACATGGATGTGAGAGAGATACATTGATCAATCAATTGCTTCCTTACTGGGGACTGAACCCACATCCAAGGTATGTACGCTGACTGGGAATTGAACCCACAATCCACAATTTTCTGGTGCACGGGACAACGCTCCAACCAACTGAGCTACACTGGCCCGGGCAAGGAAAGCATGCTTTTAAATGTATTCATGTACACACATGCACATACATATATTTTACACGTACATGTCACAAATAGGCACAAGCACATACATGTGTCCGAACACACCTGTCTTGAAGCAGGGGCTGGACTTGCCCATAAATTCGGAGCACTGCTGGTGATGTCGCTCCAGGCAAATATTGCCAATGCCCACCACAGACCACTGTCCCTTTGCCTTCCCTCCCTCGGTGGCAGAGTGAGTTTGGGGGCAGAAGTAGGTATGTGAGAACTTGATTGGTTCTTGCTTTTGTTCCCCAAAGCGAGAAAGGTTATCAGGGTCGGAACAATGGAGGGTCTTAACTCTCGCCCTCCTGGGAGCTTTGTGGACTGGGATAATATTTGCTTCACTTCTATGACCCCAGGGTCCAGAAAAGGCCAGTAAAAGTATGTTGAGTTGAACAGTATCTTTCAGGCCATTTCCAACAATAAATGATTGTAAGGAAATATACACTCCTCCCTCCCTTCCTTCCCCCTCCCTCCCATAACTGGGTGCCTTGTGTATATGTGGGCCCAGTGCTGGGTGCTGCCAGGCCCCAGAGAAAACATGTGGTCTAGCAACTTACCTCTGAGCTTGCTCTGAGAGAGGGGTCTTGGAAGGGAGCACAGGGAAGGCTGCCAGTGGACACGGCAAAGCCTTTGCATGGAGGCTGCTCACAAAGGCACAGACACGCCGGCCGGCTTCCCTGTCCCTCGGTCTCTATTTGGACAGCCTCAGAGAACCATCCTATCTGAATGAACTTTTTCTAGGCTTCAGCTTCCTATGGGCCATGCCTCCCCGCAGGGTCTCACCTCAAACACCGCTATCCCAAAAGGGTGGCTCAGGAAGTCAGGGGAGAAAATCAGCATCTTTCTGTTGCCTCCGCTGAAGTCAATGCTGGACAGCTGGTGCAGCTTGGAGTCTACCCAGTATAAGCGCTGGGTCAGCAGATCTTGGGGAGGAAAAAGGGGAAGGGGATCAGGTCCCCAGCCTGGGACCACATATACACGAGGCATATCTGCTCTTCTGTGCCCCTTCCCTGCCCACATCTCCAGCCAGGCCTCCACCTGAGGCTGTCCCGGGGCAACCATCAGGAAGCACAGGCCCTGGCACCGTGAGGGGTGCAGGAGCGAGTCCCAGGGGCTTGGTCAGGGCCAGGTGCTAGCACAGCCCCCCATCGGAGGGCAGGGCTCACCCAGGGTGATTCCGTTGGGCCACTCAATGTCGTCTGACACCAGTGTTTGCCGGTCCGCACCGTTGAGCCCAGCCTTCTCAATCTTGGCCTGGTACCCCCAGTCAGACCAATACATGAACCTAAAGGAGAGAAGAACCCAACAGGGCTTCTTGTCAGGGACAGGGTCGGGTCTGATCACAAGGGCCAGTGACCCACCGAATGTTGAGGGTGACACGTAGCAGGGCTGGGAAAGCCTGAAATCCATGGGAATAATCAATGTTGGTGTTAGCAGGTGCTTTAGCCTTCCCCTCATCCGAGTGCTGGGAAACCTGTGCTCCCCCGGGGTCCCCGGCCTCTGCTGGGAGGCCTGGAAGCCATCTCTCCCTCCGGCCGCCCCAGCCAGAGCCCTGGTGTGCCGTGTGGGGAGGGCCCTCGTCCGCCCTCTCGCACCGTCCCCGTCTACGGAGGAGACAGTGGATGGCGACGAGGGCCACACAGCTGGACTGGCCAGGGCCTCTCTCTGTCTTCCCTGAACGCGAATTGAGTACCTACTATGTGCCAGGCACGGGGCTGAGTGGTTTCACCTCATGTACCCACATCAGGACTCTGGAGGAAGTCGAAGGTACGCAGATGGGGGAAAATGAGAAAACAAGAAACTCCTTTCTAATGGGCAGAACTGCCCCAGATGACAGGCCCCGGAAGTGATGGGCGCCTGTCTCTGGGAGTGTGTGAGCGGCCACCGGAGGCCCACCTGCACCGTGAGGACAGGCTCCCCGGCCCGGGGCGTGTACAGGCCGTCTCCAGGGCCCACTCTGTGCTGAGACGCTGTCCCGGGTTCGGGGACACGATGAGCGAGCGGCAGAGTCCTGGAGACGGAGGGGCCTGCGGGGACTCTGCTCCCGCGGGCTGTGTCTAAGGCCCTCCGGAGCCCTACGATAGCTCTTAGGACAGACCCTCGGGGGCCGAGCGACTGCGTGCCCGTGTGGGAGAAGAGGAAGTTCGGGTGAGGACACTCACCCTCGCAGGGGGTCGACGGCGATGGCCCGGGGCTCACTGAGGTCGTGGCTGAAAAGAGTGCGGCGGCGGCGGCCATCGACGGTGGCCACTGAGATGGTCTTGTTGCCCGAGTCGGTCCAGTAGATGTGCTTGTGGACCCAGTCCACCGCCAGGCCCTCTGGGGAGTGCAGCTGCTCATCGATGAGGACCTCCTGCTCCGCCGGGTCGCTGGCCTTGTCCATGTACGCGCTGGGAGCAGCCAGAGCCGGCGTGGGCGGGTGCTCTACCCCCCGCCACCCCACCCCCCAACCCGGGCTGCCTGCGCACCCTCATTTCTCTCCCCCTCCACACTCTCCCCTCTGGGTGATGGCAGTGGGTTTTAGAGGCGCTTGGCTAATTTCTACTCAATGCATTCCCTGGGCCACCAGGGTAAGCATACAGGCTCAAATCAGCCACAGCCTCCAGCTTGGAGAAGTTCATTTTTTGGGGCACAGAAATCTACAGCCCGATCATTACGGGCCACTCGGGGCTGCAGCACGGAGAAACGGAGGCTGCAGCATCGGCGGGGAGGGGCGGGGGATTGCAGAAGGCTCTGTGGGAGAGTCCTGAAGGACCGTGCATTAGGAGCACAGGGAGCAGCAGGTGCCAGCGCTCAGGGGTGTGTCCCGGAACGCTAAGGCGCAACATTCAGTGGAGGTAGAGCTGGGGAGGCGGGAGGTAAGCCTGGAAGTCGGTGTGGGGAGGGGCCACGCTGAGGAGCTGGAGGTCCTTTCAGAGCAGGTAACTGAACAGGGCAGACGGGCATGTGAGCTCCCCGGGGCACCTGTGCACTGTGAGCTGGACGGGAAAGGGCGGGATGAAGGCAGGGAGGCCGGAGGGGGCTGTTTACTGTCCAGGTGAGAGATCAGAGGGCCTGCGGGGGGCGGTGCCAGTGAGAATGGAGAGAAGGGGCTGAAAACGCAGTCGAGGCCCAGGAAGCAATATTAACAGGATTTTCCGTCTCCCAGATGCTGTTTCTCCCAAGGTTTTCTCTCCCCCATAACCTCGCTCTGGGAGCTTGGTTCCACGGTGCCCACTGCCATCCATAACTCTGGCTCTCCCATCCCCGCTGCTCTCTGACGCTCCAGACTGTAAAGCCAACTGGCCCCTCCATGGATGTCCAGACACCTTAAACTCAATACACCCGGAACCCCTCACCTCTACTGCCTTCCCCTCAGCCAGCCTGCTAGACTGCTCCGAACCCCACTTGATTCTCCTCCACAGCTCCCGCCTCAGAGAACATCGCTACCCACAGAACCTCCCAGCCAGAACCTAAAACTCCCAAAATGAACCTGGAAGTTCGTCTGACTCTTCCTCCTCAGCCCCATTTCGCCTATCACCGAATCCCGCCTCTTTCAGTAACAGCTGTCGGACAGGCGAGCTGTTTCTGTGCGTGTGAGTGTGAACCGAGTGTGTGTCTCTGTGGTGGGGGCGGTAGTCATTGAGTTGTCAGTGAGTAGCATTTGGTATATCTGTTTCTACCTATCCACCCGTCTGTCCACCCACCCACCTATCCCATCATTCAACAGTCTCCCCAGTGCCTGGTCATGGCAGGTCTGCTAAGTGGATGGATCTCAGGACAGAGAAAGGCTATGACTGCCCCCAGGGGCCGGACAGGCAGGGCAGCCGGCTTGTGGTATCTGAGAAAGAGCAGGAGGAGAGAACCGAGTGTGTGAGGAGCTTTCCTGGGAGCTGAAGGTCACGGATTGGTCACAGACCCAGTGAAGGGCCGGACTAGGGGTGCTGCATCGGGAAGATTTCCCTGACCCCCCCGATTGGGTCAGAGGCCTCCTCTGGAATCCCCCTCATGATTCATGATCATCACAGTGGATGTCACACTATGAGTGGGTTCTCCAGGCATCTGCGTCACCTTTGAGTCCTCAGGACCCAACACACAGACCTGTGAGCTGCTCTGAAAGTCCTCACCAAAGGCAGGCACTTCTTCCTGTCTGCCCTGACTGAACATTCCCTGGCTCTTGCACGGCCTGCTAGGCCGCCTGGGGGCAGCCAAAGCCCAGGTGTGTGGAGCTCAAAGCTGAGCTCAAAGCTGCTCTCCCAATGGAGCCACAGCCTAAGGCCAGGCCAGGGTGTGTGTGTGTGTGTGTGTGTGTGTGTGTGTGTGGAGGGGGGGTGGGGGGGTGGGAAGAGGTCCTGCAGTTCCATAGCCACTGTGATTCTGGGTCCCTTCCTAAGTCCCAGCTCAGGCCTGGAGAATTCCAGGGGCAGAAAGGGCACAGAGGTCACGCTTCCTCTCTGCCTCTGTCAGCTCCACCCCCAAGGCCTGGCTGCTCACCTGTAGATCTTGCGGTAAGAGAGGTCACACCAGTAGATACGATTGGTGGCCACCTCGACGTCTAGCGCCACGACATTCTTGAGCATGGGGATGAGGCGCGAGTAGTCCCGCTTCACCAGGTCTATCCTCCGCACCTCGTGCCGGTTGGTGAAGATCAGGGACGGGCTCCTGCCGGCTGCCATGCAGAGAGGTGGAGAGAGGAAGGGTCAGGGCAAGAGGAGAGGAAGGGGAGACAAGGCTCTGCCACTGGTTTGCTGGGCGATGCCTCCTTTTCCTGTAGAACAGGTGACAAGTCCTACCTCGCAGGGTTGAGGAGCAGATGAAACAACTGTTACAAAAAGCGTTGAGATGCAAACGTACCACACATAACAGAAGGATTTTTCCTCTTTTCGTTAGGTACAGATTTCCATAATCCTCCCCGTTTCCTCCTCAGGCTGACACTGAAGGCAGTGTGAGCCCCAAGCTCCTCGTCCCGCCTCATCACTCGCCTCTCCCCCTCTCCCGCACACCTGGATTCCAACCTCCAGACCACCTACCGTGACTCAGCCCCCACTGCGCTTTGCTGCCTCGGGGCCTTTGCTTAAGTTCTCCCTCTACCTAGAATGCACCTCTCCCCAGCAACTACCACCTCCTTTGCTCAGGGCCCCACTGCGACAGTTCGAGAAGGGCAACAGGAGCAGTACGTGTTTTTCAAAGGTGACTGAGGATCCGGTGTGGACAGGCACGGGAGCTGGGTGAGACTGGAGGGAGGAGGCCAGAGGGAGGAGATTCAGGGAGGCCGCTGTGAGTTTTTAGTTTATGTGCAGTGTATTTAGGGACATAAGAAATAAGGCTGCAGAGGTTGGCAGGGGCCAGCTATGAAGTGTCCTATCAGCTGGGTGAAGAACTTGCACTTTATTCTGAGCCAGTAGCAGGGGTGGGATGAGTGCAATGTATGACACAGACTATGTACGTGCACACACAGAACCCACCTATGGACTAACGACTAGGTTTCAGGAAGGCCGCCAGTGACCTAGACACTCCTGGCTATTGCATAGGGAGGGCACACCATGTCACTCATCTACTCAAAACCCTCAGAAGCTTCCCTGACCTAGAATGGAACCCAGAGTCACCCCTCGCTGGGAGGAGACCTCTGTGATCTGCCCGAGCCGCCTCTGACTCCCCTCCTGGTCGCCTGGCTCCAGCTGCACTGGCTTCCGCACTGTTCTTTGAAACCAGGCACGCTCCTCCCTCAGGGCCTTTAGCCTGTGGCTGCTCCTGCAGATAGAGCACGGCTCACTCCTTCGCCTCACAGGCCACCTTCTCACGAAGGGGAGGGCCCTGACCACTCTATCCAAAACGGCAAGCCGCTGCCCTCCTGGACCTCCCCCTCCCCTTCCCTGCGTTATAGTTCTCCCAACCCTTATTACTTTCTGCCACGCACTGCATTTTATTTATTTATCTGGTCTCTTGTCTGTCTCACCCAGTAGGATGTAAGCTCCACGAGGGCAGACAAGAATGTGTGTCTGTTCTGCTTACTGCTGAGCCAAGTGCTGACAATGTTAGGTGCCCCGTATAAAGGACGGAATGCAGTGAATGAATGCAGCTGGCTGAACTGACCGGCTAGGTCTGCACATGCCTTGCACGTGTGTGGGCTGCCTATGCTGTGTGTACAGTCTGCATGGCCCGGGGTGCCGGTATATTGTTTCTGGGGGCTGTACTGGGTGGCTTTATGTCGTGTCCGGGTGGGGGTTCGTGCGCGGCGCAGCGTGTGATGTGTAGGTACACGCCTAGTCCTGTGTGCGCACACCCACTCCTCACCTATACGGAAACACACTGCTTTCCGCACCTCCCCAGAGCTCCCCTCCCCCTCACCGTGGGGCGCCCATACCGACAGCCTTGCAGTTCTTGGTCAGCGTGTCCATCTCGTAGCCCGGGTGGCACTCGCACTTAAAGTAGCCCTTGTAGTTGACACAGATCTGGCTGCAGGCGTCTGGGTCCTCGCACTCATCTATGTCTAGGGGGAGAAGCAGGGGTCAGGAGTGGCAGGAGGCTCTGCCTCTGCCCGGGGGGGTGTGAGTGGGGGGTCTCACCGCCACAGGTCTTCTGGTCCAGGAGCCGGTAGCCTGCTGGGCAGGTGCACTCAAAGCCGATCTTGAGGTCATTGCAAATGTGGGAGCAGCCGCCGTTGTTGTGCAGACACTCGTTCAGCCCTGGAGGGGGACACGGGCTTCTGAGGGTCCAGGGGCCCAGCCTGGGGTGGGGACCAGATAGGGGTGGGCGGGGCTGAAGCACAGCCTCAGGGCAGCGGGACTCTCGAGGAGCCAGGATGCGCTGTGGCCTCACTGAGCCGCAGCCTCATTAACCAGGCGACCGGGCAAGAGGGGGGTCAGAGAGGAGCGGTCCTCGCTCCAGGCCAGACACACAGACAGGGACGGAGCGGAACCAGAACTCAGGTCCTTTGCCTCCCAGGCCAGGGCTCTCTGCCAGGCTGCCTAGGGTTTTTCCTTTCACAAACAAGTTTCTTCCAGCTTTTCCTTCCTCATGGCCTCAGAGTGCAAGAGGCCTGTATGTACGATGTCCAACCCTCAGGATACCCCAGCAATCCCTTCTGAAACACCCTCGATTGAACCTCTGCAGCCTCAGCAGCCCCCTTCCCTCTGGGGGAACAAAGTCCTTCCTGGCAGGACCTCCTCTCTGTGGTTTCTGCTCCAGCTCCCAGCTCTGCGTGTGGGGCTGACCAGAGTCTAATGGCTCCCCGAGAAGCTCCTTACAGCACTGATTTCTGACCCCTACCAATCAGCTACCTTTCTCTGGATTCACCCCATTTGTCATGTCCCACTTGGACAGGGCCCAGAGCTAGCCCACCCTGCAGAAGTCTGAAAGTCTCCCCCGTTTTGAGCATGTGGTTATCTAAGATCCCCAAGTCTTTTTCTACCCTAAGCGGTTGCTCAGTCAATGCCCTTCTACCATGAACTACAATGGATTTTCTCACCTCTCCTCCAGCACCTGCCTATTCCTACAGTTAGCCACGGGCCTGGTTCTGGGATTACCAACTCCTGCAGAGGATGAAGGGATGCCAAGAGGTCATCTGGTCATCCACTCCCTCATCACCTTCTGGCAGGGTCCCAGAGGTCAGAGAGGCCAGGACCAAGGCTCGCAAGTTCTCACAGCATCTTCTGAGCTTTAGAATCACAGAAGGTTAATTCTGCAAGCCAGGGGAAGGTGCCAGCCACCCCTCTGCCCCCAGGCTCATGCACCACCACTCCAGCCAAGCCAAGCAGAGTTGAGCTGAGCCAGCCATGACCATGCAAACAGCTGGCCTGAGCTGCTACCCCAGGCCATGCACAGCTGTGGTGCCCCACCTCCAGCCTAAGCCATGCTTGGGGAATGTTCCCCTTTACCCCTGGGCCTCCTCCTGTTTCCCTGAGATGCTGGTAGAGCTGAAAGAACAAGATCACAGCAACCTCATGACTGGGGGGGCCTGGGAGTGACTCAATCAGGCCCAGTCCTGGGAGCCCAGCCCCTTTGCATGGGCTAAGCCATGGTACCTTTGGGGTGATATCTGTGGAGCACCACCTCCAGGAATCTTGCAGTCACTTCAAGCCCTCCCTAACCTCTCCCACACCATATTATTCCCTTAGGACCACCCATTCATTTGTTTACCCCTGACTCCCTGCCTCATTCATGCACCCACTCACTTCCTCTCTCCTTTTGCAGGTAGCAGCAAACCAACACTTGTATTTACAGGAGCCCCCAGATGGAATGGCGGGTGTAGGATGGCTTGGAAAGGGGAAACGGGAAAGCACAGGGTCTTCCAGGGCTGAGGTGGTCAGGGTGAGAATGGGTAGCGGGCCCGGACCTTTCTGACGCTGTCCACCCGTCCCTGGAAGGCTAGCACCCAGGCGGAGGCCGGAGGGGAACCTCTGGGCCTTCCCAGTTCTGTGGAGCCTGGAGGCGATTCTTCTGGGGGATGTAAAGGGCAAGAAGGGCAGGTGCTGGGCAGCGCGACGTCCCCCACGGAAGGAAGGGCAGTGACGCTTTCCCAGCACATGCACACACCTGCGCACACGGGCATGCACACACACGCCAGCTTATGTGCAAAGGCAGACAGGCCATGGGGTCCACAGACACGCTCACACAGACGTGGGATCACACACAGAGTCCGTGATGCAATTCCCTTGCCTGACTCAGAGAAGGAGCCATGGATACAGACACTGGCCTCTCACCAGCACAGACACAAACACATGCGTGCATACTTCTCTTTGGCGTGTGTCATGCAAAAGACGAGAGAGAAGAGAGTTTAGTGGGTTAGTAGTCCTTGGCTAGCTCCCAGGCTGGGCGGGGTTGGGGTGGGGCTGGGCTCAGGGGCTCCGGCCTCCCTATCCTCCTCTATCTTCTTCTGGGACTTTTCCTGGCAGGGCCTTGGAGAGAGTGGGGGCTAGTCTGTCACCTGCAAGCTCGGGTGCAGGCTGTGACCGTCACCCGGCTACTCTTCCTTTCAAAATCCATTTTAAAATCTTCAACGGGGCAGCAACATGCCGTTCCTATGGTGCTCCAGAGAAGGAAGCTCCTCTGAGCGCCCTGGAGGGAGGTGCTGGGTGACCATGGGCTGCCAGGAAGGGCGGGCGGGAAGGCCTGGCCGAGGCTCTGTCCAAACCCCTGACTTGGTTTCTGTCTGTTCTCTGGGATGCCCACCCACCTGCAGCCCAGACTCTTTTCTTTTCAGCCTGGGATACCCCCCTACTCCCCGACAGCTCTAGCCATAGGACGCCACCTCCTTCTGCTCCTCACTCTTGTCCAGCCTGTGAGTCTGGGGCCCAGAAAGCCTAAGCTCCCCGGGGCTCAGGATGATGCCACCCTCCACTCTCTGCTGCAGGTTCTGCCCCCCCTCATCCAGCCCTGGCCTGAGCCCGATGGACACTGCCCGCTCCCCCGCCCCTGGCCTCGGGCAGGCCAGCGGAGCAGAGACACTGAGTAAGGAAGAAGGCTCCAGGGCGAGCACACACTGAGGTCGGCATGTGGAAGGAGGAGAGGCTGGGCTTGTGAGAGGAAGCGTGGCTATGAGCATCTGGGCCGGAGAGGAGAGGCCGTTCTCTTTGTAGAGATGCAGCACGAGAGGCCCCAAAGCAGGCAGCTCTGCCAGAGGCCACAGGACAGTGGGGTCCAGAGAGAGGGCCAGAGAGGAGCGGGTGCCCAGGGGCGGCGAGGGCCTTGGCCTGGCTGCCAGGAGGGGCGTGGAGGGGGTTAGCGCAGCAGTTGGATGCAGGCAGGTACTGTACCACACTCTTTCAGAGGCTCATCCGACCAGTCCCGGCAGTCCCTCTGAGAATCACACACTTTCCCGCCGTCCACGCACTCGCCACTCTTACACTGAAATCTGCGGGGACCCTCACATGTGGACTCTGTTGGGCCAGACAAGAGAGTGGACAGCTCCTGTGAGGCCTTTGGCCGGGAGGGCCAGGGAGGTGAGCAGAGTGCCAGCCCCAGCGTCTCCAGAGGACAGATAGCTGGGTGAAGGGGTGGTGGGAGCTCTGCTCACAGGGCAGGACCCCAGGCTGATCAGGATGCCCAGGCGTCATGTAGCTGGGCGGGGCGGGGGTCTGTACCTGATATGGCAGTTCAGGGCCCAAGGAGGGGAAAGTGTCAGCTCAACAGATCCCCGGGGCTGGACTGAGCGTCTCCTGGGGGGACTTATGTCCAGGGCCCTGGGTAGGGGCGGCTGCCTCACTGCCCACTTCCCCAGGTGACCAGCAGGTCAGGGCCTCTACTCCTGCAGGGGGTGAGTGATGAGCCATCTGAGGGTGAAGGGGGCTCCCTGGAGAGCAGGACAGCCTCTGCTCAGTCTGGGAACGAGTGAGGAAAGCCACTTGGAGACTTGGACCCGGACAAATGCTTCAAACACACGCACCCTTCAGGCAGCCAGCTTCATCACTCCCATCCGGACAGTCCTGTTCCTGGTTGCAGCGCTTGACGGCAGGGACACAGGCTCCATCCCCACATTGGAACTCGTCTCCACGGCAGGTCCCCAGTGCTGCTGGGACAGGCCAAGGGAAAGGGTCAGAGCCAGTGTGGAGTTGGGACAGCTCTCCAACCCCCCTCCCTGTCCACCCCTGGCTAGAACAGAACCAGTGGCTGAGCTTGGGGACCCTGAAGGACACCTGACCAAGGCACTTCCAGTGTACAGACGGGAGACTGAAGCTCAGAGAGGGGAAGGCCGCACCCAGGGTCACACAGCACTCTGGCCGGCAGAGCCAGGACTAAAACTCAGGTTTCCTGTCTCCCTCGCCTGCCTCTCCCCGGGGGCTACCTCTCCAGCAGACACATGGCTTTCTTTTTGGTTTTGGTCGTCCTCTCCCAATGGCTTCACCCCTTCAGCAGACCCTTTCTGTGCGTGCCCTGCCGTACCAGGCATGAGCACCCAGAGACTACTAAGAGCTTCCCCATCATTGGGGTGCGGAGGCGGGTTGTGGAACACAGGGGCGGCACAACAGCGTGGAGTGTAGTAAGAGAAGGCAGCTGGGGGACCAGCGGGGGGCCAGGGGAGAGACCTAGCTCGGCTGGGAGGATTCCAGGGAGCAGGCCCAGCAGGTAGGAGGGTGGCAGTTCCGGAAGGTACCCACTGCCTGGGACTGAAAAGGGCAGGGTGGGTGGGAGGTGTGATGGGGGAGCATCACCCAAGGACACGAGTACCCGGAAGACCCTTGACCTCAGGAGTTAGACCTGAGCTCCGCAGCTCAGGAGCCACGTGAACTCAGCTCGGTGTCCGCCCGCCTCCGTAAAGCAGGGGGTCCCGGCAGGCCGGGGCGCCGGGCCGGGCGGCCGCGCACCGCGGGGGGCTGGGCGGAGGGCGCTTACGGCAGTCGGCCTCGTCGGACTGGTCCTTGCAGTCGCGGTCGCCGTCGCAGCGCCAGCCCCGGTGCACGCACTCGCCGCTGCGGCAGGCGAAGTGGGCGGCGGCGCAGGCGGCTGGCGCGGTCGCGTTCCCCGGGCGCGCGCGGCCGCAGAGCTCGGCCGCCTCGTCCGAGAGGTCCCGGCAGTCGAACTGGCGGTCGCAGACCCAGCGCTCGGGGACGCAGGCGCTGCCGTCGCCGCAGCGGAACTCGCGGGGCCCGCAGGCCGGGTCGGCGCAGCCGCGCTCGTCGCTGCCGTCGCCGCAGTCGTCGTCGCCGTCGCACACGAACACGGCGGCCAGGCACGAGCGGTTGCTGCACTGGAACTCGTGCGGGGCGCACACTGCGCGGGACAGAGAGCCGGTCGGCCCGCCGAACCCCGCCCCCGGAGACCCGGCCGCTGGTCCTGCTAAGGGGCCTGACCCTCACCTCTGGGCCGGAATGCGCCCTGCTCGGGACTGAATGGTGGCCACGCGGCCAGCGACAGCAAAGAGGGCGGCGGAGGCGGCGGGGGGGGGGGGGGCCACCTTGGAAACACACCGTCGTCCCTCCCCGAACCCCCCAGCCTCCCGGCCCGCTGGATGGTGGCGCTGGGAAGGTCTCTAAAGCTGCAGAGCGCCCCCTGCAGGCCTCTGGGATGTTCCTGGGAAATGTGTGTAACCTGACACCCACCCTTCCGGGGAACAGGGTCTGGGCCCTTTCCTCACCGCACAGCTCGGCAGCTCAGGTTCCCCTCCACCCTCCCTTGGCCGGTACTGCACCATCTGAGTCCCCTGGACTGGCACCCAAGGCCAAGGGCACAGAGCCCCTGCCCTGTGCCATAACCTTCACTCCAGCACACACCCTGCTTTGATCATGTTAGACCAGTGGTCGGCAAACTCATTGGTCAACAGAGCCAAACAGCAACAGCACGAGGATTGACATTTCTTTTGAGAGCCAAATTTTTTAAACTTAAACTTCTAACACCACTTCTTCAAAATAGACTCGCCCAGGCCGTGGTATTTTGTGGAAGAGCCACACTCAAGGGGCTCGCGAGCCGCAGTTTGCCGACCACTGTGTTAGACCATTTGCACACGTTCCACCTCTGGGCCTTGGCTCCAGCTGTTGCATCTGCTGGTATATCCGCTGCCCACCACTGTCTCTACATTTTACCGTGAGGGGCTCTCATCTGGCGAGGGCCCACATTTCACCTTCTTCCTAACACACGCCATGCTCCCCTGCTCCAGAAGCCTCCCTCCTGCTCTCCTGCGGTGCCTTTCACATCGAGCCCAGGTGTCTGGCTCTCACATCCTTCTCCATCGCCCCAGGACCACACTCGGCATGGCACTGGCTCTGAGGTCGACCCAGCATGGTGCTAAGGGCCTGGCACAGGGCGGGTGTGTTGTGAATGGGTCAGAGGGCTCACTTAGGGATGTGCAGTAGTTAAGGGCAAAGGTCACTGGCCCAGCCTGGCGTCCTAGGGTTTCCCTCTCTAGCGGGCTGCTCTGAGCTGAGAGGCTGGGAGGGCCTTAGAGATCACCAGCCCAACGCCCAGAGAGGGGAGCTCAGGTCACACTGTCCAGGGTGACAAGGGAAACAGAACTCGGGTTTGGGGCTCTTCCTTCCTACTCTGCTTTTCTCCTGGAGTGGAAGCTGTTGCCAGAGGAGCGACCTCCTTCATTCCTTACACAGAGGCCAAGAACAAGCGTGGGGGGCTGAGGTGGGGCTTGGCTGTGGCCGCAAGTAACGAGGTGGTAGCACCAGATCACTCCACGTGGGAGCGCCAGGAGTTTATTTTCTGATGGGAAATTTTTTCATTGTTATTAACTAAATAATACAGAACAATGCCTTCACTTTCACAATGCAGGCAGCTCAAGTCACGTGTTGCTGACAGTTCTATCAGGTTTCTGACAGAAGCCTTTTTCCCCTTCTAGGCTTTTGGGGTGTTGGGGCTTTGGTGGGGAAAGCACACATCACCCTGTGATGTCTGCCCCTCAAGGCTATGCTGATGCCGCGAAGCTACACTCTTTCCTGTCCAGGCAGCGTGTACATGTCCAGGGACGGAGGACCCACTTTGTTCGGGGTTTCTGGGAGGAAGAACTTCTCTGCACTGAATTCGCTCCAACGTTTTGAAGCTGACGGCTACTTTAAGATCTGTATTCTCAGGCCTATGCTCAGAGACCCACTCCCAGCATTCACAAAGGGAAGAAACTCCGAGGGACCAGAGGGGGAAGCATTCCCTTTCCCTTTCCCAGGTTGGGAGCTGTCGCGGAGAAGCCCACTAAAACCATCTAACCCCCCCTATCTGCTACGGTGAACAGAACTTTCCTGCTACAGCATGCCAGATCCTGGTTAGAGCTATTCCCACCCCTGCAGGAGTGGCTGATGGCCTCTATGACTGAGGAGGCGCCCGATTATGGGGGTGAGGAGGGGAGAGGATTCTCACAGGCGGCCGAGACCCCACAAGGAAGAAAAAAGGCAATGCCATCATGGCGGCTTTGACACTGCCGGCCCCAGTCGGGGTCTCCCCCAGCCCCAGATGCTTCCTGCTTCAGACATGGCCGAATACCACACGCCGGACCCCAGAGAGCGGCGACTCGGAAGCCCCCAGAGGACAGGTTAATGTCCCCTGCGCCGGGAAGGATGGGTAAGATGCAAATACAGAGGCTGGTGTAGGGAGTGGGTGGAAGGCAGCGGTGGGCACATGCCTGGCAAAAGCTCCCGAGGGACTTCGCAGCCTCACAGCCTGGTTATCGACAGCCGGTCTGTCTCCCTCATTAATCATGAGCCCCCGAGGGAGGACTGTGTAGGACTCGCCTCTTGTCCCTTCCAGAGTCGGGCTCAGGCCTTGCACACAGCAGGAGCCCATCCAGTGGACACCAGCGAGGCCCCGCCACGCTCCCCACTGGCCCAGGACCTGCTGGCCTGCTCGCTGGGGTGGAGATAATCCTGTGTTTGAAGCTCAGTGAGGTGGAACTGCCCCAGCGACCACGTCCATCTGTCCCTGCCGAGCAGCCCGCACTGTCTTCTCTGCCCTGTGACGGGGCACTCGAATCTGAGACTTCAGCAACAGTCCTTCACACCTCGGGAATCTGTCCTCTCCCCACACCCCTGCCCCGCACACTACCAGTGCCTGGCCCAGGCCGCCGCCATTTCTTGCTACAGTCCCATCTGTTCTCCCTGTCCTTGCTCGGGGACCGGCAGAGACATGGAATGGATGAGCAAATGCCAGGCGTGGTAAAAAAAAAACAAACAAAAAACAACTCATGGGCTTTGCTGTCCAGACCCGAATCTGAACCTCAGTTCCATCACTCAGCCTTGAGTGCTTTTCCTCACTTGTCTGAGCCTCAGTTTCCTCACCCATAAAACGGGAATGATGATGACTGCGTGTGCGTGGTTGTGAGGATGAGAGAAAACAGTGTCTCCGAAAGTGCCTGGCCGTCACTAGTGTCCCGATCACCACGGCCCTCTGCTCCCATCGACCGCGCCCCCGGGGCTGCCTGGCCATGCTGCGCAGGCCCTCGGGACCTGACCCCGACTCACAGGTGGCACAGCCAGCCTCGTCCGCGCCGCTCTCGCAGTCCTTCTCCCCGTCGCAGCGCCACGAGGCGGGCACACACTTGTGGCTGCTGGGCCCACAGCTCAGCTTCTCTTCAGGACACGCCTGCTTGGCTGTGGAGACACACATGTGCACCGGTCGGCCAAGGAGGACACAGGGCCCGGTGCCAACCAGTCCTGTTGCTTGGCCCCAGCCATCTGGCCCGAGGCCCTGGGAGTCCACCAAAGCCTTCCTGTCTCGTGTGTCTAGTTTCTTCATCTGAGAAGTCTGAAGACTTTCCCAATCCTGTCTCTGACTCCAGCACTGGCCTACCTCATTGTTTCATGCCCGCCTCGTCCCTGGCGCACAAGCCTCCTTGATCCTGCCAACTCCCACCTGCTTTGATGGCCCCACGTCCCTCGTCCAAACTCCCCTTTAAGCTCCAGCAACACGGAGCTGCCATGCCCTGCACGTGTCTCTGCCATTTCCCAGCTGTGTCCTTGGGCAAGACGCGCCCCATTTCGGCCTCGGTTTGCCTTCCAGTTCAGTGACTCACTGGTCCGACCTGTAGATCTGAAGGGTTCACCAAGGCCTCCACAGCCCCCCCCCCACCCCTCCTCTTACAACTCAGCCCCTCCAACTCGCTCTCCCGGCGATGGGGGGGGGGGGGGGGAGCCGCTGCCGAAGCAGCCGCCTGTGGCAGGGCCCGGCGGGACCGCACAGCAATAATTACTGCAGCTGCAATCAGAGACTGACTCAGGGGCCGAAGCCCCAGGCTTGATTCTCAATTTGGAAGAAAGAGTGAGAACCCCATCAGGGCTAGGGATGGCGTTCATCCTGAGCATCGCAGGATGACCTGGGGGGCAGACCCAGCCGGGGCAGACGCCGCCGCCGAGCCCTCGGCACCTGGCTCCTGAGCACAACGGCCCCTAGGATGTGCCAGGCATAGTCTTGTCGTCACAAAAACCCGGCAGGGGGAGGATCACCTTGTGGCACAGACAGCGAGGGCATGGGCTCTGCGGCCTGGCTGCCGGGGTTCAAATCCCAGCTCGGTCGCTCCCTGGCTAGCTAGCCACCGTAGCCAATGATCCTTATCTCTATGCCATTAACGTGGGGATAACGCTATTCCTTACCACACAGGCTGGTTATGAGGACTAAGTTAACGTCTGGGAAGGACTTAGGACTGGAACGCCCAGCCCAGTGTGCGCGAATGGTACCAATGCACAGGTAAAGGAGGAGGACTGGTTTACTCTCCCGGCCAGTATCGACCGAGCACTGCGCTGCACCAGACGTGGTCAGCACACAGCTGGAGAGCCAGCTGCGTCTGGTGCCTGCAGCCGGACAGCCCACTGCCCTGGAAAGCAGCGGTCACTGTTGCCTGACCCTCACTCTTCTCTCTGATCTCAGACTAGTTCCTCCTCCTCTGGCGTCCACAGCTGGGCCGAGAGGCCACAAGGGATGGAGAAAGGGCACAGGAGTGGGAGTCCTGGCCTCCAAACACTGCTGTGTCACGAGAGGGGAGCTCCTTGGCCCCCGGTATGGACCCCGACGTTATCCCTATGACGACATTTCATGGAATACAAGGCAACCCATCGGGAATACAGGATTCATGTTACAGAAATTTCCCTTAACAAGTAATTGTCAAGTCTGGGGCGGCCTTGGGGCTGCAGTGCGGGGTGATGAGGGGCCTGGGCGTCGGGAGAGGGCGCTCTATCACTAACACACTGTGGGACCTCAGTAAGCACTTCTCCTTCGGGGCCATCAGGACACAGGCAGCTGGGACGAGCAGCATTTCCCAGAGTCCTGACTAAGGGTGAGGGGTGGTGGCTGTGGAAATGCCCCAGCCCATCCTCTCCTGGATCCAGACTTCGAGGGCAGAGTCAGGAATCTATCTTAGCAAATCCCCCACCCCAGTGATTCACATGCTCCCCTTTGAAGTTCCCCAGGTTACCATTCTGCAAGTTCAAAAGATATAGGCTATTTCATCTCTTTTAAATTCACTCCCAGAAAAATGACAGCGCTGAAACCGGTTTGGCTCAGAGGATAGAGCGTCGGCCTGTGGACTGAAAGGTCCTGGGTTCATTTTCGATCAGAGGCGTGTACCTTTGGCTGCGGGCACATGCCCAGTAGGGGGTGTGCAGGAGGCAGGTGATGGATGTTTCTCTCTCAGCGATGTTTCTGACTTTATCCCTCTCCCTTCCTCTCTGTAAAAAATCAATAAAATGTATTTTTTTAAAAAGAAAAAACGATAGCCATGTTCTATATATTTGCAAGCCCGAGAGAGCAATGGGATAGAGGGACAAGGTAACTGTATATCCCTGAGCCAGGCCTCAGGAAACCACCTCATGGGGAGCTGGGAGGAAATCAGACGCACTGAGCACCTGCAGGGTGTCGGCCTGCTCCACGCTGAGCATTTGACGTTCCCCCTTTTCACTCTTACCCTCACCTGCCAGACGCAGGCCCTGCAGGCTGTGAGCATAAACTCCAGGCCACCATTCATAGAGATGGTCATGTCAGCATTGCCCCTGGAGGGGAGCAGGGAAGCGGTCCCTCATCCTATGTTGCAGATGAGGGAACGGAGGCTCAGAGAGACAAGTAATGGCAAAAATGCACAGCGGTGAGAAGCAGAGCCGTTCCCATCAAACCCACAGGCTCCTGCAGGCAGAGATGTGGCTCAAAACCAGCTCCAGAGTCTGCCCCAAATCCCAGGTGGTGGACGGTCCCTCGCCCACCCGCACCCCCTCTGGGGCTTGGTCCTGCAGACCCCAGTGCAGCAGGCAGCCGCTTGAACTTTTAGTGAATATTTATACAGTTAATTGCATAACCTTTCAGCAAGGACAACGATGAAACAGTCCGTCCACTTCCGTTCTTCATAATTAATAAGACATTTGCTGTGTCCCTAAATAGACAGCTCTAATTATAGGCTCTCGGGGCTCCAGCAGCGCCTGACAGCAGCCCTCCTGCCCCCGGAGAGCCAAGGCCCCATGCTGGAATGCAGACTTCAGGGGCCTTGGCGGTCACATGGAGGAGCAGCCGTTAGAGCGACAGGAGACAGAGGTCTGAGAGGGGAAGGGACCTGCTGAGCTGTGGGATGCTGGCTGTTCCAACGGCCTGCCTCTCCCGGAACCTCCCTGACTCTGCTGTGAAGTAGCTCTGCCCCAAAGCCAGGCTGCGCCCCGGGCTCTCTGGGGTCCTGGGCCAGGCCGCTCACGGCAGGCCCTGGGAAGCGCAGTGTCTCCTTATGAGGGGGTGCTATCATCACCTTCATCTTGCGAACGAGGAGTGCCAAGCCTGGGGAGGGCGAGTCTTGCAGCAAGGGGCAGAGCGGGACTTCCATCCCAGGACTCACCTCCAAATGCACGCTCTACTTGACTTTTTTGCACTTAATCACCACAAGAGAAAAGCAGGCCCCTTGGGTCCCCACCCCGTCAGTCTCCCCGGCATTCCGGGGTTGGAGAGGCACTGAAGGAAGGAGGCTCGAGGGGCCTCGGCTGGGGCAGGGTCTGCAAGATGGCAGATGGCCGTCCGACGCCCACTTTCAGGAGGACTGAAGCCAAAGGCCTCGGGCAGCATGAGGTAGGCGATAGAGCTTGGGGTTTGGGGTTCCTTCAGCAAATTGCTTAACCTCTGCACTCTGGTTCCTCTTGTCTGAAAATGAGTTACATGGTCTTCTAGATTTGGTGGTGGTTTAAATGGGGAAACATGGAAATGCCTACTCTCAGAACCTGCAAGAAGCTCTAAGCTCAAAAAAAAAATGGCCCTTGTTTTAGTTCATGAGATGCAAATGCAAAGGGCTGGGAGGGCCCTGGCCTCACCCCTGGGGATGCACGTTATCATGGCCCACCACGGACAGCCCCCAGCCCCCACCTCCAGCCCAGAACGCAGGAGTCTGTCTCTGTCTGTCTCTCTGAGGAGATGCCTGTGGGAAGCCTTTGGCTGCTGTTCACGTATCCCCAGGTTCTGGGAGGCAGGAGCGAGGAACCCACCGTCTCAGACATCGGGAATCCTGCACAGCTGGCGAGGACCCGACTGCACGCTGGAGAGGCTGTAGGCATTTATACATTCCCAGAGAATCTGCCCCAGAAATCCAAGCCCATGGGTGCTTTCTCTAATTCATAAGCTCACAAATTAATAAAAAGGGGAATGTCTGTTGAATAAAAGAATGAAAGCACTTGGCGGCTGCTTATTGAGCCGGCACGTCTGTGTGTCAGGTCACGTGAGGCTCAAGGGCGGCCGACCCCCAAGTGGGGATTGCTGGCTCCAAGGGGACCAGAGCTCAGGCCCTGGGAACTATCAGTGTCCAGCTGCTGCCGGTGCAGAAGGGGTGGTTACAGCAGCTTCTTCACACGGGGCAAAGTGCTAATTAGCATATTCAGCGCTTATTATTATAGATAGGAAGGTACTCTTGGTTAATCAGTGAGGTCTGCTTCCAGGTGGAAAGGTTCGAAGATTCATGCATAAAACCTCATTTCCAATAAGCAGCACCAAGAATTGCAACTCATTCACCTTGAACCAAACTCCCCACCTCCCAGCCCTCCAGATGCCTGAAGGTGGGTCTGAGCCTTCCCCAATCAAGTGAGCTATAATTAGAGCTGAAATGCTACTTTCATTAGGCAAATGTCCCAGGCTTTCCTACTGTGACTCCTGGCTGTGTTTGACAGACAGAATCCAGAACCAGAGGAAAGAGAGCTGGGTGAAGCCTCAGTTGTAGTGGAGGAATGCAGGGATGGGGGCTGCTCCCAGATCCCTTTCCCTTTTGATGCAACCCCCCTCACTTATACTATTCTAAGATTTTAAACTGGGGTATGTGAGGGAGAGGGCCTGAAGTAAAAAACCTATCCTATATAATAAAACCCTAATATGCAAAGTGACCCATCGGCAGGACGATTGGTTGCTCTGACGTGCACTGACCACCAGGGGGGCAGACTCTCAATGCAGGAGCTGCCCCTTGGTGGTCATTGGGCTCCCACAGGGGGAGCACCACTCAGCCAGAAGCTAGCTCACGCTAAGAAGCATCAAGCACAGCTTCTGGCTGGCAAGTGCAAGGGTGATGGCAGGGAGCGGGCCTAAGCCGCAGGCAGACATCCCCCAAGGGTTCCCTAACTGTGAGAGAGTGCAGGCCGGGCTGAGGGGACCCCTCCCCGTCCAGTGCACGAATGTATAGTAATAAAAGTAACACTGCCATTACTGTAGCACTGACACTTTGCATGCAGTTTTTCATTTGATTCTCGCATCCCCTGTGAGGCAGATACCATTACCCCCATTTTAAAGATGAATAAGCTGAGGCCCAGGGAGGTTGGGCAATTTGCCTGAGGCCTCACAGGTTAGAGGACCTGAACCCAAATATATCAAACACCATACTCACCAAACTTTACTACTGCCTACAATCTTTCTTTGAGGGAGGTGGAGGAGGAGGGGGCTGAATCCTGGGAGCTGGCACAACCCCCAGAAACCTGGTAGGCTGTGAAGGTTGCTATGACAACACCAATTCAATGGGCAGCGGATTGGCTGTGGGGCTCTTGTTCAGTCAGGAAGCCTACCACCAGGTCCCCCAGTGCCCAGGGCAGAGGAAAGAACCCTGGCCTCAAAGAACTGGCTGGGGAGCCTTAGACAACTCACACAACCTCTCTGAGCCTCGGTGTCCTCCTCTGTAAAATTCAGAAAGTGACAGTCCCTGCCTCAAGAGGCTGCTGTGGGGATCAGAGGAATTATGCTACATAAGCACCAGCCCCAAAGCTGCCTGACCCTCGAGGTCCCTCCTGGCTCACTTCCTCCAGGCAGCCCTCCCTGCCCACAGGCCTTGTCCACCTCTGACCATGCAAGTCTACACGGGAAGTGGGTCCTGGGCTCGTGTCCCAGCTGGGCACAGGCAAGGGAGAAAGAGTATCTCAGAATCCTGAGTCTAGGGATCCTAGAACCATGGTCTTTGGAATTCTGGGATGTTAGAAGCCAGGGCCCACAGAGGATCTCACAGTAATCACTGGGAGGACCCAGAGAGCTGGGCTCCTCCCTCCCTGGCTGCAGCCTTGCCTGCGCTCCCATGGGTGCTCTCTCAAGCCTCGGGGAGCCTGTGGAGCCTGTCGTCACAGGAGGCAGACCAGCCACGGACACCTGAGCGTCTTGGAAGCGAGGCCTCCACTGCTGTGGGCCACCAATAACAGTGCCGCAGAGCTGGGTGCGAAGCAGGCCTGGCGAGGGAAGGCAGCGAGTGCTAAATGGACAAAAGGGACAAAGACAGGGAAAGGGGCCGGGCAGGCAGCGCAGGAGGCAGCCCCAGAGGGCAGGGTGGGCAGGACCCTGGCGGCAGGAGGAGGATGGAAAGGGGCACCAACACAGAGAAGCTGCTGCTCTCTGGCAGCAAGACCGATCCCCATAATAACGGTGATGCAGCCCCCCACTCCCTTTCTGCCCAGTGTCCAGGGCAACGGCTGGCGTGAGGGCTGGACGGCCCAGCTGGCTGACCGCAGTGGTGGAAATGCCCTTGGGCCACAGCCCCCTCCCCAGACGCACGCCTCGCACGGCGCGTGCTGGGCTGCACTGGCTCTGCCCCTTGTGAGCTGGGCAGCCTTGGGCAAGGGGTGAGCCGTTCCAGCCTGTTTTATTCTCTCTAAATGGGGATCCATCCCACCCCCTTTCCATCCTGAGGATGAGAGTCACAGTGGATGTGGCTGGGCTTTGTTCCTTTTGAAGCTCATGACGACGAGCTGGCTGCCCCCTGCCCAGGCACCCCCAGGGCAGCGCTGGGGTTGGCTACCTGGTGGGTGAGGAGAGGACCCGGCTTGGGGCAATGCAGGGAAGGCAGGGGCAAAACGGAAGGGAGCTAGGGGGGCCCTGGCTTAGGCTGGGTTGCTCTTGTCTCACTCTCTCCCTTTCTCTTTCGCTCACTCTGAGACTGGCTCTGTTGCTAGGAGACAAGGAAACCCAGTTATCACTAGCTCAGCCCTCGATGGACTAGATGGGACGCTGACCTCCATTGGTCCTGCCTCTGCCTCTGGGACAACTGTGACCCCTAACAGGACGTGGGGCTGTGTCTCCAGGGCCCCCCCAGCCCCACATCCTCCACATGCTTAACCTCCTCTACCCGCCCCCCTTTCCCCCATCTTTTGTGTCGGGCTCACTCGGATGAAACTCAGCCTCCAGGACCAGCGGGTCCTTCCCCGCCCCCTTCTCATCTCCCTTTTTAATTTAACAAATGTCACAGAATGACCTGCCTGGTGTAAGTTTGCTTTGAGGATTAGATCCTGGAAAAGAAATCATGGAGAGACAAAGCCCTGAGTGTGGGGCAGGCCGGGCTCAGCTCTGCCTCCCACTCACCCTGCTCCTGGGCTGCCGCCAGCCTGGCGTGGAGGCCGGGACCTGGCAGAGCTGCCCGGGCAGAGGAAAGAGCCCTGGCCGCAAAGCCCTGGCCGGGGAGCCTTAGGCGAGTCACTCAGCCTCTCTGAGCCCTGTGTCCTCCTCTGTAAAATTCAGACAGTCCCTGCCTCATGAGGCTGCTGTCGGGGTCAGAGGAATTAATGTATACAAAGAGCTCAGCACAGTGCCTGGCACACAGTCCACGCTTCATAAGCACCAGCCGTCATTGGCGTTATTAGAATTATGATGAGAGCCCTCAAAACTGGAGGATGTGCTATGGCAACGTCTGGGCAGAAGGCTCAAAGGGGCTCTTTTGGGAGCGCCTGGTACCGCGGGAGCAGGGCCCAGGGTGCCCGGGGCTGTGCAGACAGCCCCGAAGCAGGATGCCAGACACCAGCTACTAGACCAGTGATGGGCAACCTTTTGAGCTTGGTGTGTCAAAATTCGCCAAAAAAATGAGCATACCTCGGGTGGTGTGTCACTTTGAGGAAAAAAAAAACCATATTTCGCGGTATTTATAGTTGAAATAACAAAAATGTATAATTGTAATATATACCTGTATTTAATAAACCAAAAACTGATTATTTAACTTACCTGCTTAGTGACTTCTTTGTTCATCTGTCAGTTGGTTTCTTTTGTTGGTCTTGGTATTATTTAACTTGTGTGGGGTGCCGTGAACTAAGGTAAGTGAGGGGGAGGGGGAATTCTCTAACTAACCTGCCTATTAGTGACTTTTTTGTTGCTGAATTTCATTGGCTAAACCCGTGACGGCGAACCTATGACACGCGTGTCAGCACCGACACGCGTAGCCATTTTTGGTGACACACGGCCACATGTGGTCGGTCGCATACAGAAACGCCCTTCTCGGCATGTGGCCCCATAATTCTCTCTATATGCGACCGAATGCGGCCGCGTGTCATCAAAAATGGCTACGCGTGTCAGTGCTGACACCCATGTCATAGGTTCGCCCTCACGGTACTAGACTCACCTGCTGTTTGCCCGGAGCGCCCGCGGGCAGGGCGCAAAGTGAGCCCGGGGCTGTGTCTGACAGATCACCTTTACTTGAGCCTCCCAGCCTCCCAACAAGGAAGATCTGATGAGGAAACCGAAGCCAAGACCCCCACCCCAGCCCGAGGGACAGGACTCACGGCAAGTGGCCTGGAACTCGTCGGAGCCGTCGGAACACTCCTCCTCGCCATCACACTTCCACCGCTCGGGGATGCAGTGGCCGTTGTCACAGGTGAAGTCAGTGTCCATACAAGTCTTCTTGGCTGTGGGGCAAGGAGAAGAGCGTGAGGGGCCTGCGGGCACAGGAAGTTTTAGGAAGATAGGCGACTGTGGGGTGACCAGAATGCGCTGGGCCACATGGCCTTCCATGGCCCCCTATGTCACAGGGAGCCCCATCGACTGAGGGGGGAGAACAGGAGGGACAGGCTTTTACCGAGCACCAGATGGAGACAGGGACCCCTGTCCTGCCCTCCAAATTCAGAGCTAAGTCCCACAAGTGAGACAGCATCCAGTCACCAAGCATGCCTGTTCCCTTATCCTCCTCTCTCTTCCCCCAAAGTCTAGTTCCACTGTCACAGCCCCCCTGACCACCCAGGGCAGATGCTTTAGCCCCTTCTGCCAGTTCTCAGTCCCTTTACCTGCTCCCCCAACCAGACCAAAGGCAAGGCCTCTTCTGTAAGCACCAGAAAGCTGGTGATGATAAATCAAAGGCAAATGATTGTTTCATGACAAGATTAATGAGATATCCTCTGTTCATAGTGGTGGAAAGAGAATCTACTGGGCAAGACACCCAAATCAGTCTCTGTCTCTAGGATGCTTCCAGTCTGGGGGTAGGGGGAGGCCTCCACACGGGGGGGTTTGAATCCCAGCTCTGCCTCTGATCTGCCTGACATTGGGGTTGTTAACCTCTGAGCCTCTGTTTTCTTATCTATACAACTAGAGGCCCAGTGCACGAAAATCGTGCACTCAGGATATGTGTGTGTGTGGGGGGGTCCCTTCGCCCAGCATGTGCCCTCTTGCAGTCCGGGAGCCCTTGGGGAATGTCCAACTGCCACAGAGGTGGGAGAGGTTCCTGCCACTGCTGCTGTGCTGGGAGGGGGCAGGGGGGGATGGGGGCAGCTCCTGCATTGAGCATCTTCCCTCTGGTGGTCAGTGTATGTCATAGCGACCAATCATTCTGCCGTTTGGTCGATTTGCATATTAGGCTTTTATTATATAGGATGGGAGGAAGGAAGCAAAGGGCTCTGAAGAAAGAAGCAAGTTGTAATGTACGAGGAACACGCAGCAGAGATCCTGGCAAACAGCAGATGCTCGCTAAGTAGCAGCTATTGCTGTTTTCATGGTCTGAAATCTTAATTAGAAGCAAAGGAAATGGGGTGTTCTGTGGTCTCGTGGGATGATGTAGCAGGCTGAGCTCTCACAGCTGGGAGCAGAACTGGGACAGGAACACAGGGTCCAGTAGGCTGCCCTTCTCCCTGTCCCTCCATTGGCCTGATGCTCCCCAGTGTAGGTGCAATGTCACATTCAGCACAGGGCCTGACGGGGCAGCTCTCAGTGGAGGCTCGAGCCCAGTGGAAGGACAGCTGCCCAGCCTCTGCTCACACATCCTGGGCCAGGGCTCCCCCTCTCCCCAGAAGCTCCTTCCCAGTGGCCGAGCTTGGATTATGTCCATCCTCCCACAGGCCCTCTGGCTGCCTCTGGAGCAACATGACTGGCTTTCCTGAATCCATTCTATTTCTGCCTCTATCTTCTTTCTTTTTAAACAATATACATTTTTATTTATTTCAGAGAGGAAGGGAGAAGGAGAGAGCAATAGAAACATCAATGATTAGAGAGAATCATTGATCAGCTGCCTCCTACATGCCCCCTACTGGGGATCGAGCCCACAACCCAGGCTTGTGCCCTGACCAGGAATCAAACCGTGACTTCCTGGTTCATAGGCTGATGCTTAATCACTGAGCCATACCGGCTGGGCCTGCCTCTCTTTTCAATGGGATCCTTGCAGGATAGCTGCACCCTAGGATGTTTTCGTCACACTTTCCAAAGAACACCTTTGTGCAGGGCTAGAAGAAACCGGAGGAATAAAAATCCACCTACAGATGGGGAGCCTGAGGCTCAGAGAGGGGAAGGGTCGGCCCAGGGATACAGCAAGGCAGGGATCAGAGCCAGCCATCCGGACTCCAGGCCAGGAGCCTGAGCAGCCCTCGGAGCCCGGCACCTCGGGGTGTAGTAGGTCCTAGACATCAATAGCACCTTTAGGTAAATCAGGACGATAGTCACTGAAGGTAAGGACAGGGATGAGCCACGGCACCGGGCATTTCCGAGCAGGGCCGGCAGGGTGTTTTCTCCACCAGAAGCTCAGCATCCAAAAGAGAAACATCCCTGTCTATGTTCCCTGACTGTGTCCTGTGCGCCAGTCCCCGTGCAAGGCCCTTTTCCGGGAAACCCCACGACAAGGGGCCCATTTGTCCCTCTCGACACATGGGAAAATCCAGGGGTGCTAAGTGACATGCCCACCGTCACACCTGGGTGAAAGCAGGGCCACAATTGGACCTCCCCGTCCGATGCCCTGGTAGCTGCTGTTAATCCCATTTTACACAAGAGGAAACTGAGGCTCAAAGAGGTGAGGGTGGTGGTGGCAGAGGTGGATTTCAACTCCATGTGGCAGCTGCCAAAGCTTAGGCTCCCTCCCCTAAGGCCCTCAGCCAGCTCAGCGTGCCAGGCGGAGAATGAGGACTCGCGAGTGGCAAGTGCTGTGTGACTGGCTTCCAGGAGCCTCCGGTCCAGGCACATCAGCACAGCCGGGAGGCGCCTGCGTGCGGTGCTCTCCGGGGCTGTGCCCATAGTGTGAGCAGAACGAGCCCGGGCCATGCCGACGCGTGCTCTGCTCACGGGCCGCCCTGGGGAAACGGGGGCGGCGGCGTGTCATTTTAGGTCGGGGACTAGACGAAACCACCTTGATGGGCCGTCTGAAGTGTAACAACGCGGAAGGATTTGGGGTCAGAGCTGAGACTGAGTCCTGGCACGGCTGCCTTCTCCCCGGCTGACCCTGGGCCAGTTCCTTCCGTCTCTGGGCAAGTGGGGCCTGGCTTCCCAAGCGGCACGGACACAGAAAAGGCAAAAGGGCTCCCCTGGAGGACCGAGCAAGTGCCCGGTGCCACTTGTTCAGGGACTTGAGCCCGACAGCCCTCGTCAAGCGGCTGCATCAGCACTGCCAAGCCATGAGGGCTGGGCAGTCTTCCGAGGCTGTCGGACAGGCCATGCCAGCCCCCCTCTCTTGGCCGTGGCAGCCTTGGCTCCAGCTCCCGGGGTGATTCCCCAGCTGGGCGGGAGGCCGTGGCTCCCTGTTTCCAGGGATTCATGTCCCTCCATGCCAGTCGCCCCTTGGACAATGCCCACCTCTGTGAGCTCCTGTACTCCTCGGCCCAGGAGCAGTATGTAATCATCCAGGGTCTGCGACATCATAATCTGGTGCCATGGCAACAGATGAGCTGCCACAAAGGGCTGGGGATCCCACAGGCCACGGGGGGAGAATGGGAAATCCAGGACAAAGGAAGTGGGAATGGCTATTTATAACAAGACAACCGGCCAAGGAAAGTGTCAGGCAGTCCATGGCCAGACGAACTCGGCTCTGCCACCTGTGGGCTGCGTGACCTTATGCAAGTTATAGAACTTCTCTGAGCCTTTTCTTTCTTTTCTTTTTTTTTAAATAGGTTATTTCAGAGAGGAAGGGAGAGGGAGAGAGAGATAGAAACATCAATGATGAGAGAGAATCTGATCAGCTGCCTCCTGCACGCCCCGCATTGGGAATTGAGCCTGAAATTCAGCATGTTCCCTTGACTGGAATCGAACCCAGGACCCTTTAGTCCACAGGCTGATGCTCTCTCCACTGAGCCAAACCAGCTAGGGCTGAGCCTTGCTTTCTTCATCTGCGTTCGGGGATAATATCCCTGCTTCACCATACAGGTTTGTTGGTGAATGGGCTAAGGATGGTGCCAGTGCATAAACTGAAAAGCATAAAGGCGCAAGTTTAAGGGGTGTGACATTGGGCCCATCAGTTACAGAGGAGGGCCTACCTCCTCATATGGAAAGGGAGGTGTGGTGCCGACTGCATCTCCAGCCCCTCTCTGTACCCAGTCTATGATCTTGTGAAATTATTATGATCACTCAGCACCTGCCAGCTTCCCCACCCCCAGAGGCATCCCTCCCCGAGACAGTATGCATCCTTCCCTCTGTTGTTCCCCTCCCACGCTCATCCCACAGCCCCGGTGCACACAGGGGCTTCGGAACAAAGATTCGCCGGGGCTGCCAGGCAGAACCGCCTCGTGTGGCTTCCTCTTGGCAGTCACGGCGCTCTGTCCCGTCAGAGCCCCGGAGGCCTCTATGAGCTCGGCTGTTCCATAAGCCAGAAAACCAGGGGCAGAAGGACGTGGCTGCTCAGAGTCGCAGCGCTGTCTGTGGAGAGCTGCACCTGCACCCAGAGATTCCGACTCCCGGTCCCATCACGTCCAGGGGTCAGGAAAGGCTTCCAGGAGGAAGGGACCGTATTCAAGGAAGAGAGTCAGCCACGCTGTGGGAGTGAGGAGAGCGATGGAGGGCATTCCAGGGCCACAGGGCCTGGGGCAGGGAGCCGAATGGCCAGGCAGGGTTGGGGACCGGGAGCTCCCCCGGCCAAGGCCAGCTCGCCCCACCTGCACCAAGTGACTCCTCAGAGCCCGGCACAGGGCTGGCTCTTCCTGAGCTCACCCAGAGACACCAGCCTCTGCTCAGCATAGGGCTGCTTTCTGGCAGCCAACCAACCTTACGGCTCTCAGCTGCTGGGCCTTCCTCGCAGAGGAGGAGGAGGGCAGAGGGCAGGACATGGAGCAGGTGGCCACCCACCCGGATGTTTGGGATAAGACACTTATTCTCCCTCTGGGAGGCCCAGGATGCCCACTGGCTTACGGAAGCCCCGAGGAAGCCTACAGTAAAGTATCGAATTGACTTCTTTTCCTCCAGGACTTCCCAAACCTGTTAGCCAAGCAGCTGCTTTTTTGGTTGCCCTGTACGTCATTTCCCCAAGAAACCAGTGGTCTAACGAACCACGCCCCGGGAAACACCGCTGCGGTGGGAGCCCCCCGTTCTGCAGAGGAGCCCAGAGAGGGGAGAGACTGGCTATGGTCACACAGCAGACGCTTGTATCAAATTTCCTGTCCCCAGGACCGGCTCCACCAAGCAGTGACTCGAGGAGAAGGCGTTCCCAGAGTACCTGGCTCACCTCTGGGGTCACCCCAGTCCTCAGAGCAGGGACATGTCCAGAGGAGAGCCCAGCATGGGGGAGGGGGATTGACACCAGGCCACGTGGGACAGGAAGACGAGACGTCAGGGATGCAGGCTCTGTCTGCCCTCTGGTTTCTACAGGCAGGCCGCGGGCCCCAGGGAATATTCTGTGAGGGCGGAGACCCAGAGGCAAGGTGGACGCCAGCTCTACATTGGGCATGTCCCCTCCCTCCCAGGGCAGGCGGGGAGCCTGAGAGAGCAGAGATGTAAAGCCCCACATCGGCGGTCAGTGCACAGAGGGACTCATCGGCTCCCACTTCCTCTCCCGGCCTGGACCAGTGCTGGCCGCCTGGCTCCGGTGGCCTGGCTCCCGCCCTGCAGCCCAGCCATGAGACAGCTGGGCCACTTGTACCCGAACCAGGAGATGAAAGGGCTGCTCCCCCCATGGTTACCCTTCCCCAGAGCTCGCCAGACCCTGGCGTTGCCAAGACAACCCCTGCCAGCAGAAGGAAGATCCGGGTGGGGGCAGGGGGCGTGCCAGCCCGCCTCTGGCCTGCTAACCTGGCAGGCAGATTTAAGTGACAGCCCAGGAAGCTGCTATTAAACTGTCACCCCAGTCAACGGACGACAGACCCCGAGTGTTCTCTGGCTTCGGCAACAACACAGCAGGAGTGAGAGGGGGCGGAGCCGGTGGCCCAGAGCAACCTGCACCCCCTCGGGGAGCCCCCTCCCCTGCGCCCACTCACCCACCGCCCGAGCCAGCCGTCCTCCCAGGCCCGGCGGGGCCTGGCACGGAGCTGCGGCCCAGCAGGGCCTGGAGAACTTGCTCTTTAAGCAGAGGAACCCTTGTTCCCACTGAAACCCCAACGTGGACGTGAGGCTGTGCTACCGGAAGCAGGAGGGGAGCCTCGGCCCCTGTGTCCCCATTTCCGCTGGGGCCCCGAAACCCGGGCTCTCAGCAGCTGTGGTCACACCTGACCCCGGCGCCTCCCCAGGTGTGTGATGTTCCTAACAACCTGGGGTGTAAGGATCCCCAGGGACTAACAGAACATTTAAAACAGCGCCTTGGGTTTGTAATGGTTCTCACTAGAGTGACCCAAGGTTCCCAGGCTGCGCCCCCCGGGTCCACTCGCCCTCCGCCCTGTGACAGGGACTCGCCCCCCGCCCTGTGATGGGCTCAGGACAGCCACTGCATGAGTCAGACCTGCCACTGAGCTGGGGATGCCCCCACCTTCCACCCCTACAGGGCACACGCCTCAGTCCACACACGGGCGGTCAGACTCGAGGGTCTTGGTGGTACCAGAGAAGCGAACAGTTCCCACAGTGTCCCGACACCCACAGCGTGTGGTCAGCGGGGCTCAGCTCCAGGTGCTGTGGGCCTCTGCCATCCCTCCGCAGGTGGCTTCTGAGCCCGCCCGCCCTGCCTCTCCTCCCAACTAGGGAGAAAGGAAAGAACGGGCGGGCGGGGTGAGCCTGTGAGGGTTGGAGACGACGGAACAGTAAAGGACCGAGTGTGAGCCACCTCTCTGGTGAGGGCATCCTGGCTTTTACACTGGGCAGCGTCCTCAGCATTTCCTTCATCGCAGCGTCCCCCCCTCACGGCCACACACAGGGTCTGACACCAGTGCTCCAAGAACACCTACGGCCCCGCCCCTTTGCCAGACCGTGTGACCACTTCCCACCCTGACCTCAGTTTCCTCATGGGAACAAACCTTTAAGGACCCCGACAGGGAACATTCTGGGTCTGTAACTTTAAGACACAGATGGTTGTGGTGCTTGGTGCTGCCTGAGGCCCCTCGGAAAGGTCACCTGGGGCTTCCTACGGCCACATCTCTCCTCCAACCAGTCCCTCCTCCAGGCCAGTCCCTCCTCCAGGCCACGTCCCTCCTCCGGGCCAGTCCCTCCTCCAGGCCACGTCCCCCCTCCAGGCCACGTCCCCCCTCCGGGCCAGTCCCTCCTCCAGGCCACGTCCCCCCTCCGGGCCAGTCCCTCCTCCAGGCCACGTCCCCCCACCGGGCCAGTCCCTCCTCCAGGCCACGTCCCCCCTCCAGGCCACGTCCCCCCTCCGGGCCAGTCCCTCCTCCGGGCCACATCCCTCCTCCGGGCCAGTCTCTCCTCCGGGCCACGTGCCTCCTCCAGGCCAGTCCCTCCTCCAGGCCACATCCCTCCTCCAGGCCAGTCCCTCCTCCAGGCCAGTCCCTCCTCCGGGCCAGTCCCTCCTCCGGGCCAGTCCCTCCTCCGGGCCAGTCCCTCCTCCAGGCCACGTCCCCACTCCAGGCCACGTCCCCCCTCCGGGCCAGTCCCCCCTCCAGGCCACGTCCCCCCTCCAGGCCACGTCCCCCCTCCGGGCCACATCCCTCCTCTGGGCCAGTCCCCCCTCCAGGCCACGTCCCCCCTCCAGGCCACGTCCCACCTCCAGGCCACGTCCCCCCTCCGGGCCAGTCCCTCCTCCAGGCCACGTCCCCCCTCCAGGCCACGTCCCTCCTCCGGGCCAGTCCCTCCTCCGGGCCACATCCCTCCTCCGGGCCAGTCCCTCCTCCGGGCCAGTCCCTCCTCCGGGCCACATCCCTCCTCCAGGCCAGTCCCTCCTCCAGGCCAGTCCCTCCTCCGGGCCAGTCCCTCCTCCGGGCCAGTCCCTCCTCCAGGCCACGTCCCCACTCCAGGCCACGTCCCCCCTCCGGGCCAGTTCCCCCTCCAGGCCACGTCCCCCCTCCAGGCCACGTCCCCCCTCCGGGCCACATCCCTCCTCCGGGCCAGTCCCCCCTCCAGGCCACGTCCCCCCTCCAGGCCACGTCCCACCTCCAGGCCACGTCCCCCCTCCAGGCCACGTCCCCCCTCCAGGCCACGTCCCACCTCCAGGCCACGTCCCACCTCCAGGCCACGTCCCCCCTCCGGGCCAGTCCCTCCTCCAGGCCACGTCCCCCCTCCGGGCCACGTCCCCCCTCCGGGCCAGTCCCCCCTCCAGGCCACGTCCCCCCTCCAGGCCACGTCCCACCTCCAGGCCACGTCCCCCCTCCGGGCCAGTCCCTCCTCCAGGCCACATCCCTCCTCCAGGCCACGTCCCCCCTCCAGGCCACGTCCCCCCTCCAGGCCACGTCCCACCTCCAGGCCACGTCCCCCCTCCGGGCCAGTCCCTCCTCCAGGCCACGTCCCCCCTCCAGGCCACATCCCTCCTCCGGGCCAGTCCCTCCTCCGGGCCACATCCCTCCTCCAGGCCAGTCCCTCCTCCGGGCCACGTCCCTCCTCCAGGCCACGTCCCTCCTCCGGGCCAGTCCCTCCTCCGGGCCAGTCCCTCCTCCGGGCCAGTCCCTCCTCCGGGCCACGTCCCTCCTCCGGGCCAGTCCCTCCTCCGGGCCAGTCCCTCCTCCGGGCCACATCCCTCCTCCGGGCCACATCCCTCCTCCAGGCCAGTCCCTCCTCCGGGCCAGTCCCTCCTCCGGGCCACATCCCTCCTCCAGGCCACATCCCTCCTCCAGGCCACATCCCTCCTCCAGGCCACATCCCCCCTCCAGGCCACATCCCTCCTCCGGGCCAGTCCCTCCTCCGGGCCACGTCCCTCCTCCGGGCCACATCCCTCCTCCGGGCCAGTCCCTCCTCCGGGCCAGTCCCTCCTCCGGGCCAGTCCCTCCTCCAGGCCACATCCCTCCTCCAGGCCAGTCCCTCCTCCAGGCCACATCCCTCCTCCAGGCCACATCCCTCCTCCGGGCCACGTCCCTCCTCCGGGCCAGTCCCTCCTCCGGGCCAGTCCCTCCTCCGGGCCAGTCCCTCCTCCAGGCCACATCCCTCCTCCGGGCCAGTCCCTCCTCCAGGCCACATCCCTCCTCCAGGCCACATCCCTCCTCCAGGCCACATCCCTCCTCCAGGCCACATCCCTCCTCCGGGCCACGTCCCTCCTCCGGGCCAGTCCCTCCTCCGGGCCAGTCCCTCCTCCGGGCCAGTCCCTCCTCCGGGCCAGTCCCTCCTCCGGGCCACGTCCCTCCTCCGGGCCACGTCCCTCCTCCGGACCACATCCCTCCTCCAGGCCACGTCCCTCCTCCGGGCCAGTCCCTCCTCCAGGCCACGTCCCTCCTCCAGGCCCAGCACAGCCAGCTGCTCTGGGACACTGCCCGACACAGCCCTGCCACCACGGGAGGTCCAAGCCCTCGCTGGGGTACGTGGGGCTCCCTGTCGCCACGGGGAAGTTGTGTCTCCGAGGGACCGACGACAGAGGGGTCTTCCTGTCCCAGTGATTTGTGAAGCAGGAGGTCCTGGGCCAGTGACAGCCAGAGAGATGGAGAAAGGGGTGTCAGAGGTGGGGGATCCACATGGGTCCCGGCTGGCGTCTGCACCATGCAGGGGTGCTGCTTAGAGGAGCAGGCAGGACACAGGATACCCATGGCTCCGCCCATCTTTTAGGCTCGGCCTGTCCCCCTGGGATTTGGGCCACCCACTGGGCATCAGGGTTTTAGGTCTCAAGGAACCAGCCAGGGGGAAACGCAGGATGTCCTCAGAGTAGAAGCCTCAGAGGACAGGAGGCTGGAGAGCCCCCGGGACCTCCGGTCAGAGCCGGTCTGCCTCCCAGCCACCTGCCCCGCCACTCGGGCCGAAGCGCTTGCTGGCCCCAGTGGGCACTCAGCCTCCTCTGACCATGGGACCTTCCTGAGCTGGGGTTAGGATGATTCCATGGCTCCACCTCCCTCAGGCAGACCCGAGAGCCTGCGAGACCCCCACCCCCTCCCCTCCAGGCCCTGTTCTCCTGCCCTGGCAGCTTCAGTGGGAGGACAGGCAGCTCTTCTGCCTCCTCATTGGCAGCTGAGGAAAAGCTCCAGGTTTCATCCAGCCATCAGCATGCTGGGTGACAGCGGGCAGGCCTCTCTGGGTTCTGCTGCCTTCCTCCCTTCTGGCTTCAAGTGGGGAACCCAGGGCTCCCCGGACAGAGCCCTGCAGCCAGGAGTGAGGAGGACAAGCCAGAGGGGCCCGAGAACCCACGCAAGGCAGGGCTGCATGAGTCAGACCTGCCAGTGAGCTGTGGGTGCCCCCACCCCGTCCCCTTCCATCCCTACCAGGGACTGTCTCAGTCAGCAGCCTCGATGGGGTTTGCTGAGGGAGCGGGGTAGGGGAGACAGGCCAGTCATTCCGGCCCCACAGCCTGGAGGTGAGGGAGTGAGTCCTCCCATCCTCAGGCAGTCAGCACCTCTGGCCACGAGGCAGTGGCTGGCATGCTGGGAAGCAGCCCTGGCAAAGTGTAAAATGCAAATGATTTCACCAATTAGACTGGACGGAGAAGCGTTTCCAGGAGGAGCCCCACTGGGCCACCCTGGTGGTAAAGGACAGCGACACCCGATTTTTGGGAAATCCATCTCCTGGGACCGGGTGGGTCTCTCAGGGGCACGCCCTCTGTGCTGGCCCAGGGCTTCTTGCTCAGGAGCCTGGTATGAGCTTCCCACCACCCCTAGCTTCTCGCTGGCCCCGAAGGAAGCCTGAAGGTGAGGGTGTCACTCAGTGAAGCTGCTCAGGCCTGTGCCAGAGAAGCTGCTGGCTTTTACTTGAAGAAAAGTTAAGATGATTCCATTGCGGCCCGGCTGGTGTTGCTCGGTGGTTGAGCATTCACTATGAACCAGGAGGTCACGGTTCAATTCCAGGTCATGCCCAGGTTGGGGGCTCAGTCCCCAGTGGGGAGCATGCAGGAGGCAGCCAATCAATGCCTCTCTCATCATTGATGTTTCTATCTCTTCCTCTTTGAAATCAATTTTAAAAAATTTTTAAAAAGAGTATTTCACTGTGAATGGGATTAGGATTTGGTTCTCCCACCACTAGGGGTAGAGCTGGGGGGCCCATCTCTACCATGTGACCTGTCCTCCTTCTTCTCTGTGCCTTGCTTCCCCCACAAAATAACTGGTTGGACAAGATGATCTCTAAGTTCCTTTCCTTTTGAGGTATGGTATTTCCCTCCGGGGTTCAGGTGAGGCTGGCAGAGGGAGGGAACCATGGCTCGGTCCCCAGCCTCCCCGTTCCCTCCTGTGGCTCCAGGTTGGGGGCTGTACACCCAGAGTCAGTAGCCCCTGCCCTGCTGTGGCCGCCCATAACCTGAAAGCCATCTTTCCTTCTTCTACTGGGCTCCCGTCTCCCCTAGGGCATGACCACGTGTCTTAGCAGGTACTAAGGACCATGTCAAGCTACACGTGCCTGTTCTGCACCCTTGGCTGCTCCACCTCCACATCCGCTCACGGTCAAGGATAGACCGAGGGCTGTCCCACCGGTGCTGGGCCTGAGCAGCGCCACCAGCAGCAGACTCCTCCATCTCACTGGGAAACCCTCCCCCGCGTCCAGGCCACTGGAGCACCAGTGCTGATGGGCCTGACAACGCCCTTCCCTTCCAACAAGGCCGCAGAGTGGAGCTCCAGCCCCGGGCCTGCTGGGGCCCAGGGCACCAAGGGCAGAACATTAGCAAGCTCAGTTCTCCAAAAGGTGTTTATTCTGCCGCCATAGTTTTGGGGGTCAGTCTGCAGTCAGCCCTTCCAGGCTGCGCCCACCCTGGCTGGCAGTGTCCAGGTGAAGATCTAGGGCCCTGCTGGACAGCACTCATCTCCCTGCTGGCAGCCTGAGGGGGCCAGGGAGTCCTCCTCCAAATTGGGGCGGGCTCGTAAGCCATCCCGCCAGCGGCTCAGCTACCTCCATGAAGCCGGCCTCGGGAGATGCCAACCTTCCCCTCTCCTTGTAACTGGGCTCTGGGCTGGGGGAAAGCCCTTCACAGGGCTCCTCTGGGGAAGTTCCACAAACCCAGGCTAGGGTTTGGGGCGGAGGGGGGGGGGGGGGAAGGAACCTTTGAATGGCATGGGCCTTGGAATCCTGGGCACTCCTCAGGCTGCCCTTGACCTCTGGAGTGACTGCAGACGAGTCCCTTACCCTCCCTGTGCCTCAGTCTCCTCATCTAGTCGTGAGAGGAGAAAGTGTTAGAGGTAGATATAGAATATTGGGAACTAGCTACCATTATAAGGAATATTAATCATGCTCTGTTAACCATGACGGCATTGTTCTAATGAGAGAACAACCTGGCTGAGAGCTGTATACTCTGGGACAGGGGAGCTAACATCGGAATGCAGTCCATCCTCCTGTCCCAAGAACGGCTACCATTAGGGGAAGATAAGCAATCTGGTCCTGGAGGCGCTCACCCTTCCCAATTCCCAGCCCCGACTGCCTGTAATCTGCCCCGGAGGTGCCCAGAGGCACTCCCCACACCCAGCCCGCATTGCCTGTAACCTGTGACCATTATACCTGGCCTCCTGTCCCAGGCTGTAAATCTTACTCTCCCGTGTCATCTGTGTCCTTCTACCCAATGTCAGCAGCTGGCCTACGGGGAGGGGAGAGCAGATTTTTGTGGATGGCCTGCTGCTCTCCCATATTGCCCGCATTATTGGAATAAAGGCTCCTATAGGACTCAGCCCTGTCTCTGCTTAACCGGCTCACGTAGAGACAGGCAGCCCAGACCGCTTGGCTGTCTGGCTACAAAAGGAGTCCGGCTGTGCATGTGCACCACTCACAAGCCTGCCTTGGGCGCCTCTCCGGGTGGAGAGGGGCAGGGCTGAGTGCTGCGAGCCTGCGGGGTCCGCACCTGCTTCTAGGGGGAGCAGCAGGTGTGAGGGACATCAGAGCACCCGAGTGGCTCAGGGCAGGGGCTCCGTGGAGACAGGGGAAGGGGGCTGACATCAGGGGCCGCAGAGGAGAAGCATGTTAGGGGGACAAAGAGACGGTCAGAGACTCAGCAGGCTCCACAGGAAATCTGCAGGACGGGGATCCCGAGTGGATGCAGTGTGAGTAGCAGGTTAGAGCCCCTAGGCCTAGCAGCTCTGTGTGTGTGTGGGGGGGGGGGGGGGCGGGGGGAGGGAGGCATCGCCATATTTGAGAGGTGAGGAAGCAAAGTCCTTGAATGGCAGTGGACTGTCCCAAGGTCCCAGAACTCAAGGCAGAACCAGAACCCAGGTGACCTTATCCCTAATGCTCTACAAGAAAATAAAAAGATGAGAGGCGGATCTTCCCTCAGTTTACGGCCAAGCTGAGGCGCTGGGGATTCAGATATAAGTCACAACCCAGAACCAGGTAGGATGGTCCTGATTCGAATCCAGGGCGGTGAGGCCATTGTGCGACCTCAGACAGGCATCTCCCCTCTTCAGGCCCAGTGCCCCAGGCTGGAAACAAGGATGCTGAATCCAGGGGTCTCTGAACCCCCACTCGCTGTGAGCGAGGCTGCTGAGGGTCTGGGGCAGAGCCGGGAGCCTTTAGGTTGAACCTCAGAAAAGGGGTGACTTTGGCGGCGCCAGTAGGGGCTGGGGAAGCCCACCTTGAGAAATCTTGTTTGATCCAGAAGAAGGAAGATTCTAAGAGCAGATGGAGAAGGTGGTTTCTTTTTTGGCTTCTGTGTTTTTGGAAGGAAATGGGCTCTGTTCTCCAAAGCCCTTTAACAGCCCAGCCAGGGATTGGTCCCAGCAGGAAAGTGGGGGGGGGGGGGGGGTTTACAACCCTCTAGGTAGGGCTGTGGTTGGCAAACTGTGGCTGGAGAGCCACATGCGGCTCTTTGGCTCCTTGAGTGTGGCTCTTCCACAAAACACCACGGCCTGGGCGAGTCTATTTTGAAGAAGTGGTGTCAGAAGAAGTTTAAGTTTAAAAAACTTGGCTCTCAAAAGAAATTTCAGTCGTTGTACTGTTGATATTTAGCTCTGTTGACTAATGAGTTTGCCGACCACTGAGGTGGGGGATTCCTAGGAGGATGGTCCAGGGCCCCCAGGCTTCCTCATCACACTGACCACCTCGGGCTGCCTCGGCAAGGGCCAGCTCGGGTGGCCTGAGGTGTGTGACGCGGGGTCCTGGCACGGCCAGTGTGACTACAGGTGAGTTAACCTCTGAGAGCCTCAGTTTCCTCATCTATAAAATGGGGCTAACAAGCGATAACTACACCCTCGGGGAGCGGGTGAGAATGAAAGGTGTCACAGATGTTGAAATTAAATGGTGAACTGCAGAGAGCAAAAAGGCCACACACAGAGCTCTTGTCAATGATCTGGCTTATTTTTTTACCACTCCCTGACCCCCCGCTGGCTCTCCTGCTGGGACTCTGGAGGAGAGAGGGTTGTCTCCCTGCTGGGATGGGAGAAGGATGTGGGCAGGTGGACAAGGGGCTTGGCTCGGGTGGGAAAAGCTTCCAGGTCCCTGAGGTGCTGGGGGGTGGCCAGTGCAGGTGGGGCACTGTGGGGGGAGGCTGCAGGCAGAGCACACCAGGAGGGCAGGCCCTGGAGGCCATCTGGTCCAAATCTTACATTTCATACATGGGGGAAACTGAGGCTAGAGCTGGCCTGGCCTGAGGCCACACTCCCAAGGCAGCCTCAGCAAAGCCCTCCCAAAACCTGGTCATGGCACAGAATTGCAGATTAAGGGGCTCACAGAATCATAAAACAGCCTTAGAATCACAGAACAGAATCTCCAGTTCAATGAGAGGGTCTTGGAATCTTAAAACACGCAATGTGAAAATACTTAAACCTAGCCCTGGCCGGTGTGTGAGTGGTTAGACCATCAGCCCATGCACCCAAGGGTCTCGGGTTTGATTCCTGATCCAGGGCACACACCTGGGTTGCAGGTTCATTCCACACCCCCCAGTCCAGGCTCGTGAAGGAGGCAACCAGTCAATGTGTCTCTCTCACATCGATGTTTCTCTCGCTCTCTTTCCCTCCCTCCCTCCCTTCCCACTTTCTCCGAAAAGCAGTGGAAAAAATATCATCCGTGAGGCTTAGCCAAACAAACAAAAATGTACCTAAAACCTAAATGGCCTGATGTCAGGGCCATGACTTCACGAACTCTCTCCAACTTTGAGACCACAGAGAGAACTGTAAACCCAAAGCCCGAAAACAGAACCCCAGGGGCTTGGAGCCACAGACTCGACTCCAAGCACCAGGTGGCAAAGGCCTGCCCTTCCTCCCGCCAGTGCAGGAATCCTCGTTCCCACCGCGGACAGATGGCCATTCTGCCTCCTCCAACGCTCTCAGCGACAGGGGGCTCCATCAGCTGTGCCGGCCGGGCTGGGGCGCTCCTTCCTCTGTGCAGGGGGGGAAATAAGTTCTCAACAGGAGATCCCCACTTGGTACAAATGGATTTCTCACCCCTCCTTGTTCTTTGGCTCTGATCAGAAAGGTTCCTAGGGGAGTGGAAAGGAGCCAAGAGCTGCCACAGAATGACTTTAACCGGCAGAGAGACGGTGAGAGGTTTTGGTGGGAAAAGGGACGGAGAGGGCGATTAATTCCAACTTGCTGTGCGATAAAGGACATTAAGGCATAATACCGAGGAGGCAGCAATTCTATTAACCTCTGTGGAATACCAATTACTTCAGCCTTCTCAAAACTGCTAGAAATAAAGAGGACACCCCCAAAGAGCCCGTGAGCGTGGCCCCGGGCTCATCTGGATTAGGCTGTTTGTTTGCCCTGGCACCCTAAGGACGGGACTGAGGGAAAATTCCCTGGTTCTTGAGAGAAGGCTATTCAAGGGGGAGGGAAGGCGGGCCTACATATTGCCACTGGGCTTCTTGGCAAGTGCTCGGGGCAGAGATGGCCCAGGCCCCCTTCGGGGAGAGCTCAGTGCAGGGGCCCTCGGGGCCTCCGCTTGCCCAGCTCACACCCCTAAGTCCTATGACCTGGGAGGGAGTCTGGGAGGGCGGGGCTTCCGCAGACCCTTCTTCTAAAGGGAACATCTCAGGCCTCTGCTGCTGGAAGACAAAAGAATCGAGTAGGGGCCTACTGTGTGCCAGGTGCCAGCCCTGTAGGTGGGTAAGACCTTAAGAGGTGGCCATATCCTGTAGGGCTGGGCTCAAGGCTCTGGTGGAGACCACCCACCCATGAGGCGGGCAGCGTGGGCAGAGGAATGGCTGCGGGCCACAGTGCACTGCCCCCGGCCGGGGCCCAGCAGGATGGCTAGGAGGCTCTGGCCAGAGCCGGGCTAGAGGAGACAGACATGCTGTGGGAAGTGAGCAGAGGGAGGGAGTGGGGCAGGTGCCAGCAGACCCTCATTCCCACTGGCATCCTGGCCCAGACCTCCGCCACCCCTGCCACTTCTCAGGGCCTCTGAGGCAGGGTGCCCGTCACCCTGAGGTTCTGAGCCAGCGGGGCTCCCCCAGCAAGATGGGTCCCGGCCCAGAGGCGGGGTGAGAGAAAAGCCACTTCTGGACCAGCTTGCTCTCTGGCATGCCCGCTGTGCCCTCTTCCCACCAGGAGCAGATTAGGAAACCAGGGCTCAAACCCTGGCTGAGACCTCAGGCAGCTTACTTGGCCGCTGAAATCTGTGTTTTCCTCATCGGAAACGGTGATGATGGATTCTGACTGGCAGGATTCAAGTCGGAACGCGGTGGACAGGCGGGGCCCGGCCCAGAGGCGCTGCCACACTGTGACCGAGGCCACGCCTCTGGTGTCCCCCGAGCCCGCAGACTGGGAGTCTTTCCAACAGAAAGCCTGGACTTAGGAAATACTCAGCGACACAAGCTCCTCCCCTCTTCTCAGTTGCTCCCCCAGCCCCAGGCTCTGCACACAAGGGGTGGGGTGGGGGGTCCTCAGGAAGTGTTTGTTACAATTGTTAAAGGCCTCGTTCTTCCTAGCTCGGGGTCTCCATACACAGAGTAGAAGGTCTGCTCCTTAGAGAGAAAGGTCCAGGTGGAGTTGTTGCTGGACAGCCAGCTGGGCTCCCGGGACTGGCTGTTCCAGAAGGGGCATCCCCGGCTAATCCCACAATGATTATAAATCTTGGCAGAGCGAGGCTGGGGAGGGCACCAGATACGGGGCCTTGATCTCCATGCGACAGCGCCTCTGGGCCAAGCCCCCATCTGCCCACTGCATCGCAAGGTTCGCAAAGCCCTCTGTACACAGTGCACCTCTTCATTCAGCCCTCCCACCAGCCGGTGAGGCTCAGGGAGGGACAGGATGGGCCCAGGACCATCCACCCGCCCACGGTTCTGCCTTGACGCCACAACCCTGGGCCGGGCCAGCGGCCCGGCTGCCTCCTCTAAGGCAACGGGAAGGATCTGCAGTACAAGCCCCGACCTTGCCCTCTGAGCAACCCTGAGAAGAGGGGTGATACCCTCTCAAGAACTCTCTGTGCCACCATGGAAATCCAATAGCAAAAAGGTAGCAAAAGCAAGAAGCAACAGCCTACTGGAAGAGAAGCAGCATGCCCAGGGAGTCCCAGTTCTGGCCCCTTCACCCCCTGGCTCTGTGCTTGGGAGGGCCTGGGCTTCCCCATCTGTCAAACAGGGGACTAGAATCCCACCTTACCTGCCCCTTGCAGGTCAGCGGTGCACTTGCTAAATTTAGCCCTAACCCCTGCCCCCTGTGGCTAGGAGTGAACGAGAGTAGGCCCCTCTCTGCTTGGCTCATTGTACCAAAGCCAGAGCCGGGCACAGCCCTCAGGCCCATGCACACAGCACACGTATGTGCAGACCGGCACACATTTGCACACTCAGACGTGCACCATATACTGAACATACTCATACATACATGCTGCACGGTGCACATGTTGCAGCACACGGACCGTACACCCACATGTGCACAGGTGGCTTCATATGACTCTCACACTCTGCAGACAAATAATCAGATTTTCCTGCCTTTCCCGTGACAGCCAGATGGTGGGATTCTCCCAGAGGGCGACCATTTAATGCTCTAATTAATTTAAAAATATTCTAGGAACCCAGAGCAAGGGTCTGTTCCAAATGTCCCAAACACAGCCCTGCCTGAGGCCAACGAGGGAAGCAGGTCCCAGGGAGAGGGGAAGGGGGCCTGGGAGGTAGAGGGGCTCCCCCTGCACCCAGGAGAGGCTGAGCGCTCACCTGGAGGGTTAGTGCCTAGCCTAGCACGGAAGGCTGGACTCAAAACATGGGCCTGATCCTGATTCCAAGAGCACCCCACGACCTCGGACAGAGAGAGACCCCTTTGAGCAGCCCTGGCAGGGCTGTCTTGCCCAGCCTGCACACCTCAGCAGCTGGGGAGCTCAGTCCCTGCAGGCTGCCAGGGCCCCTCTCAGACCGCAGTTCTAGGCTCACATTGAGATCCTCTCTCTTGCCCTATGAACCCTACTGTGTGACTTCATCTAGCCCCAGATCCCAAATCCCTCTTAATCCTGGGAGAGAGGCAGCCCCAGGAAAGGAAACAAAGCACCGAGCCCCTGCAGTCTGTGTGTGAGATGGATGAGTTGGGAAGATAACAGGCTAGTCCAGAGGGACGGGCAATGCTCCCTGCCCTCCTGTTACATGCCTCCAGCGAGGGGGAGCTCACTGCGTCTCCCAGGCAGCCCGCTCTGATTGGACCAAGGTGAGCCCTGGCCCATTCTCTGGCCTCGCGAGCACAGTGGTTCAGGTGGCAGGCCTGGCCGCAGCCTTCTCCAGGGGTGCGTGCTTTACTGCCCAGTGTTTGGGGAAATGCAGCAATAAATTTACCGCCTCTCTTATGAGTAATCTGCTGTCAGGAGCTCTGCGTAAGCAGAGGGCTGAATTAACGAGGCTTAATTAACATTAATGTTGTGACAGATCTCAACCGGAGTTGGGAAATCCCCTGTCCTTGCAGCCCAGGCCCTCGCCTCCCGCTTCCCTGCTCATGTGGGAGGCGAGAGGCCCGGGGAGGGCTCTCGGAGCTGCCGACAGACGTGACCGCGGGGCTGCCCCTCCCCCAGGATGAAGAGGGATGGGGTCTGGGCTGGGTGGGGGCTTGCCGACCAGCACAGGAAGCCACGCGGCTCTGTGGCTCTGACTATAAAGGAGCATTCCAGCTGAGCTGTGTCCTGCCGGGCACGGTGGCAAACACACGAGCCTCAGAGCCCGAGAGACCAGGCTTCAAACCCGCCCTCTCATGCTGAGGGACCTTAGGGGGGTCATGCTGCTTCTTTGTGCCCCCCTCTCCTCGTCAGCAAAGGGGACTGGACAACACCCCCTCCCAGGGCTGTCAGGAGATTCGGGAGGTCATGCACGGAGAGCAGAGGTGCTCTGAGATCTGCATCCCCCGCCCCACCCCCAAGTCATAAGCATCAGAGCAAACGCTGAGGATTACTGTCCCTGCTCATCATCTCATCCAATCCTCCCTGTGGCTCTGGGGGTAGGCACTGCTATACTGGTAACCGCATTGTGCACATGAGGAAACAGAGGCACCGAGAGGGGAGGTGGTCTGCCCAAGGCCACACAGATAGTCGTCGAGGGGTGCGGGGAACACAGCAGCCACTGCTTCCCTGGGGAGCCTCTGGGAGGACCCCAGAGCCAAGAGGAGGGCCCGTGTGGAATGCGCCTGTGCATGATGGAGGCAGGGGGTACCCCACCAGAGAAGTCCCGGCACCTGTTTTCTGAGGAAGACAAACGAAGTGGAAGGTGCAGCTCTGCTCTCAAGATTGGCATCACCTCCTGTTCCTCTCAGCTTTCTTCAGGGTACCCAGCTCAGCCCTGGCCCGGGGCAGGCACAGCGTAATTCATCATTAATGGTCCATTATTAATATTAATGAGGAAGACTCCTCTGACCAGAGCCAACTTTAAGCGGCAGCAGGAAGGAGCCCCCAGGCCCCACCCACCCACCCATCCCAGCACGTCAGGCCCAGCCAGCACCCTGGGCACAGCTTGGGCCACTGGACAGGACAGGCTGTGTAAGGTCCTTGGGCTCCACCAGGAGCACCCCTTGCCCTGGTCTCCAAGGGGCTCAGGGCCCCAGGGCCCCAGATCGGACTGAGGGACTGCCCTGTTGGAGTCTTTAATATATATATATATATATATATATATATATATATATATTATTGATTTTTACAGAGAGGAAAGGAGAAGGATAGAGAGTTAGAAACATTGATAAGAGAGAAACATCTATCAGCTGCCTCCTGCACACCCCCCACTGGGGATGTGCCCACAACCAAGGTACATGCCCTCGACCGGAAACCAACCTGGGACCCTTCGGTCCACAGGCTGATGCTCTATACACTGAGCCAAACCAATTTCGGCTGTTGGAGACTTTTTGTTGTAGTTAATTCTCACCCAAAATATTTTTTTCCATTATTTTTAGAGAGAGTGGAATGGAGGGAAGGAAGGAGGAAGAGAGAGAGGGAAACATTGACGTGGGAGAGACCCATCAGTCGGTTGCCTCCTGCACACACCCTGACCGGAGCCAGGGACCAAACCTGCTGCTAGACACATGCCGTTAACCAGGAATCGAACCCGAGACCCTTTGTTGTGCGGACCCAACACTCTCACCAATTACCCACACTGGCTAGGGCCCAGTTGGAGTCTTGGTGTCAAGGATCTGCTTGGGAATGCTGTGGGGAAGCAGGAGGGGGCAGCTCTATCTCCAGAGTGTGACTGCTTCCCAGGCCCGTCAAGTCCCATGCACCCCCAAGCCCTGCCACAGCGCCCTGTCCAGGAAGCCTTCCTGGCCCCCTCTGCCAAGCCCCCTCCTCCTGACTCAGACATTAGCCGTGAGACCTTTAGAAAGCCACTCACCACCTCTACCTCATTTGTCTCATCTGTACGATGGGGGACAAAAACTGCACCTATCTTATGGGGCTGCCGTGAGGATCCAATGAGAGACCACCTGGCACTGAATGGGGCTCGGAGACTGACAGCACCGCTTGCTGCCAGCCGTGACTGCTGACGACGGAGCGTTGTACAGGGAAGACCAGCCCTGCCAGGTGCCCTGAGGAGCTTCCAGGCTGCTCCGCGGCAGCAGGATCAGCCGGGGGCCTTCTTGTGGCCCCGGTAATAGGCCCGGGACTCACAGGGCCCCTCAAGACAGAACCAGAAAGAACTCTGTCTCTGGAAATAGAAAGAACTTCCTTCGGAAAAGTGAAGTCTGTCCCAGGAGGTATGCAAGCAAGGGATCCATCTATTCATTCAACAAGCGTTCACTGGCCCCTCCTCTGTGCGGCGCCCTGTGCTGGGCACCGGGGGGTGGGGAAGAGCATGAGACCCAATCCCGCCTGCAGAAACCCACACTCAGGAGATGCTGAAGGCGCCGGACAGACCCCGGGGCAGCCGCCTGCCCCTGTGAGTGTGTCGGACCGGGAGGAGGAGGAGGACAGGCACTGCCATGAAGGGGGCTCGGGAAACACCCGGGCAGCCACAGAGGGGCTGAGCTCTGGCCCAGCAGAGGCGAGGCTGGGTTCCACCTGCTCTGAGCCCCCCAGGGCCCGCCATCCCCAGGGCCTCCCATGCCTCCCAGTCCCCGTGCTCTCCCTGCCCTAGTCCACCCTGACCACAGATCACTGCCAGCCCCCAGCGCCCCTGCCTGGCCCAGGACCCGGGGAGGGGTGGGTAGGGGGTGTCCTTGGAGGGAGGGGCCTGCTGGCAGCAGGGTGTGAAAGGGAGAGGGGTAGCTGTCTCTACAAGGGCACAGCCTGTCCCAGGCAGGTGGTGAGCTCACCCCTTACCCACTTCTCTGCCCCACATCCCGCCCCCCTCAACCACGGTTCCCGGGGAGCAGGCTCCAAGGAGGCCCAGCAGCCAGACCACCAGCTGCTGCCCCCTCCCCACACAAACCCTGGTCACAAAGCACCCTCCCCCAGCCCTGCCCGCCCGCGGTGACAGCCTCTTGGCACCGGCTCTCCCCTACCCTCCATCTGTCAGGAATCGGTGAGACAGACTGTGAGAACCACAAGAGTAAGCAGCGACTCTGTTTGGACCCCTCCCCACTGCCTCGCTAGCGCTCCCCCCCCCCCCATGCTCCTGCTCTGCCCCCACCCCTGTGTCTTCCTTTCCCTTCTGTCTATCTGCCTCTTTCCTGCTGATGAAGACATTGACAAAGTGGGAGTGAGGCGGGGGGTGGCGGTGGGCGGTGGGCAGCCAGCCCGTGACACACACTTATTTGCAACCTCCACATACCACAGCCACAGCAAGCCACCCATCTGTCTCCATCCCTTACCGCTCCCTGCCTGTTAAGGGGTCGGAATCCTGTGGGATTGTGGGCTCCGTGTCCCCGTCTGTACAACTGAGCAGTCAGTCCCGGTGAGCGTGCCTCCAAAGGGCCCCGCGGAGCCCGGAGGCAAGATGCGGCCAGGCTCTGTGAGTCCCGGGGCCCGGCGCAGGCCAACGGGCGCTGTCCCCGGCATCTTCCTTTTGAGTGTGGGAAGGGAGGTCCAGCTGGCCTCCGCGTGGCGGGGGAGGGGTCAGCATGGTACAGGGACAGACGGGACAACGTCTGGAAGGACGTACATGGCAGCCAGCAAGAACGCAATGTGAGGTGCCCGGGGCAGCTTGGGAAGCTGAGGCCCGGGGAACAGCCACTGGGCTGGGTGAGAGGCGGGGCCGGGACCGTGGCCAGGTCTCCTGGACAGTCCACACCGGCGCCCTAAACGGGTTCCTCGGCCCCGGCTCCTCCAGACCTTCCTTCCTTCCAAGGGCTTTAGTTCTCCTCGAATTCCTCCAAACATGAGGAAGAAATCAACTCGTTACCTTTTTTTTTTAAAAAAGTGACCCTTGACCAACCGGCAGCAGAACGCACGCATCACGAGGAAGCCCTGCTGCAGACCCGGGGGCGCAGCGGCCGGGGCTCACGGGGTGCAGGCAGGCTGCTCATCGCGTCCCGTCTGACACGAGACTTTCGGTTTGAAAACCAGGACGGCGCTGAGCGCACCAGGACGAGCGGGCGCCCTCGTGGGACGAGGACACGGTGCCGGGCGGGCACAGCGGTGAGGAGAGTGAAACCTGCTCGCTCTCCACCCCGGGGAGCCCGGCCCCGCCCCCGGCCCCCGGCCCCGCCCCCCGAGGCCAGGTGGAGGGGAAGTGCCGGCCCAGAGGCAGTCTTGTGGTTCCTGGGGGGCCCAGGTGTGGGGGGGGGGTGTCTTGAGTTCTCCGGCTCTTTCATAGCCAAGGAAGCTTGAGGTTCAGAGAAGGGACACCCATTGCCCAAGGTCACACGTCGAGTGAGGCGGCCTCGGCTCAGAAGACAGGGCCTGCTTTTCCATCTGTAGATCCCCCCCCCCCCCCCCCCCCAGGCCCTGGCAGGGCACTGGCGCAGAGCAGGCCTTCCGTGAACATTGGGGCTTGGACTCAAAGGCTCCAATTCACACCAGATGCTTCCATGGGACCCACAGAAACACCCCTGTCCGGGCACATACAGCATGAAGTGTGGAAACACAGCATGGGGTGGGCACGAGGGGCACCGGGGATGTGCCAGGCCAGAGAGACCCCATCCCTCTTCCCCCGCCCCCCAACCCTCCTTCCCAGGCCCTGGCCAGGTCCCGCTGAGGTTCGGGATCTAGTGTGACCCCAAACTTTTAAAAAATATGTTTTAACTTATTTTTTAGAGAGAGGAAGAGAGAGATAGAAATATCAATGAGAGAGAACCATTGACCAGCTGCCTCCTGCAGGCCCCCTCCTGGGAATCGAGCCTGCAACCCAGGCATGTATCCTGATCGGGAATTGAACCGGCAACCTTTCAGTGCCCTACCAACTGAGTCACACCAGCCAGGGTGAGCCCCAGACTCTTAACCAGGCCATTCCAGCGCAGAATGGCAAGGATGGAGATGAGGGAAACACAGGGTGGAAGCCCAGAGGAGGCCCCGGCTCACCTGTGGGGGGAGGTTCCCGGAAATGACTCTGGGGCTAAAGCAGGGTCAGACAGGCAGAGGAAGGGCCTCAGGCAGAGGGGAACTGCCGAGCAAGGACAGAACAAAACCGTGCGTGTTTGCGAGCTGCAGAGGGCCGTGGCCAGGGCTGCTGCCGCGCCAGCGAGGCTGCAGTGAGTGGGGCGAGGGCTGGGACTGGCCGGCGGCAGCGGAGGAATCTAAGGATTTGGTGGCTATTGTAGGTGAGGACGAGGGGGGCTGTGACAACTCCCAGGGCCCGGGTGAGGTCTATGCCGGGACTGCTGCCAGGGCCAGAAGAGGTCCATCCTCAGCCCCAGTGCCTGTGCGCAGGTCACCATACGGTGAGGGCACTGCCACCCTGCTGACCAGGAGACCGAGCTGTCTCTAGAGATGTCGCCTTTATCTCAAGGCCGGCACATCCGTCTGCACCCTCCACTTCCCTGGCAGGTGGTTACAGGGACAGCCAGCGTGTGCAGAGCCCGAGAGTGCAGCCCCCAGGCCCTGAGAAGCCGTGGAGAGAGGACGGGCCTTACCTGAGCATGCAGCATGTCAGGTGTCACAGGCTGGGAGGGGACCCTAAGCAGGCTTGGGGCGAAGGCAGTCTTTGTGAGCAGAGGCCCCAGAAACAGAGCTGGGACCAGAGGGGGACAGGAGAGTCACTGGAGGCAGATCCAGGGTTGAAAGGAAGATGATTTTCTACCGGAAGAGCTGTCCAGGGACAGAAGGGGCTATCTGGTCAGTGAGTGAGCTCCCTCTCCCTGGAGGTATTCAAGCAGAAGTTGGAAACCCCTCCACAGGCCCCACCCTGAGGCTGCTGCGGGAATTCCTGCATCGGGATGCAGTCGGGAGGCTGCTCGGGCGAAATGAGGACGCTGCTCCAGCCCCCAGGGCCATGGCTCACTCATTCATTCACTCAGCACACATTCACCGAGGCCCGCTCTTGCCAGGCTGGGCCCAAAGCAGAATCAGAGAAAAACCTCCTCTCTCGGCTTCCCGCAACCCCGTCCAGGGGTGAGGCTGGTGCAGGGCAGGGCACAGAGGACGGAGGCACTGGCTGCCCACGCTCCATGTCACAGATCCGTATCGTCCCCCCGTCAACGAGCAGCACGGGGCCACGGGCTGGGCAGGGGCAGGCACCAGGCAGCCTCCGCCAGCACCCACCCTTCCAGAGGTCCCTGAGGCTCTGGGCTCATTTCCTAACGAGGTCTTTGGAAGGGCTCTTCCTAATTAAACTAGGACGCTAAGTTATGGCCTGGGGCCTCGGGGAAGAAGGGGAGACAAAGGAGCCTTTGGGGGCCCTAGCCCCTCCCATCCTACCCCACAGTGAAGAAGCCCTGGCAGGGGAGGGAATTCCTGAAGTACAGACGGGAAATGAGGGTTCATAGACGGTGAGATAAGCTTAGCTAACCTTGACTTGAGCACTGACCGTGGGCCGGGCACTGCTCCCCGGGCCTTTTATAAGTTAACTCACACAGTCCAGCCACCTTGTTGGTGGCTCCAGCTTACAGATGAGGCAAGAGCTCAGAGAGGTGAAGCAACTTGCCCAGGGCCACACAGCTAGGGGACAGTGAAGTTTGGACCCCAGGCAGTCCTGTGAGAGGGAGGCCTCTCATGGATGAGGTGAGCCAGGCAGGAGCAGCCAGAGGCAGGGGACCTGAGCGGGGTGGCTCCCTCCTGGTTGCACAGAAAACAGAGAAGCCTGGAGTCGGGCCTGGCCAGGGGCCAGGGGATCTGAATTCCAAACGCCGCCCAAAGCGATTCAAACTCCTGATCCAGTCCCAACTCCTGCCCCGTACAGGTGAGGAGACGGAGGCCCACAGAGCGGCAGGGCCATGCTCGGGCCACTCAGCAAGTCAGTGACAAGGTGAGGCGACCCGGCGCCTGGTGGGTCTGAGAGCCAAGGGTGTGGGTGAGAATGGCAGCAGGGTTCAGTGAACCCCCACAGATAAGGGGGAAAACTCCGTACAAAAGCGAGTGTGGGAGGGCCCCTAGCCAAGGAGAGGGAGGGCGCGAGGTCTGGGAGAGGAGTGGCACGGGGGCCGGGGCTCACCCCCAGGCTGGCAGATGTCCGGGCCCTGGTGTGGCCCCCGTCCTGGTGAAGGAAGAACTGACTGGCCCTGAGGGACCCAACACGGTTTGTATGGGCCAGGAATTACGTTTGCCCACATCTGGGGTTCAGGCTCAAGGGACTTGCCCCCGGCCCCCCAGCCGGGAGGCAGAGGACGTGCAGGGGAAACCCAGGTCCGGCCGGACTGGAGGCGCACTGGTCCCTGCCCACTTCACTCCCTTGAGAAACAGACAGCTGTGGCCTGCAGGGTGGCGGGTGGACAGAGGAGGGAGACTAAAGAGTGTCACAAACACAGCTGATAAAAAGTTTGCTCTGCTGGCCTGGTCAAAACTCAGCAAAAACATGAACAGGCGGAACTCCAGAGTGAACGTAGTAACAAATGGTTCTAGCTGTGTGTGCGTGTTTAGCCGTGTCCCCTGCGTGAGGTGCTGCAGTTCACGGTCCCTGCTTCCTGCTCAGGGGTCTCCTGGCCTCAGGGAACAGGGGCAGCTCCTTAGACCCCACCCTCACCCCACTCCCACCTGGGGCTTGGCTGGCCTGGCTGTGGGGGACTCCTGTGAATACCCTGGCTCTCGGGGAGAAACAAAAGGATCCCAGAGAATTGGGCCAATAGAGGCCTGGCGGTGCCTGGCTCCCCCATAGAGACCCCCCGAGGGGCAGGGGTGAAGCAGGGTGGACCCGTGGGCTCGGCCATGGCGATACTATCACCGTCGGCCCTCTAGGTGGGGGCCAGACCGTGGGCTCGGGCTGAGGCCCAGTGGGGAGAGGCTGCATGGCGGGGGGCAGGCTGGGAACAGAGACTGCTGGCGCCTCTCCAGCTACAAATAATTCCCCACCACAAACAGCCAGTGGGGGGCTTTGGCTTGGGCCTGGCTGGGCCGCTGGGCCTGTGTGGGAGGAGGGAGGACGGCCTTGGCCCGGCAGCCTCTGAGCATCCACACGTCACCTCCCTCGTGGCGCACCCCTCCTCGAGCTCGCACACCCAGCGCACGTGTGCGTGGGCTGGGCCATATGGCTGAGGGGGCTCTGAGGGCAGGTGGGCAGCAGATGGCAGCTCGGGGTCCAAGGAGTGGAGAGGGAGAGGGGAGCACCGGCCTGAATGTCCTTGGATTCAGGCCAGCAGGAAGGCCCAGCCCTGGTCTCCAGCTATTCATCCAGCAGCTCAACCTGGGCCTGCGGGGCCTTCCTGCCTCTTACCAGCGGCCAACCCTCTGATGTTCATGTGGACCCAACGGTGAACCAAGGCCCCTCCTGGACACCTCGCCATGCCAGGCTTGGCAGGTTAACCTGTTCTCCTTGGCCCCCTCTGCTTAACTAGCTGCCCCAGGCCACCCGGAGAGCAGCCGCCCTGGGGCTCCCCGTGCAGATCGGAGGGTTCCTACAGTCCCTCCCAGCTGTGCTCCAGGCAGCCACGTCCTCCCCGCTGGCCAGTTGACCTACATCTTTCCTGCTATTTCAGCAGCTGCCCCCTTGCTGTGTCCTTGGTGGAGGAGGAGGGAAGCTGCTGCCGTCCCTTCTCGTCAGCTGTGCCCCGTGCAGGGGTCGCAGGCGTGGGAAAGGGAGCGAGGATGCTCGTTTTCAGGACCAGGATCCGAGCAGAAAGCTTCGCGTGCCTTCCCCAGCCAGGGTCATTGTCCCGCGTCACAGACCAAGGATCTAAGGCTCAGCATCTACAGCCTACACCAAGGTCCCAGCCAGCCCGTCCCGGGGCTGAAGGGCCTGACTCCATTTTTCTCCATCGCTCCACGGCATCCAGCCCGATGCCGGCACAGGAAAGAAGGCAGAAGGGAAGTGGCCCAATGAAACGGGGTCTAAGAGCTGAGTCCTGGAAGTGGACCCTGAGAAGCCCAGCTACCCACCAAGCCAGCCAGGTTCCTGCCAATCCTCACCCGGCAGTAAGGAGCGTGAGGGCCACAGGTTCTCCCACCCCCAGGCCTGGACCGGCCCTGAGCCCAGCTCCTGGGAGGAGGGATCTGCTCAGAGTGCTGGTTGCAACGTAGGTAGAGCAAGGACCAGTGGGTCAAGGGGAAATGAAGTTCAGAGAGGGAGAGCCACTGGCCCAGGGTCAAGCGGGGGTAGAGACAGAACACTAAAATGCTGTGAAGGGCATGGATTCTATGCCTATCTTAAGGCCGAAGACCAATTTTGTTCCCTCTTATTTTCTTCAGTGGGGGAGGAAGTCCTTGGGGCCAGAACACAATTGTCCTTTCTCTTTGCTTTGCTGTTGCAGATGAGATCTGGTTACTTTGTCCCGTAAACCGGGGACAAGGTGGCCCTGTGCTCAAGGAAGAAGGAAGTCCCGTGGGCCACCCACCGGCTGGGGCACGGGGCGGCGGTGTGAGGCGGGAAAACAGTCTCCTTGAAAGAGAGCAATGTGGCTTTCTCATAAAAATGCACACATTCAGCAATCCCTACAGTAAGGACGTGTCTTAAGGAAAGAATCAGATAAACGCACGAAGATGCAGCTCAGGGATGTCGGTCCCAGTGCTGTGTGGAACAGGAGACAGAACCAGCCAAACACGCGTCTGTCAGTAGGAGACGGTGTCGTTAAACCGAACGGCTCATGCAACAGAATACTGGGTGGCCCTTTAAAACAACAATACAAATCTTCTGCTATTGAAATGGAAAGACACGTATGACACGGGGAGAAAAGAACTGGCGCAGCTTAAAAAATAAATGTGTTCATACAACCAGCTCACATGCGGAGGAAAACCTCAGGAGGGTCTGCTGCTTCCGTGTGGTGTAACCAAGGGTGACTGTTAGCATCCCTCCTGCTTTTCTGTGTTGTGTGTGTGTGTGTGTGTGTGTGTGTGTGTGTGTGTTTAATTACAAGCATGAAATTACTCTTATAATCATCACGTTACTTTCACTGGAAAAATAAATGAATGAAATAAACTGAAGTGAGCCTCCGCTCCAGCACTACCGATAATTAGCTGTGTGGCCCCGTGCCCTCCCTGGGCCTCAATTTTCTCGTCAGGAAAATGGGGTAATAATGAGCCCCTGCACCACCTGCCTCCCAGGATGGCTGTGAGGCATAAGCTGGAAAAGGCCATCCTGCGGCCTAACAGGTGAGAGGGCTAGACCTGAAATACACCGAGTGGACAGATTGTCATGACCTCTGGACACATAATAATCTGGCCACTCGGAGTGTGTGTGTGGGTGTGTGTGTACACGCATATATATACTAGAGGCCTGGTGCATGAATTTGTGCATGGGTGGGGTCCAGCCTGGCTAGGGGGAGGGGACATGGGCGGTTGGCCGGCCTGCCTGCTGGTCGAACTCCTGGTCGAGAGGACAATTTGCATATTAGCCTTTTATTATACAGGATACACACTGAGTGGCCAGATTATTATGCGTTCAGAGATCATAATAATCTGGCCACTGAGTGTAGTCTCCAGAGTGACTGGCCTAAAGTCCCTTGTGGCAACCTGAGTGGCCACATGCCCACTCCCGTGGACTCCCAGAGAGGCTTTGGGCTGTCTGTCCTGCCATGTTGCAAGGCGCAGGTGTGGAGGCCGTGGGGGTGCTGGGAACTGGGCGGGCCTGGAAGCCCATGACTCTTGGTCGACCCTCTCAGTCACCAGAGGGCATTCTGAGGGACCTGACGGTATGCTGGGTTCTGCACCCCCAAAGCGGCCAGCTTGTAAGCACGTGGGCGAGGCCCTGCTAGGGGCACAGAGGCCGGACTGGATGCCTGGATGGGGAGCTCACAGTCGCCTCTTCGGAGCCACTCTGGCTGAGAGGCTCTGCCTGGGGTCTGTGACATACAGGAGCTTGTGAGAGGCGGGGTGAGCGAGGCTGGTGGTTAAAATGCTTAAAGGTTTGCAGGGGCCAGCGCTGCTCCAGAGGGAGCCACTGGTGGGGGCTGGCCAAGGGGGACGCCTGGAGTGCTGGAAAGGAAGGGCCACAGCTCATCCCCTGCACCATTCACGCTGCTGGGACCGGGAAAGTGTGAATGCGGATGTCTGTCTCTTCCTTTCACCCGCGTCAGACTTTGCCACCGGACAGGCGTGGCCCCGTCCTGCCGCTGAGCAGCCAAACTGCCAGGGACAAGTGAGCTTTGGAGCTTCGGCTCTTTCCTGGCCCTGGCTGCCGGGGGTCTGGTATGAGAAAGCCCCTAGCAGCAAACATGCTCATTAACTCTTATTACAACTAACATTGTGATTTTAGATGAGTTCCCAGCAATCCCGGGCGGGCACCTAAGGTCCCCTAAAGCCCTTTCTGTGGCATAAGCCTGTGGCCTGCCTTTCGCCTGAGAACACCTTGTTCCCTGATCCAGAGGGAAGAGAGAGGGCAGGGGCGGCGGGGGGTGCTGCAGCGGGGAGGAGTGGGAGCACACTGCTCTGACTGGAGTCCTGCCCCTCAGATTAGTTCTGAGACTGAGACTCTGTTGACCCCCGGAGCCATGTCCAGCCACCGGCCTTGGTTTCACCTTCTGAAGCCTGGGGCCAGAGAAGCTCCCAAGTTCACCTGCTGGGCAGAGCCCTGGGGGTGCTGGGCTTCCCCCTCTGAGGCACAGCCAGCAAGAAAGGAGCACAGGCCGGACGGGACAAAACCAGCCTTGGGACAAGCTCAGGCCTGTGGGAACTGCCCCTGCTGAAACCAACCAGGCCCATTCGACCCATTTCTTCCCTCAGCCCCTCCCTGGACACCTTTCTCCCTTCCCGGTCCGAGACGAATGGCCTTGGGGCAACCTCCACTGTGGCTGGACAGCCCAGCGACTGAGGCAGGCCCCCGCGGCAGGAGCCTTCAGACACCTGGGCAGCAGGAACCTAGAGACCTCAGGGAAAATTCTCCCTCCAAGAACAATCATACTCAATGAGCATCTACCTACTGCTGACCAGCCACATCATCTCACTTAATCCTCACACGGTCTCTGGAAGGGAGAGACTATTATCACACCTCATTCGGCAGCACAGGAAGCCAGGTGCATCTGATTCAGGGCTCACTGAGCTGTCATTTAAACACAGGCCCCTAAGTCCCTCTCTCTGGCTCCTGTATCTCAGCCTCAAGGAGAGAGGGCAGCAGGGAGGGCTTCCCTGAGGAGGTGACACCCAAGATGAATCTTCTAAGGTGACAACAAGAAGGTAGCTAGGTGAGGGAGCAGAAGGAGGGTTCTAGGCAGACAGAATGGCACGTGCAAAGACCCGGACGGAGGTGAGAAGCAGGAGGAAAGCAAGAGTGAGAAAGAAGTTACAGGGTGATGTCACAGGCTCACAGGAAGAGACAGGAACAGGCTAGAGCAGTGGTCGGCAAACTCATCAGTCAACAGAGCGGCAAACCGCAGCTCGTGAGCCGCATGTGGCTCCCGAGCCACGGTTTGCTGACCACTGGACTAGAGGGACGTGGACAACAAGGCCTCAGAAGGACCCGGAATGGAGGAGTTGCCTGGTCAGATGAGGAAACAGGTTCAGAGAGGAGCAGCGCTGTCGGTCAGATGACTCCATCCAAAGAGGAGGCGAAGCTGAGCCAGGTGTCAGGGTGTGAGGCTGGGGCCACGGCCAGGCACACGGAGGGCAGATGCAGGCCGCGGCCCGGCTGGGAGCTGTGGCGGAGTTTTAATTATTTACGAGGCCGCTTCCCAGCGGGCCTCGGCGCTCCTGCAGCCCGGCCTTGCCCAGCTAATGAACTCTCAACCATGGGAGAACTCGCTGTGGCTGCTCTTTATTAGACCTGGGTGGAGGGGTGACGGGGGCTGGGAGAACAAGGCAGCCTGAAGGAGACAGAGCAAGCAGAGGAATCAGCACAAAGCCGGCCCACCGTACACCCAGCCCCTCAGCATCCACAGAGAGAAACATGTTCTTCCCAGAGCTGGAGGGGAAGAGCGGATGGATGCCGCCTCACCGCGGGGAAGCAGGCCTGGAAGGACTTGCCCGAGGCCACCAGACAGTGCTCACGAAAGCATGGCTTCCATAGGTGGGTGCCTGCCTTCACACCAGGCGATTCTGCTTAAAAACCAAACACACTGGGACGGACTACTGGACTCCTTGTGCCTTTGAACAATGGGAATAACGCAGGTACTTCACAGAGTTCCCCATTTTGTAGAACCAAGAAGCATGAGGTGATGCACGGAGAATCTCGGCACAGCGCCCGGTCCACAGCAAGTGCTCAGCACCGTTTGCTGTTGTTACTCTGGGAGCAAAGGGCTGGCCAGAGACCAGAGCCCCCCTGTCGGCCCCCAGACACTACGAAGCAACAGGAAGCTGAGGCTAAGGGGCCAGCTGGCCTACGTGACCCATGTCCACAGCCAGGGACCCACCCAACTTCCCCTGGCTGGGCCACCCCTGGGCTTCCAGCCCCTTCCTACCCTTTGAAGGCCCTTTGAGCTGGGGACTGAAGCTCTGGGAGCCTTTCCCCTCCCAGCCCGCCAGCTCTATCCGGTATCTCCAGAGGGCCGAGTCCTACCTGGGGTGGCCGAGGATGAGGATTTAGAAGGCCTGAGTTTGAGTGCTGCCTCCAACCCCGGTGAGCTCTGACTTTGGGAGAGTAATTTCACCTCTCTGACCCGCTTCCTCCTCTATAATATGGGGACTGTGCCACCTATTTTTAAGTGGTAAGCTCTAGGGGAATGGTATTAGTTACCATCTTTCAAGGCCTGGTCTCTCTGTTTCCTCCTCCAGGAAGCCTTCCTGAGCTTCCCCAGCCTCCCTCAGTGCTTGGTATTCACAGGCTGCCTTCTGGCCCCTCTGGGAGCCTGAACTCATTTGCCTCACACAGGCTTCATTTACAAATTGCAACACCCATTTTGCAGGTCAAAAGGTACAAAGGCCAGGCATCTGTCATGGAGTTTGGAAGGGTAGAAGTGTCAAAGAAAGGGTCATTTAAAAGGCAGGGAGGCTGCTCAGGGAGAAGCCAACAGCCTTGAGGGGAGGATAGTTCAGAGAAATGCAATTTGGGCAGTTGGCTCAGAATGGGGGGAGAGGAAGGGAAATCCCCAGATGAGGAAGTTAGAAGTGAGGAAAGATCATTTTCGAGCAACTGGCCCCACCCCATTTCTTCAAGATTACTTTCTGTGGCTCCTCGGGGGCCCCTTTCTAAAGACCGTGGAGGTGTGAGCAGTCACCCATTCCCTCTCTCGGCCAGCCCTACCTGAACACTGTCTACACGTATAACCTGTGACGGACGAGCAGCCACCCCCGTTCAGCAGATAAGGAGGAAACAAACTCAGAGAAGACAGAGTGTGGAACTGATGCTTGGTACTAACTGCAAAGCCCCTGACACTTCTTCCACTGCAAGATATCAGTGGCATTTATTGTTCTTCACTCTCTGCCTATGACTCCACCCCCTCTATCTCAGGATGACACCAGGAGCCCAGACTGGCCATCAGATCTCCCCTGGTCCCATCTGGGGCCACCCAGCCACCCACTACTTCACACTCCTCTCGCCCAGAGCCTCGCATAAAGAGGAAAGGCAACAGACTCAGCACTCGGTATGACTTTAAAAACCTGGATCACCTTCTTAGATCCTTCCACCCCCCACTCCCCACCCCCAGCAAATAGTGCCCCAGAGCTGGGAGGCAGGTGGACATCTTGATCAAGTTGTCATTGTCTGCTGTGTGATCTTGGGCAAGTCACTCAACTTCTCTAAGGCAGACCCTTACCTACAAACAGGATGATAAGAAAAAGGTCTGCTCTTCACAGCCGCTCCTGGAAGATTGCAGTTAGAAAGAATCAGGGAGATAAGGTATAACCAGACCAGAAGTACAGGTTTTTTTTTGTTTGTTTGTTTGTTTGAATTGAATTTAGAGAGAGAAAGAAAAGGAGCAGGAGAGAGAGAAACTCTGATGTGAGAAGCATCCATTGGTTGCCTGCTATTGTACACTGATGGGACAGAACCTGCAGCCTGGGCCGGTGGCCTGCCTGGGAACAAAACTGACGATCTTTCGGTTCATAGGACAATACTCAACCAGCACTGGGCCAGGACTGTTTGTGTGTTTTTTTTAATCCTCAGCAGAGGATATGTATTTATTTATTTATTTTAGAGAGAAAGAGGAGAGGAGAGAAAGAAACATGGATTGGTTGCCTCCCATCCTTGCCTCAACCCAGGGTTGAACCCCAAACCTTTGTATGTGCCCTGATGGGGAACTGCAACCAAAACCTTTCGGTGTTCAGAGGATGTTCCAACCAACTGAGCCCCCTGGCCATGGTCAGAAATGTAGTTTTTATTTCCTTGCCTCATCCTCAGCTGTAAAGGGACCACAGAGAACAACTCCCCACGATGAGACTCACAATATTTTACCCCAGCTCAGCCATATTCATTACTTCAATAGCACTGGATAATGGTCGAGTCATGATTAGTCTAAGAACCCTGGAGTCAGATGCTTAAACCCAAGCTCCTACTTAGTAACTCGGTAGCTGTGGGACAAGTAACTGGTCTCAGTGCCTGTTTGTACAGTCTATAAAACAGGACTAATCTGAAGATTAAAGGAGTTCATATAAGCACAGCCATAGTAGTTGGCACACAGCTAATGGTCAGCGAGTTAGTCTCAATACTTCCAATGACATGGCTAGAACTGGTCCTCAAAACCAGAGCAGGAGCCCAGCTGGTGCGGCTGAGTTGACCTATGAACCAGGAGGTCAGGGCATATGCCCAGGTGTGGGCTCGATCCCCTGTGGGGCCGTGCAGGGGATCAATGGCTCACCATTGATGTTTCTATCTCTTTCTCCCTCTCCCTTCCTCTCTGAAATCAATTTTTAAAATATATTTAAAAACAAACAAACAAACAAGCAAAACAAAAAAACGGAGCAGGAGTCATTAGCCAACATGGTCAGGTAAGAAAACTGAGGCAGGAAGAAAAGATGTGCCCAAGTCATAGAGCCAACTGTGGGTTGGGTCAGAGAAAATGAACCCAGAGGCTGACTGGCAAACCCAGACAAACGAACAAAAACCTCGCCCTGGCCAGTATGCTCAGCAGGTTGCAGCATCATCCCATACACCAGGAGGCCATGGGTTCGATTCCCCGTCAGAGGAATACCCAGATTGCAGTTCTGTCCCTGGTTGGGGCGAGTTAGGGTGGCAACCGATTAATATTCCTCTCTCACATTGATGTTTCTCTCTCTCCCGCCTCCCCCCTCTCTCTCTAAAAATCAATGAACATGTTCTCTGGTGAGGATTTAAAAAACAAAATAAAGCCTTGAGGGACTCAATAGATCGTGCCTGTCCAGGTGTTCTCTCTACCCCACCCCACCCCACGCCACCGTGTGGAGCTAAGGGTCTGTCTACCCATTACTCTCCTCCCGCAGATCCTGTTCCCCTGGCCAGTGGGGTAGGCCTGCTCTCCTAGTGCCCAGTGCCTGCCCACAGTAGGCATCCAGTAACAGAGACTGAATGGCCACCTGATTCTGTTTCTATAAATCAGTGCACCCGCCTGCTAACTCACTTTCGGTCCCACAGACATCTGAAACCGAGTGCACCCCAAGAAGGAACTTCCAAAGCAGTCGCCCCCAGTGTACAAACACCAAACTGAGAAACCAACACATAGCCGGGGTTCACATGCAGCCTTGGGATCCTCGGGTACTTTCCAGGAAACAAACTCTTCCCTCTGGCTTCCTCCTTCCTGGTTTGCTCATGGTTAGGGGCAGAAATGGAATATTGGGGACTCGCTACAATTACAATAAATGTTAATCATGTTCTGTTAACCGTGATGGTTCTGTTCTAATTAAAGGAAGCACACAGCTAATGGTCTAAAGTGGCTGAGAGCATATACCCTGGGACACGGGAGTTAACATCGGAATGCGGTCCATCCTTCTTTCCTCGAGAACTGCCTACCATTATGGAAAGATAAACAACCTAGTCCTAAAGGCACCCCTCCACACCCCCACCCCTGCTTTGCAACCCCTAGGCCAGTGATGGGCAACCTTTTGAGCTTGGTGTGTCAAAATTCGCCAAAAAACAAACAAACAAACATAAAAAAAAAACGAGCATAACTCGGGTGGTGTGTCACTTCGAGGAAAAAAAGCCATGATTTCGCGATATTTACAGTTTAAATAAGAAAATGTATAATTGTAATATATAACTGTATTTAGACTGTCTGCACTACACTACAGCAAACGTTTCATCCTCACCTACTGTACCTGGCCGTGCAGTAGCCGAGGATGAAACGTCCTTCTTGGCTTGTGGCCCCATACTTCTCTGTGTGCACTCCCAGCCGCGTGTCATCGAAAATGGCCACGCGTGTCAGTGCTGACATCACGGCCCTAGGCCCTATTGCCTGTAACTGGTCCTGGGGTGCCTGGAGGCACCCACCCCTGCAATCCCCCAACCCTATTTTACTTGTAACCTGTGACCATTATACCTGGCCTCCTGTCCCAGGCTGTAATTCTTACTCTCCCGTGTCATCTGTGTCCTTCTACCCAATGTAAGCAGCTGGCCTATGGGGAGGGGAGAGCAGATTTTTGTGGATGGCCTGCTGCTCTCCCATACTGCCCGCATTATTGGAATAAAGGCTCCTATAGGACTCAGCCCTGACTCTGTTTAACTGGCTCAGGTAGTGACAGGCAGCCCAGACCCACTGGTTGTCTGGTTACACCATGACTCATGCCCCAGGCGGTCTGACTGGAGACCCAGGTCGGCTAACCAGGGTGGCACAAAAGGGCTTCTCCGTGACTAGGCAGAAAACCAGAGGGCTTTAGCTCTGGGTCCGCCTGCAACTACTACCAGCCCGGTGAGCGTAGGGGTGTGGCCAAGGCGGGGCCAGGGCAAAGCCCCTGCGCCCACTGCACCCCGAAAACCACACACCCTTCCTCACCACGATTGGCCGCTCAGACCACTGGGGGCCTATGCTTATGGAGTGGCCCAGCCAATCAGGGGCCCTGGGGAGCCCATTCATTCACAAAAAACGAAACGAGGAAGCAAAGGAGCGCGGCTAGGCCTGGAGCTGTGCGAAACTTTGAAAAAGCCGCGCATTGCAGGCAGGCCGGCCGGTTCGTAGGCAACTGGACCCGCGCAGGGACAGTCGCGTTCTCGCCCACAGTTCCGGCTCAGCCTCCGGGTATGGCGTGCCCTCATCCAGGGCCACTGCGCCCCGGGCTCCGCCCTCGACCCCATCAGGGCCCGCCTGCAGCCCAGCTCCCAGCCGGATCGCTCAGCCACGCAGCCCCGAGGGAGGCGGTGCCCAGCAGCTGCCCCGCTGCTGCCGGGGTGAGGTCCGCGCAGGTGGCCGGGCGGCAGCTGAGCCACGAGCGCGCTAAGTATGGCGTCTCCCCCCCCCCCCCCGCCCCGCCCCGTCCCGCCCTCCCCTCCGGCCACTCACGGCAGTCGTCCTCGTCGCTGTTGTCGGAGCAGTCGTCGTCCTCGTCGCACCTCCACACGGAGGGGATGCAGCGCTCGTTCCGGCACCGGAACTGGTCCTCCTCGCATTCCTTGGCCACCCCTGCGCGGGAGACGGGGTGTGAGACAGCCCGCGGACCCTGCAGCCAGGCAGGGGGCAGGTCCCCTGCGGCGAAGGAAAGGGGGCGATGCAGCCACCCCGGGGACCTCGGGCACCCTCGATCTGGAAGGAGGGGTCCTGGGATGCACGAGGAGGCCAGGCACACACAGTCGGTGTCACATAACTTAGGCGTACCCTCCTCCATTCAGTCACACTGGCCCGCACATCGGCCCATAGGCAAGGATCCACGGAGACACCTCCCACAGGGAGCCCCCAAACACGCCAAGACCCATGCACTGGGCGCTGCGGGCACATGCCCCTCCTGCTCGCAGCCCCTCTGTCTCGGCAGCGCGCAGGGGTCCCCGGAAACGCATTGTCAGGCGGGGAAGTGGCCCGGCTCCGCTCACCGCCGCCACGGAGCGCGTGTCAACGACAAGAATCTTAGAGCTCACCCCAAATCATCAATGACTACCCCCCCCCCAAGTTCCCCCATTGCATACGTCCCCCAAGAGCAGGTGCCGAGGGCAGAGCCCACAACACGGGGAGCCGCGGGGCGGGGGACAAATGGAAAGATAAATGGTCCAGAGAAGCCTATCCTCCCCGGGCGCCTCTGCCAGGCCCGGGCTGGGTGGCCCCGGTGCAGCCCGCTTCCTGGCCGCCAGGCCGCGCTTTGTTGGCGGCCACGGCGGCGCGGAGCCTGCCCGGGACCGGCCGCACGTACCTTGGCTACCGCCACGCAGAGGATCCGCCGCCGCCGCGAGATGCTGGAGGCGCAGCAACAGCAGCAGCAGCGCCAGCGGCCGGAGCGCGCCCCGTTCGGGGCGGCCCATGGCGGGCCCCGGGCTCCGGCCGCAGCGCCCCGCACACCCCGTGTCGCCGCCGCAGCCGAGCTTTCAGCCCTCCGAGTTCTTGCCGCGGCGCCGGGGCTGCCGCTGCCGCTGCCGCTGCCGCCGCCGCCGCCGCCCGCCCGGGCTCCTCGGCTGCATTTCAAGCAGGTTCCGTGACGCTCGGCGGCGGGGCGGGCTCAGGCTGGGCGCGCGGTCCCGGCCCTGGGCTGCCGCCTCCGGCGCGCGCGCCCCCTCCCTCCGCCCCACGTCCCTCTCGCTGCTGCCACCTCTCCCTTCTCCCTCGCGTTGGTCCACTCCTCCTTGGGCAGGCTCTCGGTGACCCCGCTCAGGCCGCGTGCTGGGAGCTGCAGAAGCTGGGGTGAGCCAGAGGAGGTAGCAGATAGTCCAGAGGAAGCAGTACGGGCTGCCTGGAGGAGGTGGCAGGCTGGCAGGAAGCTGAGGGAAGCCTAGGAGCGAATCTGGGTGGGAGGGGAGATGTGTTGCTATGTGCACAGGTCAGTGCAGTGGGCACGTGGAGCTGAGGTGGTGATGGAGAGGAGTTTGGGTACCAGTATGTGCATGATCGGGACGAAGGTAAGGGAGTGGGGCTGGATCTCTGCATGCCTCACCAGCTCCAACTGGGACATTACACATCAGTGAAGCTGGTTAATATGCCTAGGTATAGTAAGTACATCTGTGCAAGTTACCTGCTCATGTGACCACGGCCAAGGATGGACCTGGTGCACAGACTTAACCATTGATCCTCATTTGACACTCTCCAGGGGGTGGGGCAGAGGGTAGACATCAGCCTAGACCTTGCTGTGATAGACAAGGGCAGGGACCATGGGCTCCACAGAAGGGACTTGTCATTCCTGCCCATAGGAGACAGAAAGTCACAGCCCACCTCATCTGCGCCAGGGTACAGGTGCAGGGTGCAGAGAGCAGATCTGGGACTAGGTTGTTGATGTTGAAGGGCATAGGCCACTAAAAGAGACAGACTCACAGGTGCGCAAGCCCTGTATAGGTCCACCACCCCTCCCTTCTTACCCCCTCATTTCCCTTGCAGAGGGACAGAAGACGGGGCTTCACGAGGTGTTAGTCCCAGACCTGGAAGTCCCTCTGTTTCATGAACAGCCTCTTGAGCCCTATTACTTCCCACAAAGGGCAGCCCCTTGCAATGGCTGTGGCCACACTATGGAGAGCCCAGCAGGTATTCATGCCATTACCCCTTCTACCCTGGTTCATTTAGTCATTGCCCTGCTCTGTGCCAACCCTGTCTTGGGCCTAGAGGTGGTGCCAAGGTGAATCAGACATGGTCCCGGCCCCTGTGAGCTCTCTGACTGGTATAGGGGAGACAGACCATCAGCAGAAAATGAAACACAGGTATGATTTCAACAAAAACGTGTGGAGCACTTACTAGGTGCCAGCGTTGTCTGAGGCCGGGGAATACAGTGTAGAAATATGTGAGGTCCCTCCTTTCTCTCCGGTAGCTGACACTTTAGTTGGGAGAGGCAGACACAAAAGCAAGAAAACAAAAAAGATAATTTCAGATCATCATAACTGCTATAAAAAAATACAACGTGGTTATGTGAGATGTGATCAGGGAAGACCTCTCTAAGGAAGAACATTTCACTGAATGGCCAGCCTGCTATAGGTTGAATGTTTGTGTCTTCCCAAAATGGGTATGTTGAAACCTACTTCTCAGTGTGAGGGTATATGGAGATGGGGCCTGTGGGAGGCACTAGGACCTGAAAGGGATTCGTACTTTTATAAAAGAGACCCGGAGAGACCTCTGGCCCCTTCTGCAGCATGAGAACACAGTGAGAAGAGGGCTGTCTGTGAAAGGAAGTGGGCTCTCACCAGACACCAAATCTGCAGGCACCTTGATCTTCGGCTTCCCAGCCGCCAGAAACGTGAGAATTAAATGTCTGTTGTTTATAAGCCACACAGTCTATGGTATTTTTTTATGGCAGCCCAAACAGACTAAGACAGAGCCCAACCACATGGTAATCAGGTGGAAAGGCATTCCTGCCAGACAATGAAATACAGGTATGAGGGAACAGCAGTGTAGAGGCCTTGAGGTGGCTGGAGCCTGGTGATGAGGAGAGGGTGGTGACCAGGTGAGATGGGAGGGATGCAGCAAGGCCTGATCACATGCAGGCTTTACAGGCCCCAGGAAGGAGTTTGGGTTTGTTCTAAGCACAGGATGTCTGCTGGAGTCTAGGATGGAGCCCCTCCAGCAGGCCAGATTGACCTCCCCAGCTCAGCCCCTCCTTCTTCACTCTGCGGTCTTGGGAAAGTTAGTCCCCATCTTTGAACCTCAGTTTCTCATCTGCAAAATGGGGGTAATGGGATATTTCCAAGGTTCATTCTAGTTTTAAGATAATTATGTGGATTGAAGTTCAGAGGCAGCAAGGTAGAAAAATTAAGAGCATGAGGTCTGGGTTAGACTGCCTGGGTTTAAGCCTGTACTTTCCCTTCCTCTCTCTGTGACCTTGAGCAACTCACTTAACCTTTGTGGCTCAGTTTCTTCATCTGTAAAATGGGAATGGTGACAGTACTCACTTCGCAGTGTTTTTGTGAGGATTATAGTAGACAAGATTGTGTATATACAGCATGTAGTGAACAGTAGTTGCATAATAGCTGTTAGTTATGTTGCTATGATTCAAACACAATTCCCTGCTCAAAAGACCCTGATGACTTCTCAACACTCAAACAATACCAACTGAGCCCAGGCATTCCTTGACCTCCCCTCCAAAGGGGGTCTTTTCTCATACCGTCTCACAAATGACCAGTTGCCAAAAAGGACACTCCTCGTCTCTCAACACCCCTCCGCAGAGGTTCTCTGGACTCCTCTCCCCAATTTGGGACACTTGCCTCTCTCCCTAGTCAGCCTGTGATCTCCCCGAGGATAGGAATCAGCTCTCCTTGCATTTCTGGGTCCCTGGCACAGGCCATATTTTACCAATGTTTGTTCCTGCCTTTACTGAAGGTTTCTGTACCCCCAGGAGGACTATATCTTATCATTCGTATATTCAGAGGATAAATACAAGGCTTGACATATAACAAGTATTAGATAAATTATGTTTAAATACTTGAAATCAAGTTAGAAGGAAAATTATATCAAGTCATAGTAACAGTAAATACTTATTGTACACTCGCTGGTGATCAGGCACCATCTAAGTGCTTTCATTGCTTTAACTCATTTAGTCCCAACAACAGCCCCATGAGGCAGGCTTCACATTTATCCCATTTTACAAGCAAACAAACTGAGGTATGGGAAATCTCACAGCTAGTAAGTGACAGAGCCAGTATCGGAACCTACATGGCAGAACAGAATTTTCCCGGGCACATGAGTGGTTGAAATCTAGTGAGGGACCTATGGAGAAAGCCTATGCCTTGGCACATACCAGACACTGAGATTCTGGTACAACTTCTGCTGCCCGGGGACTTCTTGTCCTCCCCTGTCTTCTTCTTCATTCTCGATCGACTCACACTGCTGGGTTTCCAAAGAAAACCCTCCAACCCAGCCCCAAGTACAGTGATTCCCCGTGCAATGGAAACAGGTGATGTCACGTTCCATCTGCTGCCCCACCTAAGCCGCCATATTCTGCCTCCGGAGCCACCAGTGGCCGAGCAGCCCACCTTATGCACACACTACTCCCTCGCCCTGCCCCCCAGGAACTGGCGTTTTGGGCTGAACCCTCTGCCTAAAACACTCTTGCACTGGTTGACTGCTAGTCATCCTTTGGGCCTCAGGTCAACTGTCTCCTCCCCTGAGAAGCCTTCCAGGCTTCTCCAGAGAGTCCTGCCTGCTCCGGCCCCCACAATCCTGTGTGTCCCCATCTCTCTGATCACACTGGGCTGTTGTGGTTGAATCCTCCATCCAATGGGGAGCTCCTCAAGCCAGAAACGGGGTCATCCTGGTTCTTGCCGTGTCCCCTGTGACGACTTGTTAAAGGGAAGTGTGAATATGATTTCTCCCCCGGGCCAGGGTTAGGGCCAGAGGGCCTGCATACATCCCGGCCCCCAGCCTGCTCTTGCTGGCCTGGTGTTCATCTAGACGAACTAGATTCCATCACGGTCCTTGAGATCTGGTCCTAGCACACGGTGGCAGCGCACTGTGAAAAGAGCCCCAGAGAGGGCGCTGCTCAGGGGCGTCAGAGGCCCGGCCCCAGGCGCCCAAACCTGCATCACACGCCCAGGCGTGGGTCCTGAGTTCGTCACGGCTGAGCTTCAAGGCTGCAGAACTCTCCCTCTGTTCACTCCCTGCACGTTATAGAAGACCCGTCCAAGTCTTTCATGCCGTTCTGTAAGCCAATTCCCAATTCCCTCCTCTCTCTGTGTGTGTCTCTCTCTCTCTCTCTCTCTCTCTCTCTCTCTCTCTCTCTCTCTCTCTCTCTCTCTCTCTCTCCAGACTGTCTTTCTTTCTATAAAAGAGGGATTCTAATTCATTCCATGAACCTTGTTCAGACACAAACTGCCAGGATTTAAATTACTTGTTAACTGTGCGACCTGAGGCAAGTTACTTGAACCCTCTGTACCTCAATTTTCTCATCTATAAAACAGGAATGACAATGTTACCTAACAGCAACCCCCAAATGTAGTACCTTGAAACAACAATGATCATTTATTCTCTCTCACAGTGTCTGTGGGTCAGGCACTGGGGAGCAGCTTAGTTGGCCACAGTGTTGGCCGGGCTGAATCTTCTGCAGGTTTAACTGGGGTCTGAGGGTTGGCTGTTGGCAGGAGGACTCCGCTTTCCAGCGCACATATTTCTCCACGGGACTGCGTGTGTGTCCTCCCGGCATGGCAGCCAGTTTCCCCTGCAGTGACTGACCCAAGAGAGAGGAAGAGAAAGCAAGGAGGAAGTGTCGAAGTCTTTTATGACCTAACCACGGACGTCACACGCCTTCCCTTCTGCCATGTCCTCTTGGCGTCACAGATCAGTCCTGTTCCGCGTGGAAAGGGACTCTGCAGGAGTGTGACAGGCAGGAGACAGAAATCACTGTGGGTGTCTTGGGGCCTGGCTGCCACACCATCTCCCGGGCTTAGTGAGGATGGAATAAATTAATCTATACAAAGTGCTCAGAAAAGTTTTCTATGCGTAGCGCGCCCTATATAAGTGTTTGCTTGTGACGTTGTGATTGTTGCTCCCAGTACACAGTAAGCACTCCGTGAGGATTATCCACAGCTATCAGGGAGATTATTGCTTTCAGCTGTCGAACCCTTTCACTCTTACAGAGGGACACACCCAGGACCCAGGAGGTGACGGTGTCTCCGAACTCAGAGCAGACAGGCAGAGCCGGGCAATCGCAGCCTTTGTTTCCTTCCTGCTGGCCGAGCGCTCTCGGGAGAGCGGGCCTCACACCTGCCGCTGCACTGCCTTGCTGTAGGACACGGGGCTTGGGTCCCCATCTCTACGTGAGGGGTTGGACCAGGTCAGTATTTCCCCCTGGAGCTGCCATACTATTTTCTTTCTTTAAAAAATTTTTTTTTTATTGATTTCAGAGAGGATGGGAGAAAATCATTGATCGGTTGCCTCCTGCACGCCCCACATCGGGGATCAAGCCCGCACCCCGGGGCGTGTGCCCTGACCAGAAACCTAACTGTGACTCCTGGTCACAGTAAATCTAACTCAGCCACTGAGCCACACTAGCTGGGCTGCCATACTATTTTCTTATCTCCATGTCTACTTACCTTCTCTACTCTCATCCTAGTATTTTCTTTTAAATCCTTTCACTCAATAAACTTAGCTTTATCCTAAGCAATAACCTCCATGAAATCACACGTTTGATATGCTAATTATATTTTTCCAATACACATGAACATAAATGTATGCTTATTCAAATAAACAATGTTCCTCTGTCCCTCCAGATGTGCCTTGCTTCTCTCAAGGTCTCCACTCTGTGTCTCCCATTTAATCTGGGGGACAGGAGGGAGGGCAGGAGCCCTGACCCCTCTGCCCACGATGGCAAGTTTCTCAAGGTGACTTGGAGGCCCCAGGCCCCGGGCGCCCACTGCCTGAGTCACAGGGCCTTCTAGGAGAGGTTCTGCCATTTTCCATTTGCTTTTGTTTTGGTTTCATTTTTATTGCGTATTTTCTTATCAAAGTCTTACTTCACACAGTTTAAAGAACCAAACAGTTCTGCAAGGCTGGTTATGGAGCACTTAATTCATTCACTCTCCACCTCCATTTCCTTCTCCCAGAGGCAAACACTTTCAGCTCTTTTGGCTGATTCTTTTGGTATTACTTCCTTATCAGTAAATAACACACTTGTTCTATTTCTTGATCTTTCGGTCTCAGGCACTGTCTACTGACTCCCACCATGACGAGGAAGATTGAGCTCTCACCCCCCCCCCGCCCCCGCACCCTGAACACATACACATGCAGACACCCACACACTCAACCCCCTGTGCGTCAACTTCTGTCCATCCTTCCACTGTGGGTGTGATGTTTAAAAATGTCTTTTTATCTTTAATTGTGATAAAAAACATATAACATAAGAATTACCATCTTAATCACTTTAAGTGTAAGTTCTGTGGCATTAAGCACATTCACATTGTTATGCTACTATGACCACTATCCATCTCCAGAACTGGTTTTCATGTAGGAAATTCTATACCCATTAAACAGTAGGTCCCCTTTATCCCCAGCCACTGCAACCACATTCTACTTTCTGTCTCTGAATTTGACTACTCTAGGCACCTTATATAAGTGGAATTAGACAGTATCTACTATATTGTGATTGGCTTATTTCACTTAGCATGATGTCCTCATATCATATTGTGTACTATGTCATAATTTTCTTCCTCTTTAAGGATGAATAATACTCCATTGCATGTGCTAGTATATCCCACCCTTTATTTATCCATTCATCCATTGGTGGGCACTTGGCTTGCTTCCATCTCTTGGCTATTATAAATAATGCTAATATGAACATGAATATACAAAAATCTTTTCTAGTCCCTGCTTTCAGTTCTTTTGGGTATATATCCAGAAGTGGGAAATGCTGGATCTTATGGTAATTCTATTTGTAATTTTTTGAGAAACTGTCATACTATTTTCCATACTAATTGTACCATTTTATATTCCCACCAATAGTGCACAAGGGTTCCATTTTTTTCACATCCTTGCCCACACTTATTATTTTGTCTTGTTTTATTTTTGATAGAAGCTATCCTAATGGGTATGAAGTGGTATCTCATTGTAATTTTGACTTGCATTTCCTTTATTAGTGATGTCAAATATCATTTCATGTGCTGATTGGCCATTGTATATCTTCTCAGGAGAAATGTCTATTTAAGTCCTCTGCCAATTTTTTTAATTGAGTTGTTTTAGATTTTTGTTGTTGCATTGTAGGAATTCTTTATATATTCTGGACATTAATCCTTTATCATCTCAATGATTTGCAAATATTTTTTTCCATTCTGTGGGTAATCTATTCTCTCTGTGGATTGTGTTCTTTGATACACAGTTTTTATTTTTTGTAGCCCATTTTATCTTTATATTTTTTATGGTGTCATATCTTGAAATGATTTTTATGTCACCAGAGCAAAAGAAATGCTATTCACAGTGTGCTGTGATTAATATTTTTTCCTGCACAACTTTGTGTTTTTCCTGAAATTAATACTTAATCGTTATCTTATATTTTTTGCTTAGTTTTCTATAAATGTATCTCTTATTTCCAAACTCTCCCTCACTTGTGTAAATCTCCTCTTAATACAATCACTCATATTGAGTATTCTACTGATTCACTTGCCTAGAAGTCCCTGCAGATCTCTGACGGCTCCATCCTGGCCTGGATGATGGCAAGGCCAGCTGCCCAGTCCACTTCACAGACTCTCCCTTCTCCACCAAGGAGGCTGCTTCTTCTTTGTTGAGTCTCTTGCTTCCTAGATCCCACATCCTCACTCTATACTCCCCACATTATTTGGGGGAACATCTACCTGTAGCTTTCCAAAAGCTGATATTTTAGGTAAAATTTTGAGACCTTGTATTTCTAAAAGTGACCCACATTTAATTGATAATTTGACTAGCTATAGAATTCTAAGTTGGAAAAAATCTCCCTTCTAATTTCTGTTGAAAAAGTCCAATGCCATTGTTTCCTAACCTTTTCTAGAAACCTTGTTCTTTCTCACTGGAAGCTTTTAGACTTCTGTGTCCTGTGTGTGTCTTAGAGTAAATCTATTTCCATCAATTGTGCTGGGCATTCTGTAGGTCCTTTCACTTTGGAAATTCATCTTAAGTGTGGAGAAAATTTTCTAGAACTACCTTTATAATGATTATTTCACCTCTACCCCAACCCCTGTTTTTGTTTTTTTTTTTTTAAATATATTTTATTGATTTTTTACAGAGCGGAAGGGAGAGGGATAGAAACATCGATGAGAGAGAGACATCGATCAGCTGCCTCTTGCACGCCCCCTACCGGGGATGTGCCCGCAGCCAAGGTACATGCCCTTGCCGGAATCGAACCTGGGACCCTTCAGTCCGCAGTCCGACGCTCTATCCACTGAGCTAAACCGGTCTCGGCTGTTTTTTTTTTTTTTTTTTCTCCTTTCTGGATCTCCTTAATAATTCCAATACTGACCCTCCTGAAGTGGTCTACATTTCTTTTCTTATTTTTTTACCTCTTTTTGTTCTACATTCTGGAAAATTTCTTTAACCCTCTACAATTTTCTTTTTTCTCTTATTATATTTCCAAGAACTCCATGTTTGTTGGGTAAACTATTCCTTTTTTTTTTGTATCCTGTTCTTTTTTATGGATGCAATATTTTCTTATTTATTTGAGAATATTAATAACATCTTATCATTGTTTCTGTTTATGTGTTTATCACCATTCACAGTCTCTGCCTCCTCCAAGCTCTTTGTTTTTCTTTTTTCTTATTCTGTTAATCCTCACCCAGGAATATTTTTTCCACTGATTTTTAGGGAGAGTGGGAGAGAGAGGAGGGAAAGACAGACAGAAACATCCATGTGAGAGAAATACATCAATTGGTTGTCTCCTGCACGTGCCCCTCCCTACCAGGGCTGGGACTCGTGAGGAGCCTGAAACCAAAGTATGTGCCCTTGACTGGAATCAAACCTGGGACCCTTTGGCCCGCAGGCCGACACTCTGTCCACTGAGCCAAACTGGCTAGGGCTCATTTTTTTTTTCTGATAGTTTAAAAGACTAGCCACAAATTGGAAGACTATTGTAGTACAAATAATGAACAAAGCATTGCTACTCAGAATAAAGAACTCTTACAGACCAACCAGGAGACAAACAATTCAAGTAGAAAATACCAAAAGACATGGACAAGTATTTCACACCAGAGGAAATACGAATGGGAAATAAACCTAGAGAAAAGATACTCATCCTTATAGTAATCAGGAAAATGCAAATGAATACTGCATGAGAGTTTTCAGAAAGGGGATAGGTCGGAGCGGAGTATTGATGAGAATGTGAAGCAACAGGAATTCTTCTATGCTCTGAAAACAGTGAATATTGTTACAGTCACATTGAAACTTGTGATTTCATTACTAAGTGGAAATGATAAAGAAACTCTTGCATAAAAGCACCAGGAGACCCATACAAGGAGGTTCATAGTAGCGCCATTTATAATGGCAAAAACCTGGAAACCAAGCTAACGCCTTTAGCAGGAGAATGAATTAATAAGTTATGCCCCTCCATATACTGAAATCCTATACAGCAGTGGGAATGAATCAACTATGTCTGCAGCCAACTATGAGAAAGGATCTTAGAAATAGAATGTGGAGTGAGAAAAGCCCGCTGCAGACTATATACAAGATAATCCAACATTTATAAGGCTCAAAAGTGAGCAAAATAATTAATATTGTTTAGGTTCTCATATGTGATACAAGTGTGTTTGTTTTTCTTATTGAGGAAATGATTCACACAAAATTTGAAATAGTGGATATTATTATAGGGGAGGGAGGGAGATAGATAAGGAAGAAGCTCACAGCATTAGTCACACTCCCATGAGTAATTGGGTTCAAAGGTATCTATTATTATGCTTTATATTCAGGGTGGCCATACATCCAGGCTTCCCAAACCTGTTGTCCCAAGATAATCATTTATTGCTACTTTTTCAGAAAAAGTCCTGATTTGAATAATAGATTATATGACCTGTCTATTTCTCCCCCCTTCCCTGCATGTATTTCTTTTTAAAAAACATTTATATTGATTTCAGAGAGAAAGGGAGAGGTAAAGAGAGATAGAAACATCACTGATGGGAATCATAGATTGGTTGCCTTCTGCGCGCCCCCTACTGGGAATCGAGCCCGCAACCTGGGCATGTGCCCTTGACCGGAATCAAACTCAGGACCTTTCAGTCCACAGGCCAACGCTCTATTATCCACTGAGCCAAACCGGCAGGGGCCCCTACTTATTACTTATAAAAATGCAACATACACCTCGTTTGCATGTATCTATTATTACATAATATATGTAATGTTTAATGCCAGGGCGATGGCCTGGCCAAGGTCAAATGGGATGTTTGTGGTTTGGCCCTGGCATCCTTCTGAACTAGTCTGGGTATCTGTTCTTGGGGCCTCAGATGAACACCTCTGCCTATGCTGACCTCCCTGTGCCCTCGTCTTCACACTCTACCCTACCCAGGTCCCTCCCTGCCCGTCTTTCCCCCTGTCACTGTGTGTGGACCCCATCCTCCAGGGGTCCCTGAAACTTTGCCTGTAACCCAGTTAGGCTTAGGAGGGCAGCTCACACAGTTCAATCTACGAAGAGCACAGAGTGCAGAGCGCGGGGCAGCTCAGTGGCCGGAAGCAAGACTGAGATCAGCACCTCCTGGGCGCCTTGAATGCCAAGCCTAGGGTCTTGGGCTGTCTCCCGAGGGCAGGGAGGAGGCACTAAAGCATGAAAGCAGGGCAAAGAGAACTGTGATGTTAGGAAGAGTTGCATAAAATGAGGTTAAGAAGGAAATTGGGCCCTAACTTGTTTGGCTCAGTGGGTAGAGCGTCGGCCTGCAGACTGAAGGGTCCCAGATTCGATCTGGTCAGGGGCATGTACCTTGGTTGCAGGCACATCTCCAGGAGGGGATGTGCAGGAGGCAGCTGATCAATGTTTCTCTCCCATTGATGTTTCTAAGTCTCTATCCCTCTCTCTTCCTCTCTGTAAAAAATCAATAAAATATATTTTGTTTAAAAAAAGAAGGAAATTGGGGATAGGCTATCTGAGAGACAGAAGGAGACAAAGCAACAGAGAAATGTTACTATTCTGCTTCATCTTCGAAGCCGACTTCACTGCCAGCCTCCCCTCCCCGATCCCACACCTACCACTCGCACACCTGCACAAACACACCAGATCTGCATGGCTCCACGGTCTCATGTGCAGGCACTGGCGTAAGATCCTTGTCTTTGGGCAGACACCACCCCTCCTTCTCCTCCCAGACAGAGGGTATGATGTCGGAGAAGAGCGGCTCTGACTGCCTTGACTCTCTTTGTGGCCCAGGACCCAGCACAGGGCAGGATGTGTCCCCCACCTGTACACACCCCCTGCCTGATGCAAGGACTCTGGTGTGTCACTGCTGGGCCCTGTGCTACGAAAGCGGTGATGAGGAATATTCGCTGAGTGAAGGAAGGAATGAAATGCATGACTTCCTGGAGCCCCAGCTGAAGTTTCCCGTCTGTCCTGGCCTGGAGGGGTGCCGCGGGTAGAATGTGCATCATGGTGTAATGTCAGTGTATTGCTGAAGCACAGTCCCCCTTTCACAGTCTGCAGCACCTCATCGACCCTCACAGCACCTCTATCCTGAAGCATCGCTGCCTCTTCTTTCCAGGTGAGGAAGCCTCCTCGGGGCCACACAGCGAGGGCGTCTGACCAGACCCAGGACTCCTGGCTTCTACTGCCCACAGCTATCGGAATAGGGCGCCTCAGGACGGCAAGGCTGAGTGATTTTAGTCACAGAGTTCTTTCTTCAATAAACACCCATGTGAAAACTCATGATGCCAATCCCTCAAAGGGGAGTATATTAGCCATGGTAGTCTGGGCCCTGCGGAGGTAACACATAAACCCTGAAACCCCAACAGGGTGACACAGTAAAAGAGTATTTCTCACACAAACACCCAGCGGGTCGGTCGGTGGCTCCCCCGAGCATCTCTCCTCCATGTGGCGGCACAGGGGTCCAAGCGCCTCCCATCTCACAGAGCCGCTGAGTAACGGGACCGCAGGACATTGTCCCTGTGGGAGGCAAAGGAGAGAGCCGAGCGTCACACTGGGGCCTGGGACAGGCAGCATGTCTGCCTCCTCCTGCCACAGAGCCCCGAGATCACCTCTGTCACTCCTGCAGGCGGGGTGGGAAATGCAGGCTTCCTGTGGGCTCAGGAGGAAGAAACGCTACTGGTGAGCCGAGGTCACACTGAGTGCTTCTGCTGAAGGCTGGAGAGGGATCCTGGAGCCCCTCAGCTGGCAGCTTTCCACCCAAGCCCCTCTCCAAATGGGGAACCTGGTTTGAAAATCTCCCCTGGAGTTCAGTGGTGAAGAGGATGGGAGGAGGGGCATTCGTGGGGGAGGGGGTTGAGCCTGAGGCCCAGAGATGAGCAGGATTTGTCAGTCTCACTCAGAGAGTCCAGGACAAATATCCCCAGGGTCCTGGGGAGGAGGCGTGGGGAACTCAGAGCCCAGGCTGGGTTGGGCCTGGGGCAGTTTCCTGCTTCCTCTAAGCCTGCGTCCAGTGGGTCTGCTCCCAGGTGTCTTGTTGAATTTGTAAAGGCAATCAGCCTGGCGAGGAGGGTTCTTAGTTTTAAGCTCCTCCTGTCCTAATCTCTTAAACCCTTGGCGCCAGCTGTGGCCCGGCTATGCCCAGGACAGCTCAGGGCACTCAGCTCCTGTAGGTCAGGATTTCAGGGGCCTGGGCTCCCACCGGGATGGGCAGCAGCTCACTGGGCCCAAGGGGGTCTGAAAGCACAAGTGGCAGGAAGGAACCAGGAGTTAGGAATCAGCACGAGTCCCCCTCCCGCCCAGGAGCCCAGTAGACAGATCATTTGTCTTCCCTTCCAGGCCTGAGCTCCAGGGGAGGTGGTGGCCTGGTTTCCCAGGGCCTGCTATGGGGGCCAGCCTGTCTCCGAGGAGACAGGAGACATCCTCCCAGCCTCAAGCCAGAGCCAGCGGACCCCGGGGACTGGCTCCAGTGTGCGTGCCGTTCTGCACCTTTGTGTGTACCCCACGGTTGGGTGATGTGCATGGTTCTGCATGAGCGTGCATTTGTGTATGTTCAGGCATGTAGAAGGCTATGTCTGCAAGTATGGGATTCTGTGCAGGTAGCTGTGTATGTGTGTGTATGGTTAGGGCATCATACATGTATGCATGTGCCTTTGTATAGTTTGGGTCTTTGGGTGTCTAGGTGCACAGGAGAAGAGAGCAGTGGTATTTATTTGGGGGGGATTCACCCATTTTATTGAGGGCATTCAGGGGAGGACCAAAGGGCTGGCAGAACAATGAGATCTAACGTCCTTCAGCCAGGCCGGGATCGCCCCAGCTTCACGGCCCCCAAAAAAGGAAAGGTGGTGGTTATTTCTGTGCAGTTGCATGGCTATAACGTGTGATGGGGTGTGACAAGGGCCGTGGGGACATTGGAGGAAAGCAGGACAAACGCTACTTTCAGGGAGAAGAGTTTTCCCAGAGGTTGTGGGAGAGCCTCAGACAGAGGGAATGGTCCGGCAAAGACCCAGGACTTGGAGAAAGCGTGTCGAAACAACATTGCAAAGTCTCCTCTCTTAAGGGGACTTAAAGGGGCTGAATTTAGGACAGGGAGAGGCCAAGAGTGTGGTCATGACCCCCCAGGAGCCTCCTAAAAACTCTCAAATTTGGGCTCAGGGAACTGAATGGAAGGGAGGCCTCAAAACAGGAGGTCAGCCGAAACCAGTCAGGGGTGTGCAGGAGGCAGCTGGTTGATGTTTCTCGGGCATCAATGTTTCTAACTTTCTATCCCTCGCCCTTCCTCTCTGTAAAAAATCAATACAACATATTAAAAACAAAAACAAGAACAGGAGGGCAATGCCTCCCCTTTCCCCACAGCGGCTGGGCCAGCCCTGCCTCTGGTGTTAAGGGAGGTGAATGGTGCGGCTCCCGCATTGTCCTCAGCCTGTGAATTCCCTGTCCTGGTGCTTCTGCCCTGTGCACAGAGCAGACCTGGGTGGGGCCGGACCCCTGGGGGTGGGGCGCGCTCTGGGACGGGAAAGCCTGGGAACTGCACCCTCCCTGCGGGCTCTGCCGCCCGCCGCACACCGACGGTGGAGCTGAGCCGTTGGGGTTAGGGTCCAGCACTGCCATTGCACACCGCGCTCTATGTTCCCGGGGTCAGGAGGAAAAGCAAGGTCTCTGAGCCAAAAGCCTGGATTCAAATCCTGACCCTACCACCCTCTAGTTGGTGACCCTGGGTGTGTCACAACCTCTGAGTGCCTCCATTTCCCGACCTATGCCCGCTGATGGTGTGGATGCGTGGGTTAAACAACGCAGCGTGGTGAAACAGAGCAGCACTAGCATGTCATTAATGGCTATGAAAGCATGAACTACTATTTTATTTTTACTATCCTGGAAGGGTCCACATCATTCTTTTTATTTCAAGGACACAGGCCTTGGATTCACCGGGACCTGAGTCTGAATTCTGACTCAGGCCCCCCCAGATGTGTGACCTTGGGAAAGAAATTTCATAAATGGAATAAATACGTACACGGCTTTTAGCCCAGTGCCTGGCAGGGCAGACACTTTCGATGGGTCTTTAAAGATGAGGAAATGGAGAATCAGAGCTGTTACAAGGCTTGGCCAGGGTCACAGAGTGAGTAAGTGGCAGTGTTGGGACATGTGTGCTGGGTCTGACCTGAAACCCAGGCATCTCCACCCTCTCCCAGGGCCTCGGCTTCTCCATCTGTGCGGCGGGCGCCGGACGAGAGGGTGTGCTGGTGGTCAAGGGGAGGGGAGGACCCTGAGCTCAGGTGTGGAACGGCGGCTCCAGGTGTCTGTGAGGCCTGGGAGGGGCTGGTAGAAGCCCAGAGCGCCGAGCTCAAGCCAGGACAGGAATGATGCTGCCATGGCCGCATCCTCGGCTCTCCGGGTGTCCCACTACCCTGACCCAGAGATGCTCCTCTGAACCCAGGCCCTTCATCAGAACCCACTGGAAAGCAGCTGCCCACTGCAGGAAGTCACCTGTTCCCATCGCTAGAATCCCTGCACTCGAGAATCCTCTCCAAACCGTTTGCCCTGTGATCTTGGGCAGATCCCAACCTCCTCCAGCGCTGGTGGGCTCACCTGTGCACCACATTAGCTCGCTGCTGGTGAAAGGGCCTGATGCATATGTTGATGGCTAGCGCTCATGGAGGCTCTTTTCCGGGCACATACCACATTTATTAAGTTAATCTTCCCACCAGCCTCTGAGCCACATACTGTTCCTCATTGTCTTCTCCTCCCCAGGGTGGAAAAGGGGACCCCTCATAGGGCCATGGTGAGAGACAAATGAGGTCATAGAAGAAAATTGCTTTGAATAGGGCTGGGCATTTGGTAAGTGTTATATACATATTTATTGTATATAACATATTGTATATATACATATTTATTGTATATAGTGGCCCGGTGCATGAAATTCATGTATAGGGATGGGGGTTGTGTCCCTCAGCCCAGCCCACATCCTTTCCAATCTGAGACCCCTCTTGCAATTTAGGATCACTGGCTCTTAACTGCTCACCTCTCCTGCCTGCCTGATCACCCCTAACCACTCTGCCTGCCGGCCTGCTCACCCCCAACTGCCCCCCACTGCCAGCCTGATTGCCCCCAACTGCCCCCCCACTGCCAGCCTGATTGCCCCCAACTGCCCCCCACTGCCAGCCTGATTGCCCCCAACTGCCCCCCACTGCCAGCCTGCTTGCTCCTAACTGACCTCCCCCCCACTGGATTGATCACCCCCAACTGCCCTCTTGGCCTGATCCCTCCTTACCAACTCTGCCTTGGCCCCGCCATCATGGTTTTTTCTGGAAGGACGTCCGGAAGGTCTCCCGGTTTGATCAGCATATTACCCTTTTATTAGTATAGATAGAGGCCTAGTGCATGGGTGGGGCCTGGCTGGTCTGCCGTGAAGGGGATCCTGGATCTGGATAGGGGTCCCCTTGGGGGGCGGGACTGGCCTAGGCAAGGGACCTGGTGTGGTTTGCAGGCCAGTCACACCCCCATTGAGGTGGAGGTCCCCACTGAAGGGCATGGCCAGCCTGGGCAAGGGGTGAGGGTCCCTGCTGGGGGCAGGATGGGCCTGGGCAAGGGGCTGATGGCCATTTTCAGGCTGGCCACGCCCTCATTGGGGTGAGGGTCCCTGCAGGGGGCATGGCCAGCCTGGTTGAGGGGCTGAGAGCTGTTTGGGGGCAGTCTGCAGGCCGGCCAAGCCCCCGGCTTTGTCCAGAAGGATGTCCGAAGGTCCCCTGGTTTAATTGGCATGCTCCTCTTTTATTAGTGTAGATTCCCGGAACTTCAAAGTTTACATAATGAGAGGACTCCTTGTGCTCTTCTGGGAAAGTGAGGGGCGGGAGCAGGGCATTATTGTTATCATTTTTGCTGCATTTATTCATTTGTTCATTCATTCATTCATCAACTCAGTCAGCAGCCATCCAATGACCAGGCCTGGGCCAGGAGCTCTGGGGACCCTGAGGCAAGAGGCTGAGGGCTCTCAGGGATAGAAAACCCAGCAGCTTCCAGGGACCACGTGGTCTGCAGGGACTGGGGAATGCAATTCAATCCAGTAGACTGTTACCAGGCAGGGTGGGGAAAACTGAAAATCTAGATTTTTATGTTAAATTTATAACCTTTTATTTTTTAAACTGGAGACCCAGTGCACAAAATTCGTGCGTGGAGGGCAGGGGGATGTCCCTCAGCCCAGCCTGCACCCTCTTCAATCTGTGACCCCTCGAGGGATGTGACTGCCCGTTTGGGCCCAATCCTGATAGGATTGGGCCTAAATGGGCAATCGGACATCCTTCTCACAATCCAGGATTGCTGGCTCCAAACTGCTCACCTGCCTGCCTCTTTGATTGCCCCTAACTGCTTCTGCCTGCCAGCCTGATCACCCCCTAACCACTACCCTGCCAGCCTAATTGATGTCTAACTGCTCCCCTGCCAGCCTGTTTGCCCCCAACTTCCCTCCTCTGCCAGCCTGGTCACCCCTAACTGCCCTCCCCTGCAGGCTTGATCAGCCCCAACTGCCTTCCCTTGCAGGCCAGGTCCCTCCCAACTGCCCTCCCCTGCTGGCCTGATTGCCCACAACTGCCCTCCCTTTCAGGCCTGGAACCTCCCAACGGCTCTCCCCTGCTGGCCATCTTGTGGTGGCCATCTTGTGTCCAATTGGGGGCAGGATCTTTAACCACATGAGGGCAGCCCTCTTGTGTGTTGGAGTGATGGTCAATCTGCAAATTACTCTTTTATTAGATAGGATGTTGGCAACCAATTTGATTAAAACAAACTACTGTACAGGCTGTGTCCTGTCCGTGGAGTATCTGAACCCTCTGGGAAATTGAGGCCCAGAGATGTGAGGGCACCTGCCCACGGTCACACAGCTGGGGCATAGCCAGGATTCAGACCCAGGCTCTTGAGTCTGTGTCCTTTACAGCACCTGAGAGACACACTGAGGCTCACAGGGATGCTGCTTTTTGGTGGAACCCCAGGCGGTGGGGGACAGGTGGCTCCCCAGTCACAGTGAGAAATAAGATGCTGGGGTGCGGCCCACACTTCCGGCTGGCACACCTGTGCAGGGGTGTGCAGAGTTCCCAAGGGCAGGGCCAGGGCCTGGAGTCATAAACATTCCAGCTTCCTGGTTGCCTGACAAGGAGGTGCGCGTCCAGCAGCCAGGCAGCCGTGCTCTGACACCTTGGCTAAGCCCAGCGGATCAGACAACAGTCAGAGCCCCTGGCCACCACCGAGCACAGTGTTCCGTCCTCCGGGGGCACCAATAGGACGTGGCCAGCCCGTGAGTCTCTGGGCCGTGTCACAGGGCTGATGGTTCCAGGGCCGATGGTTCCAGGGCCGTGTGACAGAGAGAGCAGATGTGGCAGTGCTGCGGCTCTGCAGGGTATCAGGCCCAGCCTGCGGAAGGGGACTTGTTCCTGGGAAGGGGTATTTGGGAGGCTGGGGCAGGGGCAAGCCTGCCTTTTAGCTTGGGCATTCCTACAGTGAGATGCCTGGTATCCCAACTACCCCCCTCCCCAGCCCCCCTTCCCCCCCTTCCCAAACCAGTTCTTCTGGGTCAGAAAATGTGGGCTGAGTGGGGGAAGCACATCGGATAGGCAGGTGGCCTCAGCAAAGGCCTGGTGCCCAGGCTCTGCGGCCTGTGGGGCGGGGAGGTGGACATGGTAGACAGTGAGCTGGGCCTTTCTGCCAGCCCCCAGCCAAAGTGACCAAGAAGCACAGTCGAAACCAAGCTGCCACAGCCCACTCTGCCTACTCTGTGAACGTATTTTGTCTAATGCATCACGCTGGCAGCTCAGAGCCAGGCTGCTGCAGGCCCCTCACCTGGCTCCTCCTCCACAATTCTGCCTGTGCTTAGGCGGACTGGCCCCGAGGTGTTTCTGTGCTGCTGCTGATTTGTGCCCGAGGCCTCTGGAGATGGGGTGGTTCTGTTCTATTTGCAGAGGGCCCCTGGGGCTTGGAGGTCTGACAGCACAGTTTCTTATCCCTGGGCTCAGAACAAGTTCACCACCCCCATTTTGCAGGTATGGAAGGCGAGACTGAAGGGTACACAGTAAGCCCATGACAGAGAGCCCCGCACTGAGGGCATCTCAGGGGGACGACTTCCCACTCCCTCATCCAGCCCAGGGTTCTGTCAACAAGGCTCCCAGCCACAAGGAGGATGTTCCCATCCCCCCACCGTAGGAATGGGTGGGTGAGGAGTAAACTGGAGGTGGGGGTCAGGGGGTGAGGACCCCATGGGCCCAGAGCCTGATGGGAAACAGGGCTCTTACTGAGAAATATGTATAAGGGGGGTCCAGAGAAACCAGAGGGTCCTTGCCCTCACCGAATCCCTGGCAGGTACCCTGTGTTGGGCACAAATTCACTCTCATTTCCTCAGGGAGTTACATTACTGTTTTCAATTGACATATGTTTCTGGCTTGGAGGGACATAAAAAAATCATAGCTATGGAAAAATCTAGAAAAAAACTCCCCAGCCGAAACCAGTTTGGCTCAGGAGACAGAGCGTTGGCTTGCAGACTGAAAGGTCCCGGGTTTGATTTCGGTCAGGAGCATGTACTTTGGCTGTGGGCACATCCCCACTGGGAGGAGTGCAAGAGGCAGCTGATCCATGTTTCTCTCTCATTGGTGTTTCTGACTTTCTATCCCTCTCCCTTCCTCTCTGTGAACAATCAATAAAATATATATATATTTAAAAACAAAACCCTCCCCAAATGTGGTCCCTTTCAGGAATGTAGAGACTGAGGTCCCTGTCACAGAGCACATGCAAGCTGAGGCTGATTGCCCCCTAGTGATGGCATCAGGCCTAGAGTCTGAATCTGAACCCCACGCCACTGACTCATTCATTCATTCCTCCGCTCCTTCAGCAATCACGTATTTAGCATGTGCTGTGTCAGGCTCTGTGCCAGGCGCGTGGGGGTAGCACCGGTAGAGAGGTGTCCCTGCCCTTAGGGAGTGAACAGACCATATAGGAAACAGCTCCAGGATTTGAAAGGCTTTGATGAAAAAGGAAGCAGGTTAAGTGGCGGGCGTGGTCAGCAAGGCCTCTTGGAGGGACATCTGAGCAGATACCCGATGAAAGGGAGGCAGGGTGTCTCCAAACTCGCAGGAAGAGTGTCCAGCACAGGGAGCAGCCAGAGTGAAGCCGTGTCTGCACTGCACATGGCCTCCTTCTCGGGCTGGGTGACTCACCCTGGGACACCTCCGTCTTCCCTACTCGAACCCCACAGTCTCTTCTCCACCCTGCCCGGCCCTGCCAGCAGAGAGAGGGGGCTGGCGGGTCTAGGTGGCATCCTTGTTGAAAAATAACCACAAGGCCCATGGGTATCCCTTGCTTTGGGGCCTGATTTTCCCAGTGTGTGGCAGTCATGCCAGAGTGACTTTCGGAGAAGCAGCTCCTTACTTTCACAGTCATGTGCTTATTTTTAAATGTCCCCCGGAAAAAATTACAAGCGCATCAAACCTGATATAGCCAAGGACACATGGAGAAAGGCTTTGTTTATTTCCGTTCAAAAAAAGAATGAGGACACGCCTAGAGAGAGAAGGCTAACAATTGTTGAACCTTGGAGAAGGAGATAGGGTGTTCATTTTCTAGTCTTTCAGCTTTTCTGTGTAATTGAAGAATTTTAGAGTACAAAGTTGGAGAGGCGGGGGTTAACACTGAGAAGTTCTCCCTTCTGCAGAGAGTCCTGTTTTCTCGGTAGCAGAATACAGTGGCTACAGGTTTGGGCTTGGGAGCTCCGCTCGCTGCTTGGGTCTGTCTCTGAGCTGTGGCCTTGAATCAGTTACTTAACCTGCCTCAGTTTCTCCATTAAAAAGGTGAGATGATAGCAGTACCCACTACTATCAGGCTGTCCTGAGGCTCTGATGAGTCAGCAGATTGTCACCGGCACGCACCCCACCAGAGGCGGAGCGCCATCAGCACTGGTGGGCTGTGGTTGGCCCGCTCCCTGGAGAACTCGTGGCAGGGTCATCGACATGGGTCCTGGGGGAGAACCACCTGGTGCCTCGAGAGGACCCTGCACTGTGAAGGGTTCAAGCCCCGCCTCTCCTTTTGCCTATGAACACACACACACACACACACACACACACCCCTGCCAATTCTGCAGAGAATGCATTTTTTATGTCAATCAGATTTACTAGTACTTCTATTGGGCTGTTAATTTTTTTACTCAGTTTTTAAATTTTAATAACATTGTATCGTTTTCACTGCTCATTTTTAAGATGAATGTCTATGTGAGGCAAATCATGCTGGTTTTTCATTTGCAGGAATAATGAAAACTTCCTTTCAGAATAAAGTTTAAGGAGTGAGTTGATCTCTGAATTACTTTCACAATATTTCTATAAATCTAAAAATGCCTCTAAAATTAAACAATTTGATTTAAAAAACCCAGATTTGATATTTTAAAAAAGTTTTTATAAAAAAAGAGAGCCGATTGAAGGGAAATACTAAATACTGGCTCTGGAGTTTGCAGAGACTGGGGGGTGGGAAGCACTGCTTTGCCGGGAACCCATTTGGCCTGCTTTCTTGCTGACCCACTGTGTTCACAGGAGAAGAGCACTGTGGGCAGGGGGGCAGGGGGGTGGGGAGCAGAGAGTAGTTGAGAAATTGTGGGGGATAGAGCACAGGGCTCTTTGGGGGCACGGCAGCCTGTGGGTGGGTGTCTCTCAGGGTTGGTTGAAGGACAGGTGAAGATGGTGAGACACCCTGAGACTGGCAACAGTGGAAGCAGTGGTACCTCAAGGGCCAGCCAGGCAGCCCTTGCTGGAGCCCCTCGAGGGCAGAGGTTCTGGGGGAGGGCCACCTGGAGGAACACAACCTGGCCCCACAGGAGGGGCCAGGTAACAAACCCCCAGCCTCTCTCTCCTCTCACCCTCCCACGGGCTAACCTAGCCAGAAGCCAGAGGGCCGGGGGGTTCAGCCGGGGGAGCACAGAGGGCAGAGTGTGTACCTGCAGGGACAAACAGAGAGTGTCCAGTCCGGTCCTGGGCAGCTGGGGCTGGGAGGGCTGCTGCAGTCAGCAGACATGTGGGGGAGCCTGGAAGCTAAAGTCAGGCTTGGAAACCCCCCTGCCCATCTCACCTACTCACGCCTCCTGCATCGCACAGGACAGTCTCTTCCCGCCTGTCATGGGGGGAGCAAACACCCCTCCAGGAGCCTGAGGAGCTGAAGTGAGGCAGTGCAGACGACATGTACCGGCACATAAGTAGCCTTGTGGTCAAACCCGAATGTCGCCTGCCCTTTCCGGGAGAAGACAGAACCCTTCCCACCTCCTCCCGGCTCCCCTGGCCCAGCCAGCTCCTCACAGCCACCTTGGGGGCGGTCATGTCTTAGACAGCTCATGGTTGGTTCTGTTAATGCCAGTTTGCTCACACAGGCCTCCTGGCTGTCCCAAATCCCACCACATGGCTTCTCCCCTGGCCCAGCCCTTCACGGCATAGACCAGGCCCAGAGGCCCAGAGAGGGGACCTAGTCCAAAGCCACACAAGTTAAAGACAGGTCAGCGGATTTAAAGGGGCCTGGTTGGCCAGGATGAGAGCAGGGAGACCCTTTCCAGGAACTGGCCTGGTCTCCTGGCCCGGGAGCCGCCCGGGAGGCAGGGAATCCCGGTCAAGGCTCTGGCTGCCTATAATTCGCCAGCCTCATTAAACACCTGCAAACCCATTGGCTACTAATGATACAGAGGGAGCTCCAGGGAATTTTTGAAGTGCAAAGACACATAATCATTCAAATTGAAAGAATGAATAAGCCCGGTCCTGCACGTATGGAGGTGCCAAGGGGAGTTTTCATGATTTCAGCACCCCCCCTCTGTCAGGCCATCCCTCCACATTCGTTCATGGAGACTTGATGGTCCTTTAATCTTAAGTAAGGAGATTACAAAAGTACATTCAAACCCCTCTCCTCCCCCTGGCCTCCCTGGGCCCGGCGGGAAAGCCCCCGCAGATTTTAATCCCTGCCCGTGCTGAGAGCTGTGGCCTTGAGCACGTGCCTGCCCCCTCGGGGCCAGTCTTTCTCCCCTTAAATGGGCCACTCTCCCATTGTCCTCATCCTGCCCGTTCAGAGACCCAGCCATGCTCACCCACCCCCGCTTTCTGATCGCCCACCATGCTGCAGCCGTGCGAACGCCCTCCGCTCTCCACGTGCACCCGTGAACTTGGGAAGGCGTATCAGTGTGATTTTGTTGTGTGACAACCTCCTCAGGAGCAGGCGTAAAACAAGAAGCATTTACAGGTCAGCTGGGCTTATTACTGCACCTGACTCCCTTCTGTGACAGGTTACAAAGCTGGCCCCCTTGCTCCCTCCCGGCCCCCAGAGCCACGCCCCTCCCAGTGAGACTTTGCAGTTCCTCCCATCGAGAGGGGAGGCTCTTTTCCTGCGCCAGTAATCTGGCGTGGCCTCTGACTCGCTTTGATCAATAGGATGTGGCAGAAGTGATGACGGGCCAGAGCCGAGCCTCGGCCGTAAGCTGTTGTGCGTGACCCTGCTGGATCTCGGCCCGGTCACTGCTGCCACGAGAGCCACCCGGGGCTGGCCGCGGGAGGATGAGGGGCCGCGGAGAGAGGCCCCAGCCTCCTCAGCCCAGGTCGGCCTGGACTGACAGCCCCACTCAACTGGGGTGGCCAACTGTTTCCGTTTCCCAGAATAGGGGGTTCCCTGGGATGTGCCGGGGACAGCCCCGGGCAAACCAGGCTGGTTGGTCACCCTACAGCAGGCTCCGCAGCCGAGTCAGGCGCCGGCATAAGCCACAGCTATCGTTCCTCCGCGGAGCTCTAAGAATTTCTTTCCGCTCAAAATCAAAACAAAACAAAACACCTCCTGTTCTCCAACGGGACTTTCTTTTTTGATTTTTTTAGTTCTAAAATGATTGCACAGTAAATTTACCTTTTCCTTTTGGTGTGCAGTTCTATGCATTTTAACATGTGTATAGATTTGTGTAACCGCCACCAAAATCAGGACGTAGGACAGTTTCATCACCCCAAGGGACATTTTTCCCCAAATATATTTCCTTATTTTATTTAAATATATTTTTATTTATTTCAGAGAGGAAAGAAGAGGAGAGAGAAGCATCGACGGTCAAGGCTGTAACCCAAGCATGTGCCACTGAGCCGCGCCTCCCTGGGCGTGTCTTTTCTCTAAAAGTTTGTACCAGGTGACACATGTCCTTTGTCTGAGAACATTTAAAAGTACAGAAGTCACTCGGTGCGCACTGCCTCCCACCCCGATCGTCCTCTGGCGCAGGCTCTAGTTTCCGGCGCCGCCTCCTAGAGCTCTGTGTGTGTGAGGAGCAGGACCCTCCTGCACACTCTGTTTTTATGCAATTGGAGTTTTTTTATACTTAATATATTTTGGAGATTTCTTCAGATCAGTAATAATTACGGACTATACATACACTGTGCTATGTGCCAGGCACTGATCTAAATGTCTTAAGGTCAGATTTTTTTTTTTTTTCTCATTTACTCCTCAGCACAACCTTTTAAGGTAGGTGGCATTTATTACCACTGCTACTAATCCCATTTCAGAGATAAGAAAACTGAGGCTGCGAGAGCTTAGGTTAGGCCACTGGTCCAAGGTCACACAGCCAGGGAGTGGAACCCAGACACTCTGGCTCCAGAGTCCACGTGTGAGGGTCCACTTACTCCGTTTTGGTGCACTTCAGGCAATCTCAGGGAATCCTGTTGTATCCAGACATGGTCGTTTATTTAACCCGCCTCCCTCCGATGGCCACTATTTGCCACTGCGGAACAATAGCAAGGCTGCACGGGGTCTCTCTGTCATTCGTCTTTCTGGGCATGTGGAAGTGTATCTGCTGAATTAATTTCTAGAAGTGGAATGCTTGGGTCACAGGGAAGGTGCAGTTTTATATTTGATAGATATCTCCAGATTGTCTTCTCAAGAATTGTAACAATTTATTTTCCCATCCACAATGCCTGGGAGTGTGTGCCCTACCTTCTCACCACCACGGGAGATTATCAAAGCTTTTGGTCCCTGCATCCAGTAGGGGAAACAGTAGCTGTAATTGATCGGGGACGTCTTTCATATGCTTAGAAGCGATTTGTGTATGCTTTCTGTGAGCCACTTGTCCCTGTCCTGTGCCCATTTTTCTTCTGGGTTATTGATCTTTAAAAAAAAAATGGACATGTGGTCTCCCATATCTATGAGATAGTTTGTTTATTTAAAAAAAATATTTCATTTGTGGCATTTTAAAAAATCGGACATGTTCAGTTTTAATGGGTATTTGCATATTTTCTTCTATAGTTTCTGGGTTTGAATTATTTTGAGAAAGTCTTTCCCCTTCCCAAACTAAGAATCATAAAAGAATTATCCATCTTTGCTTCAATATTTTCATGTTTTTACTTATTTACCTTTAGACTTTTGATCCCTCCAAAATGAATGTTGGTGTAAGCAATGACATCTGGTTCCAATATACTTTTTTCCCCAGTTACTTCAACATTGTTTATTAATGAAACCATTTTTACCCACACATGTGAAATGATATCTTTAGCAAATTAAAGTCTCATATGTGTTTGTGTCTAATTATCAATTATTTTTATCATCTTCCCAGCCATTCTTTTCATTTTGTGCAATTTATATGTAATAAAATACGCAGATTTTAAGTGTCCAGTTCAGTAAATTTTGGCAAATGTATACATGTATAATCACCACTCAAAACAAGACAGAAATTTCCATCATCCCAGAAGATTCTCTGGGATCTGCTCGTTCCCAGTCAGTCCCTACCTGCACCATCCCAGAGGCAACGACTTTAAGTTTTCCCATCATTGATTGGCTTTGCTTGTTTAAAGTTCCATAGAAATGGAATCACACAGCATGTGCATGTTTATGCCAGGCTTCTTTCACTCAGCATGTTGTTTTTGAAATTCACCAAGTTGTGCATATCAATAGTTTGTTCCTTGTTATTGCTGCACAATATTCCATGATACGAATACTTCACGTTGTTTCACCAGTCTCCTGTCAGTGGACACCGAGGCTAATTCTAATCAGATATTTGCACAAACATACTTTTTCATCTCTCTTAGGTGGAATTTGCTAGGGTGAAGGTCACTTGTATGGTTAGGATTATAAAAAGCTACCAGACTCTTTTTCCCACCAACAAAATGGTTGCACCATTTTGCATTCCCACCAACAATATATAAGAATTCCAGTTGCTTCACAACCTTGCTAATAATTGGTGTTGTCAATTTTTAAAAATGATAACAATTCTGGTGTGTAGTTGTATCTTCTTGACACAACTATATGATGACTTACGGTGTAAAACACTTCATTTGCTTATTGGCCATTTGCATATCTTTTGAGATCTATTAATTCAAATTTTTTGCTTAATTTAAAAATTAAATTGTTTGCCTTTTTTATTATTGAGTTGTAGGAGTTCTTTATAAACCCTGGATATCAATCCTATGTTTTGCAGATATTTATTTTTTTGAATTATTCTAAATATATATATTAATGTAGAAAAAACAGGTTTCTTTTTTTCCTATCCAAGAACAGAGAATCTCTTTCCATTTTATTCCTGGCTGTGGTTTTTTTTTAGGTGTCGAGTAGTATTTAATGTTTTTGCATATAGATCCTGAATTTTTCTTATTAAATGTGTTGCTAGACATTTTACCTTGTATATTCTGTCTTTTTTTTTTTGCTATTTTTAGATGAGCTTTTTCTGTGTCTCTTATAACCCATTGTTCATGTTTAGGGAAGTTAATTTTTGTATTTTAATTTTGTACCCAGTTATCTTACCAAATGATCTTATTTGTAATAATTATTCTATTTTCTTGGGTTTTTCAAATAACACTTTTGTCTTTTGTCTCTTCCTTTCTAATATTTTCCACCTTTATTTCTTGTGAAATTACAATGCTAATATCTCCAGAGTACTGTTAGATAAACCTGGTAGGAGGGGACATCCTTATCTTGTTCCCAAATCCATTGGGAATGCCTTAAGTTGCTCACCATTATTCATATTGATAATGGCTTTTGCTTTTATATATATTATCTCATTAAGGAAATACAAACTTATTTATATTTTATCAAGAAAATAACATACTTGACTCGAGGAACCAAGATGGCGGCATAGGTAAACACCTATCTTGCTGCCATACACAGCAATTTCAAAACTACAACTTAACGAAAGAACAAACACCATCCAGCATCAACGGAAAGCTGGCTGTGTGAAAATTCCACAAATAAAAGTGAAGATAGGACACTGTGACTCAGAGGAGCAGCGGAGGACAGCGTTGAAGATACACATGGTGTCAGAGGTTTGGAGCCGTGTGTGCGCTAGCGGAGAGGGCGGGCGGCTGCAAACCTGGCCGGTTTTCTCGAATGAGGGAGACAAAGATGTCCCACTGCACTGATTCCCCAGCTCCAGGCAAAGTCCAGGGAACCCACAATCATACGGGGTAAAACTGGACAGTGGGGAGGCACACTGAAACTCGGGCACTGCAAGGGTCTGCAAGCTTGTGGAGAGGGTGAGCTTGTGCAGAGTGCACGTGAACTTGGGAACAGCAGAGCTGCGTGACCGCGCAGAGAGGACTCATGACTTGCTCTCTTGTTCGGGAAACCACCAGACTGCATTGTTTTACGACCCTGGGTGAGATGTTGGGTGTGCAGACTCATTTGGGGAGAGGCTGAATTGTCTGGCAGGGGGTGGAGCTCGGCAGCAGCTCTCTCTCAGAGGTGCTGGCAGCCATTGCCACCCAGCACAGAGTCCCAGGGGCCGCATAGGGTGGAGCTGACGCTGCCTGCTCGGCCTGGAGACTCCGCCCATCCAACCTGAGCATGGCTGAACCTCACAGCCAATTGGCCTGAAGGTCAAACCCTCCTAGTGCTGGCAACAATAAGCTAGGCTTAACTTCAACAAGACTGTGCAACCCATAAAGGGCTGCAGCAAGAGTATCCACTCAGGTAACTGGGGAGGCTGACCCACTGTCCCTTAGAGGACATCTACCACACAAAGCTAATCGACCAATTCAGGAAAGCAGCCACCATGCAGAGACATGGAAAGAAATCAGATGTGAAAGAAATGGAGGGAAAAAAACGACTGGACATAGAGTTCAAAACCACAGTTGTAAGGCTTTTCAAGAGGCTCCTAGAAAAGGCCGAGACCTACAAGGAAATAAACAAGACCTATGAGGAAATGAACAAGACCTGTGAGGAAATGAACAAGACCTACAAGGAATTGAACAAGACCTACAAGGAAATGAACAAAACCTATGAGGATATGAAAAAAGACCAACTAGAAATTAAGCATACACTGACTGAAATAAAAAATATTATACAAAGGCCTAAAAGTACTCTAGAGGACCATAAGAACCAAGTTAAAGATTTGAAATACAAAGAGGTAAAATCCACTCAGCTGAAAAAGCAAGAAGCCAAAAGAATCCAAAAAATTGAAGATAGTGTAAGGGGCCTCTGGGACAACCTCAAGCATACCAACATCCGAATTATAGGGGTGCCAGAAAAAGAGAGAGAGCAAGACAATGAAAACCTACTTGAAGAAATAGTGACCGAAAACTTCCCACACCTGGTGAAAGAAATTGACTTAGGAGTCCAAGAAGCTCACCAAACCCCAATATATAGGAACCCTAAGAGGACCACACCAAGGCACATCATAATTAAAATGCCAAGAGCAAAAGACAAAGAGAGAATATTAAAAGCAGCAAGAGAAAAATAGTTAGTTACCTGTAAAGGAGCACCCATACGATTGTCAGTGGATTTCTCAACAGAAACTATGCAGGCCAGACGGGAGTGGCAAGAAATATTCAAAGTGCTGAATAGCAAGAATCTACAACCAGGATTACTCTACCCAGCAAAGCTATCATTCAGAATTGAAGGTCAGATAAAGTGCTTCGCAGATAAGAAAAAGCTAAAGGAGTTCATCACTGCCAAACTAATATTATATGAAATGCTGAAAGATATTCTTTAAGAAGAAGCAGAAGTAAAAGGTAAAAATAAAAATTATGAACAACAAATACACATCTATCAACAAGTGCATTTAAAAATCAAGTGAATTAAAAATCTGATGAACAGGATAAACAGGTGAATATAATAGAATCATGGGCATAGAGAGGGAATGGACTGACAATTCTTGGGAAGAAAAGGGGTATGGGAGGTGCAGCAAGAGACTGGATAAAAATCGTGCACCTATGGGAGAGGACAGTTGGGGGGAGGTGAGGGCGGAGGGTGGGATGGGTACCGGGTGGAGGGGAGCTATAGGGGGGAAAAAGGGGGTAACAATGTAATTAATAAACTGAACAATAAATATTAAAATATTTTTTAAATAAAATAATATTTTTCTTCTTTTGATCTATTTATGATGACATTTTGTAATATTATATTATTGATATTAACCTACATTAGTAAGTTTTCTAAAATTCAATGATGCAAAGATTAGTTACAGATTCTGCTATTTTTTAAAATGTGTTTTTGGACTTTAAACTATATTCCTGTGTTGTTGGGGTTCTCCAAAGGAATAGGAGGGAGGGGGAGAGAGAGAGAGAGAGAGAGAGAGAGAGAGAGAGAGAGAGAGAGAGAGAGACTGGCTGATGAAATCATGGAGGCTGAGAAGTTCAGAACCAAGAGAGCAGATGTGGCCATTTTAGCTTGAGGTTAGGAAAGCTGATGTTGTACATTCCAGTTCCAGTCCAAGTCCAGAGGCAGGCGATCAGTGTCCCAGCTCAAAGACAGGCAGAGAGAAAGAATCCTCTCTTCCTTTTGTTCTGTTGATGCGCTCCGCAGAGGAGATGAGGCCAGTGGGATGGGCGATCTGTTTACTGAGTCTACTGACTCGAGTGCTGCTCTCATCCAGAACCCCCTCACTCAAAATAACGTCTGGCCAACTGTCTGGGCACCCCGTGGCCCCGTCAAATTGACACAGGAAATGGCCCATCACAGTACCTAAAATTATTATTTTCCTCAGGACCCACACTCCCAATATTTCCAAGATCGCTCTAGTTTTTTACTTGGTGTCTTATTGTGTTTTGTTGTCAATATTAAACCGTCTTCATGGCAATAACTGAGAACTCGCTTTCCTCTATGCTCAGAACATTGGCGTTCGCTATGCCTGTAAGGAAATTCTCTTGTCCAGAGCTGCCCTGGCCAGGATGACCAGGCCCAAGCTCTTTAGACTGGTTGCTGCCCATGTGGGGACCCCTGCTAGGACCCCAGTGCTACCAGGCCATGAGTGGAGATCCTAACCTGCCGTGTCTACTCCTCCTCCACCCCTTTGCTCAGGCTGCTGTGCTCACAGGTGACAGTTTGTCTTCACCTGAAGAGAATGGTATTTGGCTTTCAAAGGCAGCTCGTGTGTCTCTCCTCCACCCCCTCCAGGAAGCCTCCCCTGACTGCCCTAGCACACTGTGACCTCTCCTTCTGCATTCTCTGTCTCACCCTGTGGGTCTCAGCCACTAGATAGTAAGTGCCGTGAGGGTGGGGACAGGGCCTGGCTCAGTTCAAAGACCCAACGCTCTAGAGAGGCAGCTTGTGGCAACATTGAGTTTATTTTTATTTATTTTTAAAATATATATTTTATTGATTTTTTACAGAGTGGAAGGGAGAGGGATAGAAAGTCAGGAACATCGATCAGCTGCCTCTCGCACGCCCCCTACTGGGGATGTGACTGCAGCCACGGTACATGCCCTTCACCCGAATCGAACCCAGGACCCTTCAGTCCACAGTCCGACTGCTCTATCCACTGAGCCAAACCGGTCTCGGTGGCAACATTGAGTTTACTTGCACCTCAATCACTTTGAAGAGTTTTAACCTCTTTGAGCCCCAGTTTCTCACCTGCACAATGGGAATAATATCGATTATCTGCTCCAGACTGACTTCCTGGAGGGAGTTGTACTTCTTGAACTCCTTGTACTTGAGCTGACACTTCCTAGTAATCAGCAACGATTTGGGCTCAGAGCCCAGAACCAGGAGCCGGGCCCTGGGGTATGAATCTATTTAATCCTCAGCCTGTCAGGGAGCTTTACAGTTGCTCTCTGTGAAATCTTCTTATCACCTTAAATCTTCCTTAGTCCACACCTTTTTCCCAGAAAGGGAGGGGCCATCCCGCGCTAAGGCCCGGTCTTGGGTCTGGAGTGAGCCTGCCTGAGTCTGGAGGGGGTGGTGTGTCTGGGAGGGCCCCCCAGGGCGGATGGGGCTGGGAGCTCAGGGCTGGCAGGATGGGGGTGTCGCCAGGAGGAGGGGAAGAGGAGCAGCAGCACTGAGCAGCTGTGGGGGCAGGGCTGCGGCGCCGGGAGCCTGTGTGCTCTCATGGGCCCACAGTCAGAGGGGTTTGGGGCTTTGCAGTCACCAAGGGGAAGGGGAGTCGGTTTTCATTTTCCACTGCACCCTGCCAATGACCTGTCCTGCGTGGACCTGTCCTATGTGGGGTGGGGATGGGCGATCACCAAAGGAGCTGGGAAAACAAGCCAAGGGCAGGATTGGGGCCAGGACTTACCCGGACGCTGTGTGGCCCTGGACAAGTCCCTTTCCCCTCTGGTCTCAGTTTCCCGATCGGAGCAGCAAGGAGGGCAGTAAGTCGGTGAGATGTACAAGATTTAGAATGGGGTGGGGGGAGGCCAGGAGAGTTCAGAGTGGAGGCCTTTTCTTGCCCACTTTCCCTCCCTGGTCCGTCTTCCTGCCCCTGGGCCCTCCGGAGCTAATCTCATTAACCCAGGGATGTGCTGGTGCTGCCACGGGGCTCCCGTCTCCCTGCACACGCTCTGTTTGCAAGGTCCAGGATCCTCAATCCTCCAAGGACTTGCTGCCACCCTGGAGGGACTGCAGGCCCCACAGGCTGAGGGAGTGCCCCTCCCTGCCCCTCCCTCAGCCGGTCCTCCAGGGAAAGCCAATCTCTTTTTAAAGACCTCCTCCTACCTGGGAACAATAGGGTGACCCAAGACCTCTCTTGGCCGCCTTCACAGAGGCCGGCCCATCCACAGATCCCCTGGTGACACCCTGGTCCAACAGAGCTTCGGCCACCCCCGCAGCCCGCAGTGGCCCGTGTTACCCTGCGGTGGGCCAGTCTCTGGACCTTTCCATCCTAGCCGGGACCGGTCACCCATTTACCCTTCTGTGAAATGGGGAGAATGGCGGCTCCCGCCTCCGAGGTTGGAAGGGTTAAATGGAAAGCTCTGGGCTCACAGCTGCCATCTATGAGGACCCCAGGAGGCAGCTCTTTCTATAGGGGGAAGTCACGGCCCAGAGAGGGCAAGCAACTTCCGGAGGCCACACAGCAAGTGAGGGCAGAGCCAGGACTCAAACCCAGATGTGTCTGTTGCCAGAGTCTAAGCCCAAGGCAACTGGCCCAGCTGAATTCGGGCGCCCCCCCCCCCCCCCCCCCGCCCGCCTCCCTCTTTACCCGACTCTTACCCTCTCGCTTACCTGGCCTGTCCTGGTTAATCGCCCTCCGGCCGTTCCCCACTGGCCTTCTCCTGCTCCAAACCTCAGAAAGGCTCTCCACATCCTGGGGGATCCCCAGAAGGCTGCCTCCCCTCCCTCGCCTCCCTGCCCTCAAGGCTGGTGCCCAGCCTCCCAGGACACCTCCCAATTCTCTGGGCGCTGCCCTGACCCACTGAGCGTTCTCGGCCTGTTTCTCCCACCCTCCCCTCCCTGTGTTTGCTGCTGCCGTTCCCCTGCCTGGACTGCCCCCCTCATCCTGCCTTTAAACTGGTGCGCAGCAGCCAGACACCCCGGCAGGCACGTTCCTCCCGCTCTTCCTGAAACACCTTTGATTGGCATCCCCCCTCCCAGCTGTCTCCCAGAGGAATCCGCTCCTATCTCCCTCTCGGCTGCCTTGGGCCTGGTCTGAACCTGTTTCCCCAACTGACTAAGACCGACGGCGGCAGAGGACCGCTTCCCGGGGGCCGCACGGCCGGCTGTGCGACCCCCGGCCACTCCCCTCTTCTCAGGCTCAGGCACTTACCTGGAAAATGGAGCTAAGGGCCCAGCACGTGGCCAGGCACAAAACAGGTGCTCCGTAAACGCTGCTGGGTGCAGCTGCAGCGCCTGCAGGGCTCAGCCCAGTGGTCGGCAAACTGCGGCTCGCGAGCCACATGCGGCTCTTTGGCCCCTTGAGTGTGGCTCTTCCACAAAATACCACGGCCTGGGCGAGTCTATGTTGAAGAAGTGGCGTTAGAAGAAGTTTAAGTTTAAAAGTTTGGCTCTCAAAAGAAATGTCAATCGTTGTGCTGTTGATATTGGCTCTGTTGACGAATGAGTTTGCCCACCACTGACTTAGCCCAAAGCCTGCAGTGCCCTTTGCTTTCCGTTGTGCCCTTCCTGCCCACCTTTCCGGCCTCAGCTTCTGTTCAGGGGATGGCCCTCCTCACCAGTGCTTATGGTGGTGGGGGGGAGGGGGGTGTGGGGCTGTTGTGAGCATGACAGGAGGCGGCGCTTTCTGGGGCCTGGCCCAGCAGAGGTTTTGTGGGTGGGTTGCTTCCTTCTTTTCACCCATCGGACTAGAAGCCAGGGGCCCCTGGCACCACCACCTCACACGAGGCACCAGCCTCCAGCACCCCCCAGGGCAGCAGCTGCTCCTTCCCCAGGAGGGTTCCGGCAGAGGGCAGGAGGCGGCGGTGACTGAGGCAGATCCAGCTGCTGCCTGAGCCAGCCTGTCCTCCCCACGCAGACCTCCCCTCCTCCCCCACAGGCCACCCCCAGCTCCAGCAACCTGAGTCCTCCCCCACAGGCCACCCCCAGCTCCAGCAACCTGAGTCCTCCCCCACAGGCCACCCCCAGTCCAGCAACCTGAGTCTTCCCCCCACAGGCTACCCCCAGCTCCAGCAGCCTGAGTCCTCCCCCCACAGGCCACCCCCAGCTCCAGCAACCTGAGTCCTCCCCCACAGGCCACCCCCAGCTCCAGCAACCTGAGTCCTCCCCCACAGGCCACCCCCAGCTCCAGCAGCCTGAGTCCTCCCCCACAGGCCACCCCCAGCTCCAGCAGCCTGAGTCCTCGGGTCCAGCTGCCTTGGGGGCCACTTTGAGGGCCAGAGCTCACCACCAGGGTCTGGGGCCTTGGCAAGTCCCTCCAGGGCCTGGGCAGTAGCAGAAGGCCAGGGCCAGCGTCCACACCCCTAGGACGTGGCAAACAAATCTTCCTCAAATCCTGTCCCACGCGGCAGTGAAGATGCAGGGCGTCGGCTCTGAAGCCAGCCTCCCCCACTCTGAACCTCCACTGGCGGTGTCCTTGGGCAAGTCAGTCACCCCCGTGGCTCTGTCCTCATCTGTGACGGGGACAGAGTGCCCACCTCGCTGTTGTGGGGACTGAGGACAGAGGCGTGGCTTTCAGGGCAGCAGGCCCCCACGAGGCACTCGGTAAGGCTTCGCTGTCACTATTTTACCTGTGTCCTGGGGGTGGGCAGGGCAAGGACCTGGATTCCCAAGGAGGGCAGGGGAGCTGAGGCCCAGGAAGGGGCCCGGCTTTAAGATCCTGAAGCACCAGGAACTGTGGCCGGACCTCACTCTCCGCCCGTCAGCAGCCACACCAGCTCGCTGCCTCCGTACGCGGGGGCCAGGAGTCCCCGTGTGCTGCGTGCTGAGGGGCTCACACCAGCCCAACACTGGGCAGGTCTAGGGCCCCGGGAGGGGGAGCGTGAGGACTGAGGAACTGTGCCTGAGTGACAGATGACCTGGTGGGGGTTCACGGGGGTCAGAGCACCGGTCCCGGGTCCCCCGCTGGCACACGGCCAGGTCTTAACCCACTTCACCCGAGACCTTTGCCCCCAAGCAGAAACTTGCAAAGGATACTCTGACCAGAGCCCACCAACGAGGCCCCCACTTTCCCTGAGACGCAGAAAGAACCCAAGGCTCAGGTGCCCATCCCCCCGTCAAGAGTCTCCCCCATTACCCCCGCCCCGGCTGCGAGGCCCTGCCCGGCCCAAGGCGCAGTTGTGGCAGAATGACAGGAAGCTGGGCGGCTGCTGTGGACAGAGGCAGGAGTGCCCTGTGACAGGCGCTGTGCGTTCTCCGGTGTTTCCCTCGCCCTCCCCTCTTTCACGCAATGGCTCTGCTCTCTGGCCAGGAGGTCAGAGCGGGGCCCACAGCTGACACTGTCCCTTCCCGGCTCGAGCACTGTGAGGGCCTCTGAGGGAAGCTTGGGAGAGAGATCAGCAGCCCTGGGAGGGCGGGGGGACCGGGGGGACCGGGGGGAGAGAGTGTGGGCCCTGAAGTGACACACCTGCCAGCACAGGGGCTGGGCCAGCAGGACTGGGCAGGAGCTGGCGGACCCCCCTGTGCTGTAGCCTGCGCCTCAGGCCCTTCCCACCGCGCTGAGCAGGTTAAGTGGATTCTTAGAAAAGGCGGGAAGGCACTGCTCACACACCTGCGGACGGAGCTTGGCCCCGGCTCCTCTCAGTGGTCCCAGGACGTGCTTTACCTCCCCTCCCCACACGCACGGCGTGAGGGGGCTCTGCTGCTGTCCTCCACGAAAAGCCGAGAGCCGTCCGGGCCTGAGCTCCCTGCCGGCCTGCAGACTGCTGGCACTCCACACCCGCTGGTCCCCGCTGCCCGAATTCAGAGCTGCTTCTCCAGGCCCCAATCGCCTTCTGTAGGAGTCCCCCACTCTCCAGAGGCTCCCCCATACCCCGACCTTCCGCCACCTTATCTTCTGGGGACACTCCCCACACATACACACTCCTCCCTGCACTGCACCCCACAGGGACTGCCCACCCATTCCTCAGGAGCCAGCAATGCGAGGGCCAGACCTGCCTCCATCAGGAACCCTTTCCCCTCTGGGAGGCACTGCGGTAGGGAGGGGGGCAGGTGCTCCCTCTGTCCTCTCAGCCTGTGACCCAGCCTGTTTTCCCTGCTCCATGGTTGTGGTTTCCTGCGGTCCTTTGAGCCCAAGAGTAAGGACGATCCCACAGCTGCCTCCCCACGCACCACCGCACTGCCCCCCTCCCAGCACTGCCCCCTCCCAACACTGCCCCCTCCCAGCACTGCCCCCTCCCAGCACTGCCCCCTCCCAGCACTGCTCCTTCCCAGTACTGCCCCCTCCCAGTACTGCCCTCTCCCAGCACTGCCCCCTCCCAGTACTGCCCAGTGTAATTAACAGCTATTGCAGGGCAGGCAGCCACCTGCAGGGGACCCGCCTGAAATGGTCACAGCTGGTGCAGGATGGGGGGCCCTGAACCTTCCCTCCAGCCCCACTGGGTTACCAGCCTGCAGTTTCATCTCCACCTCACGGAAAGATGCTTAAATAATTTATTCAGACGTTATCACAAACCTACTCCTGGCGCGGTGGGAAGCAGGAGAGTGGAGGAAGCCGAGGCCAGAATGACAAACAGGGCAGGCAGGCTCCCTGACTGGGAACCATGCACTGAGGGTGGAGGGGGTGGGGCATAACGCAGGGACAGGAGAGAGGGGCCTCTGCTCCCAGGGCCTGTCAGTCTCTTCCGAGCCCGTCTGCAATATGGGCAGTCAGGCCGGTCCTTTCCTCTCCTGAGATAAAGAGACCCCACAGGCTGGGCACCTGGGTCCCTCCTCCCCTTGCACCAGTCTCAGCTGGCTAGGCACTCTCAGCTGCACCCCAAAGCCGCTCAGAGCTGGCACAGAGAGCCTGCTGGTCTGTCTTCCTCCTTCCCCTCTCCCCGCCCCCCCGCAGCAATGTCAGGCGTGCGTGCGCACACTCTGGGAACAGCAACCAAGACAAGGCCTTGTGCTCACGAGGCTTTGCAATCAGAGTGGACAACAAACAAGGGAATTACTAAAGAACACAATCTAGTGAGTAACTAAAACAGGGTGATGGGGTCGAGTTACTCCAGTAGGGAGGCCACCTCAGCCGCCAGGTCTGCCAGGAAGGGGAGGCTGCGCTGAGGCTGAAAGATGTTGGGTGGATGTGGGGAACGGAGTTTTAGGCAAAGGAAACAGCAGATGCTAATGGAGAAACAGAAAGACATCAGAGGGAGGATTATTTAGGGCCCTGTAGGCCAAGTGAAGAGTTTGATTCCTGGTAAGTGTGAAGGGAAGTCATAGCAGGATTTAAGGTAGAGGAGTGATAGCCCCCCCCCCCCCTCTTAGCATGTCTGATGAGTGAAAGAACAAATGAGGGAGGGAGAGAATTAGTGACTGTGTGTATGAATGGGTCTAGTCACACGGATGCAGCATTCTTGTTATCAGCACCATGATGAACACCGTTGTGACGAAAAGTACAAGCCTGTTTCATTATTTTCCAAAAATATACCCCTGGAAGAGGTAATACATGACATTATTGGGACATGAGAGGACATGGTGTCACAGAGAGAGCATGGGGAGCAGGACACATCTGTCAGAAGTCTGCCCAAGACCAGAGAGGTGACCTTTAGACAGCCAGGGGAGCCCTGCCCCTCCCTTCGGCCCCCGTGCAGGACAGATCCTCCCTCCTCACAGGGGCTGGAACATGGCGGCTCCAGATGGCCTCATCTCAAGATGCAGCTCTGTATCAGTGTCACATGGCCAGGTGTCCCCAAGGGTCAACTACCTGCCTTGGGCCTCCTCCCTCACCATCCTCTGCACTATATCAACCCCAGCCATCCCAGAGCTCGTTCCTGTTCTCCTTCCAGGCTCTGTAACCAGGCCTTAGAGCGTCCTAGTAGGTGAGAGGCTAGACATCAGCTTGAGGTGGGGACCTTCTATTGTGAAAACCAGGGTCTTGCCCCCTCAGGGCCATACTTGTCAGGAGAGACAGGTTCTCGGCCCCAGGGGTTTATCTGTTCCTCTCTCCCTGTAGCTGAGGTTGGGCAAGGAGCATGTGGTGGAGAACTGGGGTTTGAGCCAGGAGGAGCCTGGGTAGATGAATGTGGAGCTTCACGCAGCCCCCAAGCCTCAGCCAGGGCCATGGTATCCATGTCTAGTTCTAGATCTCGAATGAATGATCAAGATCTGTGGTCAGCCTCCTGACTCCTTAGTTGAGTCTCTGAGCCTCTGTTTCTCATCTAAAATGGGAATAATGATCATACCTCCCATAGAGAATTCTATATAATAAAAGGCTAATATGCAAATCAACTGAATGGCGGAACAACCAGTCCCTATGATACGTACTGACCACCAGGGGGAAGATGCTCAATGCAGGAGCTGCCCCCTGGTGGTTAGTGAGCTCCAAAGGGGAGTGCTGCTCAGCCAGAAGCTGGGCTCATAGCTGGCGAGCACAGCAGTGAGGGCAGGAGCCTCTCCCGCCTCCACAAGGCACTAAGGACCCCTCGGAGGAAGTCCACCTGCCGGTTTAGGCTCGCTCCCCCTAAGCCAGCAGGCAGACATTCCCCAAGGGGTCCTGGACTGTGAGAGGGCTCAGGCCAGGCTGAAGGACCCCTGCCGCCCAGTACACGAATGTCATGCACCAGGCCTCTAGTTGAGATAATAAATATAATAGCTAACCCTTTGAAAACACTATGTGATAGGTACTGTTCTAAATGCAATTAAAATAATTACAGCAAAGTGCATTACTTGGAGCCTAGTACTCAGTAGTAGGTGCTTAATATGTGGTGGGCAAATGACCTGAATGAACATTCTCCGTTTTCAAGGACAAGTCGTCCACTCACAGATGACCATGCACGGGGGCCTACTGTGTGCCAGGCATTGGGCTGGGTGTTACAAATCCCGCCTTTCCCTGCCTGGCAGGAGGGAGGGTGCTGTTTCAGGGTGCTGCTGCAGGCTGTCAGGTGTGAGATATAAAGAGTGAATGCTGAGGCTGCTGTAATGTGTGTCATCATTGTTTCAACTGGTCTTCCCCACAGCTATTTGCTCTGCACAGACAGCTGACCACATGGCCTGATGGTGGCCGGGCCTCACACTGCTTTGGTGCTGCAGAAGGGAGTATGGTCTCGTTTGCTCCAAATGCGGCTCACGGGCAGCCTGGCAGTGATCAAATATTTAGGGCCTTGGGGGTGCTATCTGCAAAGCGAACGTGGCGGCCAAGGGCCCTGGCTGCAGCCATGGTGCAGGCTGGGGCTTCAATAATGAACGAGGGCCTCACCTAGAGACATGTGAGCGGCTCTGGCCCGGGAACAGGACACAGACACCACAGGGGAACCTCTGAGATGAGCCCCGACGTGGACTCACACACTCAGACCCGGTCCCTCCCAGGCGACAGCATGCCCTTTCGTAACAGACTTCTAGAGACTTTTCAACAATTGTGCAACTTTACCCCTAGGCTTTCCTTGAAGTCCAGATGAAGGGAATAATAATAAAAAAAAACACAGGTGGGAAAAGCTTTATGTTTTAGAATACTCATTTATTATTTACAACAATAAAAACTCAGAAATAACTGAAATTCTAAACAATAGAAATTAGTTAGGAAAATAGTGTAACCTCTGGGGAGAATATTCTGTGGCCATTAAAAATTATGTTTGCAACTAATTTTAGTGACTTGAACAGGAGTCTGATAATAGTTAAATGAACAGGGCAGGATAAAAAAAATGCTATAATCCAGTGAACACAATTATCAAGGTGATTGTTTAAACTTGGGCAAATTTCTTCATCTCTCTGGGCCTCGGTTTCCTCATCTGAAAAACAGGCACAATACCTACCACAGGGCTTGTTGTGAAAAAGAGGAAGGTATTTGGAAATGGCTTAGGACAGTGTCTGTAGCGGACAAACAGTTCATGGTTCTTGCTACACACATTTTAACAAAAGGGATTAGAGGACACTATCCCAAAACACTAATGATAGACTGTGGTTAAGTGGTAAAATCATGAGCCATTTACATTTCCATCTCTCTGTTCTGTTTCCCGTTTTTTAAAATTACCCAGTAGAACACTTCTAATGACTTAAAACTCACTCAACACATGCTAATTGAGTGCCTTCAGAGTGCCAGGCTTTGGGGTGCAGGGAGGAGGAAGACAGACAAAGATCCCTGCCTCTGTCTTTCCCGAGCAGGGGAGCAATGAACAATGGGCACAGTGAGTTCGGAATTATGGAGCTTCGAGGAGGTACGAAGGCGGCTGGGGAAAAGGAGAGGACGTGAAGGAGATTGTGTCTGCTTCATTAGGGGAGGCAGGTTGCAGGACTGAAGAGGGTGGTGGGGCTCCAGGCAGAGGAACAGCCAGGGCAAGGACCCTGAGGTGAGAATGTGCCTGAAGAATGCCAGGAACAGACAGGAGGCCAGTGAGGTGAGAACCGAGTGAGTGGGGGAACAAGAGAGGGGACAGGACCTGGTCATGGGGGCCTGAGGCCACAGGGCAGACTGGTGAGCTGGGAGCCATGCAGGGTTCTGAGCCCAGGGGCGCTGTAATCTGACCTGGATTTGATGGGGCTCTTTCTCAACGCTGAGCTGAAAAGGGACTGCAGGGGTCAGGACAGACCAATGGGCAGCTACTCTGTGTCCAGGCCTAGGAGGAGGGCCCAGGCCAGGGCGGGACTGTGGAAGGTGCTGGAACCTGAAGACAATGTGGTGGCATTTGCACCGAGTCCTAAGCTAACCAAGGTGCCTCCTTGCCAGGAACACCCTCCCCTATGAGTTGCTGCCTATGACCTGAGGGCATTGTGGCGGGAGAGGCAGAGTCTCCCAAGACGGGCCACAGGTTCCTGGCCTGGGCAGCTGGAAGGAAGAACTGTCCCTGCAAATGGGTTAGGACAGTGGTTTGCCACTCTGCTGACTAACGAGTGTGCTGACCCCTGGATTAGGAGATGAGGACAGGAATGAGCACGGACAGAGAAGCGTTGGGTGTGCAAGGCTCCCGGAGTGAAAGGAGAGGCGGGGATGAGGTGGGGGTGCACCCGGGTGCGGGGACCTGCCAGGTGCATTGCTCAGGCTGCTGCGCCTTCGAGGAGGAGAAGCTGCTGGCCTCCGGGTGGGATCAGCTCTGTGCAGGCCGCTCAGGACTCCCAGGGACCCTTTCCCCAGTGGCTTCCTTCGTTCCAGCAGGAGTAACGCTGTGACTGTTCTAGTACAGCTCCCATCAGGCAGGACTTCCCTGCAGCTTTCCTGCCTGCCCGCTGGCCCTGTGCCCTCACACCTCGGGGGCAGGGGCAGGGGCAGGAGGAAGGGCAGGAAGTCAATCTCCTCTCCTGGTCTTGTCCCTTCCCCACTCCTCCCCGGGGCCCACCCAGCTTCCTGGAGACCATGCCCAGGTAAAGGTCTCTCCTGCCCTCGAGAGGAGGCCCCGGGGGGCCCAGACCAGAGGAGGGCAGGAGAACACTGGGCTGGAGGGGGGAGCCTGACTCACCCTCTGCTGTTAACTTGTGTCTTAACCTGCACTCTCCTAGGTCCTTCACCAGCACACCCTTCCATTCCCTCCTCGCCTTTCTGTGCCCATGGCCAAGACCCATCCAGTTGTCCTCTGGTCCCATATCCCCCCCCCACCACCCCGACAGAGCAGATCCAGATACACAGCCTGGCCACCTGCTGGCCCTGTGGCTGAGACACACTCCCTGCCCTCCCTGAGTCTCAGTTTTCCCTGTCAATGGGGGTATTAATACATATCGACCTAGCATCACACAGCACCTTGTGCAACACCCAGCACACAGCTGGGAACAGCCAGCACCTGGGGTGACATTTCCTTCCTCCCCAACCTCTCCAGGGTAGATGCTTCCTCCATGGCATCCAGACCCTGTCCTGGCCCCCAGCGCAATCCTGCTCCTCCCTGAACCTGCTCACTGGGAGGCAGAAGGTGGCCAGCAGGGTGGAGAGGAGAGTGCCGGGCCTGCTCCCGAACATTCCATTCTGGGAAGGGACAGGAGGGGAGCCATCAAAGGCAAAGGAACTCGACTCTCATGGTGGAATCATAGGCTGCAGCTCATGGGTGAGGGAGGGTGTTCCTGGCAAGGAGGGCCTGGGTTAGCTTAGGACACGGTGCAAATGTCAGCGCTGTCATGATTGCAATGATGTCCATTTCTTTGATCCTCAATAACACAGTGAGGTGGGAGTGGCCACTGCACTCACTTGAAAGCAGAGGAAGCCAAAGCTCAGAGCTAGCAGTGGGCAGCTGACACTGGTCCCTGCAGGGCGCCTTTCCCACCTTCTCCGGTGTCTCTGCCCCCACCCCACCCCCAGAGCCCCACATGCCCAGACCATGGTACAGCAGCCCACGCTGCTGCAGGTTCTCCATGCCAGGCAGCCCGTCCTGCCTGCGCAGAATGAAGATTGCACCTTATGAATGTCACTTGTCATGAGGCAGTGGCTCCCCCTGGACTGCCTCCTGCCTGAATTCACAAACAGCAATTTATGATGCGTCAAGTAATGGCAGGAGATAGGAGGAAGGCGCCTCCCTGCACCACTGTGGGCATCTGGCTGAGATGGGAGGCTGCCAACTGGGGGACTCTGCGCTTGCCATTAAAGCTGGCCCTAGCTGAGCCAAGAACCAGAGACCTTGAACAGCTCTGCAGACTTTGAAAGGGCCCACTCCAGTCATACTTGCCAGCTGGGTATTCTCCCCAAGATGCCTCAGCTCTAAGTGCTGAGCAGGAGCAGAGCTCCGGCCCCTCCCAGAGCCATTCCTGCCCTCCACGGAGCCCCAGCTCAGGGTGTGGGTGAACAGACCTGGCTGTGGTGGCCAAAGCTAAGTGCTAAGGATTTTGGACTTATAAGTCAGAAGGGGAGAGTGGGATCTATGTAGTCCTATTGAGGATCTGGATAGGTTTGTGAATTCAGTAAAATTCTCTAATAGTGGGTGAGTGATGGTTTACTGAGGGAAGCAGAAAATGTCACTTTTGAGATTGACATCAGGGAGGCCAAACTTCGGCCTTCTCTAACCCCCGCTTGGATAGTCTCTGTGCCAGAAATAGAACCTATTTAGACATCTTTTCATCTGTCTATCCAACATCCATCCACCTATCCATCCATCCACCCATCCATCCATCCATCCATCCATCTTCCATCCACCCAACCATCCATCCACCCATCCATCCATCCATCCATCCATCCATCCACCCACCCACCCACCCATCCATTCATCCTCTGATCCATCTATCCATCCATCCATCCACCCACTCATCTATCCTCTCACCCATCTATTCATCCATGCATCCATCCATCCACCCACCCATCCATTTATCCATCCATGCACCCAGCCATCCATCCTCTCACCCATCTATCCATCCATCCATCATCCATTCACTCACCCACCCATTCATCCTCTGATCCATCCATCCATCCATCCATCCATCCATTCATCCACCCACTCATCTAACCTCTCACCCATCTATTCATCCATACATCCATCCATGCACCCACCCATCCATCCTCTCACCCATCTATCCATCCATCCATCATCCATTCACTCACCCACCCACTCATCCACCCACCCATCCAATACAGAAAGACTCTTGGCATAGTGTAGCGTGAAATGGTTCTTCAAGCAGCCAGATTTAATGTTTCCTGGGTTGGAGAGACGCGGCCATGGTGTGTTAAAAATGACAGTGAGGAGTGTAAATGATCAGAAACGGCTGCTTAGGTTTATGTACTTTGTCCATAATTCTTGCTCCATTCCGGTGTGATCAGAAATGAAATAGGTCCAAGCATGCCCGTTCCCCTGCGTGGGCCTTGTGTGTTCCGGCTTAGTTATCCTTCCTAATCCACTTGGCAATTTACAGGTCTACAGAAGAGCCGCCCTGCCATTTCACCTGCTGGAGTTTTTCAGCTGAGGGTCATTGTCCTCCCAGCAGGCCACAGGGCAGAGAATGGAGGGAGCTGGAGTTCACCTGCAGGCGGTGCAGGGAGGGAGGTTGAAGCAGCTCCCGCAGATGCCAACACAGCCCCTCTGTGGTCAGTTCCCTCTGTGACTAAGAAGAACAAGGGGTCAGGAGACTAACCTGTTACATGACCTTCAGCACCCTGAGCCTGAGTCTCCACTCCCCATCTGGGATTGGACTTGATAGCACTCATGCCACTCCGGTTGCCCGGTCTGGCTCCTTGGAACGGAGAGCAGACATGGACTCAAAGGTGCCAGGGTGCTGGGGAAGACGCCTGTCGGAGCAATAGTGTCCAACAGGGTCACGGGCCAGGAGTGATGCTGCACGTGCCATGTGGTTGTCATCCCTAACCCGTGCCTGGAAGGGCCCTCCAGCCTGAAGCCAGGACCTCTGCCGTGCTTCTTGCATTATGGAAGTGCTCGTATTCCTCTGTTTGTAAACCTGAGGATTAGACCAGGGAAATCAGTTTCCTCTGTGCTCCTGAAGCATTTTGTAATGCTGCTGTCAGCTGACGCGTGCCACATGACAGGCGAGGGGTGCTTTGAGGGCAGGCTTCTGATTGATTTCTGGGTCCCTGGCATCAAGCACAGAGCTTGGTTGGTACAACGTGGGCACCAGTAAATGTTTGATAAATGAACAGATAGATGAGTGAATATATGAAAAAATGAATGAATGGATGAATGAATGAATGAATTCCAAACTCACAGTGTTCGTGAAGATGAACTCCATGTTGTTAAGGGTCGTGGGAACGGGGTAGGAGAATGGAATGTGAAAGATAAGACGTGCAGCGTGTTCAGAGTGATGAGCAGGAGGAACAAGGACACGGGACCAGAACGTGAGGGTGTGTGTGTGGGTCTGCACCCTGAAGGGGAGATGAGCAGGCCTGGGCTCCCACAGCAGGGCCAGCTGGCGGTGTGGGTTGCTTGTACCACAGGGCACTGGGACAGGACACAGTGCTGGTGATGTGGGTTTTGTTTAGCAAAATATCATTATTCTTGTTGCTTTCTCTGATGATCTACGTAATAGGCTCTCCTGGTAAAACATTTATGCAGAACAGAGAAAGAACACAGAAAAACACACAAAAACATCACTCCAAATCCCACCACTGTGAGTAGCCGCTGGTAAGATTTAGGTAAAGCTTTTGCAGACATCTCTTTATGCACCTAAGACATACACACATGCATATATATTACACATGAATACAAAGCTGCAAAAATGAGACGCTACTCTACACGCTGAGCTGTAACCCAATTTTGTCACTCAGCAGCATGTGAAAACATATTCATCTGTGTCATCACTTCAGTGAAGAGATTTCTTCTCAGACATGTGAGGGCACTTGAATGCCCACCCTAGGTTCTTTCTCCTTTTCTTCCTCCCTCCCTCCCTCTCTCCCCCCCTCCCTCCCTCCCTCCCTCCCTCCCTCTCTCCCTCCCTCCCTCCCTCCCTCCTTCTTTCCTTCTTTCTTCTTTCTTCCTTTCCTCCTTTCCTCCTTTCCTCCTTTCCTTCCTTCCTTCCTTCCTTCCTTCCTTCCTTCCTTCCTTCCTTCCTTCTCTTCTCCCCATTCTTTTCTTCTGGCAAGAATGAATTCCTGGAAGCCCATATGGCAGTCTTGCCCTAGGCATAGGGTATGTAAAGGATGAGGTTTAAGTGCTGTTAAGTGAACAGCAGCTGGATGGAATGTGCACAGCTGTGCTGAGATGCATACTAGTAGGTCACTCTTTTCTCTTCTTCTGAAGAGCCCAAAGCCTGCATCGAAAGAGCAGCAGTGCATCCCCATGACTTGGCAGTTGGCAGAGGTGATGCAAGCAGGAGCTCGAGGTGTGCTTTTCGTGGGGCTCACATGCCCCTGCCACTGATAGGCTGACCTGCTGTCCCAGGACGAGGGAGAGACATGGAGCAGAGCCACACCTGCCAGCCCCTGGCCTCTGAGTGAGAAAGAGGTGCTTATCGTTGGCTCTGCTGGGGTCCTGAGCTGCCTGTGCTGCAGCAGTGGTTGACCAATGCCTCAGGGGTGCACTGCTGAGGGACCAAACTCCCTGGTCTCCGTGCCTTTGCCTGAGAGTAGAGTAACGGCCGCTGCCTGAGTCCAGTCCTGGGGGCACAGTTGGTAGCAAGAGCTCAGTTCATATCAGCTATTACTAATGCATGACGCCAGAGCGAAGTGTTTCAAATCACACAACCCACTCATGGGCCATCGAGTCCACTTAGCGAGTCACCACTGGCATTTTCTTTTGATAGAACAGAAAGCTATCACAATATTTTGCAATTCAAAGGGGTAAGTATTGTTTTTGCGGGACTGTTGTTGCGGAGTGTGTGCAAACACAGTGCTTCCAAACAGATGTAACAGGCCTGCCTGAGCCTGGTCAGCGCGGCCGTCCCTGTGATGAGGCAGGAGCGGAGGAAGAGGTGCCACACCTCCCAGCCGCCCCAAGCGGCCCTCTTGTCCCTGAGCAGCCAGGCAGCGAGAGCACTGGCCGCAGATGGAGGAAACCGGGAGGCTGAAGGCTGGCCTCTGAACCTCTTTTCCAGCAGCTTGAGGGGGTTCCCTGGCCAGCTTCACCAGGACAACCCCCTCCAGGTTCCCTAGCTGTTCTCTCCCCAGTCCTGCCATGGCACTTAGGATGAGTCCAGAAGGGTAATATCAGAATCGGACTTGAGCACAGAGCCTGGCTCTCCTCACTGCTAACAGAGGAGATGTGGTCCACTCTCCCCTCGATCAGATGAGACCATGGGGCTCTTACCTCAGAGGGGTGTGGGGAGATTGGATAGAACAAGTGTTACTATCTTTATTTTTCAACAAATACAGGTGGAGCTTCTCCCATGTGGTGGTGGTGGGGGTCACTTCTGGCACACAGTTAAGAAATGCCAGCCATCACTTTCATTATTGCTACTGTGTTCTTCTAGTTCTCACTTCATTCATTCATTCATCTGCTTAATCAACATTTATTGAGTGCAGAGTGCTGGGGACATAAAGATGACTGGGGGTGGCCACTGCCTCTCCCGGAAGTGGATTCCTGGTTGACGGACGTGTATCACAGGGAGGGGTATGAGCTCAGTCTGGAACCTGATGACCTCAGTTTGAATCCCAACGCCTCTACTTGCCAGCTGTATAACCTTGGCCAGGCTACTTATCCAGCTGGGCCTCCTCCATAAAATGGGGCCGTTAGCAACAGGTCATTGAAGGGATTCAGTAAATATTCAGGTGGGTCAAGCACTCTGAACGCTTCTGACCCACAGGGGCACTTAGCAGGGGTCTGTGGATGTTTCTAAGACTCTCCAAGTTCAGGTGCATGACTTGGAGGGGCCAGGAGACTGTTCTAGCCCAGGCTGGGCTGCACTCCATCGCCAGGGCCAGTTGCCTCAAGTGCCGTGTTGAGAAGGATTCTGAGACCGAATCTGGCTCAGCAAATGAAAGCCTGGAATAATGAGAGATGCAGGCACAGACACGGTGGGGAGAGCGGGGTGCGGCTTCACAAACTTGTCCTGCCTGATCCAGCCTGACTGCTGCTTTACAGAGAGGAAACTAAGCCCCCAAGAGAGGAAGGGACAGGCCCCAGGTCCAAGCTGGTATTTAGGTCAGGGTTTTGACTCTGTCCAGGGCTCCTGCTGTCTGCCCCCTGCCCGGGGGGACCAGAGAAGCCAGCTGGCCTTTGTCAGGGTGCCCAGCAGCATCTCCCTGTGTGCCCCCTCTGCCTGCACCAGCCTAAATTGGGCTCGGGAACATTTGAGGTGAAATACAGGCCCATGGAGAGCGTTCGCTTAAATGGCAATTTTTGTGATGATAAATGTGCTTGTTTGGGTTTGAATGGGACCGAATCAGCAGATACGCTTGTGCGCTGGAAACCGAAGGGGTGGAGAACTCTCCTTTTTCCCTTGAAAAAGCATGATTTTTCATATTGCAATTAAACAGTCCGCTGGGCTGATTGTGCTTCTCTGTTGCTGACATTGAAAAATGCCAAACAAAGATAGCAGCTCTGCTCTCCTTGCGATGTGACTCCAGGAATGGGAGGCAGCCGCTCCGCCTCTCCAGAAACGGGGTGAGGGATGCTGGCACCATCCTGGGAGAACATGACTTCCGGCCTGCCTGGACCTGGCCCCAGCCCAGCTGTGCCCATGCAGGAGCATCCCGTGCCACAGGTGCTCTTTCTACCCCTGAACCGGGCACTGAACTATTTGCTAAGGCTCCCAAACCTGTGATGCACACCAATTCCTATCTGTGAGTCTAAGATTCTGAGGGCTAGACATGGCAGACGAGACCCATCAGACAGCCCTCAGCAGGAGTCATCTCAGTCCTTAGGGGCCATTAACATGCCCCTTCCACTTGGAGTGGGGAGGAGGGCATCTCAAGATTCAGGGCCATGCCCCGCACTTTGGAAATGGAGGTAGAGAGGGTGGTCTCCGCCTCCTGAAAGCGAGATGTGGGCTTGGTTCAGAACTGTGCTGGGACCTTGGACCCTGAAGGAGGGAAGCAAAGCAGAAAAAAGACCATCAACGATGACAGCACCATGGTGGTTAAGAACGTGGGTTCCTCCCAGCTGGTATGGCTCAGTGGCTGAGCATCGACCCATGCACCAAGAGGTCACCGGTTCAATTCCTGGTCAGGGCACATGCCTGGGTTGCAGGCTCCACTCCCAATAGGGGGTGTGCAGGACACAGCCAATCAATGTTTCTCTCTCATTGATGTTTCTTGTCTCCCTATACCTCTCCCTTCCTGTCTCTCTAAAAACCAATAAAAATGTATTTTTTAAAAAAGAACAAATTCCAGAACAAGCCAGCCAAATGGGATCCTGGCTCTTCTGTTTACCAGCTGTTCCTCTTGGGCAACCGGACTCGCCGTTCTGTCCCTCAGTTTTCTCATCTATAAAACGAGTTCGTGCAGGCAAAGCATTTGGCATGTGTGGGGACCTGGGGCAGCTTAGCAAAGGTTAGCTGCTGCTGCTATTTCTTCAGAGTCCTGTGGTGGGGTAGGTCCTCTGTGGGACTCCCCAAGGTGGTGCAGGGACTGCAGGGGGCATGGCTCTGGCGGGGTCCGGGATGCCTGGTCTCCCCGGGCTCAAATCCATATCCTTTCAGCAAGCCCTTTTCTAATCCAGTTGCTAACGTCCATTTTTGTTGCTCTTAACCAAGGACCCCGTTGGACACACGCCATGATGACGCCACAGAATGGTTTGAAGGGAGCGCTCAGAATCAGTTTGTGTGGCCGGCTGCCTTGGGCTGAGTGTAACACACGTCATCTGTCTGATCCTGCAGTCCCCCCCCCCACCCAGCCCACCCCACCACCTCCTGGAGAAGCAGACGCCTTCTGCTGTCCACTCGCTCAGTGAGCACTCACAGAGCCACAGCGGAGGCCAGGGACACAGGCTCCTGCAGGTGAAGAACTTCACGGAGACGGGTGGGCTTCCCGCACAACGTGACAGGGTCCTCAGCAGACCTCCCCCAGAGCCGCCTCTTCCACATCTCAGACAAATCACCCCCCCCACCCAGGCTGGCTTCCCCATCAGTGCAGTTGGAATAAGAATACCCAGAGAGTCCGGCCAGCGTGACTCAGGTGCTGAGCGACGACCTATGAACCAGGAGGTCATGGTTCCATTCTGGTCAGGGCACATGTCTGGATTGCAGGCTTGATCCCCAGCGTGGGCCCTGCAGGAGGCAGGCGATCAATGGTTCTCTCTCACCATCGATGCTTCTATCTCTTTCTCCCTCTCCCTTCCACTCTGAAATCAATAAAGAAAAATAGCCTATCTAATAAAAGAGTGATATGCAAATTTGACCATACCTTCGCTACACTCACAAGCCACATCCACCAGCCATGCCCACCAGCCAATCAGAGCTGTGGGGCATGGCCAAGGTGGCCCGGGCCTCGAGGGGCCTAGGGGGGGCCTGGAGGGGCGTGTCTGAGGTGGCCAGGGCTGCAGAGGGGCCTGGGGGGCTGTCCAAGGCGGCCCTGGCCTGGGCGGGTGGAGCTGAGGCCAGTTCTAGCTGGGGGCGAGCTGGCTGGGGCTAAGGCCCTGGCTGGAGGTGTTTGTGTGTGGTAGGGGGGGGAGGGCAAGGCTGGGGTGGAACCAGCCATCTGCCCCATTGCATGGTGATGGCTGGGTGCCCAAGGCCTAAAGCCTCGGCCAGAGGGCTCCCAGTATGTGTGAGGGAGCAGGTTGGGTTGAGCGATCACCCACAGTGTACGAATTTCATGCACCAGGCCCCTAGTATAAAATAAAAAAAATACCCAGAGAATTTCAAAAAGAGAACACACCACACTGGAGTGCTGGCTGCAGGACATCACTAAAGAATGTTCTGGTTCTTTCAAAGCTTGGGACAGAAGGAGGGCACTGGCAATTGGGAGGGATGGCTGTGGGGAGACATGGCTGTGGGGAGGGATGGCTGTGGGGAGGGATGGCTGTGGGGAGACATGGCTGTGGGGAGGGATGGCTGTGGGGAGGGATGGCTGTAGGGAGACATGGCTGTGGGGAGGGATGGCTGTGGGGAGGGATGGCTGTGGGGAGGGATTGATGTGGGGAGGGATGGCTGTGGGGAGGGATTGATGTGGGGAGGGATGGCTGTGGGGAGGGATGGCTGTGGGGAGACATGGCTGTGGGGAGGGATGGCTGTAGGGAGGAATGGCTGTAGGGAGGGATGGCTGTGGGGAGGGATGGCTGTGGGGAGACATGGCTGTGGGGAGGGATGGCTGTGGGGAGGGATGGCTGTGGGGAGGGATCGATGTGGGCAGGGATGGCTGTGGGGAGGGATGGCTGTGGGGAGACATGGCTGTGGGGAGGGATGGCTGTAGGGAGACATGGCTGTGGGGAGGGATGGCTGTGGGGAGGGATGGCTGTGGGGAGGGATGGCTGTGGGGAGGGATGGCTGTGGGGAGGAATGGCTGTGGGGAGGGATGGCTGTGGGGAGGGATGGCTGTGGGGAGGGATGGCTGTGGGGAGACATGGCTGTGGGGAGGGATGGCTGTGGGGAGGGATGGCTGTGGGGAGGAATGGCTGTAGGGAGGGATGGCTGTGGGGAGGGATGGCTGTGGGGAGACATGGCTGTGGGGAGGGATGGCTGTGGGGAGGGATGGCTGTGGGGAGACATGGCTGTGGGGAGGGATGGCTGTGGGGAGACATGGCTGTGGGGAGGGATGGCTGTGGGGAGGGATGGCTGTGGGGAGACATGGCTGTGGGGAGACATGGCTGTGGGGAGGGATGGCTGTGGGGAGACATGGCTGTGGGGAGGGATGGCTGTGGGGAGGGATGGCTGTGGGGAGACATGGCTGTGGGGAGGGATGGCTGTGGGGAGACATGGCTGTGGGGAGACATGGCTGTGCGGAGGGATGGCTGTGGGGAGGAATGGCTGTGGGGAGGGATGGCTGTGGGGAGGGATGGCTGTGGGGAGGGATGGCTGTGGGGAGACATGGCTGTGGGGAGGGATGGCTGTGGGGAGGGATGGCTGTGGGGAGGGATGGCTGTGGGGAGGGATGGCTGTGGGGAGACATGGCTGTGGGGAGACATGGCTGTGGGGAGGGATGGCTGTGGGGAGGGATTGATGTGGGGAGGGATGGCTGTGGGGAGACATGGCTGTGGGGAGGGATGGCTGTGGGGAGACATGGCTGTGGGGAGACATGGCTGTGGGGAGGGATGGCTGTGGGGAGGGATCGATGTGGGGAGGGATGGCTGTGGGGAGGGATGGCTGTGGGGAGGGATCGATGTGGGGAGGGATGGCTGTGGGGAGGGATGGCTGTGGGGAGGGATGGCTGTGGGGAGGGATGGCTGGGGCATGGCTCTAGAGTTACACGTGCTCAGGCCAGGCTGTGATCAGTTCCCAGGGCTGCAGTCTTCTCTGGGCCTCAGCACTTCTCGGACTCATCTCCTCCCCACACTCCCTGGTGCTTCTCGTGGAGAGAAGGGTGAAGGGGTTTGGACTAGGGCCTTCTAGTGGATAAGCCAGTCACGGTGGTTAAAAGAAATGTTTTTGGAGTGAGTGTCCAGGTTAGAAGCCCAGTAACATTACCGGCTCACTGTGTGGCTTTGAGCAAGTGAACTCACCTCTCTGAACTGTAGTTTCTCATTCTGACCCTCACAGGGTTTTTGTGAGGACTGAGCACTTAGCACTAAGTCTTAATAAATGGTAGTAATTAGTATTATGTTGCTGAGTTTACCTTGTGACCCCGCTGGGAACAAGCTGGGTTTGTCTCCTCCACCAGGTCTCTGCCAGCACCAGAGAAAAGGAAGCCTGGTATAGTGGGAAGTCAGCTAACAGCGGACCTTGGTCTGCTCTGGGGTCCCAGGAGGGCCTTTGGGGGTTCTCTGTTCTTGGAGCAAACCACCAGTGGGAGCTACAGTTATTATTTGAGGCACATGGCTTCATTCAGAAAGTGGATGAGTCTAATTACAGAAAAATTGTGAATAATGTAATCCTTTCATTCCTGCAACGGAGACTCCCAGACACCTGCTCCATTCAGGAAAAAAAATAAATAAAAAGGTTTCAATGGAGAAACGCTTCTTCTGCCTCCCTTAATCACCACCTCATTGAAGTCTGTGGCACAAAACACAAAACATCTTCCTTTGAGGAAGTGGCCCTGAGTGATGGGCGATGTCTGAGGAGGCTTGAAAGCAGAGCCCCTGGCCTGGGGGGGGGGGGGGGGCGGGCGCACCCCTTTTACTCGGCTGGGATGGGGGGTGTCCAGACTGAAGGGCAAAGTCAATGCCCTTGACTGGATGTTTTGAATCCCTCACCATGACATCTGTGGAAAGCTTACAGACCGGGAAAACACTCTGCTCAAATGCTGAGTGAGAAAAACAGGTAACCCTGCTACCTGAACACAGACCACGTTTCTCACTTAAACAAAAGCTGGAGCTGTGCTTCTGTCTGGGATGGAGCAGCAGGGACAGGCTCACTGTCCACCCGGAAAAACTGAAACACCAGACAAGATACATGAAGCGATGGTTTCAGACACTGAACCACAGGCAGCGCAGGACAGGGACCCCGGGAGAGGAGACACCCCGAGGAAGGAGCCTTTACTGCCCAGTCTCCCGCCTGGGGAGAGCTCTGGGGCTGCTGCTCAGGGAGGGGTCCCAGGGGACAGAGTGGAAGCCCATGGAGCCAAGAGCACCAGAGAAGAGGGAGCTGCCCAGAGAGAAACCTCTGGAGACCGCCTCCGTCCTGCCTCCACCGAGAACGGATCAGGCCAGGGCCACGCTACTCTCCAAGGCGAGTGAGTGCAAGGAGGGCTGGGGACATGGGAAGGCACTGTGCCAATGTGTGGTTTGGGTACCCCTGGGCATCGGGGCATTTGTCCAGGGGGCTGTTTGCTGGCCCTGTGGGTCTGAGTGGGCACCACAGTGGTCAGCAGAGGGGAGCATCTGGAAGCCTTGAGAATGGAGACATAGCCTGGGGAGAGGGGAGAGGAGCGCAGAGGTGCTGGGCCAGGCGCTGGGGGCAGGCGCTGGGGGCACCGGCATTAAAGACGAACCAAAGGCTTGGAAAGGGAAAGGGAAACAAGTGGCCTGTTTCCATGCCAGCTCCTTCCTGGCTGAGACTTGAGCAGCATAAGGGAGTGTGGTGGGGGTGGGGGGTGGGGGGGAGACCCTGGCCCTTCGGTTGGAGGAGACAGTCCCTCTCAGAGGCGCCAGACAAAACTGCCACCCCAAGAACAAGCCAGCCTGGTATCCTAATGTCCCAATCTGATTATTTTGGTGAGACGTTGGACCAAATTCATATCTGTAGTACACCAGCCCGCTGTTTTTTTTTTCTGTTTTTTTTTTTCCATCCGCTCATTCGTCCAGCAAACAGTTACGAGCTCCCTCACATGCCAGGTGCAGGCCCAGCCCCTGCCCGGCGATGGGCTGGTGCAGCCAGGTCAGTGTGGGTGAGGCTGGCAGTGACTCAGGCAGGCTCTTTGGAATGGGCACCTCCAAACTCTCTTCTCCCTCTTTCCAACCCTCTTTCTCCCTTGATGTAGGTACCTCTCGGCACATGGCCTGGCTCCCCTGTCCTCCTCTCCTCTCTGGAGAGGAGTTCTCCAGAGCCCCTCACCCTCAGAGCTCCATGGCCAGCAGCCCATCAGACAATGTGTGCCCGGATGCCCACAGCTACTCAAACCACATCTGCACAGTGGACGCTGGTGGCAGCAGCAGGTACTTCTTCCATATACTCTCTGCCTAGTGAGTAGCATGACCCTGTCCTCTGGCTCACCCTTCTCATCTCTCTCCATCTGTCGACAAATCCAGTCATCCAATGAGTCCTGTTGATGGTGTCCGGAGACACCATCCACCTGTCTTAGCAAAACACTAGCAGGGGACAGAAAGCTGTCAGAAAGGCGGCCGAGCAAAGCAGTGTTAATTAGTCGTTTACACAACGCCTTTTCTGTGTCTGCCCAATATCATGCCGCACACCCGCCATCACACGTGTCTTCCGGCAGGCGAGAGATAACGTGTTGTATGCAGTACTTAATCACAGCGCTGAACTCTGCTCACGTGGCGTTATCTGCACGGCCCCTGGCATGCAGTCCTGCGCAAGGCTGTCTGCTCTCCGCCTAAAATAACCAGAGAAGACTTCCCTCCAGGTCCCGCAGTGCCCTCTGCCACCCCCGGGGCCGTTCTGGGACTGTCATGGGTGTAGGGGCCAGGATTCTGACATCCCTCCTGGCAGGCAGATCCCCCGAGGGCAAAGAGCTTAAAGAGGGGAAGGGCTGAGTAGGCGCCAAGCAATGGCTCTGATGAATGCTAATAATAGGCCTCCCCCTCCTCCCCCAGCCTTTTCCAATCTGCGTTCTCCCAGCCCTCGCCCTAACATGAGGTGTTCTCCTTCCTTGATGAATGGAACTAAGTGTTTTGGAAAAAACGGCCAGTGGGGGCTTTTCAAGGGCCTCTCATTCCAAGGGTCTGGGCCTGGTCAAGAGTGTGAGGTGCAGAAGGCCTAATCTGGGAGGAGAGGGAGAGCAAGGACACTGGTTTGCAGTGTAAGAAGGACGCGATTCCTGGGTGATGCTTGCGGTTGGGCCCAAAGAAAAGTCATGTCCTGCGGTGCCCCCTGCTGGCCACAGGCAAAACGGCGCTCTGTCAAGCTCAGACTGGGACTCGGGACAAAGGCTCAGAGGGGGGTGCACACCTGCTCTGCTCTTCAGGCCTCTGCCTTCCAGGCGGGCCAGGCAGTCCTGGCCGAGGCGACCGCACCAAACTACTGGACACAGAGGAGTGTGAATGACAGTTCCTCCCCTGCCTCTTTCGCAGACAGGGTGGAGAGGGACATGCCAGGCTCCAGCCTTGGCCCACCACAAAATGGCAGGGCCAAGCTCTCCACTATCTGCCGCGAGTGGGATGGGGCTCCAACACCCATCAGTTTCACGGGATGGTCTGAGGTAGGGCATTGTGACTGTTATAACAGGTCTTCGCTGTGGGCACAGCTAGCCCACGGAAGCCCTGCGTTCAAGTCCCAGCTTGTACTCGCTGTGGGGCCCTGGACAACTTGTTTAGCTCCTCGTGACTCAGTTTCTCCATCTGTAAAGTGTGAGGTCACTCAGATGTTCTGTGAGCAGAAAAGCTAGGGAGTCACCCCGTGCCCCCTGTTTGGTCTGGGAGCCATGGGCCCAGCCCCTTATTTCTGTTTACTGAACATCATTACAATGGTCATGACGTGCATATTTCTCCCTCCCCCTCCTCTCTCTCTCTCTCTCTCTCTCTCTCTCACACACACACACACACACACACACACACACTGCATGAGTGTTCTCAGGCCTATATCCTCCTAGAGATTAGGGAGCCAATGCCCTTAAAATAAAAATTTTAGATTTCTGATCCATCAACAACAATCTACTGATTCTTCTTGCCAGCGTGTCAACTCTCTTCTCCCCTCCTCAGTCACGTTCTGATAAGTATGACTTTAAGCAAACTACTTGACCCTCGATGCCTCAGTTTGCTCACCTGTAAAATAAGGATTATATTCTACCCCTCATAAATAGTACTAACTTTAGGGCTGTTGTAGGGATTAAACAAGATATACATGAACGGTGGAAAGTGTTTCAAACATCACCTAGCACAACGCAAGGACTCAGCAGAAGCTCGCTGCCGTGATGACGATGGTGGTGGTGATGGTTCGTCCTGCAGCAGCCTGACCAGCTCTCCGACGGAGCCTGCACCTGAGCTACCAGGAGATTGCGGAGCTTGTCACCAGCCATCATGCAAGTGTACCTACACCTGTCGGAAACTCCCCGCCCCCACCTGGTGCAGCCTCTGAGAGCATCTTCTCACACCATACCAACCATCGCTGCCTCCCCTGGGAATGGCAGGTGCTAACCATGAAACCAGGCCCTCCAACATCAAAACTTGGGTATGTATTCTAAGACCTAAGACCGCACCTCGCAAAACACGTCCTTACTGCCTCATTTCCTCAAGGTCATGCTCTCCCTTGTTCCAGTCCATGCTATGACTTTCTTTTCAAAGGAATTTCCTTTCCAACGCGCATTTTACTCTACTATGTATAATGCCCCCCCCGCCCCTGCCTGCTTTTAGAATGCTTCTCAAACAGGCCAAATTTGCTCCTGAGGAAAGGCCTCCCTCCCCTGGGAGATCCCAGAACAATTCCCAGGAAAGGGGTGAGGGCAGACCATCCTGGGCTGAGCAGGCGGCGGGCTGGTCCCTGTGGCAGTGCGTGCCTCGCTTTCCCTGCACACAGACTTGAGGAGGGCACTCTGCCAGGGCCCACGTCTGTCCGCAGGATCCGGCGTTGAGTGGTACCTGGCACACAGCATGTTCTCGGAAAAGCTAAGGAGTCATCCTTTTCTCACTGTTACCAGCCCTGGAGGCTCTACTTTGCCGTCAACACCGCACGCGTATTACCTCTCGCCCTCACCACAGCCGCCACCGGAGTCACTACCCCCACTTCACAGATATTACCCTCATTTTGCAGAAAACAGGCTCGAAGCCCAAACACAAGACACCAGTTGCCACCGCAGGCAGAGACACGGTGAGGACTTGGGAGGCTTTGGGTTCCAGCGTCCACTGTCACTGGATAAAGCCGTGTGGGAAGGAGGGCTGGGCCGCACACATCCCCCCACCTGGCACGTGCCTTTCCTTTTTACGTCTTCACCCCTTGTGCCAAGTCTTGTGCACGCGGCTGCATTAGTACGGTTCTTAACGTGGAGTCTTCGGTGATGGCTGTGTGTGTACTTTGATGTTTGGCATAAGCCTGTCCCTTGTGAAAATATCCCCACCATCAAGAGAGAGAACACATCCTTCATCCCGGGGGGTGGGGGAGAGCCCCCACCTGCTCCTTTGAAATCCACTCCTCCTGGCCCCTCCCAGCACCCCTCCGCCAGGAGCCGGCAGTGCGCTTCCTGTCACTGTTGACCAGCTTGCACTTGCTGGAGTTTTAGATAGCTTCTCATTTTGTCTGGCTTCTTTTGCTCAGAGTACTGGTTTTGAAATTTATCTGTGGTCCATTTCTTGGGATCTATCTTGATGTCTGTGATACGCCCCACTTGGGGGTGGCCTATTAGTCTCTTCACACTCAGCTCTATTGGGTTTGGTAATTGATTACCTAGGACTTAAGCATCTACAGTTGTTTGTGAGGGCAATGAACCAAGATTTGGACCAGCCAGATGGCAAAGAGCAGCTTGGGAAAAAGCTGGCGGAGGCTTCCAGCACTGGCAATGAAATTGAGGAAGAGGTGTGATTGTGTGCTACTGGGGTCCCCGTGCAAACCCCACGCGTGGCCCGCGGTGGGCCTCTGTTAGCGAGGGACCGACAGTGGTCCCCTCCACTGGGTAAGGGGTGGACTCGAGCCCCATCTCCATTTGGGGCTTCCTCAGAAAGTGGAAACAACCAGGGTTGTGGGTTGGTTTTTTTTTTTTTAACTTTATTAATTCTGGAAAAATTCAGAAGGATAAAAAGTGAAATAATTATTATAAAATGCTTGAAAAAAAGCAGAGCCAATCCATGACCATTCTGAAAGAAAGGCGCCGTGTGGTCACTAGAGCAAAGCAGAGATTCGGGGGATTTTTCTAGTTCCTCCTGCTTCACATCTGAGGAAAACGCGGTGTCCTCCGGGCAGATGCCTGAGCCAGGAGCCGGGGAGGCCGGGGCCTGGTGTAAGGGGAGGGGGAGTAAGAGGCAGAACAGAGACAGAAACAAGAGAGGTCCAGGGAAAAGGGGGAGGAAAAAAGAAAAAAGAAAGAGGGAGGGGAAGGGGACAGGAAACAGAAAGATGTTAGCCATTTAAAAAAGCACTAAGCATGCTCGCTACAGCAGCACATATACTAAAATTGGAATGATACAGAGTAGATTAGCATGGCCCCTGCCCAAGGATGACACGCAAATTCGTCAAGTGTTCCATATTTTTTTTTAAAGAAAAAAAAAAAAGCATTGAGCAAGGAAAGACAGCACCCCCTCTCAACCTTTAAGCAAAATAATGGCACCTGGGCAGCTCAGAGGGCAGGAGGGCAGGGAAATGAGGAGAACGGGTCTGTTGGGGGTGGAATTGCGTCCAGAGAGATATGCTCCAGTCCTAGATTCCAGTGCTGGTGAGTGTGACTGTACTTGGAAACAGGGTCTTTGCAGCTGGAATCGAGTTAAGCGAAGTCATGTTGCATTAAGGGGCTTATAAGAAGGACATTTACACACAGAGGCACAAAGAGGAGGATGCGTGTGAGGGTGGAGGCAGAGATTGGAATATGTCTACAAGCCAAGGAATGCCAAGCATTGCCAGGAAACCCCAGAAGCTAAGAGAGGCAAAGAAAGTACCTGCCAAGAGCCTTTGGAGAGAGAGCCTGGCTCTGCCTACACTTGGATTTTGGGCTTCTAGCCTCCAGAACTGTGGACCAAACCAGTTTTGGTTGTTTTAAGCTACCCACTCTGTGCTCACTTGTTATGACATCCTTAGGATACTAACACAGGGTCTCCATCAAAATAAAGCATCCGTATGCCCCTGCTATAGGCCAAGTTGTGTCTCCCTAAAATTCACGTGGTGAAGTCCTAACCCCCAGGACCTCAGCATATGACTGTATTTGGAGGTAGTTCTTTAAAGAGGTGTTCCAATTAAAGTAGATCATTAGGGTGAGCCCCAACCCACCTTATAAGAGGAGGATTTTAGACACAGACAGACAGGGGGAGACCGTGTGAAAACAGACGGAGAGAGGCCGCAGAAGAAACCACACCTAACTGTTACCTTGATCTGTTGTTTAAGCCACAGTTTGTGGCACCTTGTGATGGGAGCCCTAGCAACTCAATACACCGTCCCGAACCTCAACCTTCTCCAGCCTGCTGGCAGGAGGCAGCTGGAGCATTGTCTGCTTCAGGCTCCCAGGAGCTCACTCAAGTTGGGGTGGGGAGAGTCAGTGCGCAGGGCTGTGGACTCCCCCTGGCACCGGCCCAGCCCTTTCAGCAGCAAAGAGACCTGATCCAGGGCCCAGGAAATCAGTCCGGGGGATGAATGTCCTCTCCCCCGGCCACTCCCGTGCCAGGCCCCGTGGCCCGGGCCCTTCCTCTCAGAACCTGGAGAGTCCTGCACATGGCTTTGGACCACCCCTGGCCACCAACATGATGTAAAGGCTGGAGCTGGTGTCCTACAAAGGGCAGGGCAGTAATGGTGACAAAATGGGGCGTCCACACTTGAGTAAATGGCCTTCATGTTTCAATTCTGTCCCTAACCCTTCCTTTTCTGCAGGTCTGGGGAGTCTTTCAGAGCTGCTTGCTGTTGAGTGAAGTCACATTCCCCAGGACAATGTCGGAGCAGGAAGAGTCAGCCTCCTTATATTTTTGTTCCGTTTTTAAACAGATGAGGCAATGGAGGCCCAGAGAAGGGAAGCGACTTGCTCCAGGTCACACAGCTATTTGGGGTTCTAATTGAATGCAGAACACCAGGCTCCTGAAGCCAACCACGCCCTTGGCATGCATAAGACAAGTGCCTTGTGCATTCTCAGACAATCCAATTAGCTCACAATTTTTCTCTGCCCAATAGTCATATTAAGATTTGGGGTGGGCTGCAGAGGGGTTCCCCCCTGATTTTAAAAGCATTTCAACATCTTATTTACTACAGCAAAACCCAGTTCACGCCACTGTTAATAAAACTGTGATTCAACAAAGAGATGTTATTACAAAAATAAATTTCAGTAAGAACCGCTCCACCAGGCACTTTGCAATTAAAAAACAGAACTGCGCAGTAAAGAGAAATGCAATCCACAATAAACAAAGTTGTTCCCTTTCTTGCCCTTCACTGCTGGGCTCCGCAATATTGCTTCTCAATGTCAACCTTTAGGCTGTTTAGTACTGCTCTGTTCTCCAAATAACTGGAACATTTGTAGCTCGGGACTGATTCCCTAACGCAGAGTCACACATCCTTTCAGTTGGTAACAGCAGCTCTTGGGAGACAGTGATGCCAGGCCTCACCAGCTGGTCAAAGGCAGTATTCCCACTGCCTACAAGGCTACCTGAAGGCTAGATGAAACCCCAATTCTGATCTCATAACTGTCTGGCATGGAAGCTCAGGGTGTGCGAACCCCATCGTGTTTGTCTGCTCGGGCTACCATAGCAAAATACCATGGACAGGCACCTTAAACAACAGACGTGGCTCTGGAGGCTGAAGTCTGAGAGCAGCTGTTGGCCTGGTCCTTTCTGGTGAGGGCTCCCTTCCTGGCTTGCAGATGGTTGCCTTCTTGCTGTGTCTTCACAGCAGAGAGGGAGGAAACAAGTTCTTTCTTCTTACAAGGAGTCTAATCCCCTCATAAGAACTCTATCCTTATGACCTCATAAAGTCCCCATCTCCAAATACCATCGCATTGAGGGGAAAGGCTTCAACATGTGAATTTGGAGGGGACACAACTCAGTCTATACCGCCTACTTATTAAAATGATGACTGGTTACTGGCACAGTGCTCATATTTGTGGGAATAATTGTTTCCTCTTGCACATCTCTCAGGCAAAACTCTTTTCCTGCAAGCTATTTACCCTTGGGGATGCTGGTGAGGACACTTGAAAAGGAATGAACTATGTTTGAATCCCATTAGTTAAAAGCAAACAGAAGAGTTAATTGCCATTCACAGCTCTGGAACTGCTCCTTTTAGCTGCAGAGGCTCTGAACTACTCCTCATAGGAGACCCCAGGGACCGCTGATAATTTCCCCCCAATTATTGCTGTATTAATCCCTCACTCCTCTCACCTTGCTGTACTTTATGGGTGAAATAGCTCTTAAAGAAGTGAAGACTTAGGCAAATGCTTTTGATCGTAAGTGTAGATAACACACTTCCCACAGACTTTCTTTTGTGGGTTTTTCCTATACATATTGACACAGCTAATCTTTGCTTCTGCAGCATGTACATAAATATTATCCAAGATGACTGGCATATGGTACTGCTATGTGTCTTTTAAGAAAACCTCCAGCTGAATCCAATATTTCCCATGTGGCACCTGATACACTGTGGGTGTTGATATTTATAGAACAGTAATAATGATATTTGAAAACACTGTAATGTCTGAAGGCTCTGTTTCCCTGCAAATTTCATCTAGAAGGCTGCATTTTGCAGACATAAGCTTCTGCAGCCATTCACAGGGATATTGCTGAAATGCTGAGCATTGTCCGGATTCACAAAGTGGTCATTTTGAGCATTGTTGCCTCTCACCCCTTCAGAAGGAAAGTCACCTTTCCATGTGGGTGGACAGATTTGCGAGTAAGGACTTGCTGCCTTCTGGCCTTCCAACAGTGGTCGTTTGCCCTTCAGTGGAATTACATTTTGGATGCAAACCTAAAACCTCAGTAGAGCTTCATGAAATTGTTGGATCAAAAACTCTTAGGATCAGATGATCCCATGAGCTGGGAGAGACCCTTGTTACCATTGAAACCAAATCTTTCCCCTTTAAACCAATGACAACATTGCTTGGCAGTTGAGGTACAACTGGGGTCTCTGCTTCTATCCCAGTGCACATCCCATTCCCCCTTTTGTTCCTGCAGCTAATGTGATAGTGCATCTTATCATCTCAGTTCTGCCCTGTTCACTTTAACACATTTACTAAAAAGCCCATGGGAATAATAGCTCCCACTTTCAAGTGTCTGCTGTGAGCAGACCTGCTAGGTCCTCATTTGAATCACCTCCTCTTTATCAGCACTGTAATGAGGGAGGCATGATTGTCTCCATTTCACAGGCAGGAAAACTAAGGCTCAGAGAGGTTAGTGTCTTGCCCAAAGTCCTAAGAATTAGCCAGTCATCAAGTCAGTCTTTGGAGCCAAGACTGTCTGACCCTGGAGACCTGCTCCTGCCATGAGCGTTGAAGAGGCACCAAAGATGAACTGGGGGTAAGGTCCTCCCACATGAACAGAAAACTATTCCTTCTGGCCAGCCCAGAGGCCCGGGATGTTCACAGTCCAGCCTGAGCTCCATCACATGTTAGCTGCTGACCGCCCACCAGGTGCCCTGCCCTGGAAGAACACCCCAGCTCTGGGAGACAGAGGTGTAAACGGATGACAGTGCCACCTTGTGATCCAGAGGGACTATCAAGGGCTGTAACCTTAACCCTAGAGGTTTGGGGTGGGTCTGGGAGGTGGAGAGGCAGGGGCTGGGTCTGGAAGGATGGCAAGGAGTCAGCCAATTGAGGAGAGGTCTGGGAGGGGAGGTAGGCCTGCCAGGCTGGGGTTTGCATGGAGATGGCCCTAGGAGGTTAGAGGGGTAGAGAGGGAGGACAAGAGTGGTTGGCAGAGACCAGATCACAGAAGGTCAGGGGCAGAGTCCACCCAGCACAGGGGAGCTCTGTGTCATAGATGGGGAGGAACATCTGGCTTGGACAGATAACCCATTCAATATAGAGGGAGGGGATGGGGAAGGAGGTAAGGCTGGGGCAAGTTGCCAATGGAGGCTAGTATAGGAACCAAGACCAAAGGTGACTGTGTTCTGAACAAAGGTGATTGTGACCATAGGAGCCAGGAGAAGGTAGCCTGTCAAGACCTGTCTAGAAAAGAGAATGCACAGGGGTTGAGATTTCCCAGGGAGAGTTGGAACCAGGGGACAGGGGAGTGGGCAAGGGGTTCAGGAGAGGAGTGAGGGGTTGAGCTGGACTTTGGGTGGAACAGGGAATGACAGTTCTGAACAGCCCAGCAGTGCTCAGCAGCCCGGGTAGGAGAGAGATGGTTGGACTGACTTTGGGTGGCATTTGCCAGATGGGTGAGGGGAAGAATTGGGTACCGATGTCTGGGCCTGGCGAGGAGAGGAGGGAGGCCAGAAGGCGCTCATAAGCTATAAACTTTGCAGGATCTGAAGAAGGCCAGCAATGATGCTCATGGGATGCAAGTCTCCAGACAGCAACTGTGGGTGCCAGGACAACTTGTGTTCAACCTCCTCAGCCAACAGGGGCCACACCCCCAAAACTGCTGCCGCCCACCCTCCTTCCTGTGCAAGGCTGGCAGAGTTGCTGGGGCAGCGGGGGCAGCACATATGAATAGTGTTTTCCTGGGCATCCCCAGTTCAGGACACACATGCCCAGAGCAGCGGGGAGAACAGAAGGAGCACTGGAACAGGAGTCCAGAGATATCACACAAAGCCTGCCCATCCTGGACCCACTGCTATCTGAGCCCAGATCTGTTTGTTCCACAGGGAGATCAGGGTCCCTTCTGGCTCTTTGAAGCCATTAATGCCAACTGTGGAAGGTGCACACACAAAGGAGAGCGGTTTTGAGAGAAGCAATCATTGGGTAGATTGCAAGCTCTCGCACGAGCTAAGTAGACCGCGAGGGAGTTTGGGCCCACGTGCTAGGGCCTGGCTGGGGGTTTCAGACTGCTGGGGAGCCTGGTGAAAGGAGAGGTCCCTGAAAACACGGGAGTCAGGAAGCCTCTCTCCCTGGTGGCCTCTGTTCTGATCTCAATAGTCTACTCCCCACCACCCAGGAGCCTTTCTTAGAGACCTTGCCAATGGAGTCCGTCCATAGGACACCAGACTGAACAGAAAATGTTATTCCTTCTGGCCAGCCCAGAGGCACTGCCAGGTGCTGTCCATGTGCACATCTGAGCCTCACAACCACCTCTGAGCTGAGTAGTATTATCTCCCCTTTTCCTGTGAGGAAATCCAGACTCGGAGAAGTTAGGGCACTCGCCCGAGTGGCTGTGCTGGAATCTGAGCCCACCGCTGCCTGAGCCCAGATCTGTTTATCCCACAGGGAGGCCCAGGGGCCTCAGGAGACGCTCATCAACCTGTCCAGGGGAAGAGAGACCAGTGCTGCTGTATCACAGAGGCCCATGCATGCACCAGATGCTGAGTTCACATGCTGGGCCAGCCATCTACCCTCAGGGAACTCACTGTGAGAAGCAGCCCTGGGGAGTTTAGGGAAACCACTTGGGAGAGGGGAGTCCTCTAAACAACCAGTGTCAGGGACTGTCAGCCTCTGCAGAAACTTGCCCAGCAGCTGCAATGTGTGGCAGCATCTCAGCCGTCTGTCCACATACACATCTGCCCCCTCGCTCTGCTGCTGACAACGGGCTGTGACAGATCCAAGCCGGAGAGAGTGTGAGCCGACGTGTCTGGGAGGAGAGGCAGACTCTGGCTGGGGGGCTCCTCCTCGCCTCCCATGCCACCCCACCCCCCAGTGCGGGAGCACGCAGATTTCCATCTGTGCCGGCATCACTCATTCCTAATGCAGCCTGGCAGGTGCTCCGGCTGAGGGGGAAGTAGGATTAGAGCCTGGATGTGGCATTGATTCATTTTTGTGGCAGGAGATTGATGAGATGTTTGAGGATGACTGGATGCACTCCTGTTCGCTGCCTTCGGGAAAGGATCGAGCTGGTGGGAAAGAATTCAGTCATTCCGATTTAGGGAAAGGTGTTTTGAGGCCTTTCCCTTCATTTTTGCATCACTCCTTGAGTCTTAAGTCCTGAATTTTTATTCAAAACAAATTTATTTCTGAAGCGTTGGCCCACTGTCATTTTAGAAACCTCACTCAGAGCCAAGTTTAAGAAGCTGATGAGGTGTCTTCTGACCACAATGTGGGACTGCAGACGGCATAGTGCATAGCTCTATTTTGTTTTTAGAGGGATGGGTTCACTGCTCAGACTTTGTCTGACTGTCATGCCCACTACAATTATGGGTAATTACTATGTCTTGCTGAGAAATCACAGAGGGATATGGGCTACACCGAAGAAGACAGACACACACGTTCCTGCCTGGTGCTTCAGAATCTAGTCATGTTTGGGATTCAGTAATGGTGTAGAGCAGGAAGAATGGTCTCACGCTGTGTGTGGGAATGGGGTGGTCACTAAAATTACTTCTGAAGGAGAAAAGCCCTTTCCAACAGTGCAAGTGGAGGTAATCACTGATGTGAAAGGAGACCAGAAATGGGGGTAATAAACAGAGAGCTGAAAAATTAGGACATTTTAAGGCTGAAAATGGGGCTTTGCTTGTAACATGCCCACAAAAGGAATGTCAATCTTTCAAGAAAGGCTGCAATTACCAGAATGACAGGCCTGGTTCTCATTCCTTAATGCAGCAAATATTGATCAGGTGCCATGTCCCGATTCCAAGCGTGCCTATTTTTTAAAGTAACAGACATTTTTTAATGTCAAATTCTATTCCTGCCATGTTGCTATCACTGATGGGCAAGGCATATTTTAAAATTAGATACATTAGATTTATAAAGGTTAATGTGCTTTTTTACTTAGTGATTCAGATTTGGAGGAGATTCTCCTAAGGACAAACAGGTTTTAATATGTAATGGGGGGATTTGTCAGGTGGAATCAATCCTGGCCTTTGGCATTTGGTGCATTTCTCATTCGGGCCGCATGCTTTTGTGAACCAGAGTTCGTGAGGAGAGGGGCCCTGCACAGGCAGAGGGGGAAGCAAGTTGGATAGATGAGTGCCAGGGGCGTCGTGGGCCAGAAGCAGAACAAAGCAGGGCACACAGGAAAGAGAGGAGGCTGGAGGTGGGAACTGGGCTGAGCTCGCTATTATGAGCGGGCCTCGTCTCCGTCTCCGGTGAGCTCACAGAGCCTTTACGGTCAATGTCTGGCCTCTGTCCAAACCCCGCCCCCTGCCCCCCACCTCTCCCAGTTCTGTAGCTTTCTAGCCGTGTGACCATGAACTTGTGCCTCGGTTTCTTGAGCCTCAGTTCTCATCTGTAAAATGCAGCCCTTTCTTATAGGACTGTTGTAAGGACTCGGTGAGCTCATCCATTCAAATTGCTTGGCACAGTGCTCAGTAAATGTTAGCTATTATATGCAGAGGGTGAAATGAATTTTTCCCATTTTTAATCACCCAACATCCAAATCTCTCCCTCTCACGTGGGTATTGGTGGGAGGCAAGGCTTAACTTGCACAAAGGAAGAGGAGGGTGGGCCTGGGGCAGCCAAACAGACACCCGCTCCTGGAATGTTACTCCTGAGAGAGGAGGCAACGGTGCCGGGCCATGCCCAGAGATGATGCACAGAGCTGGTGGCTGTGGAGAAGAGGTGACTGGGACAGTGTGGTAAGGTAGACAGACTGTCCCTAGGGTAACCTGGCATACCTCCAGCTGCCTGACCTTTCTGGCTTTAAGAGAAGCTACATTCAATGGTGGTGTTGAACACCACTGCCCCCTAGAGACCAGGAGGCGAGGAGCACAGCCCCCTGGAATCCCCTCAGCCTAGGGCGGGAAGACAGCCTAAAATCTACCACAGAATCCAAAATGACCCCAGAGTCTCCCAGCAAGACTCCAGCGCAGAAACCCTGCATAAGAGAGCTTGGCAGACTGCCCAGAGTACCAGCAGCAACATGGACATGGCCAAGGAGGGCCAGGCTGGGAGGAACCACACAACACCTCTGAACGTGGCGATGGCAGGTGGGCGGGGAGGCCAGGGATGGGGAGAGGGGCAAACACTTAGCCAGGGCCTGGCCCAGCGTGTTCTGGTCTCTAACCCTCTGTGGCCGTTTTCTCTCAGTCCTTCCTTGCAGGCAGCACGAGACTTCTCTGCAAGTGGAGCAAGGCTGTGTTTATCAGTTTGTTGCAAATTACTTGGGAATCTCGGGTCCCCCTGGTTGAGGGAGTTACTGAGTCTCTTTGTTAGGTTAATAAGATTACAACAATCTGGGCAGACATTCAACTGTTTGTTTTCAAAACTAGCAACCTAGTACCAGGACTGAGTGAATTTCGGGGGTTTGGATAGAGAGCATTTCTGTTCTGAGCAACTATTTATTCACATATGGGGGAAAAGTCGGTCCCTTCAGCCCATTTTGTGTTCAACAATTAATTTTTATTTTAACACCTACCAGGCTGTGGGGCTTGTCCCCAGACCCTAACGGGCTTTGAAAGGGGTCTCTGTCACAGGGAAGCACTGCACTTTAAAGCCTTTGGGCAGCCTGACTCTTTCAGTTCGAAACTCCATGCATTTCAGCAAAATTTACTCGAAGTGAAATTCTGTAACAGCACTAGTTAGTTTCCTGTTGACTTCTTTTATTACACTACTAGAGGCCCATTGCACCATAGTCATGCAAGAATAGGTCTTACTTCCCCTGGCTTTGCTTCTGGCCACCTGGGAGCCTGCAAGTCCTCACTCCTGGTGGGAGCTACATCCCTCCGTCACCCCCTCCCTCTCATAGCAGGTGTCCCCCCTCCTGGCCGATCCTCACCTGCATATGCAAATTAACCTGCCATTTTTTTGTTGGGTTAATTTGCATGATCACTCCTGATTGGCTGTGGGCAAAGGGGAGGTACAGTCAATTTACATGTTTGTCTATTATTAGGTAAGATGGAGCTCCTTGGCAAAAACACACCACCTCCACTCCTCAGTGGCTCCAGGAGAATCCAGAGGACTAGAAGCTCACTGCCTGGGTGCCGGGCGGCTCTCCTCACTGCCCTCTAGCACTTCCCTCAGGATCTGCCCTCCAGGCTCACTGTGCAGTGATGTGCCCTTCATGCTGGAGGGTCAGGAACACTAAGAGATGACTGAGAGCCTTCTCTGTTTTCAAAGAGCTTTCACCCAGCTGGGAATGTAGAGCACTTTACACCTCCCAAGCTTGAAGGCACTGAGAGCCTCACCTCAGGCCCAGTCTCTGCAGGTCCACCCTCCTCACCCCACTGTTACTCATCCCTCTCACCTACAGCCCCAGAAGCTCAAGTCCTGGTTCCAACACTGTTTTCCCCCACACTCTAAGCAGCCTCACACCCCGTGGCCCATGTTGACTCAGGTCTCTCAACCTGCTACAGGTGTCTCCACCTGGTCACATCTGTCCTGACTCAAGCACAGACTGTTCTCCCTGAACTCCCCCCTCAGCTCTCAGCCTTTCCTTATGCCACAGCACCCAACTTGGTCCCAAGGTTCCCCACACAGCTTTGGACTTGACTGCCTTTCTATTTGACTCTCCCAGAGGCTTTGGGAACATTTCAAATTCATCTTTATATGCTACAAGGTGAGGTTAGGATGCACCAAACATTGGAAATTAGTAAGTGTTAAAGGAGTAAATAGATGAGCGTGAATGAATATTACTAGATACAAATAACAATTAGCTTTACCTAAGGGGCTTTTCAATTTGCAAGAATTATATACTCATCAGTGATTTTCATGGCAAGTCAGAAAAAAATAGTTACTATGCCTGAATTTCACAAAGAGGTTAAATTACAACAACAATAGCTCCAATGTCTGGGGACTGGCTGTGTGTCAGGCCCTCGATAGACCTGTTCTGTTAATCCCAGAACAGCTGCTCAGGGCAAACAGCCATCTTCTACAGCTGAGGAAACTGAGCCTTGGAAACTTGTCTAAAGCCAGGATCTGGATTAGAACCCCCATCTCGGGACTCCAAAACCTTTCATTAGCCCCTGATACCGTATTGACAGACAGGAGGATGGAGTCAATCCCAGCCAGACAGAGTATGTCCTAGTTAAAGCTCAAAGAACTAAGTAAAGACCAGTGAGAGCTGGACAACCTGGTCAGTGGGATTGGCATGGGCAACGGATGGGAGATGGAAGCAAGCAGGCCAGCTTGGGACCTGGGACCTGAGGGATAGTGTGAGGTGTGGGCAGTGAGGCAGAAAATGGTCAGTGCTAATGGCCAGGAGGGATTGACTCAAAGAGTCCTTAGATGCTCTGGGGAAAGGTGCCTGGGCTTTAATTTGTCCACAGTATTACTGATGTCAGTGGGGGATGAATTCTCTAGGGGCCTTTGACGTACCCTATATAATAAAAGGGTAATACGCAAATAGACCGAATGGTAGACCAACTGAACAACCAATCAAAGTGCAATAATGCTAATGAATGCTAAGGCTGCTCAATAGCTCGCTATGATGTGCACTGACCACTGGGGGCAGATGCTCTGACAGGTAGGTTAGCTTGCTGTTGGGGTCTGGCTGATCAGGAATGAGCGAGATGGGCCAGACACACCCTGGAGCTCTCCTGCGGTTCCTCCTGGGCCCAATGGTGCACTGGTGGGGTACCTCAGCCTGGCCTGTACCCTCTTGGACCCCTTGGAGGATGTCAGAGAGCCAGTTTCAGCCTGATCCTGCAGGCTACACCCCTTGGGCTCATGGTTGGTGAGTCTCCCCATCGGGACTGATTGGGCATGAGCCCGCAGCAGGCACAGTGGGGCCGGGATAAGCGGGAGTGGCAGGTAGGAACTGCAGGCAGACCCGGATTGTGGGTTTTAGTCCAATCCCTGCAGGCCACCCAGAGAGACCCCACCCATGCACGAATTTATGCACTGGGCCTCTAGTTCTTATATGTTAGTGGGAGAAGAGGCTAGAGCCAACAAGACTAGTTATAGGATATGACAACAATTTCAAAAACCATTGGGTGACCTACCTTGGATAGTAGAATAGAAATAGATAAGGGGAAACAGATACATGAGATGTTGAGAATATTTCCCATATATCTATTCCCTTCTCTGTTCTTAGGCCAAATAAATTCCTCCATTGAAAAACATGCCCCTCCTTTGCTGGTTTAGGCCTCTATGCCTCTGTACTTATGTTTTCTCTGCCTCAAGTTTTCTCTACCTATGCATCCTTCAAAACCTTGCTCAGATGTAAACCCTCCAGAAAGTCTTTCCTCACTGCAAGCATGACAGAGTTAATGATCCCACCTGTGTATCACCTTTATACCTTGTACCCAGTTCGGTCGGGTCATCAGTGTCAGTGTAGTTTGTCTGCACATCCACCTGCCCTGGTAGAGAGGGAACTCCTCAATGGTTGAGCTATTTTCACCTTTGTGTTCTTGTGCCTAGGGGCAATGCCTGACACACACGAAGCAGGATGTTGAATTAATGACTATTTGATGATTGACACATTAGTCTCTGCACTCTTTGTTAGCTATGTGATGCCCAATAGAAGTAAGCTACACTTGACATTCTCTCTCAGATGAGGTACTTTGTTCTGAAGAATACCTTCAATTTAAGCTTTATTTTTATAAAAATAATGTGTGTCTCATTTGGCAAGTTTGAAACACCCAAAACAAGCACACACAAAATGCTTGGGAAACAGGCAAAAAAAAAAAAAAAAAAAAAAAAAGCAGAGAGGAGAAGCACGTGGGGCCATTGGCCTATAGGCACTGTATTTTCCTGAGTATGATCAGGCGAAATGAAACACCCAGACTGGGACAAAGTTTTAATTCCCCTCCTTCCATTAACTCACAAAAGGCGCCAATAGGAAAAACACTCTGAAAGTGGTAAGGCACACCATAAAAGGCATATTATTAATTCTTCCCTGATGGTAAAACACGGTCTTGTGAATTAAATGCTAGCTTCCCATGCTCACCCAAAGAAAAAGATGACTTTAATATCAAATGTATTCCTTTCACTTACTAAGACATACATTAATTAGGGAGAAAATATTTTCCAAAATATAAACTTCCATCTGTTAATAAGCACAAATCTTCACAGAAAAGTAGGAAGGATATGGAGGCTAGCAGCTTAACCTTAGATGGGAAGCCATCTGTGACTTTCAAATAGGCATTTTTACTAACTGGAGGTGGCACACTGTTGTGAAATGCTAAATTAAAGACCGCCAAACATTATTGTGGCTTCAAAAAGTAGTTAAAGGCTTCAATAAGCACACTTTTATCACAAGAACACACAGTCTAAAGCCAAAATAGTTCAGTTTAATGTGCCAAAAATATGCTCACCCCATACATTGTTAGGAAAAAAATCTAAAATTTGCTGCTAATTCATTTGATGGCAGCCAACATCTCCTATCTTCCTTGGCAAGAGGGCCCCTTTTCTATACCGTGTTTTGCACACAGAAATCTGCATAGAATGATTTGCATACCAAAAACACGTTTGTAAAAGAAACTGTTTTCATAGAGGTCAGGGAGAGATGGGGTTGCCACTGTTGGCTTCTGTGCACACATCCCCAGGCTGCTTGCGTTTCATTTCCCACAAAGCATTGTGTACTTTATGATACACTAAAAATTAAAGCAAATATATCTTGTATATATCAAAGAACAACCATAACAACAATATCAACAGAGTCTAAATCTTTCCATGTTAACAACCTTCATCTTTTTACTAAGGGGCTGGTAATGTGTTATAATATATTAAGCTTTCATTTTATATTATACATTTTACATAAATTGTTGCTAATTCTCATAATAAGTCTTCAAGGTAGGTGCTGTGGTTCCCCATTTTACACATGAGAAAACCGAGGCTTGGGGAGGTGAGGTAACTTGCAGGGGGAAGCCTGATTTGGAATCAGGTCTAACTGCTCAGCCCTTTCCTACATGACCCCCATCCCTCCACCCCTCTCCCCACCATCACTGTCTCTTTTCCCCCAGTTTGCCAAATACCATTATTTCATATCCAAGGGCCGAGTCTACCAGTCTGGGGCTGGTAGGAAGTCACGCTGGAAGAGGTATACCACTTGGTTTCCTGGCATTTCTTTTTCCTGACCAAATCCGGGAAACATCCAGTCTGGAGGCTCAGTGAAGGAACCCAATAAACTAGCTCAGTGACAGACATGGGGTGAATGGGCAATGGCCTGTGATTCAGAGGGTGTCAGGGGGGAGAGACGGATTGGTCGCTGCACAAAGAAGGTACATGGTAGTTGAGATGCAACGGAACCCTCCCGCTCGGTGCCCATGCGCTATCACCAATTCAGTGCCAGCCCAGCTGTATTCTTGAAAACACAGAATGGTTTTGTGTGTGCTTAATTATAATGCTACTTACAGAGAATTTATCAGCAGCAAATCAGATGCTTGATGCACTTCTTAAGAAAAAACATGGTGGTGGCTTTTTGAAATTTGTTCATGAATCCTGGATGTATCCTTTGGATTATTCCAGTAGATAGCATTTGAAAGAAATCAGCCATTTCTAGAAAGTCAATGGGAGACAAGTACAGAATGAAAAGACTGAGGATGACTGCAAAACATTTGCTTGTTTTTACTATAAGATGTTTGCCGATGTTTGCCTGAGGAAGCAGGGGGAGATTTTTACCTAGTTTCTCTTTTTCAGCAAATTGCAAAATGCATGTCTAATCATATCTCATTGTCCATTATCACCATTGTCCAGAGATTTCTGGCTTTGGTACTTTATTATGTATTAGTCTCTGTTAGAAAGCAGTTTTTCCGACACTTTCAGTAACAAATCCCTTTGGATAGGATCCATAGCAGGCCTGCCTCGTAGCAAGTTCCAGGCTAAAGCAAGTAATGTGACGGCAAACTCTTTGGAGGCAGACAGGCCTGGTTTGAATCCTGGTTTCAGCACTACACTTTAACCTTAATCTCTCTGGCTCGCAGTTTCCTCATCTGCAAAATAAGAGAAAGAATATAAGGGCAGACCCCGACTGCCTGCCCAACAACAATTTCCCCCTTTCTTCTTTGCTAACAGCAACAACAACAACAAATCTGATTTTGTCCAGGTACTAATGTGCCAAATCCCAGCAAAAGCTTTACATTGATCTGCATCCTCCTTAGCTGTTGTCAGTGATTGGTTTACAGAACGTTTGCCACCTATTTCTGCCCAATGAGGCTGGAGGGGAAATCTTCCAGAAGCTCCTGAGAAAGATTTCCCCTTGGATAAGGCACATAAAGAGAAAGCCATCTTCTTTTGCAGCCCCTGCCCCTGCTCCCTCTCTGGATGCCGCTGTGGAGCAGCCCTCTCTTGACCATGAGAGGAATCGATACTGACACATCAAACATGGCAGAGTGCCTGGCTGCTGTGGGGCACGGTTCTATTCCCGGCCACAGCACAGGCCTGGGTTGTGGGCTCAATCCCCAGTGCGGGGCACGCAGGAGGCAGTCGATCAATGACACTCTCATTGTTGATGTATCTTTCTCTCTCCCTCTCTCTCTCCCTGACTCTTGGAAATCAATAAAAATGTATTAAAAAAAAGATGGCAGAGGAGAAGGACGGAAAGAGCCAGGTTCTTGGCTATAACACTGATCTATTAACAACCTTCATTCACCTACCTCCAGATTTCTTGTTAACCATAAATATCTTTGTGGTGTAACCTGATGTGGTTTGGGTTCTGTGTTGCTTGCCGCCGCCCCCCCCCCCCCCCCGCCAAAAAAAATAAATCCCAATTTATACAAATACCAACTTTATAAGATGGTTGTAAATAAATGATACAGTGTATGTAAAACGCTCAGCACAATACCTGGCATAGTAAATGGTTGTTAGAAATATTAGTAACATTTATCAAACATAAGTAATGATCTAAAAGATCAAAAGTTTCAAAAGACAACATATAAGATGAATGGCATCGATTTAACATGACTCAAAAGCTTTATATTCTTGGTAAGGAAAGGGGAGACACTGAGGAATAAGACAGCGATTACAGCAACAAACCCTCCTCTCGGGGAGTAAGATGTAACCGCAGCCAGAGCACAAACGCTATTGGGAGATGAAAGCACTGGGGTTCCTTGCCAGGTTTCCATCCACCCTCTCACAGACAGACAATCACCCTGTCAGCAGCTTCAATTCATGTCTGAACACTAACAATTACGTGCATGTGAATTACCAGCCTTGCAAAGGGGCAGGGTTCTGTCAACCCACAGAATATCTTTCTAGAATAGTAAAACTTACTAGTATTTTCCAAACACCTAAATTATTTCTTAAAGGCAGGAAAGATAGATATACTGATCTATATTAAAAACATACTAATTTAGGAATATCATTTTCTTAGATATAGCCTATCATTTTGGAACAGTGTGGTAAACTCACAGGACTACATATAGTTTACAGATGAAACCACGAATTTTTGAAACAACATACTATAACACAAAGTAGGATTACAGGAAGATAACATGTGAAAGAACCTAGATTATAGAGGTAATATTATACAGTAGATACTCAATAAATAATTTTAAAGTAAACCATATTTTTTTTCTTCACTTTGTTTTAGCAAAGATGCCTTTGACAAGAGTTCCAACTAACAATGACGATTAAACACGCACACACATCCATATCCACTAGAGTCAATATACAGCCATTCAAAAGCCCCACACCTTCTATAGCTATGGTAATATATAGCAGGCATTGATTTTCATAACTGATGGCCATGTGGCTTTATAAATCCCTGAATTATTAATCATATTCAGTCTACTATAAAAGACAAGTAATCAAACATTTGAACAAAAATTCATCAAGAACTGAAAACAAAAGGAGATTTCTGGTTACCTTGCAGTTAATGAAATAAAACTAACTCCTGAACACTTTGGTTAACTCAGATTTTACTTGTATGCTATACACACCACACACCTGCTTTTCTCAAAATCTATCTGTCCCCCTTTCTTTACAATAAAGGGTAAAATTGTTAATAGCTCAACTCACCTGTGAAATGATTCAAATTTAGTGATCTCTGCATCTTTAAAGACTAAGATAGCTTTCATTCGTTAGAGGCCGTTTCCAGAATTTACAACCTGGTAGATTTTTTCTTCCTCATCTGAATGGAGTTTAACAGGACATTGTCAGAGCCAGAAGTTTACTTTTGTAGGGGTAAATTCGAACTAAATGAATGACAAAGCCTGGAGTGACCCTCTTCCTGTTTCACATTTCATTTCATACCACCCTCTCTGCAGCTGAATGACTCAAAACAAAGGAAATTTCTCTAAGTTCCATGGAACTATCAGGCTTTCCCACCCCCCCTCTCTATCTATCTATCTATCTATCTATCTATCTATCTATCTATCTAACTTTACACACACATACATATGTCTGTATTTTAATTGATTTCAGAGAGGAAGGAAGAGAGAGAGAGAATTAGAAACATCAATGATGAGAGAGAATCATTGATCAGCTGCCTCCTGCACACCCCACACTGGGGATCGAGCCACAACCCGGGCATGTGCCCTGACTGGGCATCAAACTGTGACCTCATGATTCATAGGTTTATACTCAACTACTGGGCCACTTTGGGCCATCAAGCTTTCTCCTTCTTTAGGGCAAGTGCAAGTGGGCACATATAGTGCCCACTGCCATATATATTCTCCAGGCCAGTCTAACTTCCACGTATCCTCTAGGTCTCATCTCAGCCATCACTTGGATGTACAATCTTAAACATCCTATGATTCTTTGCAGCACTTTGCATAAGTTTATTTTTTCTACTAGTCTGTAAGCTCCACAAAGGTAGAGCCATGTACAGTTGACTCCTGAACAACATGGATTTGAACTGTGTGGGTCCATTCATATACATAGATTTTTTCCAATAAATACTGTAAGTATATTTTCTCTTCCTTATGATTTTCTTAATAATATTTTCTTCTTTCTAGCTTACTTTATTATAAGAATAAAATACATATAATATAATACACATAATATACAAAATGTGTGTTAATTAACAGTTTATGTTATCAGTAAGGCTTCTTCTGGTCAACAGGTTATTGGAGGTTAAGTTTTGAGGGAGCCAAAAGTTATACATGGACTTTTGACTGTGTGGAAGGTTGGCACTCCAAACTCCCATGTTGTTCAAGGACCAACTATATTATGTCACCACAAAAACCTTTCTGCCTAGCACAGTGCTTGGCACATGGTAGTCGTTGATCTATAGTGTCATAGAAGGTATGGGAAGAATTATCAAATTGCCTCTAAAATTTTAGACACTCTTATCGCTGAAGGTCTCAAAATATAATAACCCAATATAAACACACACATACACACAAACCTTAGTTATAATTATACCTAGTTATAATTATACTATACGAAATCGTGCATGGGTGGGATCCCTCTGGGTGGCCTGCAGGGATTGGGCTGAAACCTGCAGTCCAACACTGCCTGTAGCTCCTACCTGACACTCCCGTTCATCCCAGCCCTGCTGAGCCTGCCATGGGCTCATGCCCAGTCAGTCCCAATCAGGAGAGGCTTGTGCTGCTGCAGCAGCACTCCCCAGTCATGAGCCCTGCGCCTGGCACTCTCCCAAAGGGAATAGCTTGCAGGATCTCTGACATCCTCCAAGGGTCCCGTATTGCGAGAGGGTGCAGGCCAGGCTGAGGGACCCCACTGTTGCATGATCGGGCTTGGGAGGGACCTCGGGAGGGCTCTAGGGCATGTCAAGCCCATCTCATTCAGTCCCAATTGGCCCGACGCCAGCAGCAAGCTAACCTACATGTCAGAGCATCTGCCCCCTGGTGGTCAGCACACATCAGAGTGACTGATCGACCAGTTGATTGTCTGCCTCCTGGTGGTTGGTGCATGTGATAGCAAGCAGTAGAGCAGTCTTATCATATTATTAGCATACTAGGGGCCCGGTGCATGAAATCAGTGCACTGGGGGTGGGTGGTCCCTCAACCCAACCTGCCCACTCTCACATAATGGGAGCCTTCAGGGGATGTCCAACTGATGGTTCACCCCCAGCCTGCCCAAGGCCTAAAGCCTCTAGCGAGGCTTCACCCCAGCCATCACCCTGCCCAGCTCAGCCCCGGCTGCCTGCGACCACCTGTCCCCGGAGGCTGGGCACTCACCGCCACTTCTGCTCACAGCGCCTAGGGGCCCGGTGCTCCCTGCCGCTGCCACCACCACTGCTGCTGCCACCGCTTCCCCTCACAGCACCCAGGAGCTGGGCGCTCGCTGCCACCACCATTTCATCTCCACCCCCGGGGCCCGGCAATCATGCCACTTGGCCCTGCCCCCACTCCTGATTGGCTGGTGGCATAGCCAATCAGGAGCGAAGGTACGGTCAAATTTGCACATTTCTCTCTTATTATATAGGATTATGCTTTGATAGGTTGTTTGGTTGTTCTGCAGTTCATTCTATTTGCATATTAGCCTTTTATTATATAGTACTAGGGTCTTGGTGCACAAAATTAGTGCACTGGAGGTGGGTGGTCCCTCAGCCCAACCTGCGCCCTCTCACATACTGGGAGCCCTCAGGGGATGTCATACTGATGGCTCACTCCCGGTCTGCCCAGGCTCCACCCCAGCCCCAGCCTGCCCAAGGCCGGAAAGCCTCTGGCTGAGGCTTTCCGGCCTTGGGCAGCAGCCATCTTGATTAGGGGTTAATTTGCATATCGATCCTGACTGGCTGGTGAGTGTGGCTTGTGGGTGTAGCAGAGGTACAGTCAATTTTCATATTACTCTTTCATTAGATAGGACTAGAAGCCCTATACATGAATCTGTGCGCCAGTAGCTTGTCAGTAGCTCACTGCTCTGCCCTCCTGTAGCTCCCCCCCTGTCCCCCTACAGCTTGCTGCCCTGCCCCCTCCTGTAGCTCTCTGCCACCTGCTTGTAGCTCACTGCCCCACCATCCTGCTGATCTGTGATCCAGTCATTACTTGGTCGGTTCATTACGCTTCATGGCGTAATGACCATTTGCATATTACATCTTTATTATATAGGATTGTTAGTACCCTCTCTAACTCAACCAGCCATCCAAATATTAGTACTGAGGAAAACAAGATAAAGCCTTGTAAATAACATTAAAATTGAATTTTTCTTTCAAACAGTTCTTTGCTTATGATTTTAAAAAATAATTGATCTGTAAGACCACATAAAGCAAGCATACTATAAATGAATGGCTGCCTATCAAAATGTGATCATCTGACTTCTATGATTATTCTTGCTTTTCAAAGGCTCAAAAGAAATACTTCCTAAAGAGACACTTGTTCAAGAAGAAATACTCATTAATACCTTGTTTTCTAGCTTTATCAATGTAGTAATAACATGTAAATGTGGCATTTGTTCTTCAAGATTTTACCTACTCTCTTTATTCATTTCTCAAAGGACAGACCAATGGATGAGATTACAGTATCCCATCATAAAATTAATGTCATATACTTGAAAAAGCTACTTTTGTCACCACCTGGTGGAATAGATAACTGACCTAAGCCAGCTTTTTTAGCTGTAGGAACTAAAGATTAGAAGAAAAATTAGAACATGTGATAGTAAAGCTTCTTGTTAAAACTGCAGTACCACAATTTTTTAAAAAATTAAAAAGCACTGTTTTTATGATCATCAGTTCCTTCAAGTTAGGATTGAGACACTGGCCTGGTATGGAAAATAATTTAAATATTAAATTAAATGCACTTAAGTATTTTGCAGTTTAATTACTTCTAAGCAATTATGCCATAGGTTTTTCACAATTGAGACATATACTAGTAGTACAATGTTTCATTAGTAAAAGGATAGGAAAGTTCATAGTATATACAGATAGAAAATTTTAAAAATTTGGAGATACTATAAAAAGCAATTTATGAAAAGGGTAGTCATTGTGCTGAAAGGCTGGACTAGAGTAATGAAGAAAATGTGAACTCTGATTCAGACTGTATCTCTTAGCTATATGATTGTGAGCAAGTGGCCTAGCCTCTGAGTATATAAAATGGACTACTGCAAGGATTCAGAAAATAAATATAAAATGTCTGAAAATATCAGATGTATATTATGGCTTTCTAATAGAGATGCTTGATTTCAAAGAGTAATTATTATAAACAAGGTAAAACAGAAATTTAAGTTGTCCCAAAGAAATAATAACTAGGGGAAAAAATCCCTAATGATTCTGAACTCACATTTTCTTTAATTAAATTACTTTTTATTCTTCATTATTAACTATCCTGGTACTATCAGACAAACATTTGTAAACTACCCCCAACAAAAAATGAATAGAAATCTGGGGACTAAATATGAAATTTTTTGACACAACTTAAGTAAACTCATTTTCTTGACCATGTTCATGACAGCCAGAATCATGGTAAACAGTTTTTACTTAGATTATACTTCTCTAAACATAACACAGAAATTATATGGTATTGCCAACTGAACAATCATGAAATACCACAGACCAGAACAAGTGGTGTCTTACTACTTTGAAACTCCATAGATGTTGTATTAATCCCCTAAATTATATTACTGATAGAAAATACTTTACTTAATAAATCAGTGACCAAAGAAATGTCCTATAAACATTTTACAAGTCAACACTATATGGAAATATATGTTTTAAAGTCTTGCAAACATGAACCTGCACAATTTAGTTCCTTGAAATGTTTATCATTCTTCTTCATTGAGAACTATCTATTCTTTACAACAAACCTGGACACTAACTACCTAAAGAAAGCTAAAGTGTCTTAACAATTGATACTGACCCTTCCCCTGCTCCCTCCCCAATAATAAATAAACATAGAAGCACTAAATATAAATTTAATTCCATTCTCATTCACAAGTTCTGACATTTTCCCTCCAAGTTCTTTATTATCCAACCATGTCATACTTACTTAAATCTAGACGGTTTTTAACTTCTGTTAACCATTAAACAACTTATCAAATACTTAAAACACTAACATATTCTAAGTTTGTAGTCCTTAACACAATTATTAAGGCAATCATGTAACATTTTGGTAAATTGTATTGAACAGAATATTTCTTATTCATGTTTACAAACATCTCTAATTCACAGAATTTCACTAATTTTACTTCCCTAGAGATGTGAAGACTACAGAAAACTGAAAATGTGTCTTATGAACCTCAATCACTGTAAAGATCACTAAAATATCTACCAAAATAAATGAATGGAATTTGTTATATTAAAAGCGAGATTTTTTTTCCTTCCAAAGTCACCAAAACCATTCCTTATAATTCAACAAAAAATTGTTGCAATTTGTAGGGGGTTTTTTTGTGTGTGTTAATGTTAGGGTGGTATGATCTTTGGATGGATGACTGTTGGAAGCTGAGTTACACAAAAGAAATAATAGAGAACAGAGGCTTTTTCTTTACATACTTATTCCCAAAGCCTGCCCTTCATCTCATTTTGGTTTTCCACATTGATCCAATTGTAGCACTTCCTGGAGAGAGCTATGTCCTAACTAGCAACATCAGGAAGAGAATTGGACAAAGCAAAACGAGAAAATGCTCATGTCATCTCATCTCATGTCTCTTTGAAAACAATGAATACATTCTAAGGTATCAAGCACTAAGTCACAATTTAACCTTTAATAGCTTTTACCTGTAATGGACGTGAACAGGAGATACCGAATGAGTCTATCTATTCAATAGGTATACGATTTCTATTGAGATGAATACCATGTAGCAGAATTTTAATTGGTTCCCTCTCCTGCATAGTTGTGATGACCTTAAAACCTCATTAGTAGGCTATTCAGTAGTGATGCTTGGATAACCTCCACTGGGTGGCGAATCAAAGGAGATACTATCTAAAGACACGAAATTACCTAACATTAATTCCTGTTAAGAGATTTCCCCCTGAAAAACTACTGAATTAAAGCCACCGCTGCCGATTCCCCGAAGATAATGGTTCAAAGCCCCAAATTCCCTTGGATTGCCAAAAAGGAATCAATCATTTAAAGAGAACAAGTCCTTGCACGTGAAATCACCTCTCCAAAAAGCGTTAACATTTTACACACGAATAGTGTCCCAACGCCATCTCCCACTGGATCGAAATGCGGGCTTGAACGAACGATCCACGCCTATTTCTGCTTCTTGAAGGACTGCGGCGCCTGCGGGACGGGAGGGCGAGGCAGGTTGAGATAGACCTTGACAGAGTCGTAGATGAACCACTGCAGCGCCGTCAGGGTGCCGATCATGAGGATCCGGGCGAACAGGCCCTTCCACAGGCCCCCGAGCCCCAGTTTGCGGAGAACTTCCCAGGCCGTGCTTCCTTTCTCCTTGTTCAAAACGGAAACCACCGAGTCGGCCGGATGGGACACGATGGCGCAGAAGACGCCAGCAATGTAGCCGGCCACGAAAGTGACGGCGAGCTGCTCGGCTTTGGTGCACTGGCTCTGGGGTTTGGGCACCACGTACTTGTAGAGGGCCTCCACGGTGCGCTCGAAGCAGGCGAACTTCATCATGGTGTAGGGGATCTGCCTCATCCAGAGCGGCGCCACGCCCTTGTAGAAGGCCCACAGGCCCTCCTCGCCGTACATGCGGGGCACCGCGGCCCGCAGCGTTCGGGCATAGCCCGGCTGCGTCTGCACGCGGACCTTCACCGCCTCCATGGGCGACAGGGCCATGTCGGCGAAGAACTCGGCGCTGGCCGAGGCGCCCAGGTACAGGCCGGTTCTCCACTGGTAGGCCCTCTCCGGGCCCAGCAGCTCCGCGTAGCGGATCTTGAAGACCTCGTAGAGGCCGAACTTGAAGAAGCCCTGCATGGAGTAGCCCAGGAAGGTGGGGGCCCAGCCTCGGGCCAGGCCGCGCACCCCGTCTTCCTGCACCGTCACAGCGAAGCCGCTCAGGATGCTCTTGTATTTGCCCGAGTCCACCTGCATGCGGCACTTGACCAGGTCCAGGGGCACGATGGCCGTGTGCGTCAGCCCACAGCTCACCATCCCGCCCAGGCCGCACAGGAGCAGGTATCTCGGAGAGCCGTATTCATTGCTTTGGTCCACCTTCTTCACCTTCTCCACAGAGACCGCCTCCCGCTTGCTTCTGTGCCTACTCTTTAGGTGCAGGGGTGGTTTAACGTCGCCGTCACACATGGCTACGCTCTGTCTAAGCACACAAGTCCCTAGGCCTCCTTCCTCCCTCAGGAGCAGGGGCGCCTGCGTGGTGAGCTTCCCCTCGAGCCGCAAAACCAACGGCTGGAAGGAGCGGGCGGCCCAGGTTTCCGTCAATGCTCCAACCGCGCAGGCGCAGCTGCTACCGGCTGGGAGCGGTGAAGGCCTAAGCCCACTCGCGAGAGTTTACGAATTTCACTGCGCGCCGCCGGCTCACCCTCCGCGAAGGGGCTTCTGGTAACAACGGGAACCCCGCCCCTCAGCCCTTAATGGCCCGCGGCCCCCAGGTCTTACTTTGGGCGCCCGGAAGGCTTTGTGTGCCCGGGTGGCAGCCGCTCCGCTACTTAGTGCTCCATGAAGATACTAAAAAAGTAAACCAACAAGTACAAACACGAGTAAACACATGAATAGGCGAGTAAATAGATGAGGAGGTTGGCGAGAGGGTGAAGAGTCTCCATGCACCGTGTCTTCCTGAGAGGCCTTTCTGGAGTCTTTCGGGAATGGTCATCTCCATGGCAACAGAGTTTTCCATGGGGGAAATGGGCAGAAAGAACTAAGAATCTGGCGTTAGAGGCCCGGTCTTGAGGCTTCCAGTGTTACATAATAGTCATTTTTTTTTTTGGCTGTTTGTTTGCTTTTTGTTTTTTTATTCCTTATTGTTCAAAGTATTACATATGTCTCCTTTTCCTCCCATTGACTTCTCTCTGGCCACTCCCACCCCCCAATACATGCCCTCATCCCCCTACTGTCTGTGCCCATTGGTTATGCTTATATGCACGCATACAAGTCCTTTGGTAGTTCTCTACCTGCCTCCCCCCCAACCCCGCCCTTCTGGGGTTTAATGGACTGTTACACGCTTCTGTGTCTCTATTTGTTCTTCAGTTTATGTTGTTCACTATATTCCACAAATGAGTGAGATCATGTGATATTTATCTTGCTCCCCATGTCCATGCTGTTTTGAATGGTAAAACTTCCTTCTTTTTTATAGCAGCATAGTATTCCATTGTGTAGATGTACCACAGTTTTTTAACCCACTCCTATGCTGATGGGCATTTAGTGTGTTTTCAAATCTTAGCTATTGTAAATTTGCATAATATTCTTATCTGGCAGGTGGGGGTGACATTTTCCTTCCCCCAACACTCATACTTCATTCCTATTTTCCCTCCAAGAAGCATGGAAGTAAACTGAGGGTGGATGGGGAAGCTGGTTATTTTTATTCATTAGGTATTTTTTTTCATTGACTACTGAATGCCTGCCATGATTGTCAATATTATGAAAATAAGTCAGAAATCCTCTCTTCCCCATAGGGAGCTGGCAGTCTCATTCGCCTGGAAAATATGAACTAAGTGACTTCATGTGTAAATCAGTAGTATACATTAATTCACTCACCCACTGTATACTAGCAGGGTTGGAGGTTTAGGAAAGAGCTAGATACATTCCTACTTCTAAACAAGGAGCTTTCAAAAATCAGTACTGTGTGATCAGTAATATAACAGAAGTTTGAAAAAAGTTCTGGATAAACAATGAGGAGCAATTGATCCTGCCTGATGAGGTTAAAGAAGACTTCCCAGAGGAGATGACAACATAGCTGTCATGAAGGATGCATAGAAAGCTGCCATGTAAATAAGAACAGAAAGGTAATTCCAGATAAGGGTAAACATGAATGCCTGACCTGTTGAGGAGAGGAGAGTAATTCAACATGGTGGAAACTTGAAAGGGTTGAGTCTGGAAAAAAAGAATTGGGTCAAGTTAGGCAAAGCCTTAATGCCTTGTTCAGGACTGTGATTTATGTTTTTTAGAAGTGAGAACCATAGACAACCTGCATCAGAATCACCTGGGATGCTTTATTTAAAATCCTAGATAACATCCTACACCTTCTGAATGAGAATCTCTGAGGGTTGGAATATACAATTTTAATAAGCTCCCTTCAATATATTCTTCATTAAACTTCACTAAATTTTGAAAACCACAGTATGTTAATGACAGAAGGTCAAAGACTTATTTTAAGTTTTTCTGATCAAGAATTCAGTAGTGCCGGGCCAGCATGGCTCAGTAGTTGAGCGTCAACCTATGAATCAGGAGAGTTCAATTCCTGGTTCAATTCCCAGTCAGAGCACACGTCCAGGTTGTGGGCTTGATCCCCAGTGTGGGGCATGCAGGAGGCAGCCGATCAGTGATTCTCTTTCATCATTGATGTTCCTATCTCTTGAGCCCTCTCACTTCCTCTTTAAAATCAATAAAAATTTTTTTTTAAAGATTTCAGTACTTAAATACTGAACTAGATGTGTATACAACTCTGAAAATCCATCAAACTGTGCACTTAAGATTAGTGCACGTATGTGTGTTTTACCATAATTTTTACACATGGCTGGTATAAAATTCTAACCACAAACTAGGATAATGACTAGAGCAGAGACAGATATAAATTTTCTCGATCAACATATTTTATTGAACTCCTGTCCTTATTATATTCTTATACCAGTGTTTAATTAAGTGAGCAGAACATTAGACTGAGGTGGTTCTGATGCCTCAGTAGTCTGCCTAAGGGAACCAAAACCTAAGCCTATAAACTCCTCAAGGCTAAGAAACTGAAACTTAAGGACAGCCAACTAAGACAACCAACCACAAATAGCCAACTCAGGCTTTCCCAAATAAGGGAACCACTTAAGTTATAGCCAATCGAATCATTTCCTTCAGCATCTTCTCTATGAAAGCCTTTCCCCAGCTCCTGTCATTAGAGTAGTTCTAGTTTTTATTTGGCACTGCTTGATTGGAATCAATGTTTGCTCAAATAAACTCTTAAAATTTTTAATATGCTTCAGTTTATCCTTTATCACCAGTAACTTCAATGTCAAAGAGAAGACACCCTCCTTGAGTCATAAGGAAACGATTAGGGAGCAAAAAATCTTAGTACAATCATTTTGGCCTTGAAAAATTCAACTCACCCAACAAAATATTATTCCTTAGTATTTGATTTGGGGCAGGGAGAGGAAACGGGGACAGAAAGGGGTGACTAGAAAAAGTCCAAAAAGGCTCCTGGGGAAGAGGGCCAATAATGAATAAAAGGTTGAGAAACACTGCACTGTAGCATCCTCTTGGAGATTCACAGGGTACATGAACATATTAAAGAGAATTTCCATAGTAAAGAACTTTAACTTCATTCATTGAGGGTTTCCTAATTTTATTAGATCTCAAACACTCTCTTTTTATATGATACCTATTCACATTTTACAGGCATAATCTTCCATGGAGCATATTTCGGGAAATGCTGAACTGTAAAAAAATGGAACTTAAAGAAAATAAGGAGGGGAAGTATAGGTGTTTTTCCTCTCTTTTCCACATCCAGCATGAAGAGAGAAAGTGTGGGTTCAGTTTCTGAGTAGAGGAGCTGGGGATTAAGAAAAATAAAGAATAGAAGACACAGAAATAGAAATAAAAAGCTGGGGCCAGGTGGGACATCTGTTCTCTCTGATGGAGGGACAGCGACCCCAAACTCAAACAGCAGCAGTTTATTTATATTCCACAATACAAAGGGGTTTCTCCAACATCAGGATCAAAGGAGTTTCAGTGGGCCCAGGCCCTATTTATTCCCCCATTCCCAGGGCAAGACTGGATTTACATTCCAAGGCCCTCTCTCTGACATCTGAGGCAAAGTTAAGGCCAAGCTGATAACGTATTCAGCCTTGCTGGTGAATGTGTTTTTCCAAGACGAGGCTTTGCCAGGCACCTGGGATTCAGCCGTCAATGATTTAAAGAATGCTGAGGTGTCTTGCGTGGGGGCGCCCTCCACATGGAAGGGTAGAAGTAATAATAGCAGCTACCATTTACTTAGGTCTCTATTTTCTAAAGGTGCAACTTAGATGTTTTGCTAGCATGTAACACAGATCACTGGCTATTTTATGAAAACAGAGGTTAAATCAATTTATCTCATTTGTATGAGCTACTCGTTCTGTGCCATTAAAATATTGTGAAATAACATGTACAAGTTGAAGAAAACAATCTAGAAATCTTCAGGACCAAAATGTTCTGGAACGATTCTTAGTTCAATCACTTGACTGCAACATAGCCATAAGGTTTTTAAAAACTGAATGTAGCCTGGAAGAATATTTTGCCATTACAGAGTATACATCTACCATTATGAAGTTTATCTCTATGGTATTTATTTAATACAGGGCAACATTTCTCTTTTGAAATCATTATTTCACTTTTGCTGTGTTCTTCTTACTAACTTAACTAACAAGGCCACATATAGACTTTTATGTTCTCTTTGTTATAAAGAGAAGAGAGTTAAAATGTATTCATTCATTCAACAGGTTTTTATTAAGTTCCTATTATGTGCCAGGCACATTTAAATTAATATTACAAAGCAGAACTAATAATATCCTACATTGTCCCCAAACAGAATTTTCATAAGCTCTAAAACAGAATCATAGTGTACAGGGTACACAATAGCCAATGCTTCTTGAGTACCTACTCTTTGAAAGGTGATTTATTTATTTATTTATTTATTTATTTATTTATTTATTTTTACAGTATAACTTATATTTAATAGTAGTGCATATGTTTTCCTTCCCCCGCCCCCAGTATCCTCCCCGCAGCCTCCCTTATCCCCCAGCACATGTTCCCACCTGCCCCTCTCCCCACCCCAGTGTCTTTCATTCATTGGTTATGCTCATATGAATGCATACAAGTCCTTCGGTTGATCTCCCCCAGCATCTGCCTCCCACCCACCCCAGCCTTCCCCCTGTAGCTTGACAGCCTGTTCAAGGCCACCCTGTCTCTATAGCAATCACTCCTCCCCTGTTTCTTTTCTTCAAAAATATCTTGCCTCTGCATACTAGAAACAAATGTGTAAGAACAAAAATTGTTTGAGTGTCAGTTTCAATGTCCAACTGTTCTGAGTCCCAGTTTCAATGTCAAATAGTTCTTTATGTGTACATGTCAGCAGTGGTATCCAGATGGTGGACACATCGTGGCAATGCAAGATCCATCCTCTCTGGTTTGGTCCTGGGCCGCCTGCAGCCATGCACAGCTGCCGACTGCTAGCATGGCAAGGTGTCGTCAGCGTCCCCCATCTTTGGACCGTCCTCGTGACTGGAACAGACCCGTCAGTTCCTCACTGTCGCAGGAACCCATATGGTCTCGGAGTTGTTCTCTGAAAACACACAAACACATTCTCGACCAAAAGTTAACAAAGGGATCCTCTCTTCTTTGCCAGGTGATTTAAATATCTCTAGAACAACCACACAAAACACACATTCTTCCCATTTTATAGATATGAAGTAGCAGACACTGTTGTTGTCTACACAAAAGCCAATTTCCTATTCCTCTCTGGTAACAGAACCTCTGCTTGTTCAAGTATCTGGCAGATTAAAAAAAAAAATCTCTATATCACATTTGTTTACTTTCTTCTCATCACATTTTTATTTGCATGTGGCATATTTTATTAATGGACCATAAATATTTAGGTCCGTTAATGGTGTCTCCACTCCATTACACAAATATCTATATGCAAGATGTGCTTATCCCTGACGGTGTTTTTGTGTATGTCCTTCCACTTTCCTCTGCCAGTTCAAGTTGGCTTACAGAACCAGGAGCAAAGTATGTACACCAGCAAACTTTCCTTTATTAACCTACCTCTCTTATATTTTTCTGATAATTGTAGTACTTAAGTAGTGTGCTAGACATTCATTTGTAGTTTAGACTGATAAATTGTCATTTTAAAAAACATTGCTTGCTTTGTATATCTATCTCCTCGTTGTTCAGTGTTCTGTCTATTCTCAGTGGGTACTGGCCAACTCATCAGTGAGAGTGAATTGGAGTAGTTATGTGAATTACTCTCTCAGCTTTAACATTTACAGTGAATTTAAGCAGGACTTCATCTGCCATCATGAATCTCTATATCCACCTAAGAATTTGGAGAATATAGTTTTTGGCATGTTATTTTATTTTAAAATGCAAATGAAGGACATTAAAATGATTAAATATAAGATCTTAGGAACTTAATGGACAGGAAAATTTAATATTTATTAACCACTACTATGAGTCAGTCACTATAATATAGTGGGAAAAGTCACAGCTTTGGGCAGAAATAAATTCTGAGTTCACTTTTTTTTCTAACTGTGTGACTTTAGACAAATTATTTACCTCTTTCTGAGATTTGTTTATTTCATTTACAAATCTGTAATTAGTGTTCATTATAACATCTTAGTGGTGTTATAAGAAGAGATAATACCTAGCACAAAATACCTAGCATGATTCTATAAATGTCAATTATGTTACTCACCTGCTTTTTTTTTTTTTGGCCATCTTTAATCCTCACAGAACTCATGTTTTTGCAATGCTAATCTCTGCTGTCTCCCCTCCATCTGAATGGTTGGTTTACCCAGTTAACTGGATTCCAACTGACTTTGATGATTTAGAATAGGAACTAAAGAAATAATCACTGGAAGAATGTAAACTCGTTTAACAATGTCCCAGATGTGTCATGGCATAAAACAAGTAGGACAGAGATTACTCACCTGTGGCACAGAGATGAATAGGATAGACAAGTGGACAAACTTCCTCCTCCGCCCCCTCCAATAACCCTTCTGGCCTGGCTACTTATTCAGTTGAATTCCAGCTTAGGTGACCAACTTAACAAGGTTTGCCTGGGACTCATCGAGTTGTGACCCTGAAAGTTCAGTGTCCCTGAACTCTCTCAATCCCAGGCAAATCAGAATGAATGGGAAAGGCTGAACTGTATTAAAAAAATGGAGCTTAGAGGAAAAAAAGGAGATGGCTAGAGTAATAATACTATTAGGAGTCAGAACTGTGCCAGCATACCACCGGGTAAGAATCCCTGGATTTGTAGGTAGGTGTACCTGGCTCCAAATCCTGGCATATTCCAACCTAGCTATGACTCTTGTAAATGTTATTTAACTTTCTTGAGCCTTAGTGTCTTTATCTATAAACTTCATCCTAGTCTTTCATAAATTTATGATGAAATTCACATTATTAATAAATTATAGCACAGTGCTTGCAATGGTGTAGGCTCTCAATGAATTTAGTTCTTTTTTTTCCTGACTTCCTTATACTTATTAGTTTTATTACCCCCTGGGATACCATATTTCTTAAAATCCCAGTAATTTAAGGAAGATGGGCATCTGGCAGTAGGGGGCACTGTTGCCACTATTCCTTTTTTCTTCTGGCTTCTCTATGCGAGAGCAATAAAGTTTTAGTAAACCAATGATCAAAGATGGCTAAACTCTAAACCCACACTTGGTTTTAACTTATCTAAATGTGTCTCACATGCCTGAAACTAATGTTTAGGGTGTATCTTCTGCGTTTAATTTATAACCCTTCTCACTCCAGGAGATTTATGATGTTCCAGGGGGTCAAATGTTTATTCTTAGAATTATTTAACCCCAATCAACTAATTATTCTGATGAATTGTATACTTTTTTTCCTTTTGTTTGACCAGACTGGAAACAATGACAGGCATTCAACTTGGATTTATTTGTAAAACTCTGACAGATTGGGAATTACGGAGTTCCTTAAACTGTCTCTGAAAATAAATATTCCTGGATAGTTAAAGGGGAAAGAGCAACGATCTCCAAACTCATTAAACTAAGTAAGCCTAACCATGTCTAAAGAAAATGCAGGAAGTAATGACACTACATGCTTAGAAATCTTCATGCCTTTTTTGTGTGTTTAAAGAATTATTTGTGCAAAGCAACATTAGTGCTCCTAGTGGTAATGGTTTACCTGGGGTGGGTTCTGGGGTAAAAGGTCATAAATAAAATAATTTTTATTAACTTTTCAGCATTCTTCAAATATTAAATGTCCAAAGGACTACATTTATCAAGCAGCATGTAAATAAACAACCCAGGCCCTCTGATTGGGATCTTAGAAGAATTTGATGATTTATGTATCACAGAAATGGTGTAACTTTATTATATAATGATTTCCTTCTTTTTTTTTCAACCTTATTCAGCAATTTACTGGTAATTTACCTTATACTATAAATATGAAGATATTCCTATAAAAGGAACATCAATGCATTTGAAGCTTGAAAATGCAAACTGAGTTTTATTAGACTCTTCTAGCTAACATAATTGAGTAGTCAGATGAATATTTCCAATTTTAAAGCATGAAACAGTAAAGCATTAGAAAGACCCTAAATTTCAGGATACATTCAAGTTAGTGAAGGTAACCTAACCAACAGGAGAAAAGGGCCTGTGACTGGGGCGTATTTCCCATGGCAATGGTGTCACAGTGTGAATTTGAGCTGCTTTTGAAAACTTGGTCTCTGGAAGTGGAAGGAGGACTGATGGGACAGATCTCAGGTTCAGGGCTGTCCAACAGAAATACAATGCAAAACATATATATAATTTAAAATATTCTGGTAGCCACATTTAAAAAGTAAAAAAAAAAAACCCAAAACATTAAAATAATGTTACTTAATGCAATACATCCAAAATATTATTACTTCAGTATGCAATCAATATGGAATTATTAATGAGATGTTTTACATTCTTTTATCTATATCTTTGAAATCTGATATGTATTTTGTACTTTCAGTACATCTTAATTTGAATTGACCTCACATCAAGTGGTCAATAGCTACATGGGGTAACACTTATAGTATTGGACAGTTTGGATTTTATCAATGCTAGGAGAGCCTGACTCTCCCCAGAAATGCTGTGCAGCTTAATCAAATCTTCTGTTTGGAGGTGGCCTTGGGTCAGATAGAGATACACCTTTCTATTAATTTCCCATTCCCTTTCCCCTTCCTCCTCCTTGATACCATGTAATGAATGCCAAACCATGTCCCAGATACTGGACACTGTGCTGAACATTCTAAATACATTATCTTATTAATCTTGCAAGAATCAGAGATCTTACTTTATAGCTAAAGTAAATGAAATAACTAAATGATGGCAACATAGTGTAGGTTAAGAATATAGACTTAGCCTGACTGGTGTTGCTCAGCGGTTGAGCATTGACCTATAAACTAGGTGGTCACAGTATGACTCCCTGTCAGGGTACATGCTCAGGTTGCAGACTTGATCCCCAGTAGGGGCCTGCAGGAGGCAGCCAATCAACGATTCTCTTTCATCATTGATGTTTCTCTCTCTCTCTCTTGCTCTCTCTTCCTCCCCCTCCCTTCCTCTTTGAAGTTAATAAAAAATATTTTTTTAAAAGAATGCCTTACCCAGAGGATGGCTGGTTAGCCAGAGATGGGTAAGATTTCTCAGGGAAGGAACAACCTAAGACAGGCACAGTCACAGAGGGGCCATCAGAAAAGAACTTGAAGGTCAACAGAGGTGGGGCACAGACCCTCATCCCCCTAACCTTGCAGGGGCCTGAACTCTCACCCATTTTGATGGAGGTCTCTTGCCCCCACAGCTACTTTGCCTCTCATTTACAGCTCAGATGGGGACCCAGGTTACAGAGACTTGGCCAGCAATAGCTGCCCTATATCTAAATCCAGTCTAGCACCAGGAATGCTCAGGGCCTACTCAAGAATGCAAATAATCCTTTCCACTAATATTTACAGGGTAAACTAAGATTATTGTTTGAGTATTAAATTTGACAGTAAAATAGTAATCAAGTTTTCAGATTAATTTAAATTGGCTAATTGAAATAAGTGAATACTTAAGAAATTTAAGTGTACTAAACAAAAAGCTGTTCCTAAAATATTAACTAAAATTTCTATTAGTAGTTCATCTCATCGTAAAATTGCCTAACATGCAAAGAATCTAAAGCAGTCATATTTTTGTGCAAAAATTAAAATTTAAAGTTACCAAGCAATATAAAATTTCCAAAAGCCTCTATTAATCAAAAAAAAAATGGGGGGGGGGGTGGACAGTGGGGCAATATCATGTAAGGAAAAATATCCTGTAAGTAAATTACATCTAGAAAATTCTTACTTCACAAAATTAATTTCCATTTGTAATACCAACAGCAGGACACCCATGAAAACATGGTGTCAAAATAACCAAAGGAAAATCATTTGGGCAAAAATAAAAGAATTCCAAGTCTAATTTACAGAAAAGATTCCTTTATTAACTTTTGGTTGAGAATATGTTTATATATTTTCAGAAAACAACTCCAAGACCATTTGGATTCCTGTAACAAAGAGGAACTGACAGGTCTGTTCTAACCACGAAGACAGTCCAGAGATGGAAGACACTGACGATACTTTGCCATGCTAGCAGTCAGCAGCTGTGTGTCGCTGCAGTTTGCCCAGGACCAAACCAGAGAGGGTGAAACCTGCATTGCCACCATTTTTCCACCATCCAGACACCATTACTGACATGTACACATAAGAAACTATTTGACATTAAAACTGGGACTCAGAACTGTTGGACATTGAAACTGTGACTCAAACATTTTTTGTTCTTATATGTTTATTTCTAGTATGCAGATGCAAGATTTTTTTAAAGAAAAGAAACGGTGTGTGGGGGGGGAGAATAGATACAGAGGCAAAGAAGCATTGAACAGACTGTTAAACTACAGTGGGAAGGCAGGGGAGGGTGGGAGGGCGGGGGCTGTAAGAGATCAACCGAAGGACTTGTATGCCTGCATATAAGCATAACCAATGGATACAAGACACTGGGGGTGGGGGGAAGGCAGGTGAGGGCATTTGCTGGGAGTAAGGGAAGTCAGGGGAGGTAAATGGGAGGGGAAAAGGAAACATATGTACTACTATTTGTAATACTTTAAATAAACAACAACAAAAAGAATGCCTTAGGGGCTATTCGTATATGTGCCTGCCATTTCCTGTATACCTTGGATAAGAAATTTCTTAACTTCTCTAAGCTTCAGTTTTACCACTTGTCAAATGGAGACAATAAATGTACCTACGTTACAGATGTTGTTTTGTGGTTTAAATGAGACCATGCCAGCAAAACTGTAAGCATTCATGAAATACTAATATTATTTGGGGTAAATGAGGGACACTGGACTTTGCAATACCTTGTACAAATATTTTTACTACTGCTACTACTGCTGAGACCCAAAGAAGTGAATGATGTATCCAAGGAAACAGCTAGTCAGTAATGATCAGGCTGTCACCTAGTTTGCCTGTCTCTAAAGCAGTTTTTCCTATCATCTGTTTACAGTAATAACATGGATTGACTTTTTACTGACTCTGTGACATAAATGAAAAGGTCTTTTGAAAGATAAGTTCCTGATCTCTGCTTGCCATTTTCATAGAAGAATTCAGGGGGGCATTCTGGGCTCTCTCACTCTCCTTTTAAAATAGGAATTTAGTATTCATTCTCTCTCTCTCTCTCTCTCTCTCTCTCAATAGGAATTTAGTGTTCTAAGAAACTAGGTAAGAAACATACATAGAAAAAGGGAGATTAAATTTAATTTTCTTTGCTTCTTTGTTCTTTTTTACTCTAATCTCACTAGGGAAAAGTACCCTACACGTTGTGTTAAATCAAATTTGCATTTCAACAAAGTATAGAGCTATTAAAGCCATTATTCCCTTCTAATAACGTATTTATAGGGACGATTGCCTCATATCTTTTAAGACAAAAAACTATTGATATTTACAGAAATTTGATAGTACCATCAAAAGTACATGTATTGATACATATAGTGCGAAAGTTTCTCTGTGTGTAAAAATACATTTCCCCATCAAATTAGCAAGTAAAAACCAAACAAATGTCAGTGCTACTGGGTCTAATTCAGCTAACAACGCCACGTTGAGCATGCTCTCTCTGCCCCAATGTTGTACTCTGTATCTGCTCCACAGAGTTGTTTGTTCCTGCCTTTTCTATACACAGCTTCTTCAGCTCCTTTCTGTTTGGTTTTCTGTCACTCCTTTGTCTGCCATCACCGCTGCTTTGGACCTAGCCTCTTTGTAATTCCTAGGAGTTCCTAAGAACCAGTCAGCAGGGCTCCAGGGTTAGGAGGAAACACACTGCCTAGCATCGTCCTAGTTCAGGGCCACGAAGAACCTTGGCTGTGTGCCCCATCTGGACCCCTCCCCTCAAAACCCACCTAACTCCTTTTTAATACTGTCATACCTTCTGCAAGTCCTAGCTACTTATTGCTCCACTTTCTGAAAGAAAAACCAAGGGCAGGGGTTAGACGTCTGGATGTGTGGATTCTAGTTTGGCCTGCTTCTTGCCATGTCATTTTCTCTGCTTAGTCTTAGATAGCAACTCCCATCATTTCCCCCAAGATTCCCAACACTTGGCTACTGCTTAACCTCTGCACCTCGTCTCTCTCCAGTTTCCTGACCTCATTATTATAGTCACACTGCAGACCTTCCATATTGTTCCCTCTGTCACCTCCCCTACTCCTGTACCTGGCTAATTTCTACTGATTCTTTAGACCTCAGCTTAGAAGTCAGCCCTTCAAGGAAGTCTTCCTTGATTTCTTGATCTGGGTTAGGACCCTGATAGGGGTTCCCATAGTATCCTGCCTGCTTCTTCACCCCCCACCATTCCCCTTTTGTTTAGAATTGTTTGGTTTGCCAGGTAGAAAGTATACCTAAAGGGAAGGATCCAGTTTCTTATTTACTTCTGTGCCCCTACATTGAGCATATAGTTGGTACTCAATAACTACTGGCTATTGGTGGAGGAAAACGACTAAGCGGGGTGTCCTAGGGAGTTTCCCCAGGTTGTTATCACCTTCACCCCCTTTTGCTTCAACTGTGACAGGATATGTAATAAGACAAACATTTCTATTCATCACCAAACATTTCTTGAGGAGAGCACTGTGTTTGTTTTAAAGAAATATTGAGTTAGCAGATATATGGTTAAGAATATGGACTCAGGATCAGTTTCCTGTTTTTGAGCTGTGGCTCTGCCCTTTAATGGCTATAAAACTTTGGGCAGCCAAGACCGGTTTGGCTCAATGGATAGAGCGTCGGACTGAAGGGTCCCGGGTTCGATTCCGGCAAGGGCATGTACCTTGGCTGCGGGCACATCCCCAGTAGGGGGCGTGCAGGAGGCAGCTGATCGATGTCTCTCTCTCATTGATGTTTCTGACTTTCTATCCCTCTCCCTTCCGCTCTGTAAAAAATCAATAAAATATATTTTAAAAACAACAACAACAACAACAACAAAAAACTTTGGGCAAGTTACTTAACCCCCTGAGGCCTTAGTTTCTTCAGGTATAAAACAAGGGTGAAAATATTAGCACCTACATTAGAGAGTTGTTGTGAGAATTAGATGCATTCATACACATAAAGGACTTAAGAATTATTGGCATATGTAAACACTTAGTGCTAGCTATTATTATTATCACACAATTAGGGATAGTGGTGAATTCAAGGAACCAAAGTTAATCCCCAAATTCTGCTTCTTATGAGAGTGTTCCTATTCACATTGGGCTTTCTGCTTTGTATAATGTTTGGTGAAAACTGCTGAAGCCAAGTTGATTTACTGTGCCAATTATAACTTTGACATTGGCAGGAGAGGGAGGCAAGATTCATTTATACATTCAACAAATATTTACCGAATGTCTATTTTGTGCTAGACATAAAGGAAAATAAGATAGTCACAGCTGTTACAGAGCTCTCAAAAAATTTAGAAAAGAAAGCTAGAGAGGCTGGATCCGAGGTGGGGGGAGAAAAGGGAGGGAAGACAGTTTCCAGTAGGGGGCGTGCAGGAGGCAGCTGATGGATGGGTGTAGCACAGCAGAAGAGGATCATGAGAGAACAGACATGCTATGGCAGGATTTTAAAGCATCGGGTAAAGGATGTTTAATATAAATACTCCCCTCCATTCTCTACAAAATCTTCACTAAACTTTTCATTGCTCAGAGAGCCTGAAGAAGGAGAAGACAGCAGATATCTGGGTTATGGCTGCTGGGGGGAAGATGCTATTAGCAAAAAAGGCCTTCCTTCCTCTTGTGTGCTACTAATAAGGACATATTGCAGTGCATACAATATTTGATGATTATAAATAATACTGCATGCATTACATAACATAGGGCTCTTTACAATGAATATTAATTAAACATTATCAATAGCAACCGTATAAATAAAGAGAAGAGACATTATTCACGATAGAAAACTTGGGACTCTGAGGGAAAAGGTGACATAAACAAAACTGTGAGTCAAATATGATCACCAACTTGCCCTTTCATGGTTAATTAGTCTAACTGCTGATTCCTTGGCAATTATAACTTCATAATTTTATAAACCACTGCTTATGACAATGCAGACTTTATTAAACATACATTTCTTAAGGTCGGGTGTAGGGAAGGAAAAGGAATGTGTACTTATTGCTCCCATCCTTTTGACTTCCAGTTTTTCACATTTATGTCGTTGCCATCTGTTACCACTTTTTAAAGGAACAATTTAGAGAAATGTATATAGTAGGAAAGCAGCAGCCTAAGAAGTAATCAGTCCTCAAGCTAAATAAAACAAAACTATCAATTTGTCTGAATTTCCAAGAGTGAAATAAATAAAGCTCTGTTGGAATTTACCTATACAAATTGAGACTTTGGCAAGGAAGAGAAATAAACTAGCCTTTTTTTCTTCTTAGATTTATTTACTGTATAAACTCTGGGATTTCTATATCTTACAATGTGACTACTGATTAAAAAGATATATGGTTGTTTATTAATATTCTCAAAACACTATGCAAACTCACATCACCTTGGGTATATTTTACCCTTAATGCTATAAAGCAGTGGCCGACAAATTGTGGCTCGCGAGCTACATGCGGCACTGTTGACTAATGAGTTTGCCGACCACTGCTATAAAGTAAATATGGAAGTAAATTTTGTAGTTAACAGGGCTAAAATATGTTAATTCATATATAGTTGGCTTCAAATATGATTTACTTTAAATCATTAATAGGAAGATGAAGAGAGCATGTTGCTCAGGCATAAAATATATATGTGTGGTTTTCTTTTTCAGGCCTTATCATCTGATGTCACCTGATGTTAAAAATTTCAATTTGATAATGCCGAAAATAACCTGACAATTTTCAATATCATTAAATAATGAAGCTAATGACCCAGATTTTTGACAGTATTACTGAAACTATGATTTTTAAGTAACATTTTCAAATGATAGGATTGTGAAAATTTTGATATTTTGAATTGGGTAAAGTCAGAAAAGAGCTAGCTTGTCCTTTTATCTATGGGACCATGTTTTTAAAACAAAAATTAAGATAGAATCCTAGCCGGTCTAGCTAAACGGTTAGAGCATTGGCCCTTGAACTGAAGAGCTGTGGGTCTGACTCTGGTCAAAGGCACGCATCTCCGCTGCAGGCTCTATCTCTGGCCCAGGGTGGGGAACTTGGGGGAAGCAACCAATCAATGTGCCTCTCTCACTCGATGTTTCTTTCACTGTCTCTCCCCCTTTCTTCCACTCTTTCTAAAAATCAACGGAAAAAATATCCTTGCGAGGATATTAGAGCAATGCAGAGACAAACCTAGATTTCTCTAAATGGATGTAAAATTACCAGTGAAATTCCTGAAGGGCCAAATAATACCGAAGCCTATACTCTTGCCCTCTTAATAAGACAGGAATGTATTTCGTTAAAACAAAACAAAAAAAGGCTTTAGAAACGCCTTTACAAAAGCCTGCCAGTGTCTGACCAGCCTCAGGACGGCACCGTCCCCTGTTCCCAGTCAGCCGCAACCAGAGGCCTCAGCTGCTGCCCTTCTGCCACCAGAGTTTAAGAGAAAGGCAGTTTAAAGGGCACGTTTTAGTCAGGCGTTAACCACAACTACCTCCTTAAGTATGTTTGATGCTATGATTATAAGCTTTCAACTTAGATGTGAGTGGCCTGTCGTTTTTCTTTCTGGGAACTTAAAAAAGACAAAGACCTCAGGTGTCACGAATGTCTGTCAAATAAGAAAGTGAAGTGATTTGGGAAACTATGAAATTCATGCCAGCTTTTCAGATGTCCCAAGATTTTGGTCGCTATACGGGTAAAACTAAATTCATGGCAAAGTTAAGCAATGATTCAAACTCATGCTAAAATGCCTTGAGTCTATTTTACTTTAAAGCTTTCTAAGTATGCTTTACTTTGGAAAGGATCGACAGCAATGAGCTCCTATACCAACAAGATTCTTAAAGGGAACTACTCGTAGGATGCACCCTTGAGCAATGATCACACTGCACCGTGCTCTTGAGAATATTCTAGAAGCATCACTGGGAAGGGCTGCTTCTCTGCAGGGTATAGAAATGAAGTGCGGAGGAGGCAGCTGCTTTGGAGGGAGAAACACTGCTTGCGTCGTAGACTGCTTTCCTACTGGAATGGCTTTGCCGAGAGCTGCGTTCCTGGAGCTTTAAATCCATGGACCACTGCACAGCACTAACGTCGCAAACCACCTGTCTCGGGGGTAACAAGAATAGAAACTTTGGAAAATTAAATGCCTAAACCTTCAGAGAACCCAGATGACATACATGCAATAGCATTTCACGTAAAATTTATTTACCCCCCCGCCCCGCATCGAATTAAGGCACAGAAACTCCAAATTTTGCACCCCCTCCAAAGTTGGGAAAATGCAAGGGTCTTGCGGCAGTTCCGGGATGTACTGGGGGAGGAGGGTGGTCGACTTTGTTACAAGTGTATCCATTGTGCCCAGCAGCAGGGGCTTCTGGGGCTCGGCTGCGCCGCTTCACTTGCTCTGCAGCTCCCGGAGGTGGCGGTTGTGCTATGAAGACGAACCCCGCCAAGGTGGCCGACAAGATGCTGCGCACCCCTAACTGCTCGCGGTGCCGGAACCATGGGTACCTGGTGGCAGTCAAGGGCCATGCAGGCAAATGTCGCTGGAAGCAGTGCAATTGCGAGAAGTGCTACCTCATCACCGAACGGCAGAAGATCATGGCCGCGCAGAAGATGCTCAAGAAGCAGGCCTCCGACGAGGACCGGGAGCTGGCCTCCAGGGCCGCGGCCATCGCCCCGGCCTCCAGCCTCCGCCCGCTGCCTCCGCTCACCGCTTCTGGAGACCCGGAGCTGGGCCCCGAGGGCCGCGTGGCCGCCCTCTTGCTGGAGAGACCTCCGCGCGGCCCAAGCCCGGGGCCGAGCGCCTTCCAGCCAACAATGGGCGGCCGCGGCCACATGGGCCCGAGTGACGGGGCAGCCGTGGCCAGGCCCAGTTCCGTGAGGCCCCCGCTCGGGGAGGAGGCCGCGGGCCAGGGAGGCTCCGGTCCCCTGGAGCCGAGCAGGCCGCTGCAGCCCGTGCCCAGGCCGCCCCCGCCGCCGTTCGCCTTCGGTAAGACCCCCGGGCCCCGTGTGACCTTGTGCCATCGGTTTCTCTCAGGGCTGCAGCCTCCTTGAACCTCATGTTCGTGTCCCTGGAGTGACTTGCGGTGGGGGTGGGGGTGGGGGAAATACTTTCTGAGTTAAATTTGCTTTCAGAAACCTTTCTCCACATATGGATTTGGATTGAGTGCCATTTTGCATAAAGGTAAAAGAGAGAGAAAAGAGTGGGTGGTGAAGATAGCTTTCAATATTTAGCTACAATTTTTGCCTTTCCATCTTGCAAGAAAAAAAAAAATGGCCTCCAGCCCGCTTAGCTGGGCGTCTTGTGGAGACATTGGCCCTTCTGCACTTGCGCGTCTCTTCCCGCTCTTTTCTTGGGCTGCAGGCACCTCCCCCACAGAAAGAATGTCTCTGTGGGTGGGCCCGCGCCATGCTGACCGCGCCTGCGCACTTTCCCCCATTTTCAGGCGCTGGAGGCTTTTCCCAGAAGGCCTCCCTTCCTCTGCGCCTTGCTCCAACCCGCCTGCGCGCTCTTTCCCGCTCTTTTCTTGGGCGGGAGGCTGCGAATGTCAGGACTTCCGGTGGACGGGCGGAAGGGCTTACTAAACTATGACTGCGCCTGCGCACCCTTCTCTTTCTGAAGGCCCCGCCCTACATCGGAGCCCTGGCCCAGTACGCCATTTTGTACCCTTTCCCTGGGCGTGGGTGGGGATGCAACCGCCTTTCTGCCCCACAAAGGAGAAGGTAGTTCATTGAGATGCTGCCCACCAGGTGCATAAGTTACAATGTTCTTTATGCAACAATGTAAATTATGCTTTCACTATTCAAGTAGTTCCGGTCACATGTAGGCCTGAGGCTTTTAAAAAATGGCCGTTTGAAAGTGTGCAATAGAAAGAGCACAAGTCCGAGCGAGTCAGGCGACTGGGGGCGGCCCACTCTGGCACTTTAGGCAAGCTGCTTCATTCTATGTCATCTCCCGTCTGTGTTCTGAGGAGCCTGGCCTGGGCGCTCCCCGAAGGCCATTCCCGTCTTCTGGGTGATGCTAGAGAAATCTGGTCCCTGGGAACTAGATGAGGAGGACAGACCTGAAATAGCAGTCGTATAGGAGGATAGCTTTCCACTGGCACAATGCTTCCTTATTTCCATCTCGCCACGCACGTGGCTGAGCACTTAACTGCCAGACATAGTGGCAAAAGGTGCGGGGGAGTCAGATTCCTTCCCCAAGCATCTTGTCCTGGCGAGAGGAGCAGCACTAATAAAGAAGAGCACATCGGTGTAGAGAGCTCTCACAGGTAACGGCTTAGCTGAGGTCTTACGGAGGAGGAGACGCTGGGGACTGAGGACTGAAGAGGCAAAGTGGGTTGAAGGGAGAGCCCTCTAAGGTTAGGGAAGAGCAAGGGCTTTGAGGGGGAAGCGAAGAGAAGAAGCTGCCAGGCTCTCGCACTGGAGGAGGCTGGAGGGGAGGAAGGGTCAGCCGCCTGGGGCTTCGTGGCTGTGCTGAGGACTTTTCCAAGAACGTGGGACAGGGCTGAACGGTGTAAAAGGCAGGGAGGGTGCAAAGCATAATAGATGTGGGAGCTCCTTGTTAATGGATCTGAATGTTTACCCCGTCTTTGGACAGCACTGTGATGCTTTTTTCCCCTCCCTCTTTGTGTTTGTAATACTTCTTCCATTGCTTGCTTTTTCAGGGCTCTCTCTGAGCATCAACTCGGATGGCATGGTGCGGTCTGACTACGTGGAGAGAGAGCCTTCCAAGCTGTATTCCAGCTGCGCCGGCATGTACTCCTATCACCCATTCCCGATGGGCTACCAGGATCCGTCCCCAGGCCTGGGGATCTCCCTGCAGCAGGGCTTCCGGCATGTGTCCTTCAGCCACTTCCATGGAGAGGGCCCGGTGAGTCCCATCCCCACCCCCTTCTGGGTCCCTCCTTATCCCGGCTGCTCTGCTGCTCTTACCCATGCTCAATCCCAGAAGGCCATTGGCGGGCCCACTCTGTGCCCGGCCCCTTGGCCTATGCAGTGTGCACCTCTGGGAGGGACACAGATGAGTCTCATGTGGAGACAGGTCAGCTTGAGCTGTGGCATCTGCTTTTCAGAGCCGTGGGCTAACAGGCTGTGGGAGCTCAGGCAAGCAGGAATGCAGACATGTAGGCAAACCTGGGAACACTGACAAGTGACCACCAGCCCGGACTCGTGGGATGCTGGGGCCACAAGGGCTCTTCGTTTTGCTGCTGCCGGGAAGGAAATAGCACTGTCCTCGTGCCGGACAGTTGAGGGCAGAGCCGGGAGTGGCTGTGTGTCCCCTGCCCCAGGGCGTGGCTCACTGGAGACTGCAGAGAGTTTTCAAGAGGAAGTGGCAGTTTAGCTTGGTCATGACACATGTGGAAACCTTTCCTCAAACACCTATCACCTAGGATCTATGAGATGAAATCCTCTTCTGAGGTCAGTGGTGAGTTACTGAATGATGTGCTCTGTAAGCCTGGAGTTTTGAGTAACGACGGTAAGCCACGCCATCATTGTTGTATGAGGTGCACAAAAGGGTGACCAGGTTTTGTGACTTTGGTTGCCAGCTCCTTCCAGACCAGAACAGTTTAAAGCCCTCTCCCTGTTAGCCCACAGCTCTGAAAAGCAGATGCCACAGCTCAAGCTGACCTGTCTCCCCATGAGACTCCTGATGGACATCAGGATAACAGGATGGTGAAAGGCCGGGGTGACAGTCCTGACTTTGGGCCCCTAAGGCTGAATCTGTGGGGGAGGTTGGCTCAAATGCAGCTCGAGGGCATGGGAATATAGACCACCATTACCTCGGGGCTAAAAGCCTAATCCTCGGGTTATAGAAATGTTTCCCCTTGGGTAGAGGAGCGTGGGGGGAGAGCAGGCTTCTGTGGTTTAATGTGGAAAGCAGTAATGAAGGAAGATGAAAGCTTGACGGTCACATGCTGGAGCCACTGGCCACAGTGTGGAGCCCGTGCTGTGGCCTCCAGCTCTGTCCAGGCAGGTCGGCACACAGGGTGCTGGGTCCCCACTCTTGCTTCAGCCTCAATAGCATCTCTTCTCTCTTTTAGATATTGTAAAATTTTACTTATAAATCAGTTCCCATTGTTCAGGGGAGGAAAGCCTGAAAACCACTGGCCTCGATCATTTCCAGGTGCCCGCCCTCCTCTGGTTGAGCCTCCAAAGCACGTGTTGTTATTCCATTGCAAGGCAGAGGAAGGAGGCTCAGAGAAGTTAAGGGTTTGTCCTACGTCACAGAACTAGTGAGTGAGGCCCTGGGATCAAAATTGCAGAGCAGATGAGCGACCGAACAGGATGCATACCCGGATTGCCCTGACTTTGGAGCCCAGGTGCTTTCTGCTACCCTGAGCCTGTCTCTTAGGCGGAGGTAAACAAAGCTCTCCCCACCACCCTGCCCCACCTGAAATCTGTGGGTGCTGGCCACCCCCTGGCAGCCCAGAGGCAGCATGGCATCTCTAGCCTCCACACAAAGAGAGGGGTTCTGGCCAAGTGGAGCGCGCTCCCACCGTCTGCTCACCCGGAAGCCTGGCGTCCAGAGCAGCGCTCTGATTGACAGGCCTGCCAGACGGCCGTTGTTAGGGGTGTGATCTCAGTGGGTTTATCTGGGCCCGAGCCGGCACCACAGACCCCAGGCAGGAGCTGTGATCCAGGGAGAAACAGCCAAGTAGCTTGGAATTAAAGGGCTAATAAGCCCCCTCCGACCCTTTCCTGTCTGGATAGCAGATCCAACATGTATTTGTAAAGCTGTTTCAAACCCGAGAGCCTATGAATTGCTTTCAGCCTTGTCCTGCTCTCCCTGCTCAGCCCCCGAGATAACGCCAGGAGAGATCTTCCACCTTCATTTCTGTCTCTGTTCCACCTGCTGCTTCTTTGCTTCTTTTGTTCTCCTCCCACAAAAGATCAGGCCTGGAGTTGGACAGACCTGGGTCCAGTCTTCTTTTCCCTAGTCTGTGGCAGGGGGAAGTTACTCCCTCCGAGGACCTCACTCGGCTCTTCGCCGGAACACCGGGTGCGAGTGCCTGTCTCAGGGCCATCGATAGAGTGAGCATGATGCACGGGAAGAGCCTGCACAGGGGCTGGCACGTAGTAGGTACTTGAAAGTAGGCTTTTTCTCCTTGTTTGTAGTCACACTAAGTTAGGACGTGCTGGGTTCATCTAAGGAGATTTCTGCAGATGCCTCGAGGCTTCAGCGTGCTTACCTGTGACTCACCATTGTGGGGAGTGGAGTTTTCCAAACTCCTTCGACAAAGGACACTTGAAAGCACTTAAAAATAATCTCGTAGGACACAAAGTCCTCAGGGACACAGCTTGAGAAGTGCTGCTCTGTTGTATCTGGATGGAGAAGTGAGTAATAGGAACTACACCTGACATTCTGTTCCTATTCTTTACTACATTCATGTCTCAGATAAACTTTGAGCTGTGTAGGCATCACCCCTCTAGACCCTTCTTCCAGCCTGGGGTCCCGCGCCGTCGGGTTGGCTCCCGTCTTCTGAAGGAGCAGCAGAGGCACAGAACAGCCGAAGGCTGAGGCCACCCAGCTTTTCTGACTCAGAAACAGCTGCATGACGCCCAGAAGACCCGACGCTGGAGTCTCAGTCACTACCAGACGGGGGGACACGGGGGGGGGACGCACTGAGTCATTACCAGACGGGGGGACACGGGGGGGGGGAACGCACTGAGTCATTACCAGACGGGGGGACACGGGGGGGGGGAACGCACTGAGTCATTACCAGACGGGGGGACACAGGGGGGGGGACGCACTGAGTCATTACCAGACGGGGGGACACGGGGGGGGGAACGCACTGAGTCATTACCAGACGGGGGGACACGGGGGGGGGGGGACGCACGGGGACCCTGGGCAGCGCAGAGCCGTCGGCCAGACAGACGTGGGACCCAGCAGCAGCTGCCCTTAGCCACGCAGCAGCTGGTGGCCCTGGGGCTGTGGCTTCATTCGCTGGCCCTGATTTCCATCATTACAACGGGGCTCACAGGATGAAATGAGATGACGGCTTATCTGAGGGGTGCCTGCATTCCTTCTTGTCTTCAACCATTTGTTTGCTGAACCCCTCATTTCAAGGGCCTTGTGTGCAGCCCCTGGGAGCCCCCCAATTCGGGAGAACAGGTCGTGTTTGATCAGCCCGTCTGGCTAACGCTCTCCCGTTTGTCTTCTCCGTGCAGGCGCCGGAGCCAGTGGAAAACGCCCAGCCGGGCTACCCCCCGCTGCCACCGCCACCACCACATCCACTGCCACCATCACCCCTGCTGCCGCCCCCGCTGCTGCCGCCGCCGCTGTCCCCCCCGCCCCCGTTCCTCCCACCAGGCTTCCTCGCCGGCATCCACTTCCTGCCGCCGCCGCCCCCGCCGCCGCCGCCGGCATCTTTCTCTCTGACCGTCCTGTCTGAGGTGGACCAGGAGGCCCCGGGTGAGAGCCCCAGCTCCGGGCGGTGGGGGAGCCGGGGAGGCCGGAGGGAGGGGCTCGTCGTCATAGGGTGGGGGGGGGGGGGATGGAGAGCAGAATTAAAACGTGCTGGGCCTGGGATAAGTGTTGTCCGTATTCCTCTCCCATCACAAAGGTGGGCCCTTTCTCGGGTGAGGAAACAGCTGAGCCCGGAGGGTTCCTGAAGGTGTGACTGGCAGAGCTCTGAGTCCACACGGTCGTGTGTCTGGCTGTAGAGTGCCCTGGGCACAGATGTGGGGGGAGGGGTGTGGCGTGCTGGGGCCGAGGAGCCGGCCCTCTGGCTGGGGCAGCAGCAGGGGCCAGTTTGGGTCTGGCAGGGGTGACTCCTGTCCTCGGGCCACTCTGGAGAGAGAACCTGCCCGGAGCCAGAGCCCCGGCCCTGAGCTCTGCAGGTGCAGGGGTGACCTGTCACTCACACCCCTCCCCCCCCCACTGAAATTCATCTTTCTCTCTGACCGTCCTGTCTGTGGCGCGGGCCTGTGAAGGCCCTGAGGTTTAGGTGTGGAAACGCTCTGAGGATTTGTTTACTTAGGGCTCTCTGCAGAAAGGATTTAGCCATCTCTGGGTTGTGCACTTTTATTTCAGGAATTTTTTGTTCCTTTTTAATCCTCCCGATTAGCCTGGTGACGTCCGCATTTTACTGAAGAGGAAACGGAGGCCGTAGCACTCCCGCCGTGTGTGAGACGCCTCCGTTAGCGGGAGGGATGGCCCCGTGTGGCGTGAAACAAGCCGGCCCTGGCGCTGGCCGGCTGGGCGTACGCTCTGGCTCCAGCACTTTCCGGCTGCGTGCCCGCGGGCAGGCAGAGCCCTCCTCGGTGCCTCCGTTTCCGTGTGTGTCCAAGTGGACCGATAGTGCCCCTACCTCACGAGTAAGCCTTTATTCGGAGGCTTAACCGGAACCTGGAATGATGAAGCCGTTAGTGGGAGTTAGTTCACAGTTTCCCCTGCTCCCGTGCTGACCTGAGGTTGAAGGTGGGTGTCATTTCACTTACAGGAGGAGGAACTGGGGTTCAGAGCTCCAGGGTATTGTTTCATGCCACCCAGCCTGTGGCAGGCAGAACCGGAGCTTGAATTTGAGCCTGTATCGTGTGAGGACTAGAATTCCGGCCTCCTGACACCCAGCAAATCCAAGGCAAACTGATCCTGCTTAGGGCCTGGGGATGACGAGGCTGCCTTGTAGAAAGCCTACACCCGAAAACAGGCATTTTCCCTGTTTCTAAGTGCGTCCCTCTGTCTTGTTGTTTGCAGACGACCAGATTGTGGAGGTGCCCCATGAGCCCAGCCAGCCCTCGTCTCAGGAACCGTCTGACTAGGCCCCGGCCTCTGGCCGGCAGCTGGGGCGTTGGGAGGGTGACAGCAACGATTTTCTTGTCTGTGTTCAGTGCTGTGTGGGGAGGGTAAACAGTGATAGACATAAATTAGAGTTAATTCCCATTTCAAGGTAGGAGGAAAGGGGGAGGTTTCCGAGTTTCAATCCTGAAATGTGAGCTGGAACAGGAGAATGGAGGATGAAGTTAACCAGGGGAGGACCAGGACTCTGAGGAGTGGGGGCTGGTGGGAACGCCCATTTAGGAATGAATTTAACCATCTCTGGCTGTGCTGCCTGTTGGTGACCGCCCTCAGGAGCGTTCTCCGATTCCCTCAGGCCCCACAAGACAGGAGGCCCCATGTATTCCCGCCTTCTGCCTCCGCCTGGCCCCGGCCGGCAGCACAGCATCAGGCTCTGGCACACGCAGTGGCTGGCGGAGCAGCCAGGCCGGGCACTGGCAGCAGGTTCTGGAGTGTCCCTCTCTGCTGCCCCGTCTCCCACTGCCCCTCGCCTGTCCTCCAGGGCCCTTTACCAGCAAGCATCGTGACCCCTGGTGCTACTTCACCCCCTCCATCAAGTTTAAGCCATTTTCAGGCATCATTTCTGGTTTTAAAACAATGCATTCACGTTTTACTATTTAGTGTTTTTATAGTGATTGCCAGCTTTAAAAAGTAGGCTGTTTGTAAGCCCAGATACAGCTCTCAGAATGGAGTGGTGCTTCCAAAGCACCTGTGATGTCAGCATTTCTTCTCTGAGTCAGTTGACAGTTGAAATAAAATGCACAATGGAAATCCTTGTGGAAATTCATTCTGTTTAAACCCATGGGGAAGGCAGTGTTGGGGAGGGTAGTGGGGACCTGGGCTTGTGGCCTGTCAGCCTGCTTCTATGTGCTTGCTTCGGCCAGTCCTTCCCTGCACCTTCTCCCCCTCCCTTCAGTTACCAAGTGACTGCGGCCAGACTTACCTTCAATTGTTGTTATTATTTTAAGAAATGGAAACCTCTTAAAGAAATCTGATGTAGACACATAAAATGTAAAGATGTCTTTTTGTTTCCCTTCCCCAGCTCCTTTCGTGGTCCCTGCAGAGGGACATGGCTTTAAAATACAGAACTTGGTCCATTCTTCCCCTGGGGCTCTTCCCCTGGTTTCATTTGTGCCTTCATTTAAAAATCATCCGACATCTCTACTGGATTTAGAGCCTGGCAGTCACCAGCTCTGCCCATGAGCGTGGGATCTAGAAACATGGGACTGGGACAGAGAGGAGAGGGGCCATGGGGACGGTCAGAGAAAGCCTGGGGAAGCCAGGGCTTCATCTGCCTTTTAAAAAACCCGAAGTTTTCTTCCCCATTGGTTTTCAGAGAAAGTGGAAAGGAGGGGAGAAGGGAAGGGAAAGAGGGAGAGAAATAGCAATGTGGTAGAGACACATTGATCGGTTGCTTCCTGCACTTGGGAATTGGGCCTGCAACCCAGGTACATGCCCTTGACTGGGAATCGAACCATCGACCCTTTGCTGTACCAGCCAAACCTCTGACCAACTGAGCCCTGCCAGCCAGGACCCCCCCTTTTTAAAGGGCAGGAATGAGTGAGGTGAAAACCGGCTCTCCCTCTCAGGTGGGCAGAAAGAGGGCAAGGGATCTGGAGTGAAGGATTCCAGGGTGAGGGGCAGCATCTTGTTCTCTGTCCAGGGAGACTGGCATGCAGGAGGAGAGGCTGACCTGTCTTGCTGTGGGCATGAGTGCCCAGCCATCCTCCTAGGACAAGTAGAAGGAGGATCGCTGAGAAGTCGTGTTCTGTCCTCGTCAGCGTGGTGGCCGGGGGTCAGGGCCGGGCCTGCTCTGTTGGAAGGCACTGGGGCAGGCACAGTCATGAGAGTGTCTCAGCCGCTGCATTGTAAACGGTAGTTTCGACAGGCAAAGCCAGGCCTTGGCTTCGGCCGAACATGATGATGCAGTGGTTTTGCACCAGCTTGGCTTAGTGGTGGAGCCGTCAGCCACCCAAATGCTGGCCCTGTCCCCAGGCCGTAATGCTGCAGAAGCCCTGGGCAGGTGGCGGACAGCTGACTTCCGTTCCACTCAGCCCTACCCACCCTGCCCTCCCCGGACCCTGACCTGCCAGCTGACCAGGTGGGGTTGATCAGCCCTTGGTTTTTTTTTTTTTTTGTATTTTGTTTTACTCTGGAGTTCGTGTTTTGAAAGATTTTTTTTTAACCAAGCTGCATTAGTAAAGCTGTTTTTCCATTTCTGATCAAGTCTGTGACCAACCCAGACCAATGCAGGAAAGCAGGATGTTAGCGAGCAGACGGGGTTGGAGACGGGAAGCTGTAGCCCGGTGAGAAAAACGTCCTGTTGCCTTATTGTCGGAGCCCATGGCCACGGGGCTCTCGGTTCTCCAATGGGCCTGGGATCTGATGAATCTTGAGATGCAGCCTTGAAGGTGCCAGCTGGGGTGAGAAAACCCAACTGTGGGGCAGGTAGGAGGCCTGGCTTCCTCCTGCACCCCGAGTTCTGTCCTTTCCTGGGGGCTCTCACCAGGATCACTAGCCCTGGGGGAGGGGCCGGCGGCTGTTCTCCAGCAGCAGGATGAGCATTGAAAGAACAGATCTGCCCATGTCACTTCCTTGCTCACATGCCTTTCAGGGTCCCCTACTGCTCTCAGAGTAAAGACCGCCATCTTCAAACAACTGCCCGCCCACCTTTCCAGCCTCCGCTCCCTCACCGGCCCACCCAGCCCAGGTTCTGCAGGTGTGGAGTCAGGCAGGAAAGGATGGGCTGCAAAGAGACCAGTGGCCACGAGCAGCAGTGCTCATCTCAGATGGCGGGGACTTGGCTGGAAGCCTGGAGGAGGCTCCGGAAGGCAGGCCACAGGCCGGCATTCCCTGACGCCCGTGCACTTGCATGGCGCCGCCAGGAGAGGGCGTGCGAGCAGCCGCTGGGGGCGGGGCCGATGGAGGCCCGACCACTTGGGGGCGGGGCCTTTTGCCTAGCAACCTGCATCCAAGGAGAAGCTGCGAGTCAGCCGGGCTGCAGGAATAGGTTTCTGCCGCTGGGCCTTGACGTGACTGGAAGACGTATGCGTCCTGGAAAATAAAAATGATAAGCCTGTAGGCTAGGCCAGGAGTTTTTTACCTTTTTCATCACGGCACACAAATTACTAAAATTCTGCAGCACACCATGAAACATTTTTTGCTGACCTTACAAAAAGTATAATTTTGATTTATTCACACCAGATGACTTTGTATTGACTGTTGTCATTATTTTTATTTGGCAGTCTCAGGTGGAAGAGGTCAGTGTTTCTGAATAAATGGTCAGGTATTGCATGTTTTGAACCTCTCAGTATGCCACCATGTGGTCACCAACCTCGCAGCCACTGCCTTTGCACTGCCCTGCCTGTGAAATCAATGTCCTCCTATCTTTGCCTTCAGACACCAGCCTGAACCCCAGCCCCCGCATCCCATGACATAGTCCCTCTTCTCTCCGTTCTGCACATGCTGAGTCTTCTGCCTGGACTTGTGCCTCACCAGCTCATCTCCCGCTCATCCTTTCAGACCAAGTCCAGGCACCCCTCCTCCGGGCCTCCTCTGCCTGGATTAGGAAGCACTGCAGGGTCTGCCCAGGCCCTCCCCGCCCTCTGTCACCTGATCCCACTGCGCAGATGTCCCTCCTACCAAGCTCTGGGCTCCTGGAGGCAGTGTCTTCATTTGTCTTTCTGTCCCCATTTGTGGAGCTCAGCACTGGTTAGGCCAGTAGTCACCGAGTGACTATTGCAGAATAAATGGCTGAATTTCTGGGCCATCCTGTGGACTTCTGGGGGGAGGGTTCATTTGCTCTGCCTCAGGTCCTCACACAGCACCTTTTGCCTTACACTTTGGCTCTGTCTGCGGGGACCCCCCACACAGGAAGCCAGCCCTCCCCAAAACTATGCTAAGTGAAGCACTGCACCCTTTCCTCATCTGAGTCTCACAACAAGCCAGGGAGGACATGGGTCGTCACCTCTATTTGTGAAGGAAAGAGACATAGAGGAATGGATGTTCCCAAAGACACACAAATTACAAGTGGCCACGGGCATGCGGAGAGCAGCATACACGCCTGGACACCAGGTCTAGAGTTTTGAGCATCTGTTTTGCCCTGAGTTTTCACCTTGACATGTGTTGAACACGAACCATGTGAATGCACCCTAGATTCTGGGCGGATTCCAGGACGACTGGGGAGGGCAGCCTACAGACATTTGCCTCCTGAAACCACTGCCCACTGCACTGGCCACAGCACACAAAGCCTCCGGGAAAACGCTCACGCAGGCATCATGGTGGTCAGCGAGGGTCTCCCAGTGCTTGAGGCTCCGCCATGGCCTGAGCTCACCACGCCCCGCTGCCCGCTGCACGGACAGGCCGGCTCCGGCGGCCAGCGCGGGTCCAGGTGTGTCTCAGGGCCAACGCCTCCGAGAGAAGCCCCCCTGGAGGTGCCTCTCCGGATCCTCCGGGAAAAACTCTGAGCCCAGGGCGGGGCATGTGTTTCTCTCTGCAGCCCTGAGGCTTCTTAAAGCCCCTTCCACTTCTGGACGCTGTGGCCTTTGTGGGCCCGGGTCGAGGCCTCTCTTGCGGGGCGCTGCTCAGAAGCCCAAGAAAGAGCCATGGCCTCTTCTCCTGGGAAACAGCACCTCTCGGTGCACAGAGGAGGCACCGGGGCTGTCCTGGTCCCTGTGCCAGGCCAAGGCCCACAGCTGTGGTTCTTTACTTCCTGGAACTCCCCACACGCCGGGCACGGGCTGGGCACTTTCCACAAAGTCTCTGCGAATGCTCGTCATGGCCGCCCAGGCAGGCACTATAGGCTCCCATCTTGCAGATGGCAAGACTGAGGCCCACAGAGGTTAGGGTCTTGTGCTTGGGATATTATCTGTAAGTGGCAGGGCTGGAATTAGATCCAGGCTCCGCCCAACTCCAGAGCTAAGCTCCTAACCACACCGTGCTCTCCTGCTTCTCAGGGTGGGAGCTGTGGGCCTTGGGGAAGCTGAGTCCCCCAGGACTTGCTGACCGATGGCTGTCCACTCAGCCCAGCGAGGTGTCCAGGCAGTGGGCAGGCCGAGCATACAGAACAGTCTAGCTCATGTTTTACACAAGGAATGAAACATTTTTTTTTAATTTCCAAATCCTTTAATTTTGTTTTGAAAATAAAACATGAAGTTGATTTTTTTTTAAAAAAAATGAGTATTAATAGATTTAAAATTTAAATCCAAGCCCTCTCACAAGGTAGATTGGAACTTTATCAATTATAATGCATTTAATTCAAATGGAACCTAGGAGATAGTTTTGATCTTTTTTTAATTTAATAAATCTTTATTGTTCAGATTATTACAATTGTTCCTCTTCCTCCCCGCCCCATAGCTCCCCTCCACCCGGTTCCCACCCCATCCTCTGCTCTTATCTCCCTCACACTGTCCTCATCCATAGGTGTACGGTTTTTGTCCAGTCTCTTCCCGCACCCCCTACACTCCTTTCCCTTGATTCTATTATATTCACCAGTTTATTCAGATTTTTTATTCACTTCATTTTTAAATTCACTTGTTGATAGACATGTATTTGTTGTTCATAATTTTTACCTTTATTTTTTTCTTCTTCCTCTTCTTAAAGAATACCTTTCAGCATTTCATATAATATTGAATTGGTAGTGATGAACTCCTTTAGCTTTTTCTTATCTGTGAAGCACTTTATTTGACCTTCAATTCTGAAAAATAGCTTTGCTGGGTAGAATAATCTTGGTTGTAGATTCCTGCTATTCATCACTTTGAATATTTCTTGCCACTCCCGTCTGGCCTGCATCGTTTCTGTTGAGAAATCAGCTGACAATCGTATGGGTTCTCCCTTGAAGGTAACTAATTATTTTTCTCTTGCTGCTTTTAATATTCTCTCTTTGTCTTTTGCTCTTGGCATTTTAATTATGATGTGTCTTGGTGTGGTCCTCTTTAGATTCCTTTTGTTTGGGGTTCTGTGTGCTCCCTGGACTTGTAAGTCTATTTCTTTCCCCAGGTGGAGGAAGTTTTCAGTCACTATTTCTTCAAATAGGTTTTCAGTATCTTGCCCTCTCTCTTTTTCTGGCACCCCTATAATTTGGATGTTGGTATGCTTGAGGTTGTCCCAGAGGCTCCTTACACTATCTTTAATTTTTTGGATTTTTTTTTCTTTTTCCGGTTGGATGTTTTGTATTTCAAATCTTTGGCTTTATTCTTGTGGTCCTCTAGTCTGCTGTTACGTCTTTGTATAATATTTTTTTATTTCAGTCAGTGTATATTTAATTTCTAGTTGGTCCTTTTTCATATCCTCAAGAATCTCACTAAATTTATCGGCCTTTTCCAGAAAATTCTTGAAAAACCTTATAACCGTGGTTTTGAACTCTATATACAGTCGTTTGTTTTCCTCCATTTCTTTCATTTGTGATCTGTTTCTTTGTCTCCACATTTTTCCTGCTTCCCTGAGTTGGTCAAGTACCTTGTGTGGTAGGTGTCCTCTAGGGCACAGTGTCTCGGCCTCCCCAGTTACCTGAGGTGGACACTCTTGGTGCACCCCTTTATGGGCTGCAGTCTTGTTGTAGTTAAGCCTAGATTGTTGCTGGTATCACTGGGAGGAGTTGACCTCCAGGCCAACTGGCTGTGAGATCAGCTGTGTCTACGCTGGGAGAGCTTCTGTGCTCAGTTTGAATGGGGCAGAGTCTCAGGGTGGAGCAGACAGCCTTGGTTTCCTGTCAGAGGCCCCTGGGTCTTAGCGTCCTGTGGCAATAGCTGCAC